>OX031013.1:46717449-47338032 GCA_943736025.1 Tenthredo mesomela
TAAACGTAAACGTATTCAAGGTCGATATTGTTGCGGAGTCACTTGAAACCTTGCCGAAATAATATACGAAATAAAACTCAAATTTTGCCAAACCAACCCTTAATTTTTGAACCGAATCATTGATTTAGGAAGAATTTAGTGAAATCGTAACATCCAAAGACCCATAGTATTTGTCTACCCTGTAATTTTGTATTTTAATCGAAATTCTTGTTATCATCATTTTCTATTAGCGATATTCGCATGACTGTCAATAGCAGAACTTTCCACTTCTGTATACACTGGTGCGATATCAACTGACACGTGGTTGGCGAGAGTGACGCGCGGTTGACGGGACGTCGCGACGCCCTTCGTCGCATTGTAACCGTCGACGGGCGTCCCGTCCGCGCCGGATAGCCACGTCGCCGATCGTTGTTGTCCTTGAGTTTCAATAACCTCTATAGAATTTCTGATAGTAACTTCAGGCTTTTGCGAAAGAGGCCGTCAACGGGAGACTCAGGCCATGTTATAAATGACTAGTCAAAATGAGAGCCGAATAATGAAAAAAACAATTTTTTCATCAATTTCTTAGACGGCTCGGCGCTTCTCTATGAACAAAACACACTCATACAATCCCTGGAAAAATAAACACCTTGATATTCTTTCATTATCACACATTCATTATTCGAATTGCATAACTTTACATAAAATTTCATAAATATACATAATTCGTGTGCGGTTGAAAGCTCGGCCGTAAGTTAGAGATTGAATTGCCCCATCCCATGTCAAAAGTGGTGTATTAAGAGTTACGGGGTGGTGAGATAAAGATGGTTTAATCAAACGTCGAGATGAAACCGCGAGATGTAAATTTGAGAAAATCTGGTAGCCCGTTGAACCGTTTTACGGAGATGTGGAGATGGTTATATCTCGTGGTTAATTCTGTCGAGAAGGTGCATGGCGATTAACTGATCCCAGGATTGGTTTCCTTTTGCTTTCATTCGACCCGTCGAGCCCTTCTTTCTTCTATTTATTTTTTAGCCTCTGCACCAGCAGCAGCTAAACTCTTAGCTTAATGACTTGCAAACAAAACCAGCACCGTGGCTGGCCCGGTAATTACCGGAATACTTTAAACGCTCTTATTTTACATCTCAATGGTTTATTTTCAATTAAGAGCTACCGGCTGAAAAATTTAATCAAAGGTTATAAAACGTCCGAAAATCGTATATGTTTAACTCTTAACGATGCTTTATTATTCCTAATTTGCAGCTGTCGTTAATTGAAATTTCAGGTTGATGTTGTACCAGACATTAATTGCCACAAAAATTGCATCTACATATACATATATGCCTGCAGTTGTTCTATTCAATTTATAGTCAGTGCTACTACAGGATATAATATCGAACAGGGAAATCCTCGAACAAGGTGTACTAAATTTGACCGAGGATGGGCGAGAATTTGTCTGTTCATTATTGCTGTAACCGATATAAAGCTCGCGAGAATTTGTATTTCTCTACAGATCTGGTGGTTAATTGAAATTTTACGACCAGCTTTGTCCTTTGTGGGATGGTAGTTTTCAACATCCGATAAAACCGTCAATTGAGCATTGAAACGTTATCAATAGACTCAACGAGTGGTGAAATACTTTCTATGTGTATATGCTTTACGAACCAACGCATGGTTATGTGGTATGCTCTCGAAACTCGCTGCTGTCGAGTGATGTCTGTAAAAGAGAGTGGGGGTGATTTTGGAGAAAAAAATTCATCCAAAGCTACAAATGGTAGAGAGAGAGAGAGAGAGAGAGAGAGAGAGAGAGAGAGAGAGAAAAAAAGAACCTATCCACCTACGTCGGTTATGAGAAACGCTCGGGCTGTTGCGAATGGAGGAAAATGTATGCGACTGGAATAAAAATTTCATTCCAACCGGTACGAATGTTGAAACGCACGGATTCCAAGTCCTGGGATGCTACTAGCGAGGTAGCAGAATTTTCATGCGTTGCAAACGTAGGTAACTGACGAAAAGCATGCTCAGAATGTAGGTGGGTACTCGTCGCAGACGTAGATATCGAGTTTTGCTATATAAGCGAACCCAACGATACATTATATACGTGTATCCAGATACCTGACTAAAAAAGTTTAAGAAAACTCTGACCAGAAAATATATTTTTATTTACAAGCTGTTATAGAGTCGTGTATTATATATCGTATGTATATGCATAGTATTGCCCGGAGAATCTTGAATCTACGTTTATGGACAAGTTATTATATTTCAACCACGAATGTACTCATATTTTGGCTCGTTTTCTGAAATAAAATTCCATCCATGAAGGTAATCCGGTGGGAATACTGTATTGAAACACGATGTTTCAGATTCATTGTATAGAAATGGACCAGCTCGGTTGACTGGTTCGATGCTTATGCCAAATAAAGAGAAAGAAATCGTTGATCTGAATCCAATTCTTGATCGATTTCAGACTGTACAATCTGATTATGAAAAGAGACAATTACCATTCGCTAAGAAGAGACCCCTGTCCTTATCTGAGTGGTTGAAACCCTGCGAAACTAATTTGTGAAATAATGTCCATCATCCCTTGAAAAATAATGACGGAGGAGAAATAGGTCAGTAATTTGCCCTATAATGCAGAACGCGAGGGGACATATTGAATCGATCGAACTCTAATAAAGGACCAGATATCCCTTAACAAAGCTCCTTTGTTCCGTTGTTATCGTGTAATACGATATTATTTTCTTTCGAAATCCGAGATTACTTCCTATCCTCGAATCCCAGCCAAATATTATATAAAGACGGAAGTCAACCTTATATATTTCCTTCACGCGAATACAGTACAAGCAAACTATACTTATATAGATAACTCATACTTCGTTATATGTATATATATGACTGTATACATACTCCGTTTCTGCGTGACGTAGGACATACTTGAAAAATTAATACCTATGTATAGCATTCACAACGAACGACATCCTCTCCGTTTACATCCTATTTCTTAACTTGGAGTATTTTCTAGTTGGAGATATAGAGCAATGGATATGGATGCAATTTTGGCTTGTAGATTATAGATACCTATTATAGAGTCGAGCATTTTCGAATAACAGTTCTGAAATGTGTTGAACTGTTGGAGAAACGACCAAAAGGCATCTCAATTTGTGGCATAAAGTTGTTTTTCAAATTCGATAAAACATGGAAGAAAAATAGAAAAAGAAGAAAAAGAAGAAAAAGTCGTTTTCTAAACAAGCCTGATAAGCATGATCAGATCCTCTTTTTCTGAAAAAGTACGTTTGTATTGAGCTCTGAAATAAACGAGCGTTATATCAGAGTTATAAAAATTTGGCAAATTATAGAAAACATTTTTATAAAAATAATTAAGTTGTTGCATACATATTGGTCTCGTTTTAGGTAGATTTTCAAGAATCATTGTGAGAAAAAAAAACAAGGGATGTAATTTTGGGTGTAAGAATGATTGGTATGAAATTCGTCGTACAGATGTATATGATGTGTGAATTATTGTTAATTCATGAAATCGAGCGAATCGTTTGACCTAAAAGTTCCACTTGAGTTTTCACACAAGTAAAAATTGATTAGGATCATTGGAAAACTATGTTACGGAGGGTAATCTTATTTGATATACCTAAATGTTCAACTGATTATCGTAATCACCGATAAAAAGCGTATATTATAATAATAACGTGTCGTAATACGGTACAAAATGAAGTGTATATCTATCTTCATTCACATGGATATAAAGGTAGATACATATACAATATTTCTATGAAGTGGCATATGGCGTTGACACCAACAACCTCTTCGAACTAACACCCCAAATCTGATTAATCGTTACACGTGTTGTTGGACCGTACACGGTTCTTTCCACATGCGGTGTTATTTTTCGAGACCCGTGGCAGAGGCCCACTTTTTGTTGTACAAAAAGCTGTGATATGATTTAAGCTCCGAGCTTTAGAGATTCGAATTAAATGCGACTATATAAGTTCATATAGTTCGACGATGAATGCGTCAAATGTATTCAAGGAGAACATTTTTCGTGCATTATGATACAGCGTTTACGAATATTGGCTTTTAGGCGAAGAAAGTCACGGATTTAAGGGATCAAGGAGCGATCAGGGTGGTGTGGTTCGGCGTCGTTCACGAAACAATAACGTTGACGGACGAAAAATGTAAATTGAAAATGCAATATCAACGCGAGGTTGGGTTCTATCCCTTCATCTCCTATCTGACGTATCGTATCGCGTGTGTGCGAAAATTTCTCTATTCGACGATACCAGGGACTGCAGAGGCTGAGGCGTTGTCCTCCTTCAAGAAACTCATAACTTCAAAGGCAGAAGACGCACTCGGTTGACAAGTCTGCTTTATTTTTCGTAAAAATATTGCTGTGCGCGTGGTTGTCGACTCCGGGGTGCATAAATTGGACGAAATTGTTTCTTCGCGCAAGCAGGAAAGACAACAGACTAATATTTTCCCACAAAAACCATCGTATTCTTGTCTCTTTTACAGGTTTACTCAACAGCTTACAGCCGTTCAAATTAGATTTACTTATTAAATTCTCTTCCTTACGTAACAATTTTCTGCACAAACCTCACCCTGCATTCAAGTACCGGTTACAACCCTCCATTCACACTTTCTCTCTCTTCGATCGATCTCTCATTAAGAAAAAAAAAAAAAAAAAACCTACATCGCAGTCAAGAATTCGATTATTCAGTTACAAAAAAATTAAAAAAAAAAAAAAAAAAAAAACACACGTATAAAAGTAGAAATAAATAGTATATTATGTGGCATGCCCGTAAACCAAGTGTTTTTCGGCGAGAATAATGATTTCAGGACGAGCTAAAGGCGAGCCGAAGGCGAGCCGGAAGCGAGTTCTGAAATCATTATTCGAGTCAAAAACGGTTTACGGGTGCGCCCCATACTGTATTTTTTTCGAAATAGGCATGAAAAGTCACTTTGACGCCTGTTGAGATTCACTAGACGAAGAGTGAGGCTATGGTGCGATCTGTCGCGCACTTCGAATCGCGCATCGAAACTGCCGTATAAAGACTTTATACGGCAGTTTTGGAATGCGCACTTCGAACTGCGCATCCAGACTGCCGTATAAAGACTTTATATGGCAGTTCTGAAATCAACCGTATAAAGTGACACTTTGTGGATCGAAAACAGGCGTCAAAAAGTGACTTTTCAATGCCTATGCCGAAAAAAAGAAAATAATGGATCGTCAAATGCGTGTATTTTTTTATCACACGAAACTGCCCATCCTTAAACTAAATTTGTCCCACAAAAAATTGGCAGACTTTCGTTTGCCACGTAGTTAACTGCCTTCGTATTCTAGTTTATGGTCAATATGGGTGGTCGAAGGTTGCAAATCGACGCCTGACTATACCAAAATGATTACAACGTAGTGTAGCTCGACCATTGGTTATATGTTTGAAGTCCCTTGATCGCCATTAGCGCACCCCTCGACGGCTGAGCACCGCGTTATTGAAAACCCAGAATGATTTTATAACAGTTGACAGGTAATGTGCCGAGGCCTTTACAGCTGACCTGTTCAAAACAATGAATATATTTAACGACTGGTATCGCCGTCCCTTGTGTTGTTATTTTATACGTGATATAAACTGCGTTATATCGACTGCAGCTTTGCAATAAAACAAGATTTCCATACGACGAGACCATGGCGCGGAATATTTATTAACCATTAATTCAATCTACTCTTATACTTATTTCCAATTATTATTATCGTCTATTTCTCGATCGTTTACCATCTGCATAACGATCAGGTTATATATATACATTTTCATTCCAGACTCAAGAATGCTGCCCCTGCACCTTCGTCACGTATGTCTGCATAGTGAATGACGGTAGCAAGAACAGCTCCTCCCTGCTGTAAAAGCCAGCTAAACCACAGGAGCTCTGTGCCCAGCCTCCTGTCCCTATAAATCTTTGATCCAGCGATCTTGTAGCCGATGTATTTGCTTTGATATGAACGTCTCCGGGATGATCAGTTATTCGTGTTTTAATAATCTGAATTTTGTTGCCAGTGAAGATTAGTTGGTAAAAAACGAAAACGAGAGTGAAAAAGCTTCAGAGTCCAGTGCTAAATCTTGTCTCTGGAGCAGGGAGGATCTTTTGTTCTGAAAAAAAAAAGAAGTATACGGTATATAGTGGGTAGAAAAACGCCTCGGCGAATCTCATTTTAGTGCAAATAGCCGACATGCGTCACTCGGCTCTTCGTTGTATTTACAAAAAAGCTCTAAGCATTTGTCAAAACTCGAAATGATGGTAGAAAAAACATATACAGTAGATGTTTGGCTATTTATCTACCGGCACGTCGTATGTAGGGTCCCAAGGAAAGTTTCTTTCCCTCATCGCGCGCTGTACCATTGGCGATATTTCAGTCTAGAGCTTCGTTTTTCTAACCCAGAGAGAGAAATACGCTTTTGACAAAGAACGTCCCGCTGTTATACTTTCATTCGGAATATTTTATTTCAGCTTTTTATTTTATTTATATTATCTTCAGGTGCCTGTTTACGAGAAAGTGATTCGTCTGCGTCTTAGAATAAATTTTCTACCCTTAAACCTCGCCGAGAGTACAATAAAGTATGAAAGAACCTCTTAGGAATGAAAATATTTTTCAAACCAATCATTATATCGATCCACGTATAAAAGTTACTTTACCCTGCTATGCGCAGTCCATTTCGTCCTACGTATTCGAGTGGTGATGAAATTTTTCTAAAGAACTCATTATTGGAAAAGTTGCCTCACCGGCGAACCACTCACTGGGATAGGGTTCAATTAATACTTGATTCGACCAGAAGCGATTCAATTCAATCCTGACTAAGTTTTTATTGAAGTCCCAAGTAGGTACGGCTTTAGTGCTATTTATTAAAGATATTGAGCTTCGAAAAAGTAGAGGCAAATATTTGAATTTTGTCAATGATCAACTTCACCATAATTGCAAGACCGATCGCTTCCGATAAGATTTCAAGGAGGGAGTCCAGTGGAAAATTAAAGGACCATATTTACCGACTGAACTTCGTTTCAAGACTCATTCTGCCCAAAGAGTCTGCTTAGAAATCCACCCACCAATGATTTGACATGAGAAATTCCAAGATCGACTTTCTCTCAAATTGGCTATACGCTTTGGGTGACCAATTTTTCATGAACAAAATGAAGGTATTACGATTGGACTCTCCCATGAGTGAAAGCTGGAGTTTAATTCTGTGGTATTTATGTATAAATCGGAATAAAAGTTTGTCCAGGAAAAGGTGAAATCGTTATAGGTCCGTCTTCGGGAAGTTTGGGATTGAAATGAAAGACAACCCCGTAAAAGTGAGGAGGTTTGGCTGAAACGTAGGTCGGAAAAGGTGGCTGTGGATTATTACCTCATTCTTTACACGAGCACCGCAGATGCGGGCAGTCGTCGGTTTCAATTTAATAGGACATTTCTCAAGAATCTAAAAACGCTCAATATTGATTTTCCCTCAGTAGCGCATAGCGGCGCGCTTTAGTCTCACCACGTATCGGGTCTCAGGTAACAGAGCTCCAGCCCTCAACCCCCAGCCCTAGATTCAACCTCCATCCCTTGAAACCCTGCAGAGACCACAGCCGGCAGACACCCCTTTGGCTATTACTCTGCCATATAACCCTTCTTTCGCCAGAGCCAGGGTCTACCACGGGGTTATTCTAGTGTGGGGGGTTTTCCACGGTGGTTTTTCCTCTTCTCTAGGAAAGCTTTAGCGTTTCTCGTTCCGAACGCTCGGTCACGCCCAGCGCTATCTTAACGCCTGTTTTTAGTGTTTCAGTATTTTTAGTGCCTCTAGATAATATACTGGTTTCGTAATCTATGGTCTATGGTCCGCGAGAGAAGGGAGTGTAGTGTGCGGAAGCTCTGCATAAAGATAGGCATCTTTTCCTCCCGATGCGATCGTTGCGGCCTCGGAGCTTACTCTGTGAATGCTTGATGTACGTATATAATTATTATGATGCGTTAGACGCACGCATTTTACCGCGGCCCTTTCTAGACTCGGAAATGAGTCATTCTCTCACTGTTCCAACCTTCAACCGTCCATTTTACTTTTCACTGTACCTTTAATAGCCCCGACGCGGTGTTTTAGTCTTTACACTTAACAACCGACGGCTCTTATACGCACTTAACATGGCCAACGAACGAGTCAGTTGAGTGACCACTTGACAATTTTCTTCACCGCAGCTTCTAGCTTCATTCACTCCTATGCACATGTATCATAGTTTAAAGACCATCCAATTCTATAATTTATTCAATATTTAACACTCTATCATCTACGATGCAGAAATTCATTGCAATTAATTTCATTCGTTTACATCAATCATAATGATTGACCATATTTCCGCTATAAGTCAAAACTATACGAGGAGTGAAAATCCGAAATGTCATTCGGTGGTAATGGGAAGCTCAATAAGTTCAGCAATACGAAATCCTCCCTGTTTCTTGGTCTGGTTTATATCCTGAGAAGAACTTACACATAGAGTCAGAGAATTGCAGGGGCCATTCGTCTTCTGAGGGTCGAACCTACTCCGGAGACAATTCCGAAGTGCCTAGAAGCGGGTTCGTCGTTTCAACGCATCCCGCTACGTTTATACGCACTTCCGTTGTTATGAAAGGGAGAAATAGTAAGGATATGATACGACAGTCGTGGAAACTTTCGTAATAATTGTAACGACTGAATGTCGGTGCAGGGGATGCTATCCGAAAGTGTTTCTCCTCCCTCTCTATATAAACTTGTCAAGGAAGGAATATGGTTTGATTTATGACTAAGTGACTTCTCGGATGATAAATTTATCTCAAATATAGATGCGACTGAAATTTTGGGGACGGATAAATGTCGTATAGGAAACTGACTACTGGGTTTCAAAAAAATCGGTTCTACTTGTATATTTCATTGATAGGAGCGATTTTTTGAGTTTCCATGCGGTAAAAGCAGAGGGGTATTCGCGTGGGAAGGCTAAAACGAGAACCCCACAATGGTAGATATTGTAGAGAACGTTTAATGGAAAATGGTTGCTCTTTAGAAGCTCTCGAACGCGGAGTTGAACTTTTTTTCTGTCGGAAGCAGGGAGGTTTCGGTAACGCCCTTCATTTCAGTTCGAGCTATAAAAACCAAGGGAGCCGGGCTAAGAATTGTGGGAAACAAATAGTGGAACCACTAGCTATATATACAAGGGTGCATTTCGTCGACACCCGAGCTGCAATTTCATTTTACGGTTCCGCAAGACGTCCTATATACGCGGCCGTCTACCGACTGCCAACCCTCATTCAAGGCTCATCGCATCTCGAGAGGGATTTTATCCGCACATACTCATGGAAATTTCAATCCACTCGTCTCCTCTGCTTCTACATAAAGTCCAAATTTCTTTATATTTCTGGATGTTATCGTCGTATTTCGTATTATTTCAGGGTATAATATAATCCCCGAGGCTTTGTTATCTAATAAAATTTATTATTAACGAATCATAATTAAGCAATACGTCATTTTAAGTCCGTGGGTCACTTGGGTAGCCCACGATCTAAAGGCCAATTAATTAATGGAGGTAAATTAACTCATCCGATGTACTTAGCATTCGTTATTGTCAATCGCGATGAACGTATGTACAACGGGCTGTGTATGATGTGCGTGACGTCCCAGACCTTGGTACGTCTAAACCCGCATGAAATCTGAGACCGTTGGGATTATTTTTTCCATTGCTTATGTGATTTCATTCTTATGTATAGGAATGCAGACACTAGTACAATCTCTAATACTTTTACAATCGAGACTCTGGCACAGTTTGAAAAATGACAACGAAACCATATTGTCTAACCAACGAACAATCAACCGACTAATTCATTCTTTTACGCAATTAAAACTGCGGATAAAGAGACACGGAATTGCTTGCAATCTCTATTGTTGCAAGTTTTAATGCTTCAAGTGTTTTTCTCTTCCGTATGACTGTATACGTCATCCGCTAACGTGATACACGCACTGCTTTTGGAGGCACAAAAATTCAGATCAGAATTGATCGTCATTTTGCAAACGAATTTTTTTTTATCAAGGAGGCGGTATATAGATGACCGAGACTGTTAAATAATTTTGACCATGAGAAGGCATGAATTGATTCAAAGAAAGCCAAATCCATCCCTTAAAATTATATCCAAAAATTAGCTATAGAAAAGTTTAGCCTGATAAACTTAAAATTTGTGAAAGTGTAATCGAAAATGCTCCTTGCATCACAGATATCAAGCTTTTTGAATTGAACTTCTGTGGCTTGTTTATTGATGTGGTTTCAAGTTTTTTTGAATCCAGAAGCTTCAGAAATTATCTGTATAGTCCACGTTTTTGGATCCTTGATCCGTGGTTCAAATATATGAAGAAAATGAATTGTAAATGAAGGGGTGAATTTTTCTGAATGATAAATAAATCAGTATTTGAAATGATCGGTTGTGGAGTAGCCACGTATCGGGGTGGTCTGTGGCCGGACAAACAGTAGCTATAGAGTATGGCAAGGTTCTGGTTACAGATGGCATAACAAGTTGCAGGTTTGCATTAGCTTCGGTAATGGTGTACGTGCTCGGGCGCTTAATGCGCCCCTGAAAAGACCCCTTTTGATACCAAGGACGACGATACGAGCTGGGCTGCCCAGAAGAGTGGCAAAGTTTTCAGCTATAGCTTTACAGGTCGAGCTTTAAATTGACTGGGGGTATGGCGTCAAGTGTTCCGCACAGCATTATCGAGAAAGCTTTTATTATTTTTACCATTTATTTTCATATTAATTCTCGCCGTTTCGTTGGACATTGATTTTCGAAGCGGATATGGATTATGTGGCGGGTGAATTTCTACTGCAGAGAGTTGGATTCGTTTTAAACTTTGAAATCGAGTAGACCATGTTGTTTGCGACCGAAGCTTTTCAATGTTTGCAAACTTTATATACCTATATCCGGGGCTGGATAACTGGGGAGTTGGAAAAGGAGGAAAGAATTGATTTTTCCAATCACGTTTATTATTTACGAGAATGCGTATTTTCATTTTCTCTTCGCCTCGATTATCTGTTTCCTGTTAAATGAAAAGATCGAGTGCCTCGAACCCTGAATGTTAATAATTTACAGGAATCCGTCAGTTAGTAAATACAACATCAGATCCTCCCCAATTCCTCTCGCATTAAATCACAGAAAAATAGAGTGACAGACGGACGAGTAGGCGAGTAGATTATATGCTTTCCCAGCGATTGCCTGAGCAAGGATAAAAGGGACGATTATCCCGAAAGGAATATTTTCACGGACTAAGTGAATAAACGTGATAAGTTAATCCGGAATGTTTAAAGCCCAGCAACTGCCGGCGTCGTATTCCAAAACCAAACGAAGTCGCGAGCTGCAAACGACTTTAAATCGAAATAGCCAATTTACTGTTGGGGGTTGTGCCCTTTGCTTCGCGAATATCCTGAAGTTGGAATGAAATTTGGTGTTTAGAGCGTACGGCGAGGGTCGCGGTTACTGGTAGGAGTAAAAGGAGGAGGAAAACACCCCCATGCCTCCTCTTATAATTGAGTTAGCAGTGCCATATCATGGTACAGGGTTTCCACCCCGTACGGTGCGGGGAAACGCCGATAAAACACAAACATTTAATTAAAAGATAATCAACTGGATTGCCCGCTGCCCGCTAATGTTGCAAAACGGGAGATAGTAGATATTTTCACTGCCTATATGTATAGGTATATGCGTACCTCTATCTAAAAGACATATATACCCGCTCAGACAATCACTTTTTTATGTATATGAGGGCTAGAATCGCTCCGCATACAATTTCATTTTACGTTCACGTCCAGCTATTTATCACGTAAGCCGTGACTTTCAGGATTTGGTGAAATCGTTATATGTACCAACCATCGCGTAGGTACGGCAATTTTAAAAGCGTACCTATACTATGGCCACTTGATTTCAAGAGTAACCGCGCAATTCTATTTCCTGTAATTGCAGTAAACGACTCGATGCTCCAATTGCAACGTTCTATTCCGATCGTGGCTCAATTCGCTAAGCTGCGACAGTAAATTGGTTCTCACTTTACCACCGGGGGATAAACCACCCCTAAACAGTATGCGGAACTTTGAAAGCTGCTGCCCTATTTATGGGGGAAAAAGAACAAAGGAAAAATTCAAAAATCATAATTCTCGACATTTTATGCAATTTACATCATTTTTCTGAATAACAGCTATTGCATTTTACAGGGAATATGCCTACTCACCTTATCTTTGATGAATAGTTTTAACTATGAGATTGGTATAATCCGGCGAGTAGCCGCAGTGTGCAAAATACGCCATGTTCGAGCTAGGCATAAGTGAGTGAAGTAAGAAAGACATAAAGTTGAACCGAAATGTCATAAACAAGTCGTAGGTGAATCGGAATTGATATTTTATGTCAGTTATGCCCTGAAACCCCCTGCCCACCGCCATTTCAGGGCTTCCCGTGTCTCACCCTCGCCAATAAACATATCTTTGAAATATATACTCTAAACCTTTAAAGTAAAGCTAAGAAATGCACTTCTCGATTTGATCCGGTACATATATATACCTATATAAACCAATGAAATGATGTTCAAGAGTTTATAGCTACTATTATCGATGCATCCCGTATCGGGCATTCGTTTTCTACTTTGATCGTAAATCCTGAGTTTACGAGTTTTAACTGTCTATAGCCACCAAACGGCTTACCGTATCTCGCCTGTTTTAAACAGACCGAAATTTATCTAGGAGATCCGATATTCCGCAAGTTTTACTTCCACATTCGTACTTGCATAGCTGAATCATATCGAATAAATTGGTTTTCACTTCCGCTAAATCAACGCCAAGAAACGGTTTCGGCTTTTACCTCAGATCTCGCACGAAGGAAGAAAGAAATTTCAATAGTTATCGTCGGAATCGTGTCGTACTGTCATTATTTCATGGTTTATTTCCTATAGGTATGAATTTCTGTTTCTTTATTTTTATTTATTTATTTTTTTCGTTTTGTTGAATAAAATGGTAAGACGAGCTTATAATTTCAGTCTTAATTGGGAAAAATTACCAAACCTCTCCGAACGAATGCGTAGATATATCTTTGAGTTTATATATTGAGCCGGTGAAATGTTTCAATTAAAAATTTTCTCAGCCGCAATGCAGAAGGTCTGCAGGATCGTGAGCTAGAGGTAAGCGGACTCGTAAAAAGTATCCTTGTCGACGAAAATAAATAATTACTAAGACACATTATGTTAACCAGAGGAAGCGAGCCCGTGCAGGGATCGTTAGGAGTTTTTTTTCTCTCTCTCTCTCTCTCTCTCTCTCTCTCTCTCTCTCTCTCTCTCTCTCCCTTCTTCTTCTTTTTAGTCTTTTTCTTTTTTTTTTTTTATTATTATTTTTTTGTGGCGTCCTGAAGCTGTGCCGTTATACGACATTGTGCAGCGTTTTCCATAAATGGAAGCAATACAATAAACCAAGTACAGCTACGCTTACAGGCGGTGTCTTTCAACTTATGAGTCTCCGAAACGTTCTAAGGGCACGTTGAAATATTCAAATAATCGTTGCTCAGCCCGTTTTTAGAATAATAACTGTTTTTCATTTTTCTATTACCAAAAGCTGCAGCAAAGGAATCTTTCTCGACCGTCACCGGACTAAAATTAGGCCCCCGAAAACTTTGAATGGTGGAGTATAAAATATAGGTACTACAGTATAAAACGTTAGTTTATTGAAACTGCGTTCAGGACCCCTACGATATTTTTTTTTAGTAGGTACGCTGTAGTATGTATATGGTCGTATAATATAATGCTACCACGCCTCTTCTTGATCCTTTTCACTCTCTCCTGTTCTCTCTGCACTAGAACGTATCAAGTTATCGAAGTTTGATCAACAGTTTGGTATTATATTATAGGTAGGTATATATATGGCTTTTCGAATCAAGGGAGAAAAAAAATGTGACAGTTTATTATTAAAATCTATATCCTGGACCGGAAATTTGCATACTGATAAAACTTAATTAATTCTGAACCGCCTAGCATCGTCAAATTATGAAAAAGTTTTTAATTAAACAATTTTCCTCCTTCAATTACAATTCATGTTTAATTAACGGGCACGGAGGTCCGAAAGTTGGGTAATTTTTCTTCACCTAATAACTATGCGCACCGTGTGAACCCACATTTCATCGGGATATACTAATTATTATTAAGGATATTGGAGAAAAATTATTTCATCGTATATTTCATCGCTAGCTGAGAGAAGTGCACTTACATCACCACTATGCATAGGTAAAACTATGCGGATATTCTGGATGTCGACGGGTCTGAGAACAGAACAATCTCAAACTTCAAAATTACAAGATTCTGGGGCGCATAATCTGCGCTGTTTCACGCTTTAAGTTCAGCTTCTGTTTCAACTTGAATCAGAATAGTATTCGTGCTTTCTCAGTTCTTAGTCGTTTCAAGAATTTGCGGTGCTGTCGAACAGTGATAAACGTCGCTTTTATCTCGGCAATTCCGGGATCAAGGTCAGCAAAGATGGCGGTGTTGTTTCACGCGCGGAATTAACAATTGGCTAGTACTTCGATCTCTGAATCGCTGCATGCTTTTCCTAATGATAATAAAATAAATGCATTATAAAAGAAACTAAAGTTTTCCTAAACCATAATTGTCTGTCTGCATTGATCAAAATCCGATATCAAATAATTATTCACGTCCTCTGGATCGATGTCTGAGAATATTGAATTCTATCCGAAGGAATTAATTTAATTTTTAATGGACTTGGTCTTAGATTTCTTTCGAATCATTATTCGGAACACTCATAAAGGTTTTATCACCATACGTGATACAGATCCACGATCACTAGTCAAGGAATATAGGTAACTAACCATCCGTACCGTTGAGCTCGAGTTCGAAGTCTGCCGATGAATTATTAATCGGAAACCCTTCCATCTAATGAAGCTATAAAACGGGAAAGCCTAAAGGGAAAAAAAGCGAAAGTAAAAGTAGCGTGGCGCTCGAGTTGAATTCCAATTGGGTTACTGGTTCAAAACTCTGTCTTAGACTGTTTCGTAGACTATACATCGGAATTAGAGTTAAGTGGCTATAAACGACATTCAAGTAACCAATAATTTCCGAAAACGTGTTTAAGCGGTTGATTATGGTGATCGTTCATCACTGTCGGAGAATCCGCCAAACTTAGAGAAGAGTAGATATATATTTTCTTTAGAACGTATAAATTTAGTCTCTAAAGGGATAGAAAATGCGAGATATCGTATCGCGTTGATTAATTTTTTTTTAAACTACATTCATGAGCATTATTCGGCCATTCAGCTGTCTGAAACTTTCTGAATTCTGGTTTTATAGTTCGACCAGCTAGTACTTAGAACGCGGAGGCGTTGGGTCGGTAAATTCCAGTAATTTGATTTGGTGAAGTTAACGAACTGTGTCTCCTGCAACATTCGTAGTTCAAGTTAGCCGAACAAAGGTCCATTAGGTATGCTAATGTACCATGAGGAGTCTGGAGCTCTTGAAATAAACGCGCCCGAAGAATATTTCAAATTACTAGATAAGATCGCGTCTAGAGGCTTACGTATTGTAAAGAACTCAGCGGGTCTACTATTCCGGTGAATTAATACCATGTGTAGGCATTGATCAAATCATTACACATTATTTAATTTTTAATCGATTAGCGAACCTTGAAGAATGCATTTTTTCATCGATTATTGGCTCTCGTATTTTCTCACGTCTATATACTTGGGCTTCAGTCTGGTTTTTATCACATTGCGCAGTAAAAATATATAAAAATCAAAAAATTACAGCGAACAGAAGATTCTTCGACGTTAAAGCTCCTTTCTCCCAAAGGGTCATAATACTCACTCCGTGAAATTTCGCGAAAAATTGAAATGAATTGATTCAGAAATTTCGTAAATTGAATAACAACAAATTATTATGTGTCAAATATATTCGAGATTGTTTTTCTGTTTTTTTTTTTAATGCTTCTGTTTTTGTTGAGCCAGAATCGGACACCCCCTAATGATTGTCTCGTTGAAAATATGTGACCGTTAAAAGTTTTATAACTCGTCTTATTTAGCACCTAATTTGTTCTCAAGATTCCTAGAAGGCTTTTTTCCTTTGCATGAAATTTTCAGGAAAAGGGCAATCTTGCCACCCCCTTGTGCTCGTTATGTTCTTTGATGTAGCCTTCGGCTACGTAGACAAGTATGATAATAATGCTTCTCAAGTTTAACGTCGCACGACCTCCCGATGCAATGCACCGGTCTTTTATCCCAAAGGAATCACAATTCACTTACCATGACTTCTGCATGTCTGGAAGGGTCGTTATCGATTTCAAATCATCACAACATTAAGTGCGGAGGGAGACACGGCTCCCCCTAGGATAATGTTAATTTTTCAGGGGCTCCTGGGGATGCTGCGTTACGGGGGTACTAAGGGTATTTCAATTGTTCCCATTATCCACGGAATTATTCATCACTACTTCCTGCCTCGCGATTGTACAATGGAAAATTATTGTCCCGAGGCATCCCCCGCAGTCCGACTGGACCATGCTTCATAAAATTACTCATTAACTCAAGGAATCGTATCAATTCACAGTTCCAAATATATCACATCTAATAATTTGATCTAAAATTGTCCCCGACATGAGCTGAATTGATTATAAAATTCATAAATCATATCATCATCTTATTTTGACTCTCCGAATGTCCCATGGGTGTCCTGTACACGGAATTCATCAATGTCTGAAAAATGTTTTTATTTTTTTTTACCATTTCAACCGCGCGAGTTGACAGCTCAATCTGTCTGTCACGTCTGAACATGTGCCCGGATTTTTACACTCCTCTAAGGTTTTTACTTGCCGTTTTGTTCGCGTCATTCAAGACCCTTGTCACCGAAGAAAGAAATGAAACAAAACATAGCATCGTCTATACTATGCGGTGTACATGCGTTCGAATCGCGATCCATTACCGGTCTCTTGCGTTCTCTTTGTACGTAACCTGCACCTTGATTTCCCTTTTTCGTGCACGACAACCATTACTCCTTCTTTAGAGATTGAGCCAAGCAATCTTGGCTCAGGTTTGGTGACACCGGCTGATTTATGCGTCTTAAAAATTTGTCTCGGCTTCCGCAAATGCCGGAGTAATGCAATTCATGGAAACTTATATAGGACCTGGTATACATTCATTCGCGGTGTACAATAGACGGAAGCAGTATATAATCAAGTGAGGTAAAATATAGTTATATGTGACATGGAATATCTATGTGACTTGAGTGGGCCGAAATATCGTCTCATCTATATTAAAAATGAAAAACAAAAAAAGAAAACAAAAATTACAGTAAAAAGGGAATACTCAAAGTTAATAATAAATTTCCACCTTAACCCAGGTATTACACGAAGCCTGGCGCAACTAGGGTGGCCCATAACTCAGACCCGTTGATTATAATTGTGATTTATTCCGGTTTCCCAAAGTTCCTCGCGAGTCCCTTCAACATTGTGAAGTGTTGCTACTGGCGAGACTTCAGTTGGTGATAAAACATGCATTAAGACGCTGTCACGTTGTTGGAACTTGGAATTAGCAACAAATACGAAGTAATTTTTTAACCAGAAGGTAGAACCGCTGTACCTTATTCAGACTCGGTTGGTTTTGGATATCCGACCGCCTGAGGCGAGGCTTCATGTAAATATTAAAAAGTATTACATAATACATTACATCGAAGTTTTTCTTGGCTTAAGAGAAAATATAAAACTTTTCAAATTAATTATCATTTTAATTTCACTTACTCAAGATTAATGTCACTGGGGTCAAACACTTTGCCGAAAGAGAAGTAAAAAAATAATTTTATAATCAACTTCACAAAATGTATTCATACTTAAATCAGAATTACTGTGTTTGAACATAACAGCACATAAAGTGGAATGAAATAATGCATAAACTCTTATCAGCGGATTCATTATCATCCGTGTTTCCATTATTCAAGAATAAAGTCTGGGAAGCTCGTCCCATTCAGTGAATAAAGACATTCAATGAATGTCACAATGTTAAAGCAGTTACTATAATTAGAATTCATAGGATTAAACGTCAGAAGGATTTTTTTCAAATTCTTAAACATTTTTTCCTATCCTTCTTTGGTATAGAGTTTGTATAACGGTATGTTGTCAGGCTGTTATAGGTAGAAAAGATTGATGATCATTGTGACTGAAGAAAATATGCTCAATAAATATTCGGTTCTATTTAAGCAGCATGGGAGTACGACATGATTTTCGATGTATCTCACGCACATCTGAATTTACTTGGAATAATTAGGATCTTGAGGTCAAACGAGTTAATTAACAGCCAATCAACGTTAATCTTAAAGGCCAGGAACCAGACATTAGGGTAGTAGGGTAGTAATATAATCGATCCAGCTATCAGATCTATCAAGGACTAAAACCACATCTTTGATGTGCTGTGAAATTGCCTAATTCCTCCTCATACAACAAGAACGAATAATTCTAAACGGAATTGAATGCCGTTTTCAAGGTAATACGAACTTTGCCTTTCCATCGAACCTGGAATCTTATTGCAACATTTGGCCGAGGTGTCAGCCGTCACGTTGTCTCCTTACCATGGTCGTCACCCCAAAGTGTCATGGCGTGAGGTCCCTTCGCGAGGTCTAGCAACCATGAGATTGGGGTGAGATTTCTACCCATCGTCTACACACCCCTCAAGCCGCGCGACTATAACACACTCCCACAGAAGCGTCATCCGTTCCGTCCACCCTGTCTGTCACTCAAGCTACCCAGGGTGGTATACAACCAGTGCAGGGGATGTATTGTCTGTTGGAAATAGGATGAGGGATGCTGCGAGCCAAGTTCTAGCTGATAATCCTGAGGAAGAAAGACTTAGTGAAGAACTTTCCGGATTTATTTCAGATTTTTTGTCTTCCAGATTTTCTTACGCTCGTTTCGTCCTCGAAGAATAAATCGTGTGAAGAAATTACCGACTTGAAGTTTTTCACGATTCTGTCAAAATCTTATTAATGTATAAATCGTACAGATAATATATTTTTGCCACGAAATATTTACCCTGGTTTAGGAAATTGGAAATTTAATTATTTTTTTCATAGGCAAATATACAGGACGTTGATTTATTGATCAATATTTGAAATTTTATAATAGATTTTTCGAACACGGCGCTCATGGGCCGCGTTTAAATGGAAAACAAGCCTTACTATGCAGACGTTGCATTACGATGCACTATGCTAAGCGAAGTCAATTTTATTCTAAGCGGACAAGAGTTTGGCTTGGCGTGGAACGTGACTCCGTTTAGCATAGCGTTGGAGGAATTGTCGCCCCGGCCACTTCACCCCACTACACTTCACTTCACTTCACTTCCCTTCACTTCACTTCACTTCGCTTCACTTCTCCCTTGATTGAGGTACATGCGAGCAACTTGACTAGTCCGTGCTACTCGAACGCAGCATCCTGCTAGCGCTAGTCATCTTGTTGCACGCAGATTATAATTGAAGGTACAAGGACGACAAACAGCGTCTCGTGTCAGAGGTCAACGTGTACCTATAGTCAGAAGATTGGAAGAGAAGAAGAAGAAGAAGAAAAAAGAGTGATTCATTTCTGGTAGAGATTGAGCATTGTGCAGGCTAACCGATCCCAGCGATACTTCTTTTCACAAACACGTATGAAACTCGAGTTTTTCATTTTTACCCATAGGATACATTCAACATTGGGTCACCAAAGAGCAATATATCTGAAGCGAATGTTTCCAATATTATTCCCAAGGCTGTGTGTCAGTCTATGACAAATGTTGAAAAAAAGAAGACCACTGGGCGGCGGAAGAGCAAGCCGGAAGAAGAAACGAACTCTAAACCAACTTGCATTTTTCAACGTCCAAAGTTTTTCCTCGCCACAGGGGAAGGAGAAAGCTCATGATGCAAGCTTTAAAGGGGAGCATCTCGTGTCTCGGGACAAAGCTCGCTTGCGAAACGTGGGGAATAGGGTTTCCACCGAGTGATACAGATATGTAGATAAAAGGCCCGGCTCACTCCATGGATTTAATAGATCAGGGAATTATAGAATTAGAATGGTACACGTATATTCCGTTATCGGCGTAACGCAGAGTAGCTATTTTTGAACCGTTTTTTAGATCATGGGGGTTGATTTCTCCGTACGGGATGAACCCAGCTAAAATAAATTCAGACGTATCCTAGTACACTACCCCATGGGATTTCCATAATTTGAATTGTAAAAGTATTCAGCGCCTACAATTGCAAACCCCTTTCCTCAACAGAATTATACATTCCGCCCACTGCGGGCGATATGTTACATAATAATTTAAACTACCCAACCATTTCCTCGTTGCTTAATAAATCTTCAACTTTTCATGCCAATAGAATGATATTCTACAACAATAGTCCCTAGAACGCATCGCCTTATGATTTTAGGAAGGATTCCCTGCTTCAAAATATCACAATCAGATATCCCCCCCCCCCATGCAACTTTCCTTAAGCTACGCAGCGAGGGAAGGATCGGGGAAAGGAATAGGTCATAAAATACGCAATTTCCAGTACCTAACCGACGCTCAGCTCTTCTGAATAGATGCTATTGCATCGATTTTTACCTATAACTTGCGTGTACTCATAGTTCAGTGTATAGGATAAGGATATAGTGTTGGTGGGTATTCATATTACATGAATATACACGTATAGTACGTGTATATATACTTACCGTTATGCCAATACCATACACGCGTGATGCTGAAGCCTGTAATGAGCTGGTGTCCGGCGGTCTGTACAAGTTAATTAATCCTCCGGAGACCAGACATGTACGTGAGAAGGTGATTATACAGCGCTGCGCACGCGTCCCGCACTATTTGCGCCACCTACGCTCGACAGCTACTGGTCATCCGCAACACACAATCATCAAACCACATTTAAATACGCGTTCTAATCACACAATAAACACTCACAGTCACGTATCGTTTTAGGAGAAATTAGACAGACCATAAACCATGACCCGTACTTTCCTCGACGCACTGACCCTTCACTGAATATCTTAATTGTATCTTAGTTACGTCAAAGTCGACCCAGTCTGTCCATTTTTAGATATATCACTGCGATATATGAACTGGAGTCGTCCAACATGCTAAATAATGAAGGAGTTGTAGCTGGGAAAGGTATAACGAATAGGGTAAATGCAAATAGAAAGATGGGCCACGACTTTGCTGTCAAAAGATGGATTGAACCGATGTTTTTCAATGACTTGACGGAGAATCTTTCCGCCACTTCGATTCAAATTTCGAAATTTACGAGACTCGCGGAATGCTGTGAATTTGGTTCAAAATTTTGGGACCAGATTGCATCTTTCTCAGCTTCCGGATCCGACCAAATATTGATAATGTCTAAGATTTCATAGTTTCATGAAATTGCGCCGTTAAACCTTCGGAACTTTTCCATCTTCCAAGTTCGACGAGTTTATCCTAGTAGATGCCTATCGTAGTTTCACCTGGATAGAAATATTGGAGAAAGTCGGAAAGAAATGTTTCAAGTTTTATCCTTGCAACTGGGAATAAGAAGCGTTGAATCAATTTACAGACGTACGGCGCTTAACATGAGTTGACTACAAGTATTTATGACGAGCGGTCGTGCGAAACATTCGTTTACTTACGGTCTACGAAATTCCCAGGAATGTGTTTCGTGTATGGGCTCTGTTCGCACTTTTCGATCTGGACTCTACAGTGTTCGGTAAACCAAAGAAGGCAAAGGGAGCGAAGCTTTTTTGAGCTTTTTGCGAGTTATAAAGATCTGAGTACCACGCGCGGAACGAGTATAGAAGTCAGCTGATCGATATACTCGATTTCAGAAGACGGTTGAAATTAAACTTGATCAGGGCAACGAGGAAGAACCCGCTAATATTTGTTCATGGACAACTATCAGCAGTAGCAGCCAAACACCATTTGACTAAAATATTCTGGCTCGAAATGTCAGTCCGGATGACCTCGCTTTGATATCATCTGCGTGAACGAGATTAGAGCTATGCAAACTCGTAACTGGAGTACCGGAAAAATCAGAAAAAGTCCGAGAATTTAATGAAATACCTAGAATTCAGAGTTTGTAACTAACGTATGCGTTTCTTTATCGTCATTGCCGTTCATCACCATTGAAAAACAGTATTTCACACCAAAGTTCAGATCAAAGCTATGAAGTGTAATGATGGAACAAGGGACGATAATCGTAATGACCGCCAAGACCGCGAATTATCGATGAAAGTAATGACTAGCCCTGATACATCTCCAGGGTCCTCGAAACCACACAAGCATCGCACACTCATCCAGACAGAGTAGACAGCCTCTTGAGTCTGTCCCTTTAGCTCCCAATTAGTCTCTGTGTCTAAATTCGCTGAGCTTTACCGTACGTTGCTTACCGAGCAAAACTCTTTCAAGCGTGGCAGGGCCCATATCGTAAACCCTTTGTATAAGGTGTTTCATGCTACAATCTGTAATATACTATAGAGTATAAATTATATCGCGAAAAGGCAATGGCAGATCATTTAGTGGGCTTTTCAAGAGGCTAGTCGTAATCGCAGCAACATGAAAATGGTAATATTGCTGAAGAAATTCTCCGGCTTTGAAATTTTAGTACCATGGTCTATAGGCACTACTCTGTCGAGTGGGCTCGGCGGAATTGGCGTAAAGCAAAGGAACGGAAATCCAGAACCTCCGGGGTAATTACCTCTAAAACGGAAGCGTACCCTAATCCTTACCCTCCTGGTTTCCCCCTGCCCCTTCCCAGCAAACCTACCGCCCCTGGCACGCACATTAGCGGCATGTGTGCCGACTGCGTGCGACGTGATTGATTCGCTTGGCGTGTGGCGGAGGCTTTCGCTTTGCTCTCCTCTGTACAGGCCTGTATTTACGTCGCTTCTGCCTGCAAGCTGAGGCCTCTGAATAGCTGCGGTAGCAACGCAATATTGGCCACATTTTCATGTCTCATCAGTGCGGTAGTTCGTTATATACTCATATGTGTATACATATAATGCAGAACCGCAATCCCTGTGCAATATAGAAACATATACATAGCATGTGAAGTGAGAACGAAGTACAAAGCAGAGAAGATTTTTAGAGAGAATTTAGGATCTGGTTTTCGTCGAGCATGGACCTCCGGAGAGGCTATATAAGTCGGGAGTCATGCGAACGGATATCTATAAATTACAGTGGGTGACGGACACGCAAATCTTTTGCTTGCCATCGCCTTCTCGAGTGCTACGGAGTAGGTATATAGGTATACATATAGAATCCATCTGTTTCTGTTCGCGCCTTCAGAGTCCGAAAGAAATTTCAGAGATTTAGCACGCAACCATAAAAAGAACGGGGAAAAAGAATCCAGGCAGAATTTCACACGCTTATTCGACTGGTCATTTCGTCTAAAAGTTTACGAATGAATTTGATGATGAAATTATGGTAATGAATGGTTGATTTTGAGGTGATTTAATATGAAAAAATGTATCATGTTAAATAGCTGCCCCATGATTTGTATAGCTTATTTTTTGCCTTCCTCTGGTTAATATTCGATTCCATTTACTTCTCATCATTTGTCAAGATGCTGAGCTTGAAATTACAAGACGTTAGAAATTAGAATGGATCGAAGTAGGGTACCTAAACATGGGATATCAAAACACGCGTGATTTACAGCTGGTATAAATCTGGCGTTTATCTTCTTTGTTACTTCTGAGAAAAAATGAGAAAAAATGAATAAGATGTGGGAGAAAAAGCCACGTAGTAATTATACGTTCTGAACGTTAGGAAATTCCTATATCTGCACGAAGGTTCGTTCATTTCATTTTGTATAAATAATGAGCACTTGCTCTTCGACAGTGATTAAATTTATTACTCTGCTACGTAGCCGTTTGTGCACCCTTGCATATTACCATAACCATATAAAGGTGAAAAAGCTTCGCTTTGAAAATAAAGTTAACTAAATTTTCGCGTTTCATCAACAAAGTTTACAAAATCTGAAGCTTGATTGATATCACTTTAAAATCGAAGTGGTAGAAGACCATCGATAAAAAAGGCCACACGACCCAATACAGCATCCATCGGTGATTCCATTTCAGCACAATACCGTTGCTACCATCTTGGGACATCATAGGATGCGACATAATCTGCCAAAGATCATGTACCAGCGAACAGCTTCCATTGATGGTAGTATAAATAGCCGAAATCTGTTATATCGACATTACCGACGCTCCTATATACCTCCAGCCCATATTATATACAGCAGCAGAAGATGAACGGTCCATATTCCCCTGATGGTAATGCTGGTGCTCTGTAAAATTATAGAGCTTGCACAAAACGCTTAACTATTTGTACCAGCAATGCATACGGGTGGTGTTTGGGGTTTGCTGATTCCATCGGTAACTAATTCCTGGTCAAAAATTTTAGGACCGAAAGAAGATGAAGTGCATTACTTGTTGAATTACTATGCAGAAGTAGCCCTACAATCCTGAAAATAGAACTGTAATGAACAAGGGAACTTTTGGACTGCGTATACCATCAGTATTAGTGGGTCCCCAGAAATCCAGACTTATTCTTTATTGACGGCCAATACCTGAGCTATATGAATGTTGAAGATCGTAGTCATTAATGTTTCGACAATTCGTTCACCCTTAAAGTGTAACCCAGGGTATTGTGAAAAAGAACTTCTCCAAAACCACTTTTTCGAAGAAAAAAATCACGAGGGAAATTGCAAAGCGTGGTCAGACGTGATTGTGCGACCGGAAGTGTGGCTTTGGTTTTCCTTCAAACGCATACGTAATCGAAAAGGGCAGGACATCAAAGGCTGGACATACACCCTGAGATATCGGTTCTCACTTTTTGGACAGCGACCATATAACCCAACAACTATCTACCGTATTTCCTATCGTAGTTCCGAAAAGTGTAAAAATATTCAAAAGTCAAAGGGACTGGATGCTGGCTGGTTGAATCGATTCATAATTTGAGAAATGCTCTTCCCTATACCCTAACGCAAATTTTGGTATATAGACTTCATCTTCGACTATCGACGTACCTAAACTTCGGTCTTTCGGTTGAGATACACCAGTTCGAAAATTCGAAAGGATTCAAAGAGAGGTATGGTATAAGTAACTCGAGATCCCGGACAAATGGGGCTGATTGACTTGGGGTTTCTTCTGACATTCAAATAGGCTTCACACATGAAAGGTGTCTGCCTCTTTTCACCCTCCTCTCAATTTCTCTGCCACCTTCCTCCTACGCGAACCGAGGCGCCCACCCTCACAGTCGTCTATTCATTCAACGTTAGCCATTCAAAGGAACCATTTATCAACATATTTGATATGCTCCTGCGTTATGCCAAGAAACGGCGAAGCCAGCTCAGACTCCATTGAAATAATATGCTAATCCCGAGTGGTAGAGTTTAAAAAGTGCGCCGATAAATTCTCGGGACTTTTGACGTAATTTTTCCCTTCTTAGAGAACTTCTGAAAAATTCTTTTTGTGCGGTTTCCGTCTTAGAGACTTTACTTACGAGCTTTCCAAGTTTGATATGCTTTATAGGCTGAATTTATTATTGCATTAGCCTTCCGGATCGTCAGTAGAAAATAAAAAAAAAATCGATACCAAGTAATATCGCAGGATATCCCTCAGAGCCAGCTATACGGAACTTAGGATCATCAAAAATTAGGGTTACCATACCAAAAGTGGAACGATTAAATTTCGCTTTTAAATTTCGCTGAATATTCTCTAATTTTCCTCGGTACCCGTTAAACAAATACCATGTATGCGATAGTTGAGAAGTCATCGGTGAACTCGACGAGTTGATTGACGATAAAAATCTTGTTCAGCACTTATTCGTGTCGTTAATCGTTCGCATTAAATTAACATTCGATTATATGTATATATGCTCGATGTATATCTGATAAGTGATTGGATCTCGATGCTCAACGTTGAATGTCATCTTACAAATATATCTCTACTATATATAGTTATGTTCGGGGTGACGCATACCCACATATTTATGCACCCCCGCGGCATATACACCCAGTGAAAACCCAACCTCATACATATATCGGTTCTATTAGCTGAACCGCAACCACACTAATAGGGGAACCGCAAAGTTAAGCACAGTTTGCCCTCGATCACGGGCGTACTTTCGACTTATAGATCCTACGTGGCTCTGTATGCTTGCAGGTGATTCTTCAGCCTCAATATCTGGCTGTGTAATTCAGCAGGTGTTACTTTCTTACGTGAATTCTGAATCTAGCTTTGAGTTGTCGTTAAAAAGAGCATTAGACTAATCCGGGTCATTCAATTTTGAAATGCTACGTCAGCCAGACATTTTCAAGCATATTGGGTGGTGCTTCCATTTACTTAAGCCTACTTTCCCCTAAATTTTGACCCCCTCCCCAACAGCCTCATCTTTATCGTCACCAAACCAAAGCACACTCCTTCATTATAGCCACTTGAGTTTTTCCAGTTAAGATTACGACTTCTTCTTACGCCGACCATCCCTGATGGGTTCGGTTATTAGGATCAGAGTGCAGATTGCCTCCGCGTGGAGCCAAATTTATGGATGACGGTAATGGTTTGGGCTTATTGAATGGTCTCTTATATTCTTTGAGCCTTCATCTATACCCAGTAGAAAGTGAACTTTCTCATTGACCAGCCGCTGACCTTTTTTTGTCTTCCGTTATATAATACCTACCTCAAATCACTTATTCTTCTCGATAAAAAGGTATTTTAGGGAAGGGACATTCCTTTTCCAAATTTCAACGATCTTCCAGCTCCATTCAATTCCGAAACATGTCTGGAAATTTTGAGACGATCAAAAATCGATGATATATTTTGAAAATCCCCATACTTCTGACGCATTCTTCTTTCTCACGTACATTGGGAAACTTTTGGATCCGAGATGTGAAGGTTTGTTCGAAAAATGTCATCCTTCCGACCGATTTCTCTCACAATCAGACTCGCTATTCGCGATATTGTTTATAAAGTATTTCTTATACCATCGCGAGACTGAATGGCCAAGATGTATTCATCCATGTATGAATATATTAATACATATATCCTGTGTGTATCTATACCTAGTGTTTAGATGTAAGTGTATTTTTATGTAACGGTATACGAACAATACCATATACGTATGTATATAGGCGCGAGTCAAGGCGTGGGCGAAGGAAAGCAATCGAGGCATACGCCCCGCGATTTAAGTCGTCAACTTTTATGGGGGTAGTTTTCTTGGAGATGGCCCACAGCCACATAAAAGGGGGCAGTGAACGGGGGCTAGGGGAGAGGAGTTTGTGGTAATATGGCGGCTTCCAGGGGAATATGGCGGCAAGTGTATACAAGAGATAGCGACAATATTGAAGCTCGGTGGCAAAGAAAACTCGACAGCGTTTTGCTTTTTCCGTGCAGCCGACGAGCACGCGGTTCTATCCAGCTATGATAGTATTTTTATTAGCGATTCAAAACTGCGTCGCCAAAATATGTCAGAACTTTTACAATTCTTGCAACGTCGCGTATCAAGCAGAGTGATTGGTTCACCGCACGATTTTCAACCCCTTTCAATTAGAACAGCGTTTCCCTTCTTTCCTTCTTTTTTTTTCTAATATTTTTGGGAACTCAAAAAATAAATTGATCCGAATGTGCTATCGTGGATTCGGGCAGAGATATGCGCTTAAGTCAGAACGCACTTAACGCCCTTTTATACTTCCGCTGATTGCATCTAGCATTTGTGTCACGCCCTCGAGTGTCCAGTCGATATGCCTGCCTGACAAAGTGGAACTTGGTATTCCGAACACTTCCCAAACGTCGGCAGACGGATTTGCGAAGGACTGCTGGAAGTCTGACTGTGTCTGTATGTTAAAGTTGGTCAAATCGCTTTCGGACGATTGCTGCGACCCGGAATACTAAAACCACAGGGAAGATCTGCCCCTAGGTCCCAAGACTCTGGGCCCCCAGATAGACATACGACGAAATAAACGTTTCACAGTTGGTAAATGCTGTGCCATGTATCATCAGAAACTAACTTTTACAGAAAAGTGCTTAAGCTAGAGCTTTATTATTTTTGTGGTACAATTATCAAGTTTCATCAGAAATTATTGACAGCGTTTCATTCAACAACGAATAAACGGAATCGGAATAAAATTATCCAGATACTATGTCGACCGTGCAGCCCTGTACGAAAAGTAAGGAAGGTGGCGTAGAAGCGGTACCACCTTTTTGTTATCAGCTCGACACAGCACGCGAGTTTTATACCAATGACACCCGGGTGCCTGTCGATATCTTATTCAATACGTATTCTTGAGACTCTTACGATCTTAGGACTCGAACCCGCATAAAAACTTACGAGCTGTATTTCGAGTTGTCACAAAAGTGTTTCCCCGCAGATATCTACTCCGCTCAAGATCCGTCTGTGACGCACTGCTGGCCAATTTTTTTTTTTTTTCTCTCTCACTTTTTTCTCTTCTTATTTCATATCATTTTATTCGTAACAAAAGTTTTTCCACCGTTGAACGGAATACATTTTTGAAAATATTTTCACGAAGGGGGAAAAAAAAAAATAAAATTACTTTCCTTTATTTGAATTGTGTATTTAATTATTTGATTCGAAATCTGGCATGAGATTTTTGACATTATTTATAATGATTCATATTTGATGAATTTGTGTGCGCGTTAAATAGAGTTGAAATACTTTTAACAGCGAGTGTACCTGCTCTGATTTACTTCCAACCGATTCGCTAGGAAATTGAATTACCCCTGCGGTGAGTGGCGAGGTACCCCGAATTAAGAAACACTGAGATTTGCGGGAAATATCGGCGAGATATAAATCAGGGCTGCTAGAAACTTTTTTATAACTATTTTCCATTCGTTACAGTGGAAATCAATATTATCGCTGTGTACGAGAAACGCGCGTGAACCAACGACCGAGAGGTATTGCAAATGAAATAGGGAAGAAAGAGGGAGACGGAAAAAACGTACAACTTTGAATTCGCATGTTTTAAATCCAAACCCATCAGATATATATTGCCGAAATGATAAAATCACATGAAAACCCACAAAACACCGTCAATAAAAAAATAAAAAAAACATATACATAGGTTATTACGTGAACTATGACGTCCAGAAAATATGGAATATCTAGACAGTTAAAACTTCCTTTGAGCGCCCATAAAAGACTTGCTCGGCATTCTGTTACCAAACACTTATACAGATTTTTATTTCTCTAACTTTATTATAACAGTATTGCCAATTAAAAATGATCCTACATAAAATGATGTAGGTACCTACCAATAATAATAGAGTTTTGTGGATTTCGACGAGTCCTCCGTCCTCCTTATCCGGCAATATTAGAACGTAATTTGTTCGGTAAATTCGCGTTTCATATAATCGGTATTAATCGACAACAAGTATCTAATCTGAGGACGTTCTCCATCCGAACAAAGTCTGAATGCATCTAGGAAGTTGTGGTTAATGGGGCTGAATCACAGATTGCGTGGCCCCTAAATTTGAATTTATTATCAACCCTTTCCTACTGGTTCTGCACTTAGGGATAATGATTCTGCTTGGTTGACTAAAATATTTATATACCCACGCACGAAGTCAGGAAGGAGACAAATTTATATCGGTAGTTGCGGAGTGAATTCCGTTAACTGCAAAATTTCCACAAAGATTTTCTTACGGCCCTTTGGATATCGGGAATCGTATCAACTCGAATCAAATAGGTAATAATAGTTTTACGAGCTGGTCGTTGGACGATTATCGCGAACGTTAACAAGAAGGTGTTGATAGTGGCGTTAGTCAAACGACCCACTGTAAAATCGAACATGGTCGAATATAAAGGTCCTTCGCAGACACGAGGACAACCTCGTTTCGTGGGGGAATCCCGGTATCCCCCGACTCCGGACGTGAGGACGGACGTACAATATTCAAGAGCATTATTTGGCACAGTGGTGTTCGCAAAATGTGCGAACCTGATATCGGAGTAATAAATCAATTATAATATTCCACGCTTGGCTTCGGGTATCGGTTATTAGTAAAACCCGTCGGCACTCCGGAAGGTGGCCATATATCCATTTCGTGTTTCTCTCTATTACAAATTTCACATTTTCCCTCTCCTTTTCGACGAAGCTTCGTCTGCTGGCTCACTACGTAACCCGGGGATTCCCACTTCGGCGAACCCCCGACGTACATTAGTCACTCACTTTATTCGATTTGCCGATTTTCACCAAGATCGAGAGTGACGTCGTGCAGGACAAAAACCTGAACCCCATACTAGCCACGAATCCTTTCATCTCACCTTCTCGAAGTTAATGCTTTCATTTGGACAATCTCATTTTCTAAGAATCTTGGAACGTGAAAGTTCTCACAACGTGGACTGAACTTACAAATTTTCTAATGCGAGAAGCATGCTTCTGCGATCAGTAATTGATATTTTTATACCAGACGAAAGGAATTTCCAAATTTCAAACACAAAGGGAAAAGTATATATTAAGAGCGTTGCATATTGGAGTCGAGATATTCGATGCTTTAACGTTCGGCGTGGCTACTGAGGGATGGTTTTTACGATGTCCAGTTTTCTCTTCTCAGAATCGTGAATTTTTTCTGACCATCCGTCCAGTCATCGAGTTATTGTCGAACAGAAATTTGGAATAAAAGCAAGCCTCTTTTGCATAGTCTAAAAATTCCGATCCCTTTTCTCTTCATTCCCTTTAGTTTCCCTCTGGTTCAAACTGCGAACCAGCCTCGCTCGCTTCCATCCCCGCCTTCGATGCAAATTACAATATTTCCGAGCTGTTCGTTCGGATATGAAAATATATGCGCCTCTTGATCAAAATAAAAATTATTTCAAAGTGATAGAAACTACGCGGAATTTTCTAGGCAGATATATATACCTACACCTATCAAAAATTGTGTTATAATCATTGTAACCATTTCTTTTTTCGTTTTGTTTTCTTTTTTTCATAAGCGATTTCTCTTTACATGAAAACCGTGAAACTAATTCCCCGAACATCGCAAATCCGTTGTTACGAGTTGCGGAGCAGAAAAACGAAATGTTCGCGGTGGTGGCGGTGAAATCAGCTTAGCTGGTAGAGATGACACCAGGGCGCAGATCTCGCTCCTGCATTTTCGAGTTATGTTTCCCACGCGGCCGATACATCCCTTCAGCCAGTTTTCTCTGTTTTTTTATACTTCATGTTTTCCATTTTACGCATTTTAGCCTTTCTGCGTTTGCCTCCGTCTCCTCGTTCCGTAATCCGCTCTTTTCTCTCATCCCCAGGCAATATTTAGATAAAAACCCGGACGTGCTGCGACTATGAAACGAAGAGATACAAAACGTGATCAAGTCTCATTTTGTAATTAATTACAACCAGCGATTATACGAGTCTGAACTCTGGGCTGCTATTACATGTATGGTCGTTATTATAACGGTTTCTAAAATTTCAAAGATTTTCACAAACCTAGCTGTAGAAATTTGTAAAACTATATTTTCACTCAAGAATATTTTCTCCCAAAAGTATTCCATTTCTTTTATAAACGTCTTCGTTTTTACGCCCACTTTCAACGTCTCTCTGAATCGAGATAAGTGCCTGCGAAATCTTTTCAAATGAGCTTCTTTAAATATTCTTGAAGCATGAAGACCGCAGAAATACGCCGTGATTGATAAGATAATTATTTACCGTCTTTTGTTATTAAGACTTGAGGAAATGTACGCGTCAGATTTCTCTTACAAATCGTCGGCCTTAGGCACCACGTCCTATCTAAATAACCAACTAGATTTTGTTACACGCAGAATCTTGATATGAAATAAATCGCGAAATGACCTTTTTTCTGATTTCAAGCCTGGAAATTTGTCGGCAGAATCTATTCTGAGTAAAGTTGATCAGATATTAATTTCCGCAAGATAGTAGACGAATGAAATTGATTCATTTTTATTTTTCTTTTTTATGATATTATAGAGGATTTCGATGGCAGCCGCCATTGTACCCGGTTCGCAAAGTACTTTGAGTACTTTGATTTTGTTTTGAAAATAAATAGGAGTCCTGCACAACGTTGGGACAGCGTTATTTTCCGGCGCGTTGCACTTGAGCCGCTTTCGTTCGCTTTCGTCCAACCTCGAAGTTCGCGATTGCCTCGCCAGCTATAACCACGGCGTATTTTAATCTGATGAAACAGATTATATCACCCTCCGAGAGATGTAAGTAAAAAACCGCAATATGAGGCATCAGCGAATATATCGCTTCGTAGAATCACTCACGCCGTAAATAACGCGAACCTATCGCACCTATCAGATCTACAGCTCTCGCATTTTGTGAATCATTTTTAGCTCTCCATTCTAAACTCAGTAGTCGAACCGCGTTCAAAAATTTAAACTAAAAAAAAGTAAAAATTCCAAAATCACTAAACGAACTCATCAGTATAATCTCAAATTAAATCCTCTTGTAGCCAGTCAATGCATTTGATGATTTCCTCGGTGAAACTGCCCCAGTACATAATTTTTTTTTCTCTCCCTTTTCACGGGATTCTGCTTCTCAGACGTGGCGGTTTTTGGACCAGGGCAGGAGGGCTTCCCTCAGCTCGGGTCAGGCAGTTGAGTCGGCTCCCTGTCGCACCGCATGAGCGTCTCTTCGCTTTGCCTTATTCTAGCGGCTACTGTCCCCTACCATGGATTCCCTAGGGCACTTTTTACGTCACTGAGCCGCGTCAAATGTCTCAGCAGTATTATCTGTTAACATGATCCCTTGGGTGCTCATCCCGCCTGTGGACATCTTCATCCTATTTAATGCAGCGTGTCGTTTAATGTTAGAATCAATATTTTTTGATAATTCGCTTGAATTCGGATAAAGACTTTGAGGAAATTTGTTAGAATTGATTTTTTTTAAATCAAGAGTTTGCGGTTATCGCGATTGTAACAACTTCTCCCGAGTCTTATCGATATATTTATTTTTCTAAATTATTTTCTAACGTAAATTCACCGGCGACCCAACACCCCAGACCCAATGGCAATTGGGAACCGCTTTTGAACCGCCCGGTCACCTCGCTCTGGCGAGATCGTCTCTTTGTCGCTTATTGCCGGGATGATGGAGTCTCCGTAACTCGATTCTGGGTTCCATCTGAGATAGTGAAAATCTCTCGCCTTCCCACTCTGCCAGTCAATAAGGCAATTCACTGACCCAAATTGACCTATTGCTTCGAAAGAATAGCTTTTAAAGAAGGATATTTTCGTGGGCTGCTACCAGAGTTCGATATCTTTCTTTCCCTCTCGATCTCTCATATATTCGCCCCTTTGCCCTCACTCACTTCCCGAGTCTTTTTTAAATTCCATTTAAAACTCTCACTCTGAGAACTTTCAGAGTTTATTGAAAGTTCGTTTCCGGAGCGTCAGACTTAGGGAATCTTTTTTATTATAAAACAAGTATCGGGTTTTATCACTGGAAATAATAGAATAGGGAGACTTTGATAATCCGCACGCATTGCAGTAGCCCGATGTTTTGACACGCCCGCAATTATTGCAAAGTTGATTCCGACAGCCCCGTTATAGATCAAGATCCTTATCCGTCCGTAAAACTAATCCTATCGGAGCTTTCCGAACCTAAAAAATATTTTATGAGCTGCTTATACGTTCCACTGGTCACCCTGCAGGCCGAATCCAATTTTGAAGATACCATCTTTAGTATAGGGATCAGGTGTTGTCCGTTTATCATCTTTCCTGCAAGTGGCCATTCTCACCAGGGGACCATTCCTGACTTAACTTTCGGGAAACAGCATCGAATTTATATTTGATATTCAAATGTCCGCAAGGATGAGAAAGCTCAGATAATAACTCGGAAATTTCAACGCTTCTATAGTAATTATAATGAATCATTTCTAAGACAATGACGCCCGGTGTCAACTGATAACTTCCGTTCAAGAGTTATTACCATATTTAGTATTTTCCTTGCTTCCTTATACAGATAAAATACTTTATAGCAGGGAGGAATTAACCCTTGATTTCTGAGCATTATTCTTCCCGAGCCTCTTAAGATAAAGGGGTTCGTATCTTAAACACATAATGGCTGCTAAAGAAGGGCACTACGCTCTTTACAAAATGAAACAAGGGAACAGCGTGCCATCCAGTGCGTACGATTTATGATTTCTTTCATTAAAACGTAAAAAAAAATTAAAATCCTCTGAAAAATTAACGCTATGAGTATGACAGGAAAATTCCACATCTCTTTTTCTCATTCAAGAAGACACACAGAAATCTGAAATAACTTTCTCTCTACCTGCGTGTATGGATACGTTGCAGAACAAAGATTGGCACCTTGTACTTCTCACAGATAAATTCTATATACGACAATGTGTGAGAGTATTAGAGAGAGAGAGGGAGTATCCATATTCATCAAGCTTCTATGTTCGGTTAGCTCAAATTCGAGGATTAGCTTGAAACCTCGCGCTTGACACAACCACGGCCCGCCGTATTCTAATCCGGGCATCGTGACGTCATATTGCATAACAATTAATCAACGAGCGATAACCCAACCGCCACGCTAGGCACCGCGCTACTGTCGAGTTGTCGGAGTGGGAAGTTGTGATAATCATTTCACGGGGCAGCTTAAAGTGCCACTAGTTAACGGTAAGCCGATTTAAAACCGATTTAATATCCAGGATAATATATACTAGATCTCATACTGGTCGAGATGTTCGTTATATTATGTAGGTGCGTCTACCATCCTCAGTTTGGGCCCTGAGGTAGCATGTGACCCTACCATATTTCGAAGATATGAAAAAATATGTCTATAATGAAATGTGAGAATCATGTAGTATCTCCTTAAATATGACACAAACAAATCGTACTACTCATTCATCGACTATTATGAGCGTAACTAATCCTTCTTGTCTACGGGGTGATATGACTCATGCATGTAGTATAATCCACACTTCGGAAAAATCTCCGCGAGTCAAGATCACTCGACGAAAATCCTCTTTGTGCTCGTTTCGGCGGGCGGACTCGTAAATCCTAGCAAATAAGTTTTCCTGGTTTGTACCGCAGCAGCTAACCCTTGGGTCTCGTACTAGGGGGTCCTTTGGTTACTTTTACGCATAAGACCCCACCTCTACTTCCACGTCCACCGATACCAGCTTCCTACATCTCTCTGTAGTTCTAATAGGCGGTGGCACCCGCCACATGCTAATGCGTAATGCCGATCAAACAACTGTTTAAGCAACCTCGAGTTAAGTGCGCCTATTCTTCGAGGGACCTGTTCTATCCGGGCCAATATGGGGGTGGTGGACATAGTTTTGTCCACTCTCCACGTACCACGTTGAACATATATCCTCACGTTCATTTTTATCCATGAAAATATCGCTCACGATTTTATTTCAGCCGTTGCAGATTTTCCCTAATAATTACCTCCGTATGTCGGAAATGAGAATGAAAATGGAAAATTTAAAAGTGATTATTCATCGAATACGTTCAGTCGGTGGTGGACAATAGTTCTTCGTCAGTAGAAGCGTATATTCCATTTTCAGAGTGCGCTGATTGGGGACAGATGCACCAGGAGGGGCAGCGTCGGTGCACGTCGACGAGGGCGACCCCATATCGCGGATGGGGTACCGTCACAATAACCTAGCAGTACAATACCGCACTGGCTCTCTAACTCCGGGGTACCTCTACGATGTCCAAACCCCGAAACGGGCAAGCCTCGTCGAGGTCGATGGTGCGTAACAAAGCGCGGTGTTCGCACTCCCGCAAATATGTTGTTAACGCTCATGATGCCCATACCGGCGCTGATTCAATGCCGATTTTGAGCTGATAGTTTGAAGTTAATCATCGCTACGATGGCGCGAATAAATTTTTCCGATTTCGCCAAAATAAGTTTGTGTCTAAGCAATTTCTATAATGCAGTTCTAGTATTTTTATTGGCAATTTTTATCGCGGAAATGAATGAAGAGTGAAACTTGAAGTAACGAGAGGGTTGATCGGTGTGGATCTGAATGTATAGGATGGTTGATGAGTTTGTATTTCCATAAAATCTGTTACACGCATGATCGCTTGAAATTCTAATTAAATGGCAGATTCGAGAGCTGCATCCGCGAATCGTACCTATATGCAAGCCTAAGCCAGGAGATAGCAATAATATCGACCGGCGAGGAAGTTAATTAAATTAAAATACTGGTATAATAGCGTGGCAGATGGCCTGGCCAGAAATACAACTTGCATGGGGGGGTTTCGGGGGTGAAACCCTCGACTATGTACCCCCTCCAACACGCCATAATACGTAACTCGTTTAGTGCTGCAGGTTGACAAGAACGCGCGACCCATGAAGGGAAAGGGGAGCGATTCAGCAAGGTTGGTCTGGGTTGGGTTAGGATAGCCAAAATGTTTAAAGCCCTTCTTTCATTTTTTCGCCATCTCTCTTCCTCTCAAACACGGAAGTCGTAAGGGTTGACTATGACTTGAAAGTGAACTCGCCTGACAGCGTTTGTAATAATTGTTCATTTCGGGATACAGTTTGGTCCAAGATTATTCACTTTCGTAGCATTTTGAGCCACCTGATCCGTACGTAAATTAGGCATGAAATTCGCGCCAGATTTTCTCAAGCTTCTTGTCCCGGTTTACAAAACTTCTTAAACTTTGCTATACAGGATAGATTTATCGGCCATAACTCATCCTGGTATGGCAAGTTTTTTTTATCTGCGTCAACTCTTCAGGCCACATAGAAAAAAAGAAAAAAGAAAAAGGAAAAAGGAAAAAATTGAGTAAAACTTATAAGCGATCTAGAAAGTTCGACGGTTTAGCAGCCCCGACTACTGTTCTATTTTCTTTTTTCTTGAATATTTTTGTAATTAAAGTTTTTCCTAGATTTATATGAACGTCGTTTTTCTTCCGTATCGAGCCATTTCACTTCTATCATCACGATTTGTGCAGAATGAAACTTTAGTCTCAATATATTAGTTATTTACCGAAGGCAATCGAATGGCTATTTACTTGGTTGGGGTGGGAACCAGTGAACGCGTAGACCGCAGTTTAGCGTTTCAGAAGACCAGAACTCCTCGTTAGCGACGTTGTAGCAACATATGCGCTGGGCAGACTCCATATGGGCTTCGCGAACCCAAATCCGAACCCATTGAAGTCTATACTACCATGCGGATCGATACGATTTCGTTCCGTAATCAGCCTATACTTTCAGTTCATTATCTACGCTACTTATCACAAATTCTATAATAATAATCTCAGCTTGATAATGAAAGTAAAATTCTGATCAAAAGTTGTTTTCGATCGTCCAATTAATCGTAGTCAGGTATTTCCGCAGGTAAATCGTCATCTCCATCGGATAGTGCAGCATCATTTTCTACAAGGTCTGATCGCTCTGCTGCTCGTCGATTCTATGGTGTTTAATTTTAAAGCGATCCAAAGTGAATTTCTCGCAAAACTTTTAATAATGAAAAAACCCTGGCCCATCATATTATATAGACGTTGCTCTTCGACGATGGTTGATATCGGTATTAAAATTGGTCTTGGTTTACCTCCCTGAATATAAATGTGAAATGTATATACCTAACCGTTCCATAAATCTAAAATGGAAATAATACCAGGGTAGCTATACCATACGAAATGCATACGAGTCGCCATAAGCGATGCGGTCAATGGCGACTTTAAATGCAACCATATGATGCAGAGGGTAAAAAACTTGCGTGTTCCATTCACACGTACATATATGTATATATACGTTCTGGCGTCAATATCGTGTGCGCTTAGGGCGTATACGCTGCACGCATGACACGGCAAGTGTACGTAAAGCACTATATCCCGCACTAGAGCTACAGCCCACGAGGTTCGAGCAGGTTGACTAGCTTTGTCCATGGTCGATGATGACGATGCCGGGGTCGCCCCTAGCACAGATGGGCCGCTAATCTCATTGAAAACTCATGAGGACTCCGGGGGCCTATGGGGGGGCTGGCGTATGGGTCTACGAAGGCATCACCGACGGGTCTCTTCATGGTACATATATAGGTGTAGTATATATATGTATGCGTATACCTCCATGGGGGCCAGCCACCATATGCCTTGGCATACAAGACACATACGGGGGCCCTGTTTTCCTTGAGGGCGAGAGAACCAGAACGTGTGGGCACCTCGGCGTAACTCGGTAACGCATGTATATATATATATGTATATTTTCGAAAAGAGCCTATCATATGCAGGCGACAAAAGGTCTTCATAATTAACTCGTTAAATTTCAATAAATAATTATTTCACTCATATTATAACATACATATGTACATATTTAAGAGCTTGGACAATCAGCGTAGCATAACTTGGTTCATACATATTCCCCGACCACTGTCCGGGCGTCTACCTCTTGGCTCACGTTTAACAAACACAATTCGCAATGTTCGCGGCACGCCGCATGCCATACGGGGACTCTTAACGAGCGGACAACTAAGGTATGCTGCGAGGTAACTATACTATGGCTCTTTTCCCCTCACGGGGTACCAAGGGGTTCAAAACTCTCGCCGGATGCTCACGGAATTTCTATACTACGTGGGGTTTTATGCTCGTCGACCTCCAGAGTGCATCCTCCGTGTCGGAGGGAGGATCGTCGCACCTCGTGATCCTATGTCCTCAGCGTTTCCAGGGGCTGGAGTAACTTTACTCGTAAATATCCATTCCATATATCCATCTGCAGGGTAGGTATAAGTGTATTCATATTCTTCGAGTTGACAATCGTCGAGGTACCATAGAGCTATATCTCGTCAAACTTTACCCTGCCGATGCACATTCAGCGGAATATATTCCCCGGGGTGGTTAAAGGGTTGTGTACACGTGACTTCGAAAGCCTATTTCAATATTTACGAACATCGTTGCTTATATTCCAAGTGATCTAGACCAGGACTTAGTCCTGTCAACCCCAAAGATACGCAGATAACGTATGGGGTCAGAGATGGGAAAGATTGCTTTCTACACTGTACTTGGGGTGGCCCAATTGGTCGATTGAAAGATACAGTGAAACCGGATACCTTCGACCTTATGCTTCGTATAAAATCTTAAAAATTTCAGTTTTCACGTAGGTACAGAAACAGTTTCGTATTGCATACGAATTCGCACATTAGGTTCTCTCCGACTTCTCTCCTGCCTTTTGAATAGAGCTATAACGCGGGTTAGACATTTTAAACGCACGTTGAGATAAAATATTCAGAATTAAATACGCAGAGCCATAATGCGAACTGCACCGTGACTACCGCAAATAAATCCGAGGTCCTACAGCCATGAATTCAGCATGGGGTACCAGGAGCGAGAACGATATAGAGAGAGAAAGAGGTGGAGGTACCTGTGCCCAGCAAACCCCCTAGACACCACGTATCGACCATGATACCTCCATATTGTCGTATGATAGATGTACTCGCATTGGGGCATATGTGAGATGAATCTGACATACTGCCAGAGTATTGTCAGCTGAGACAGGGGGCCGTGTGTTGCCATTGATGTCCCAAACTGGGCTTAACTCTGTCGAATACAGAGTTTAGCTTCTGGATTCCCTCCACGCTTGCTAGTACGCCTACACCGCAGTCAGCTTATCCGTGTCCACAATGTGCACATGTATTATACATATACGAAGTCCGTATAATAGCTGTACTCGACAACTGGCCTCTGAACCCGTCGTTATATATGTTTAAACGGGATTAACAAGTTCGAGGCATATTATAGAATTGAGGGAACCCAAAATCTGCATAATTATACGTTAAAGTTGCATGTGAAGGGAAGCAAACTAATTCGACGGAATAAGGAACTGTTTTGGATAGATACCCTGTTTTAGGGACTCCATCAATCTGAAAGAAGAACCCAGGTGGTTGGTCCAGATCTATTCTGAATATGTCGACCTTGGACGACGTGGTTCGACTTGGACAAATTACCAGAAAATTCTAGCGACTAGCAGTTCTGGTTTCTCCAGGGAACATGGGAGAAAATCAAAGTCACATCTGTGACTACTAGGCGTTGCTTTGCTCGCGGTAGTGGAACGGAGAAGGAACCGAGATGCGAGAAGATTGATGAAGCGAGTCTCGCGAATCCTCCGTTGGTTCTCTTACATTTTCCCTGGATCTCGCAGGAGGGGTGTAAATGAGACGTTCTGTCCAGAATAAGTGGAAAATTTGTTCTACTTGATTCCTGAACTCTCTGACTTTTGGCAAACGGTGTAGCTGACAAATGCCACGAAACGTCAACTGCGTTTATAGCCCAGTGGCTCTTCTTCTCTTCTTGGACTCGTATCTCCTCGCTCACTCTTTCTCTATATTTCTCTCTGATATTATCTCGCTCTGTCCTGGCTACGTTCACAGTTCTGTACGATAAATCTAAAATTTCTCGGTGTTATCGCAACCAAAACTTTCTCTAGTTTTGCACCGCGCTCGCGCCGCTACCGCGACGTGGCAGTCTTGTTTTACGTAATATTTCCCTGGCGCCGTACCCGCGCACAACCTCGTTGGCAAAGAAACCAAATATGCTTCCGAGAGAATATTGTCGTTAGCATGTCTGGGGTTCTAAGTGCAATCTGGAATACCACGGCGTTCTTTAACGGCCGACGTATATCAGAACGCCACTAATGGATCTGTTTGCCAGAAATTAAACGATTAATCCACAACCAAGTCTCTCCGTAGCATTCTGCGGGGTATACAGTTGGCCAAGTATTATTTCCAAGTTTATTTTTCATCCAGCATTTTTAAAGAAATCAAAAAAAAAAAAAAAATTACGATTCGTCTATTAAAATTTATGTGAAATTTTATGCAGTAGATATCCTAATTAGTACATTTTTATCACCGAGTATTACTAGTGGAAGCTATGCGATATTTGAACATCAATCTCTATCATTGGTTTGCATCCTGTTTTCGAATTCAAATCCGGTGAGGATCCAAGCTATGCTTTATCAACAAGCTCCGAATAAAGATCCCGAAGATCCTGCGAATTGCAATATTCGGTATAGTAGAGAAGATCGTATAAAGGTAAGGTGGAGACGTCGTGTATTTTCCCATCGACTAGGAAAGAAGAACTTTTACGTAAGACGTAAATTCTTTCGGAATAGGATTCCTCTATATCTACCCTGCAGTCGCGTTATTCTGTTCGAAGGAATTGCGCAGGAAGATACTTTCGCCGATGTCCTGGCGAAGGTTACGGTCCGCGACACACCGTTCATCACTAGAACCAGGGGTCCCGAACTCACGACGAAGAGGACGCCGACGAAAGTCCAGGATCCCTGAATTCTCGAGTCTCGCGACTCCTGGCGCAGATCTGCATAGCCGTACTGGCATCTCGGGACGGGCGAGCTAAGTGCTGGATTATGCAAAGCAGCGGCCATACAGTATAAAAATACGGAGCGACTCCGCGCCATCTTTTCCGGACCATTCTAATAACTTCCCCACGCTTCTTGCCGCTCTTCCCTCTTCCCCATTTCCAGGTCCCTCTTCCCTGTATTCCATGCTTACCATGCTAGGGCATCGTGGGTGCCGGTAGGGAATAAGAATTCCGCAAAAATAACCATAAAGCTGTCGGAAAACCAAAGCAGCGCAGAGTCTGGCTTGGATTATTCTATTATCCTCGAATAAAAGAGAGGCGCTCTTGAACTTTTCAACGATATCGTTACCAAGAGGGCAACCAAAGTTGAGACATTTTTCGAACATTCTCATTAATTGAATACCCGAAAAGCCTATTCATCTGTTTCGATGGGGTATATGTGGCTCTCGTAAGATTCGAAAATTCGAAAGTTAAATTTCAGAAATTTTATAATAGATTGTCCCTTCTGGATGCAAGCATATCTAGTGGCTTGCTAAAATCTCTGCCAAAGCAGCATCGAGTATAGGTATAATCATTAATAAAAATGAAACGGGCGTTAGCGCAACACTTTTGACGCTGCAACGAAGCACATGGCCGAGGCCCTAAAGCCTAGACTTACGCCAGTCATTGGCAACGATTAATGACGTATGAATATTTAGACATGTCGTTAACTGAACTCAACTTCCCTCGAACTAAGTCAGGCGTGAATCGACTAAGTTTCAATTATAAAGTGACAAAATGCCTCAACCAGACGGGCTGGCATCGTACTGAATATCACAGTGTTATATATGAACGTACGATATGCGTGCATGGGGTTCCATATATGTTGAACTATTCTTGAGATAACACTGCGAACCGTTAAAATATGCTCATGAATGTGCAGTAGTTGAGGAATGATTGATCTATCTAGATCTAAAAGCGCAACGTGATCAACTCTGATTTGCTCGTTTCATTCTGCCTCGTTAAGTCGTAATCTTCTTAGGCACGAATTTACAATCTTCTCGTCGACTCAACTCACGTTTTCCGCGGCTAAGAACAAGGCGGAGATAACGCTACGAGATTGCTATATAGTAGCGGGACATTAATTTCAACGTAACCTACCCACCCACCTACCTACCCACCTATCTTCCCCACCGCGAATTCTACGAAGGTATAGGTAGAGGTACGTACTCCGCACCGAACTACCCCTGTCGAGTGTGCTTTGGTAAGGTGTTCACGTTTCGAGTTTCGCATTTCGTGTTTCGCGTCTCACGTTTCACATAAGCAAAACTACACGCAGCCACCGTGTGCACAGAGATAAGGCAGATAGCTGGAGCATCTTACCGCGGTAAGATCTGAATTACGTATCTAATTCACCCTGACGCCCCTCCAGGCTCTTGTACAGTTATACCCGCGTTTCAAATTACGCCTCGCTACCCTTTGGTTAACTTTTGTTGCTCAAACAAAGCGGCGTAGAGATCTCTTTGCAGAAAATTAGATACCACGAAGGATACAAAAAATATAATCAGCAGCGGTTAAAATATGGCTTTAATACTTCTTTTTCATATGATTCCGTAAACTTTGATTTCAAGCTTTTTCTTGGGGTGGAATTCGGAAAATTAAACCCCTAGTTGTCCTAAATATGCAAACTGGATATACTGTTCTCATTTTATATGCAAGAGACTTGCAAGAAGTCGAGAGATTGCTCAAACGGCTGTGAAATCTAAATCCTTTCTACTCATCTCAAATTCTCTTCCTTCCCTATCATATTATCCTAACGGTTTGTGTAGGTCGTCACACATTGTTCAATTCTGCAACGAATTTATACATTGAGCAGTGACTAATTAGACGATGTCGTACGCGCGTTACATCTATGATATATTAGCACGTGGAAGGGGAGCGATATCTAGATTCTTATTTGAAATTGAAAGAACTATCAATAACCCCCTCTGATAAATATGTACATCGTGAACTTTTAAGACAAAGGATCGTTTATCAATCGCAGATTAATGCTTTTCTCTGCAACGTAATCGTCCGATTTACTGAGTAGAACATTCCGGTGAACTTTTTAAAACTCAACGAAGATTGATAAGTGCCGATCGAAGCCCCGTACGCATGACTCTTAATCATATAAGACTTTTATTTGCAAGTTAAGCTGCATTCAGATTCCAAGATGACTCACACTTCTTCATATAACAAAGAGTCATTATAAACCATCAGATGTATCTTATCGAGCCTTTTCTGAGTTTAAAAGCAAATATTTTCGAGAAAAATGATCATCTTCGCGTGAACAATCCGTCGCAAAAATTTTGAAATTACCAATTATTTATTTCCCTATACCACAAGGGTGCAGATCACGTAGTTACACAAGGTACCTTTCTCAGTGAACTTGTTGGATATAGTGGAAATCTATCCTTTGTGGTGAATGACGCGTGGTTAACTGCCAACGCGTGCCAGTCACGTGTTAGGAGTCCGTCACCCTTTCTAGCGTTTAGTTTCAACTAGCTAGTCAATCGCGTGAACTACGACCTGGCGGTGTGACAACTATCGCGAAATAACAGAGACAGATGGTTTTAAATTTGAGGAAGAAGAACGGTATTCTGGTTTAGAAATTTGAACGAGTTATCACCCAACTAGTTCACTTGCTCTAAGCAATTGAATCATCAATTTCTTATGGCATTCAAGAATCAAAGAACCAGTTAAATTTAATCCGGAATTGGTTTATACCGAATTGTCTCTCGAGGGTCAAGAGATGCACGTCACCGCCATAAATACCTATTAGCTGTCCTAATCCCAGGATGGTTCAACGAGATATAAAGATGTTCTCACTGCCCCGCGGTGCGACGCGTGCCGTAGATTTTTCACAGGGGAATCCACACAGTCTTGTGGGACTTTGTTATCGGTGAAAATAATATGATGATGATTTAAAATAATACAGCTAAGCCAAGTTTATTTGCTTATGGTTACGTACAGATAAGTTCACGGATGGTTGCCGATAGGAATAATATATATACTATTGTAAGTAAAATATACGTAGGTATGTGATTTTCACACGTCAATTAATCTAAGGGTTGAAAAAATAGTCAAGCTGTGAGATTATAATTCAATTCAGGTGTATTTTCATTATAATAATAAAGTATATCAATGGTTTTATGTACATGTACATACGCATAGATTAGTTCCTCGACTTTTGCCCCTATGCGAGAAAAGACCCTCATTTCTGAAATCATCGAACATTCATTCGAGGCAATCGTCCGTCTCGCATATAAGTGCGAATGTGCACCGCAGGGTGAATGTGAATTTATTATTCCTAGAGTGTAGGACCACCTTATGTACATACATATACATCGATTCTACAGAAACCAATAAATACCAATAAATATTGAGCTGTTGAATAATTTCCTACTTATGTGGCTATGAAGTGTAATCGACATTTGGCCTCGACACAGGGGATGCTCCTCCGTTTTTTCAAAGTACGAGACTGAAAGAAATAGTCAAGTTTGCTTGAAATCACTAGAATATAGATAAAAGTTGAAGTAATCATGGCTAAGCCAGATCCAATCAAAAACTCATTACAAGTTTTTGCAGACTTGATCAAGAAGTTAATGTCCTTCAACCTTTTGGGATTCCCGAAGGATTCTAGAACCCGAGTAGATATCGAGAAGAGGCAAGAAGTCGACAGCTCTCACATGTCTGGAAAAATGGATTGCTGGCTTATGATTGATCGCCTATTGGTTTCGCGGTGAGGGAGAATTTTTTACAAACCGAATGTTTTCAGCTTCCTTCGTCCCACAGCAAAAATTGCACCTATACCTATACTGATACAACTGCATTCTGAGGAATAACTAAATGAATTCCTACATCGACTGAGGAAACATACAGAATAAATAAGAGAAGGAAATATTGGAGGGAAAAAATACGAAAAGAAAAAGCTGGAACTCGGACGATCTGAAAAATTACTATCCTAGGAACGCTCAGCTGGACCTTCTGTCGTCCGCGGTCCATTTGGCACGTCACATTACTCTTTGCTGATGACCACTCATTTCGCAAGATGACCCCTGCTCGAAACGCACGTCTGTCGAGCTGCAGATATACTTTTGAAATATTCCTACTCCCAGAAATCTGTACAACGAGTCTCAAATTTTTCATTCCTTATATAAAACTGTGGGAATTATTGTACATATATATATTATATATTATGTATTATATATAAATGAGTACGAATTTACAAGCAAGCTTATAAAAAAGATTTTCACTACGATCTCAATTCCAAAAACTGAGTGATGAACATTTGAAAATTTGTGGTAAAACAAATCTAATGTTATTACGCAACTGTTGACAATGTCCCAGCCGGGTTTTTTTCCGCTATCGCGATATTTACGGTGTGGCCTCCACTCCGTCCTTCAGTGATACAATAAACACCGTGCAGTAACAGCGGCGTTGAAAATATTCCAAATCGTTCATCACACTGAAATATAGCGATCACGTTCGCCAGGGCTGCAGCCACACTTGTTCACGGCGTGGTACCGCGCGCATAGCACATGTGTCGAACCTGAAATATGTGGGCGTGGTTTGAAAGGGGTGCTAGCAGACACGTCCCGACGACCGAATATGTTCACCCCTTGGTCGCTCCACCCTCAAACGAGATCTCGACGGTTCTCATTGGCCAGAAACACCCCAACCGCCCCCGCCAGTCGTCGTAGTCTAGAAATTCTATCCCCTAAATACGGGGATGCTGGAACGCGATCCTCATTTGAACCTGGACCACCGTAGAGAGTCGCGTGTCATCTAGTTCCAGAGAAAAGTGACAGATGGTCCGAACTACCAGATCGTCACTTCGAGCCTGACGCAGCAATTTAGTGTGTTTCATCCTCAGTCCGAGGAGACGGTGTGCTGTGCTTTGGATTTTATTACTCGGTAAGTTTTTCTACTTACCCTTATCCAGCTTAATAATTCTTTGGTCTTAATATCGCCGTGACAGTGCGAACAAATTTCTTTCTTCATACCTCGGGAATAACCCTTACATGACGATATTCGTTACGTCAAGCGACGGTTGTTCGAGAAATCCGCACTGCGGTGAGATTAGAATGCGCTTAGGGTTAGAATATCGAAGAATTCTGAGTTTGGAAATTATAGAACGAAGTATGTCCTTTTTTGAACGTCGTGTAATGATGGATACTCGATATTTCAGGTTCGACATAATCACTGACCGACGCCACCGGGCACGATGACAATGGAAGATCGCTCCGGAGGGATGGAGCGCGCGGCCCCTGCAACGGTGAACAACGTGACCTCTTCGTCTCCCTCCGACGCTTCGTACCCTCTTCAGCGTTCGGTAAAGCGTTCCTTCGACGTTGCGTTTCTGGTAGCTCCTGATGAAAACTTGGCCCGACGTCAGAACGAAAAGCTGAGGTTAGTCTCGACCGAAAAACTAACAGAGAAAAAAATTCACCGAGCTCCAGAGGTCAATGTTACGACGGACCATGAAGCCGATAAAATGCCGCAAAATTTAACGATAAAACACTACGATACGGAGAGAAAAATTCTTCAAAGTCAGATCAGTCCACCGTACATTTCTCCGCGTCTGCATATTACCAATCCACCAAAAGTCTCGCCTGAATCCGTCGAGCCGACGAGGAGGTACAGCTTACCACAGATTCACAAGACACCGAGTCCTCCGATATTCCTGAACCAAACGAACTTGAACAAAAGTCTGGATTCAGCTGAGCTGATGATCGCTAAGGGTTACGACCCGATCCCATCGCCGGATAAGAACGAATCCAGAAGTGCTTTCACCAAGGTCGCCTTTGCAGGGCAAAAAAATGGATTTGATAGTAGCCAGGTGTCGCCCAGGTCCTCTGTGTCACCTGATCAACTGAGCTATCAGAGCAGCATCAGTCCTCCTGTAAATCTGTCGAATCCACCGTCGTACAAGTACGCTTCGTTTCCTGGAAAGGTGGCCTATCCGTTCTTGATGAACCACGAAGCTCAGCAGAATAGTATTTTGGATAACCTGAAGATGCCGCAGATTTCTCAGCCGTCCAAAGACTTCTCTAACCAAATACCGAGTCCCAAGGTCCCGAGCTTTAGACCAGAGCTTTCTCCCGTTTATCCCAATCTTCCCTATAACCCGATCTCTGTTTTTCCTCCGATGGCCGAAGCCCTGGCCAGACCTCGGTTCCTTGCAACGGCAGGAGTCACCGGTTTGCTGCCACCGTCTTTTGCCGCATTGACTTTACCCGCACAAAATGTTTGCGCAAAGTGTAATCTCTCCTTCAGAATGACGTCTGACCTCGTTTACCACATGCGATCACATCACAAGAGTGAAAACGCTGGTGAAGCTGCGAGGAGACGACGCGAAGAAAAACTTCGGTGTCCTGTCTGCGACGAGAGTTTTCGGGAGCGACATCATCTGACCAGGCATATGACAGCGCACCAGGATAAGGAGAGCGACGCTATCGTTGATCAGGTCGAGATCAAGAGACGTGCCACGGCGGTGCACGGAAAATGACATCGCAAGGTTAGAGACGATGCCAATATATTAGGATATGGTTATGGAAACTGATGGGAGCGAGTTGATTTATTCCCACGATTTAGTTATTCAAATTTGTGGAAACTTTTAGGACGTGATGATCAGTGGTTTTCGTTGAGAAGGGACGTTGTATATCACGCAGTAACATGTGATTTAGTTTATCATTAACGACGTACGTGACTTTTTATTAACTTGTTACACGAGAAAAAAAAATCGGTCGAAAATATTCAATAATCGTAATTAATCTGTATATCTTATAAAAAGAACGAGATACATTCCCTGTATGGTCAATATTAGATAGGTAAATTTGTACATATTCTATATAGCAATGTAATTTCAATATACACATAGCCCACATACTCATACTCAATACTACTTTTAGGAATTTCAAACGAAGCCGCGGTCTCATTATTCGATCTACTTCACTATTGATCAATTAATTTCAAGCAACGTGGAATCAATCCTTATCAAAATTTAATGACAATCTCTTATGAGTCTTGCACGGCGTAATCCATGAATTGCCTTTTGAAAAGAGCGATATCAATTTCTATGTTCCACTTTGAAACCCATTTTGAATATATGAACGATCAAAAGAATCACAATGGCTATCAGCATCTGTAACTATCACATTCACTTTCCTTGAAATGCATTTGAACTAGTCGAATGGTATTGATTATTGACTTGGCTAATGAGAACGAGGCGTTATAGCATCTACTATTCGTAATTTTTCTATTCTAGACTTCGATGAGACAAAAGCTTTCCCAAAAAAAAAAGGTAATTTTTATTTTTGGTTCCCGAAATAATCGCTCAGGTGAAAATAACGAGGTGAAGATTGTAACGCATAGTTGTACTATATCACCAAGCCGTAATCCTTCAGATCCTCGGTCAGTGGTTACTAGCCACGATGATATGTACGGAGCAATAAATAGATCGTAAACTGTAGCACGTCACATATAAACCTTTGGAGTGCGCATAATGGTGGGAAACAATGAATACCGTAATCGGAAACAGTGCTGGTTTGTTATCTGGCGTTTACACTCCATTTAACTTGAAACACCGAATCGCCTGGCGTGCGCATTCGCGTTTTAAATACACGCGACCTACACCCACCTACATCCACCCACGTCCACACTCACACTCACAGTCATCCCAACCCCCTCCGTACACACCTACGCTTCGCGGCTTAACATAGGGTTAAACACGAGCTACAAATGGTTTAATATTGTCCGAAATTACGTAATTTATCGTCCGTGTGCACTTTGCGCCCTTATGATTTCAAGCAAGGGTAGCTGTTTTCGCTTGCAACTGATGCATACGCTAGACGCACTGAACCTGTATGCATTGCATATTGGACAGGTTTGGTGACAAATAGAATACCTTGTGGGAAAAGTTTAATTATCTATCTTGGCGGTTCATCATTTCTTATGATTTAGTAGGCACTACTACTATCATTAAGTCACGGATTTTATTTTTATAGAATCGATTGTCGATAAATTTTCGGGATCATAATATAAAACCGGATTATAAATAACGTGTTACAAAAAATGTGAAAATTGAACGACTAAATACACATAGGATTATCCGTTCGTTGAAATCATGTGATTCTGTGTATATTTGAAACACTACAGTATTCTGTACAGCAATAACTGAAAAGTAGCTTGTATATATAGAAAATTCGTCAATAGTTAATAATTATATATCTAAGAACGCGAAAGGTAAAACTTTGAATAGCTTGATGAAAAATTGGCTTATGTAAAAATGTTCATCGTTTTCAACCCTAACAGAGCAAACTACGGCGTTATCGAATATTACAATGAACAGTAGCTGAAAAATGTATAAGATCTACCCAGATCTGGACAAAATATAATCCTAAGAACGGTATCGTTTGATTTTCGGCAAAACGAGAGGCGAATTGATGAAAAATAATGCTCGATAATCGAGCAGTGTACTGTGGCTTGAGCGATATAGGAGGGCTGTTTCGTGGAGATCTGTTTTTGATTGCTTTAAAATTACGATTTACTTTTTATGAAAATTCATGATTTATTTAATCACGGTTACACGCAAAGTGAGTATCGAGCTGCGGTTGATCAGTGATCACCTGGGGATCTTTACCCTCGTATTAAGTTATCTAGGGTTTTAATGTTACCTGAATTTATTACCTCTCGTTGCGTGTACAACAGCAGATGCCCCGCGGTATCTCATATGGATTTTGAAAAATCATTATTCAGCCAATAAATTTTTAGCCTGGCTTGTGAGACATGAAATTATTTTTACCCTGTTGTATTCAGATGTCATATTTAGACTATAGAATTATATGTATGACATCGATTTGTTATATTATTATTGAAAAATCAATTTTATATAAAATATATTTAAGTTATTATTTATTCACCTATTTTCAATTTTTTATTCAATGTAAATTATTTATTATTTTCAATGTATAAATAAATCGTTTTACTATAATTTTTATGTAAATATTATTATGTAAATATAAATATTGTATATGTATCTTAAATCATTGTTAATTAATAAAAGAATATCCGTACAATTAAAAGAAACAAAAAACGTTTCTAACTCTATCGATATACCAAATCTTCCCAATTTTTTATTACGTTAAATCAACGTGGATTAATTATTTCGCAAAAATACGAACTTGTTTCTAATAAATAACGTCAAAGTCGTGACATATTGCACTTTCAGTAACTAATAGAGATCTTTTCTTATAGCCTCAAGGCTCAATAATTTGATAGTATAACTTGAGTCTTTTCAACTCACCTAAGCCACCGTAAAAGTAAAGGAAAATGCTGCAGACCTGCGGATGAAATATTTCACATCCAGCTTATAGCTTTTTTTCGTCATTCGCAAACAAGGACTCAAGTGTTCCATTCTAGACTTGGACATACGCTGCTATGTCTCTTAGTGAACCACTCGACAGTATGGCCGAGCTCCGATAGCATTTTATAAGAAGCGAATTGATTCTTGGTGAGAGATTTTAGCCGTCTCTATTCACTCCGTGCTTCGCCCTCGGCTTCTTTCTTCCTCGCACTCAGCGGTAAATCATGGAAAGCCGATTACACGGCAACAGATTAATTTGTGGCCATTTCAACCTAAACTGGGAGACGAGAGACTAAATTAATTATTGTTTGGAATTAGAGTTACACCGTCAGGAGGATTACGCCGCGGGTTTTCAGGTGAGATGCTGAACGGTAAACCATATTCTGTATTCTTTTCTTTTATATTCAACATACAAAACAACACAAGAGTGTTAAGTATGTACAATTACCACATATGGTTAATGAAACACCTAATTCTACGTAACTAAATTCAATACAATTCAAGTAACGAATAGAAATTTAGGGAACAGGAACTATTTTCCAGATAGAAAACCTTTACTTAGATTCTAGCGTTACGAAGAATTTGAAAATTACAAATCAATTCGTATTCGAAAATGATGTTCAATTGTCACTCCTATTTCTCATCAAGTCCTGAGATTTGTCATCTCAAAAAACATCAAATCGAAAAATTTGCTTTTTTTACTTCAAAGCATATCTTAAGTCACTCACATCATCATGTTAAAGCATTTTCCGGATATTAATGATGGAGTAAGTGCATCGAAAAACTTTTCAGACTCTCGTTCTCAGAGTTAGAATTTCGAAATGAGGGTGTCACCTACGCTGATAAGTTTTCAAAAAATTGATAACCTTTGCGATTCTTGATTAATCTTGATGGAGCTTTTTACTCAAACTTTCGTTAACAGTCTACTACTTATTTAATCTCTTCAGAACTTTGAATGACTGAAATGCATGTGATTTTACTCAACATAGATTCTCATTAATACGTGAACTAATGGTGTAACCATATTAGCCAGTTGACAAGGTTTTTTCATTGTGTCAATGTTCGTAGCTCATTATGATGTATATATTATGTAGTGACGACAGGTCCTCACATGACACGCGTCTCTATTAGCAGCCCTTGTATTTCTACCACTACGATGTACTCGAAAAATCTTTCTACTAATCGTAAGCCTCAAACCGCAACGAAATACGACAAACAATCTCTTACCACCCTCAACGGCTTAAGTTCACCCCCTCCTCAAGTAAGTGTACTTACCCTCTGCCCGAGGTCCATAAAGATAAATAACACCGAGGTTTTGCCCCCTCGCCCCGCTATTCAGTTTCCTCTTTCTTTCCTTTCTCATCCCGTTCCGCAGCCACCCTTCGGAGTTCCACCTCCACGTAGTCATCGTTCGCTCTTTGGGCTCGAGCTTCCCACCCTTGTTAGCGATACTTTCCGCAGCGGCCGTAGCGAATTTCGCGCATGCTTGTTCTGTCACTGAAATAATGACGACGTCATAGCCCGGGGCCGATTCGCCACAGTGCGCGGGCCGCGTGGCCCACGTGGGTCACGATTGGAGCCGATTGGACGCGGCTATGCTAATATGGCGACCGTTCCGGGACATTTACCCTCAAATATGGATCTTCCGAGAAGCGTATCTTGACAAATATTAAACCAATTTTAATCCAACTCACCGACAGGATCTTCAGCGTCTTACCACAGTCATCATACGGCCTGAAACATTCTCTCGCAGCTTTTTCGGGGACGTTTTTTTTTCTTTGGTTATAGATGATCGTTATGCCGATCACCCGATTCGAACATGCGCTCAACTTATAGGATTTGTCCTATTTGTCCATCTTAAGGATCCTTTGAATTCGAAGATATTCAGGTCGATTTGAGGGGCCTTAGCTTTTCGTTTTCTCAAAAAGTACCCTAAAATTGCACCCCGTGATTGATTTTTGAATCGAAAAGCACAATTCTTACGAAAACGGATGTCGAAGCGAAGAAATTTGATTTGCTGGTTTGATATTTTGCAGCTGGGAGAGACTGGATTATTCTTTATTCTTTCTTTTTCCAAATTTGGTGGTCCATCTTCTCACACTCTATCCTGTATACGAGATTCAAATGAGATCGAGTCTTCTAAATTTTAAATTGTTGAAATTCGAGGATGAACTATGAACGACGTAAGCTTTTACTGAACACACTTTAGTCTTGTCAAAATATATTCTATAGCAAGAAAAAATCGATACAAGCACCGTACCAGCCACCCTGTTCTCAATTCGTCGCGGTCTTTTGACATGATTATATAACTTGACTGCGAACACGAAGCTTACAGAAGTCTCACGGTAATCCCTGAACCAGATTTCGAACACAACAAGCATTACTAAACGATTTCATGAAAGTTAATTCGTCCCAAACTACCCGGGATTCGAGGGCATATGTTTTAAAAGTCTGCGTGGGAATCCGTTTGTTTTACATGGAAGGAGTTCAGCACCCTGAAAAGCACAAGCAATAACTCGCCTTTCAGAAAGTTGCGAAAATTTTATTCATCTCAGCTATCTCATCAAAACGAAACGAGTCATGTGAAGAATGAATCAAACGTCATATGATTGTCTCCGATCCTTGTTTTTTTTTTCTCTGTCCCTCTCCATTTATATGAATGGAACGGTTTTTTCTCTGCACACACCTTGATTTACTGTGCAATATTTTGTGACTTTAGTTGGCGCCTATGTGCCAACCACAATAGCACTGGTTGACAGTTCGTTTCAAATTATCACTGCAGTGAGGACGTCATAGCTTCCTATTTTTTTCGAAAGTCCTTTGTTGTAATACCGGTTGTTTCGTGTGGTACACTAATATATTCATGTTGAATTTGGTAGACAACGTGACAGTGGCTGAATTAATTTACGGCAACAAACCTCCACAGTGGATTTTTTTTTTTTTTTTTCATTGGTACAATATAAACCAAAAGAAGATGTGAGTGACTCATTATTTTAGCAAGAAGTACATTCATTATACCATTCACGATAAATCGACGTACAAAAATTCTTCGGACATTGCAGAGCAAAGTCGATCAAAAATATATTTCAATTATAACTTGATTAATAAATTATTCTTTATCACGACGTGCATGGAATTGACATGTTGATATAACACAATACTATATAAGCTCGAGAATCGCGTATGATTCAAGAGAAATAAATTTATATTTGCAAGGAATTTCTTGGTGAATTTTAACCGATGAATGAATCTGTGATTCCGTCATGTCGACAAACTCTTTTGGACATATTGTCAGAAACTGAGATATTTTTTAAATTGCGGTTAACCTTCACGTTTTAGCTTATACTTGTGGATAATTAAGGGTGTAGGACCCTGCTTAAATATGTCCCACGCACAAAGCAATAAAATATCTTTATCTTATACGTGCCATTACTCCCTTGATTCGGAGGGGCTCAATTTACATTCCTATCGGAGCTTTGGAAAGATAACCCATTTAAATAAATTAGTAATGCTATCTCGCGCCAAACGAAGATTAAATATTACATCAATTTTTGTTGTGGTTCGTTGTACACAAAGAGACAAGCAGTTCTTTCTCACTCTATAGAATACAGATACTCCCTTCATCGACCTGAGAAATAGAGAAAACTGTCTGAGAAATGTACGAAAAGGTTTAAGTCTTCTGGATTCTTTTTTGGACCTGAATCTCTTATTCTTATTTCCGGTTTCAGTCATCTAAAAAGAAGTTTCGGATACTAAGATTCGCAAAAATCTGTTCTTATGGATAAGATTGGGTTCCAAAAAATGGAAGATACTTTGAAAAATCGTCTGAGAATAATCCTAGGACAAAGTTTCCTTACTCGGAGATTCGCACTTCCGTAATACAAGTAAATTTCGCACGTACAATGGGACGATGTAGTAAGGTGGTCACATTAATTCCTAGTAATTATCAGAGATGTAATTCATCCGAGGGTCCCGGGTCGCGTCCGGGGTCACCCGCTGCGTGTTAACGCCGTTGTTATGCCCCATTATTACCCCACCTTGGTAACAAACGTACAGGGACCACGCGTGAAAAATTAACGAATTTAAAATAACCTCCTATACAACATTTTTGTGAAAAAATAAAAGAATGGTAAATTCATTAATTCCAAACTGAGGACGAAGACTGATTGATCTTTTCCTTTTTTTTTTTTTTTTTTTTTTATCTATAGGTACCTTTAATAATTGGAACTAGACAGAAGTTGCATGACTCGGTGAATTGGTGCTCGTCTTACGAGGTCTAGATTCCTGGAGTTATTAAATTAATGCAATCACTTCGAGGCGTCTGGAACGTAAAATTAAACGAGCCGCCTCAGCGTGGCTCGGTAGCCGGCTTTGAACAGATAGTTTAATGTGGATTTATTGCGATCAAGATAGCCATGAAAGCAGAGTACATAGTCACGTGGTTGGAACGCATGCCGTCAACTGATAGCTAGCGGCTGGGTATTGTGTGGAGGTCGTCGATTCTAAACTGTTCCGTTGTGTGGGGGGGGTAACGCAATGTTTTAAACCGATGGGGTGTCTCTCCTACCGTAGTCAAACACCCCAACAAAATAGTTTGAAACGTTGATCAGAACCGAGATTATCCTTCCGCTTTTCATTCGAGGACAGTCAGATCCAAGGGAGATTAAACCATATTTTCTATTCTTTTTTCTGACAAATTTGTTCTGCTTTGGTCTTGGATGAAGGCACAAAAAAGGCGAGTGGGATAAGACATAACTACCCCGACCACAAAGCAAAGTGAATTACATAATTGGGCTATAAAGTGACTATGGGAAAATTATTCATTTTTCATTGCACTTTTGGCGTTTTTCTTTTTTTTTTAACATCAGGGAAGGTTTGATTGGAAAGATCTAAGATGAGAGTGTAAATCTGAGTGGTAAGAGTTGGGAAGGTATCTGACATGATATATCTACATGACTATCTCTTCGAAGTAGAAATGGAGACGCGCGACACGGTCCCAAACCATATTTCACGTTATTTAATTCATATGGTAATGTGGCGGAGGAGCGCGGGTTAGTGAAAACTTTCGGGACAATGGAAGCACAATACACTAGCGTTGCAAACGGTGCAAACGTGGTTATCGAATTCACTTTGGCGACGCGCCTGTTATCGACAATGTCCGCGACCGCTGGCCCGGAAGCCATTCACATAGCCCCGTGACGAAATTTATTTAACTTTCGAAGGCCACGGAATAATAAAGCCTCGCCTCGTTGATTCTGACATATATATGCCAGATTATACCAATAATATATATATACTACACATATATCTCTATATGTAGCAAACGAGATACTCGGAACATCACTCAGAACAGACCTTAATCATTAGCCCCGTGCGTCAAAAGTCGTACCGGAGATATTGTCACAGTGATATTTGGCAACGGGACTCGTTTCGTATGAAATTCCCATTTCGCTATACGAAGCCGCGAGGCAATCTGCAAATTCACATATGCCGAAGAGCACTCCAATCTGCCACTGGCCATAACGTAATAAGCGTATAGTATATTCTCAGCGTGCTCGACGTCGCTGTGGACTACCAAAATGTTTTCAACTTGTACCCAAAAAAAAACCTCAGATATTATTATAAAATAATGCAAATCGCTTCAATCGAAGCTTCGATGCAGTTCTCTTCGTAATTTCTGTCTGCTGCAGACTTGGTCAATTTTATGGTCGGACTATTTCGACTGCAGATACGAATCATTGCTTTTTCCTAAGCCACGCGAATATACCAAATTAAAAAAATCGTATCAAAGATAAAAAGTTAATCAGCTCGCCATTTGGAGTTATTCGAGTTTGGAGAGTTCCGATCGAGGAAAAAACAGTGGCAAGCAAAGTGGCTGGTCCATCGGGCATATGTGTCGTTTCTAGCTCGGCGAACTAGTTCGAGGGAGGACGTACCCCGCGTGGACCGCATTACAAATTTAATCTTACAAATGGATCCGAAAACTTGGAAACAATGGAATATATGATATGCGGCCGCGTATATCACGGCACAAGACTCTCTTCGTCTGGGGGTGAGGCTGTAGGGTGAGGCGGGTGAAGGGAGTCCAGCGGCAATATTGCACGGACAATCCATATTCTCCGCTGCCTGGGTTGTTTGCTCTGGAATTGCAAAACACTTGCTGGCCAATACCGGCAAGAAATTTCATCGCGGATAAGCTAAGCACAATAGCCATAGCTAGCTGCTTACCAAAACCGTCATACATGGTTTCTATGAATTGCATTCGAGTTTCTCAAACGATTCTGATTCGCGTGGAAATTTTTTGAAAAGTTTTTATGGTCTTTTGAAATTTTCTCCACGAAGTTTGAACTAGTAATTAATACATCCCTTTCATATTCAGGGTCGCACACCTATGTGCTATTTGTTCTCGTATGGAAATCGGTAAGTTGCAGAGACTCGGATGGGACGAAGGGGGGTAAGGGATGAAACTAGAAAGGAAAGGGGGTGAGTCTCTAGGCAGATTAGCATAAATATGCCGTCTTAGAGCGGGTCGTTTGTCATCGTTAGCAAAGCACACGCTTCCTGGGACTGGCGGAGTCACACTCCTACGAATTGCCGAGCTGTTCTATTCCCTACGGGGTCTCCGGGAGTCCCACAGGAAGGAAGTTCTGATATAGTAAACCCACCACGGTGTTTCAGGAACAAGTAGCCAGAGCTTTTGAGAGAAAACGATATATTCACTGCACGGTACAGCCTATTCCGTCAGAAATACACCGAATTAAACTCTCCCGGTTACCCTTATTAAAGGGAGCGATTATGTCAGTCTTGAAATTTATAAATATATTTGATTGTTTATAGCCATTATTCGTCATGTAATGAAAGTAGCATTTTCATTCGTTTGAAGATATAAATTCAAAAGATTATACAAGCGGATAATATTTCTATATAGTTTTTGAAAATTCAAAGACGATTTCAATTAGGAACAATTTATTAATGAATATCATATCTTATCACTTAAACGCGTCGATCCTGATGGTACATACGCCCTTGTTTGCGATTGAATAAATTTCGCCCACGATACAATCTGCGTTATTGGTATTGGTACGGTATTGGTCCCAATCTGGTAAAATGTATGGCAATACTTCTTCATATAAACACCCTCGCCACTTACTCGCTCAGTTATATTAATACGTATATATCTATAGATTCGTTGACAGTCCTTTTAGGGATGACATTACTTTTCTATTACCGTGATTGAATTATTCACCACGGGGCACAGTTCAATTCGGCCAAAAACTTTCTTCCCAAAATAAGATAGAAGCTATAATCTCTTCGGTAGTGCGTGTAGGCCGAATTCCGACCACGAACTTAAAAAATCGGTTCCAAACTTACACATAGGAATATTTGAATATATGTCTGATTCTGTCTATAAGACCCACACCCTTCTGCAGTTGCAGAGATCGTTTACTGGACAATCCATATTTATGGCTAGCCGCTCTATCAGCCTTCCTTACCCCTCTTTTTCGCGCCCCTATACGTTTTCTTCTATTCGTTTAATTGAGACGTCCGCGCACGCGAATGCTACTGTTCCATGGATAAGGGTCCCGAAGCGGGGGCGAGTTTCTCTCGGGGGTGAAAAGACAATGCTTCGCAGTCGATAGACTTCCTAAACGAGCCTGAAAACCGATTGTTCGAAAGATGCGAAACTGTGGACATTGTCCATCGGCCAAAGACCATCGGACACACGTTAAACCATGGGCTGACTGTAAATAATCTATTGTAGATAGAAGAAAGAGACCATATTTCATTCGATGGCACCTGAAACTCAAAATCGAACGGAACTGCAATCCATCAATCTATCAATTGCAATTAATAACATCAGATCGATGTATGAGTGATCGAGTGTTTCCACATAAATGTATATGTAAAATGCACATTATATACTTATAATATATGTGTATAAATTTTTTGACAGTGAATCGGGGGTAGGTATATAACTTGAAGACTAGTGCGGGTATCGTGATGCATTTCGGACCACCCTATGTATATCCACTTAGTTTTTACAAGACCCTCGGCAGAGCGCCCCTAACTATTAAATACTAATTCCATTAAAGCGCGAGGAAGGGTTGCGCTTATATATCTGACCCATATTTCATAACGAAAGCTTTTCAATCTGAGAAAATACTTATGGACCCTAGTGCGAAAATATGGCCGCCACTCTGCTGTAGGAAACTAGATTTGATGGGGAAATTATAGCTGAAAGTTTTTGTTTGTCCGTTTCCCTGCCGCTCAAGTTTGTAGGCGAAAGAAAGACGAAGAAGAAGAAGAAATTACTCCGAGTCAAGAAACCTAATCATTTTTCCTCGTCGCGGTTTCAGATTAACTATTTTATTTACTCACACACGCTTTTTGAACTGTATTTCTACGATGTTACACAAATTTTCAGACATCGTATATCTGGATTGAAATTATTTTGATTAAACCCTGTATTCGTCTCAGCATCGTGGAAAACAAACACATAAAAATTACACTGGAGGAAAGAAAGTTCGTTGAATATAGTATTCTATAAAACACTTCTTGCAGGAAAACCGCGCTCCGTAATTGAAGAGATATCTACTTGCTGGTTCCCCAGAAAATCTCAGCCTTGGTTTTATATTTTTGGCAATAATAAAACAAGGCTATACCTTATACCTAAAGCAGTGACATAAAATCAACTAGATCATTCACAAGCATCATAAAATAGGATCGACCTAACCCGTGTATTTCGGGTCAAGTTATAAATTATGAAAAATCGCAATCTCATCGGCAATCGGAAAGGCAAAATTATTTGACCAGACTTATACACCTTTACCGAATATATGGTATAATATCATTCCAAAAGTTGGCATTAAGTTTTTGTTACAATATACGTGCAGGTTTCAGTTATGTGATGCAATGACGTAGAATGGCGATAACGAAAATTCAATTATAACTTGTTCGGTCGTGTTATAATAGATTTGGAAAGCCTTAATGAGGAATTAAAATTATTTCAGCTCCTAAAATCAGCTAACCGCAGAATTTCTCGTGATCAAATCTCGCGAGTATTATATTACGGTTTATAAAATTCTGATTCATATTTTTAAGTTTAGGAACACTGCAGGTATATTTGTTGGATATGCGGACGTATATTCCTTGAATATTTCTCTAGTAGCTATAGAAATCCTTTGTTAAACTTTTATATAGGATATCGAACTGTCGGTGCAATTCATAAAACTGTCAGGTTTTTCATTCAAAAACTATTTTCATGGCGACAATTTTGATCGAGCGCCACTTTCTTGAACAAACTTTTACTTCAATTACTCCACAAGCTATCAAACTATCGCGAGATAACTCAACGATCGCTTTCCGGATGTGTATAATACATAGCTTCAATCGCTAAAAGGTCTCCCGATCTTCACGGTGACGTGTGATACCGGAAAACTTTCCTATATCTATAATAGAAGGCATTTAATCATCCTGAGGTTTAGGAATATGCTCAATACTGTACAGCGTATGCGAATCATACAATTTTCTATAAGTACTTTGCATATAATACTTTGAAAAGAACAGCATTCTCTTTCCAATATCAACTTACTTCATAAGATATCGACGCTTCAACTCCAAAAGTAGAAACGGATGAAAGCCCCGTTCGCACCTATATAAAATGCTGCACAATTTCCAATGAATCGCCAATGTGAAATTCATTTCCAAAAATTCTAATAAATTTCTGTAAGTAAATTTTGAAGGAAGGGGTTATTTATTAAGATATAGCAATCACCTCCTACTTTTAATTCGCGCATGGAAATCATGAGATAAGCTTAAAATTCTGGATTTTTGAAATCGTAAGAGACTATCGAATGGGAAATAAGCGCTATTCCGAAGCTCAACCCGAAGCATCGATTTGACCACCCTTCGACCAAGGCACCGAAATGACGGATTGCCCTGTGGTACGTTTCGCGTCGCCTGGTGAGGTCACCGGAGGTCCTGCCGTCGGAACATCGCAGACTCCTATCTAGCCCCTTTAGCTTATTCGATTCTTTCATTCGTCGTTTAAGGATCTTTGTTGAACCAACGAATACCAAAGAAATATCGAGCTTGGATATCAGTGTTGAATCATCTTCTTGGCTAAACGCCATCAAACAGATTTATTAATCCGAAACCCATGTAAAAGTTTTGAGGATTTCTTCGACCCTCAGACAAAAATTGGAAAAGCGATTACATCAAATTGATCAAACTACTTTCAGGTTTCTTTGGCTATATCTAATTGGCACCCACATTTATCGTTCGACTATTTTCTGAATTTTTTCACCCCCGTCGCGGAGCATCTTTCGAAGGATTTATATAGAATCCTTTATTTTACAGGATGGGAGTACCTGCGCCAATAGAAGAGGTATTCATTGGTTGATTCTGTGCAGAAAGATGGAGGGCGGAGTTCTCCGTGGCATGAGCTTATCGCGAGGTTGTCTTGGTTCCCTCGAGGGTGCCGCCACCCACCACACCATTACCCCAAGTCCTCGGTTAACCAAGCATGTGCGTTAAACGGCCTCTAGGGACAAATTTCATAATCCTTCGTACGTTAAATTATCTTTGGTTTAATTTTAACGCACCAAACGTCATACCACCGTTTCCTTTTTAACGTCACTCGAAACTACCCTGGATCGTTTAATTGCTCACTCCCTCAGGAGACGAGTATACGATCATCGATATCATCCTACACTCGTTCGAATTATCCCTAGTTGAAGAATAAAAGAACTAAGCTGAGAAAAAATCAGGAATGCATAAATTTTTTGAACTTTGCAAATCTTTCATTGTTTTATGGATCATCCCCTATCTCTAAGGAATGAAATAGCTATAACAACTAATTGTTGGATAACAGCAATAGGTACACCTGGATGATGTTTGGGATTTCCATATTGGTGAAGGAGTGAAGGAAATTGGGATGGTCGCGACTCGTAATAGTCTAGGACGGACGACTTCTGTCCCCGAAGCCCTCAGACATCCCCATCCTTCGGCCAATCAACGCCATAAACTCATTCGGCGGTTTACTGCGAATCGCTTTACAACTGGCGGTTACGATGTCACCTAGCGACGGAAACAAGAGAACTAGTTACCGAAACTGCGCTAGTTTAAATTACGAGGAAGATTTTTACGATTTATTTTTCAGGGATGGAAAACCGCTGCCTACTTATACGAATAGAGATATACCTACTATTCAGGATGTATGGAACCGAAACGACTTCGGATTAACACCCCACGATTCTAACGTTTTATCTCAGCTCGTCAATCTAACAATTATTGCACAATGGAAATAGGTATCGGTTATTCTCCGTGTTCTTCATTTTCGTATACTATAGAAACAACAATCGCATGCAGCTCTATTGCTGATCATGATTTCTCCGCTTTCTCGACTACTGCCAAGAGATACCACCACAGTCGTAGACATCCGTGCTTGTTTTTAGTCGTAAATATACTATAGGGCAAGAAGGTATACCTTCGAAGGGTGACGAATTTGAATTTTAAACTATCGAAAAGTTTGGAATATACATCGGTCTCCGTACATTAAAGGGTTGAATTTATGCCACTAAGAGTTCAATCGCTGAGAAAATTAAAAAAAAAAAAAAAATTCCCAAACCGACTTATTTTAAAACTTGTCGAGAAAATTGCTATTCAGATTTTATGACATTCAGAAATCTCATTTGTGGGTAAATAAAATTTCAAACTCGTTACGATGCACTCGAAGATGGTTCTCTTCCATAAGAATACATTGAGCTTTTTTAAACCTCTTATAACTTCTGAACGAGCTTCCTAATTTACTCGAACTTTTTACGGTCATTTTATAACACTCATATTATCCAACACTTCGAAGAATTTCGGTCATATTTTTTTTTATTTTTTTTTTTTTAGAATCAGTTAATTATTATCAGCGAATCGATGGATTTGAATTTTGTTTGTCGCAGAAAATTCGTGAATATTTGATGCTCAATGAATTTTTTCTTGAAATTTGTATCTTGAACAGAATGGAAAAGAATCTAAATCCACGCCATGGTTGATCTGAGGTGGCCCTTATCACGACAACCGCAGTTTTCACTTTGACTGAATTTTGAAGTAACTAAATGATGCAATCAAACATGTATTGTTACGCTGTTGAAAGTTGTCCAAAAATTATTATCTCGAATCTTATGACAATTTTTTGTTTCATCCAAGAAATCGGACGTAGAAATTTATAAGAGAGATTATCGCATCGTCTTTAGAATCCAATTAACAAATTTTTGTTTTGGAATTAGTTTGTAGAATATACCTCATCGTTTCGGGAAGCTGTCGTACCCCCGTAAAGCCTCTGCGGGGGCGTCTCCAGGTCGTTCTATTTATACGTGGCAATCGCTGGGTGCCTGAGGCCAGAATCGAAACCACCTCATTACTACCAGGGCGTGTTCCCGGAGAATCCGTTTTGGGAATATTGAAGGTAATGTCACGACGGTTTTATGCAACACCCGCCCGAGGCTGTCGTTAACCTGCGGTTACGAAGCTCTGATGAAAAATGTAAATTCGTTGTTTTTTGTTTCCCAAATTTGTGTGTTTTACCCCACGATCATTGCGGAAGAATTAAAAATCTAACGAAGCTCGTATTACGTCAGAAAGCTTCTGTATATTACCTTTGGCACATCCGCTGCATAGCGATAGAGCGTCTTTCGGACATCATCTCGCGGAAGAAAAATCTCTACATCCGTTCTTATGGGGCTATGTCTTGGAAGTTGAACCCAAGGAGCAGATGACACGTTTGCCCCAGAGCGATAAGAAAACGGAGTCTCATAACGCGCCTTGCGAAGATGCCTGCATTACAAACCACGAAACAGGAGCCACGGCGTAATACAGAGGCGCAATCGCTTTTACGACGCCATGATACGCCTGGCGTCTCGGAGTCAGAGACGTTCCTCGAATACCAAGAACAACGGCATTAAGCAGCAAGGGGTTGGTGGTTTTTTGACATGACGAGTAAGGAAAGGAGGGAGTAGAGAAAAGGGTTAGGGAACACAGTTACAACTTTAATTAAATGTTTGTCGTTATTATACCTACGCCTGGAACTACTACTTCCAGGGTGCTACCAAGGACCGCCTTTTAGATTTCACTTTTAGCACCGATCCCTTGATAACGCAGTGGCTCCTGTTTCACCAGTTTCACCTCTCTTTGGATCCCTCATTTTCCTTCCAAGCAGACCACCTCTTTTGTATCAATGATAAAAAAGTTCAAACAATGGCTGCAGGACTCTGGTTAAATAATTGACAAACTTGAATTCCCATCGCTTCGGAACTAAGTTCAGAATTTTTCTCGGACATTGGCGCAACCCGATTTATTTTATCGATACGTGTCGAATTCACGAAACTCTTTAACCTTGGTTAAAAGTATTGGAACTGGATTGAATTTTGTTCAGTTTTTAGGTAATACCGAATGTAGACGTTGTAGAGAATTTCAGAATTTTTCGAATTTTCTGAAGTGGTCCATCTTCGACGACTTTACCCTGTAATATGTGTAGATATAAATAGAAGCAAACCCGTGTGTCCATGCATCTGTGTAAAGGCGGAGGCTTCTCTTCGTCGGCATATTGGCAATCTCGACCGCGGGCAATCTCGCGGGCAGGAAATATCTTGGGCTGACGAAGGCGCTACCGTGGTCAAGATGGCGTAGGTATATACCTAGTAGCCATATACTCACGTGTATGTGATATACAAACACAGTGTGCTGCTCTACCTTATATTAGCATATAAACTCGCAGCCCCAAGCGACGCCCTCGTAGCTTGATTTATGTACTAAATATGCCTTCCCAGCTCTCCGGATTCGCGAGAGAAATAGTTGTTTGTTTGGAAACTGTTGGGATGCTAAGACGCTGGCATGCTAAGCAACCACCGAAAGGCAAAGGCTTGGGTCCTTTTCTTTCAACCGATCTTTATTTCACTTTTGAAACGCACAGATTCTAGAGACAAAACAGTATCCATAAGGGACCATTTTCCAAATTCGTTTCTCCGTATAACTTCGAACTAGTTCAAAAATAAGAGAAATGAAACTGTTCTGGAAATAAACCTAAGGAAAATATCAAGTCCGGAGTCAATTTTGGGTGGATGTGTGTTTCTGGAAAAAAGAAATGCGTATCATATATATTTGAGCATATAAATCAATTCGCTGATAATATGGTAATATGTTGGAATTAAAACGTGTAATCCAGCAATAATTCAAGCTCTGTAGGTATATCAAACGGAATAAGCATAAATGAATAACTGCGAAATAGATTACTTAACGTGGTGGTAGCTGCATACATTCACTAGTCCAATCTTGGGGGTGCCATTTTTAAGAATATTGATGACATATGGGGATTCAGGAAATTTCTATAAGGATTCGATTCCAATCCATAAAATATTTTTTCAGTGATTTTACACATTCTGTAATTTGTTCCTATCAATCGCAATTGATAATTGTTGAGGAAATATGAAAAACAGAACATCCAGAAACGACAAACGTAGCTTTATTTTCAGGAGGGTTCATGGTCCCGTTTTGTGTATAGCAACGTGTAGCGGTTAAACTGAATTTTAGTCGACATTTGCATTACGAATATCGGTTTAACTCAGTTTCCGAGGCGTTTATGCAGATCAGGCAATTTTCTTGTGGTTTTGCCGGTGTTAAAATATGTATGGAATCGAGTTAAGCTACTCGCGGTGTCACCCGACGCGCCCGCGTCCTGCTGCCGACGCTCAGGACTGCCTACACCACCAGGGAAACAGGGAAGCTGTTACCAGCCTATTTGCATCGCATCACCAACCGTTTCATTAAAATCACTATTTTGCCATCGCACAATGAAAATATGCATTCAACTCTCATTCCCGTTCAAGCGAGGGACAAAATCGCCCTAAAATTTTTCACAATCGAAAACAACTAATCACGACTTTCCCGATTTCCAATATTTTTTATGGCCCATTTTTATTTTCTATACATAGCTGCCTTCGCGGAATAAAAATCATCGTCAAATTTACTTCAAATTTCAGGGTAGACTCTCAACTTCAAGGTTTAGTTCCTTAAAAAAATTCAGATAAATTTGGAGCTTTTTTTTCGAGAGGGATGTAATCGCGTTACTGCACTGGGTGGATCGAGTTAATACTTTTCAGTTTCATTGCAAGTATAACGTTTCTTCACATCTGTATTTTGACTTTATAAAATTCAAAGCTTGCAGTTAAGGAAAAGCTCGATTTATAAGAAAGAGGAGTTGCCATTGTCTCTACGACGTAATATTCCGTCGACAATATTTTTCATTTCCCAGAGACATATGCAGCAGAACGTGTGGAATCGCCGCATATCTCGTATATCGGCGCCTATCGCCAAGAGTTATAGACGAGAGCAGCAAGCATAGAAGCGGGGCGTCGCGACGGGCGCCGCCTGCAGACTTTTGTTTCCGAAGAATCATAAAAATCACTGGCAGCGTAAAGTCGCGAAAGCTCAGACCGCACCAGACACTTTTATGTGTCTCACGTTAATTTGCATAATCGAATATAAAATTTGAATACCACGCACATTTCTTTGTCGGTTCTTATGTCGTATGTCACAGCCTCCCATGGCTCGTCTATAGGTCTCAGCGCCCTCCCCAACAGTCCTCAAAATTATTACCAAATCGATTTCTTACATTTTTCATTTGTTATGAAATCTTTAATATTTGCTCTTACCTTCTTAGGACTGAGATCGCTCGTTATGATGTTTTTCACCTTAAAATCAAGGCTGTCAACACGCTTCAGAAAAAAAAAAACTGCGAGCTAATAAGATGCATCGGAATTTCAGCCCATGGAACGAAAAACTTTCAAGTCAAATTTTGACGAGAATTTGAATTTGAATCTATCTAGTCCTCATAAGGAAGCACACTCCCTTTTTTGTCAAATTTTACTATTCATGCATAAATCTGCAGCCACCTGTGATATTCTATGTTTTAAAATCAGTTCGGCGAATAAATTTTATGCATATAACATCAAGAGTCTCGACTGATTTGTTTTTCGGAATCAGATATCAACATTATGGGACAAGAAACTGTTTTTCTTCATACGTAAATGAATTCTGTACAGAAGAACTAACTAGTCTAAATGACTCCGGCGTCATTATATCAAGTTATAAGTTTTTCCCAATCAAAGTACCTCAGGGTAACAATAATCTTATGCTTGTTCCAAATTGCTGAATTGTTACCCACAAAGAGATTCTACTGTAAACCAACTTACCAACTGTTCGTATTCAATTCACTGATTAATCATAGTCAGTCGGTGCTGGATACTTTAGGAGGGTAAAGGTGACCATATCGATCGATTTTACCATCGTGAGACCGAGTTGAACCGTGCAAAGGTACTTTCAGCAGTTGGTAAGGCTGAAGACCATGGACCATGGATGGTGGAGAAAACTGTTTTACCAAGACCTGAAGTTCGATTCAGGACCATTTCGGTCATGACCAATTATTGGTCACCAATTTTCAGCTTGGCATGATCATGCGAGCAGCAAACAGATGGATTCTTCGATCGAGACAGTCGACAAGTTGGACGCCTAAAATAAGTTACCCCAAAGGTGGAATAAGTCATCGTAACAATCCGCTTATGGTAATTAGGGCCATTTCAGGAATGAGACATTGTGTTACTGCAAACATCCGATTGTCGGTAACTGTTTCCTGATTGAAGGATAACAAGCTTAAATATTCCATTCCGTAATCTGAAATATCTATCATTCAAATTAATTCCTATGTACTTTCGTTCTTTCTTTAGCTTTTTTTTCTCCTCTTATCGCTATAAAAATAAAGGTTGGACGGAAATAAGAGATTCATCACAATATGCGTCAGGGAATTAGTTTCTATTACCGCAGGTTATATAATTTATGAAATAATTAGAGATGTTTAATTAATTGGTTCGTTTTCCTTTCATCTTTCGCCACATAATAGCCACTAATTTTACAATTTAATTAGGCACATTACCGTTCGCTGATTTTCTACATTTCTATTTTTACTGTTATTACATTCATGAAATAATTGCAGCATTACTTGCAGAAATTATTGGCAGACATGAATGCGAATTTAGTGAGACGTTTTTGGCTTTCATTTAATCACATAGAATTAATGTTGAAACATCCGAAAATTTGATATATCGGGTAATCAACTTTAGCGGCTGAAGATAACCTGTACGCGTAAGGATTAACCAAGAGCTTTTCTACAAGGTGATGAGAGGTAATTTGGTATCGATTGACCATAAATTTTGTTAAAAATAGATTAATAATGGGAAACTATTACATCCCTCGTAAAACCCGCGGTTTTATTAGGTTTCGCGGTAGCGTTTTGAGGCGGGTAGATTGGTGAATAGAAAAAGTGATGCTTTTACTGTTGCGCAGAAAAAATATTGCCCCATTCTCATTAACGTCCTTCAACGAACGACGTAGTCGATAATTCTCGAAATTGCCAATGGGTTGAGAGAAAAAAATGTATAAAAAAAATGTCGATTACCAGACGATGCTAATTCTCAAGTAATATCGTTTGGCAGAAGTTAATTTCTTTGTGGCGACAAGCTCGAGAGTCAAAAGCAGAATTCATATTTACAAGAACACTCGACGACTCAACATAGGAGCAAAATGAAATGAAATGAAATGAAATGAAATGAAATGAAACGAAACGAAATGTATTGTAATGTAATGTAATGTAAAGAAATAAAATGAGGTGAAATTTATTAACTTTAAACGAATTTTGACTAGAAAAGATTAAAATCTCAAGCTTGAATGGCTAATTGCCAATGAAGTCAACTTTTTTCAGGTGTTTAAAGCAGTGCAGATGTATAGACGCCAGTCTCACTAAAAGCTCGATGAAGACAGATTTTTTGTCACGGTTATGGCAACGTTTGCGATTATCCACAATCGTTGCGATTATCCACATAGATGTTGATGCAGAGTCGTTTCGTTTCCTCAATTCCTTATATACCACATAATAGAGTAAGTTCGTGTTTTAACCAACCATATATCTCCGAAAGTACCACTGAATTTTCGTTCGACTGAGAGTACGCGGTGGTTATTATTGATCGCCAACAGTTCTCATAAGAAAAGTGGAAGGTAGTTGGGTTGGATTTGAAAGAGCCGGTGGAAAAGAGACCGTAGAAAGAGAGGCGATCAGAGAAGTATAGAGAAAACCGGGCGGCGGTGGGAAATTGGCAAATTGCCTATCAACACGAATCGCGCGCCATTCAATATGTGAGATATTGGCTAGGATTTCGCAGACCCCTTAACACCCCGAAAGCCCCACAACGCCGCAGGAGGCCTCGTGGATACCGACAGTGTATAGAATCAGCCGGAGGCACCCGGAGAGAGAATTTGCCCGGAATTTAGCGACACGTTCTTTGTGGCAGGCGCCATGTGCAAAGGAATCTCACGAAACTGTCAGTATTGTCTTTCGCTCAGGTTCCAAAACTATCTTTACAAAAATGAGACCTTCAAGTCTCCCTTTTGGCGCTTCACGATCAATTTGACAAGCCCTGTCACCCTCAGGTGTTACATTTTACGATACGATTCCTATATAATATACATGCACAGCATATAAAACTCAACGAAAATGGACCACGTCAAGAATTCTGAAATTGCACAAATTGTACTGACACTAAACAAAATTTGACGACGTCAATACAACCAAATTGAAGCACGCTGTTTTTGTATTTTGGAGTTGGAAAAGACTGAAACTAAATTTTGGAAACTTGGTGATCCATCTTTGCAGACTTACAATACGTAGAATACAATGAATATATATATACAAATATACTATACCTACGTGTGTTTGTGTGTGTGTGTGTGTGCTAGTTGTAGCCCGGAGGAAACTATCTCCTCGATATTTAGGGGCTGTATAATTGCGCTCTGCAGTGCCTTGTTTCTTGAGTCGGGGATAGGTGAGTCGTAAACTAACTCGTTATGGCTGTTAACGGTACCCAAGCAAGTCCGTGATGTCTTCCAGAAACGAGCCAACTAGCGAACTAACTACGAGTTTAAATCTTAATAACGGCTTAATCAGAGGCAAGCTAAGAGATTATCTGGGGTATATTCGTTGCAACCCCCGCATTGGTTACTTTCTTATGCTTTCTGGTGTTTCCGGCCGCTTCTATACGCGTATACCCTGCATACGTGAGTCTATTTTATCCTTTATATGTTCCTTCATACGGAAGCAGTGAATATCGATTATTCTGTAGCTCGTTACGATTTTCTTGGAACAGAACCGAAACCGTTGAATTCTCCAATTTATTATATCAACATACCTACCAACCTCCACAGTTTGCAACGACTTTCAGTTCCCACGGGCCTCTTGAAGGAAACGTGTTATTGTTTTTACCATCAACAATCACCCCTTATACCTATTGATTTTAACAGGACTACGCATACACCCCAACCACACAGCTCCCCTGTGTACCAGACTTAGGGAATCGTTGCTGGGTAGGCCGCCCTGACTTTCGCGGGTCGGGAAACGAGATTAATCGACGAAATGCCAAACGCTACTCGGTCCGTATAACGCAGACATCCTACTTATCCACCTCGATGGTGGCTACCCTCGTAATTCGTTCGTCTTATTCCCTGAGAACGCAGTCAGCCAACCAGCCAGCAATTCTCTCCAACCCTCCTACCTCTACGATATCAGCCGTTTTTCTCATCCCTTAAAACCTGGCGCTAAGAAAGTGTGCACTGGCATTGCGTTGCACGGTAGTTGGTACATCTTCCTGGGCGAGAGCCAACTTTATACAGAAACGAAGATGAAGACGAGGAGAGAAGATAAGATAAGAAGGGAGAACAGAAGAGAAGAGAAGAGAAGAGAAGAGAAGAGAAGAGTCGAAAGGCAAAGAAGAAGATGGAGATGAAGAAGAGGAAGAAGAAGTATAGGAGCAAGCAGGCAGGCAGGCAGGCATGGAGCGTGGAATGAGAAAGTCAACGAGCCCCGGTATTCAAATGTGGTGCCCTTTGCGGCGCCTTCAAATATAATATATGGCGAGACAATGTTGTGTCTTATGTATGTACGGCGTACGTATACATACCAATGTATGTGGTACAAAACTCGACAAAAAGTATATATACGTTTACGGATCTATATGTTTGTGTTACTCGTATTACACCTTATTTCCTCTAAATCGCCGGAAACGATCGGATTATCACGTGGCAGGCGATTACGAGCCAGCGCTCCTAAGCCACCTTATATGGTTCACCTTAGTTCACGTTAGCTGGTGGGTCACGCAGTGATGTTGACCCGAATAAGTTCGCAGGTGACTTTATATCGGATGATAAAGATCGCATAAAAAAAATTGCTATTTCGCTGGCCGGAAAACAATTCTGTGAATTATCCTCGCTTTTCAATGCTACGTTTGGCAACCACCCCAATAATCCCCCCCTCGTATAAATATTTATAAAAAATCTTTACTTTATTGTTTCAATACGGTATATATGAATGGTAATATAATACAATTTGAAGAGCTCGAAATTAATCAGAAACTATTTAAACCTTTATTAAATGCAAATTAGAAGCTCGGAGACGTTGCTACGATAACATTTCAACTCTCGATGAATAAATGAAAACCATCTGGAACGAACTTTACGTATTTAGATCGTCAAACGTTGTCAGGTTAACTCTCATCTGCCAACGGGCAAGAGGTTGCCGAAGTGCACATGCAACAGGACATAGGTGCAGTAGGCATATAAATGATGGATTTTCAATTAAATTCTAATTCTCATTCATTATAAAATTGATTATTTCAACATAAAATCAATATTTTAAATATGTAGAGTCCGTCGAAGAATATAGTATAGACAGTGAAAATGGGCGGTGTCAGTTATATTAGAACTAATTGACAAGAACAATCCAATATGCGGCTAGCCAGGAAACTAAAATAAATTTAATTAAAGTAGAATGAAAAAAGATTGTCTTAAAATTCTTTTCGGTCGAAAATTTTGTTAACAGATAATTATTATAGCTAATATTTTTTAATCTAGATGAGACCTAGCATCAGTTCAAAGCCTACTGTAAAATTTCATGCGGACTTATAAGATCCTGTCCCAATTTCTTATGGGATCTGCATGTATAGATATAGAAAATCACATTTTCGAGTCTTACATGAAATTAGGACAGGATCTTATGGGATCCTACGAAATTTTACAGTAGGGAAACGTTGGTACGTAACATTTATGTACAGCTACGTCGTGTGCGAAGAGGATACAGGCGAATTCAGGAAGGGTAGATTTGGTATTTAGAAAAATGGAAAGTACTTTTTCTGAAACCAAATTGAAACATAGATCAAAATATGCGACGCGCACGCCTCTTTTGATCCACCAAAGTGAAGAGTCTCTCTTATCAAAAGAACTAAGAGTTTGGCCCATCAGCACAATATAGTTGTCTATTTCGAACGAATGGTTGAAAAATTCACGTAAAGATTGGTAGATTTTGTATTCTATATTGTTGTGAAATTTCTAGTACCTATATGCGTAAAATATTTATGTGTATAGCTACACAGCAGACCGATAATAATTCTCTTTGATCTGGTTTTAATTAAGTTTGTTATTGGTACGTGAAGTTTTCTCCGCGGCTTCATAGACTGTTGAAAACAGATCTGGTCGATGCTGTGAAATTAATTTCTACTCTCAGCTCAGCCCATACAACGATGAGAACTCTCAATTTTCAATTTTAATCTTCACCGCTCCCTACGCAAGCCAGTAGGTAGGTACTTCCTATGTACATACCTACCTTATACCAGATTTAAATATTTCATACAGAATCCACGACTTTACCAAAGTTCTCGACTTTAAGTAGCGAGCGATGGCTTCGGATGTATATTAACGCCCTTTCCTTACATCCAATCAGTTTCGTAAGTATAATGTGGTTAAAATATTAGAGAGAAATCCGCTACCTCAAATTCGACTCATTGCCTTATTCCATATCGAAAAACGGGGCAGCAACTCCTTTCGATGTAAGCGGGCGTTCGAGCGCAAAAACAATGGCTGTAAACAAAGGGCCGTCTATGGGCCTGACGTGGGCCTATATACCTCAGGACTGAGTCTCGTGTACACCAAATAAGCCGAGCTCGCGACCACCTGGACGCCAAGACTTTTGGAGACGAGAAGCGGTTTTTCAAGCCAATCCTCCTCCTAAACGGGAAGAGCCAAGGCTATCTCTAAATGGAGCGCCAAGGCACGGGCCAATACTACGATGGGCATTCTCCCGGGGTTTCAGTACGGTTGAGCGAATTAGATAATCCGTAAAAACGAGCCCATATTTATCATCAACCCTAGAAAACGTGAGATGATGATCGCTGATCACAGGTATTTGCAAAAATAATGTTACAGTCGTAACTAGGACTGATCAAGAAACTCGGCACAGCCCACCCTTGTGAATATTCGGTGGGAGTAAACGGGCGACTAGATCTTGTTGTCACGTATTTATTCGCCCCTACATCAACGCCCGGGCCTTGATCTTAGCTTTCGAGTGCTATACGTGACTGCTCACATTTTCCAATAACGAGTGAGAGAGTGATAGAGATAGATATGGGGACAAAGGAGAAGAGGACAAGTCGCACAGCGGCTGAGAACGGAGAGGGTTTCCCTGGTGGATGCTAGGAGGGTGACTGACTACACGGAGGAGTCCCCGAATGGAAACCTTTACGACGGCTTATTCAAACAGCGGTACTAATACGGGAATTATTTGAGTAAACACTCCCGAGTTTCGAGTTGCTCCTTCGAACGGTACCGGCGTTTCTGATGGGACGTGGGAACAGCCATTGGCCCCGATAGGCAAACTTGTCTTTGATTTTCTTCACTGCTTCTTCGCTTTAAGTTTCGCCGTTCTGTACTCGTTTGTCGAATTTATTGCAGCATTCGCAAACAACATGAGAATTGATCTATTTCAGGGGATGAAAATATATGTACGCATACTTTTAATCATCGTCGGGTATATAGTCTTAGGAATCTTATTCCAGTAATAATTGAATGATCACGGTCAATTTTCACCCTCCTTATTCATGGACAAATTTACCCCAATTGTCCTGAACAAACAGCCGCCCCATTGGATGGGATGTACTTATGATTTATTGTGGTCAATATTGTGTTGGTCGCTTTTGCCGTGCGCGTGTGCGTTCAATCAGACCGGATGGACGTTCCATTTGCTCCTATTCATCGTAAACAAGCCACTGGCACCGATGACACCTGGGAGCCGTCAGACAGGTGACGTGTACCCAGTCATCGGTCGACCGGTCGATAGATGGATCGAACTTACAGCGTCACCCCAAACGACGCGATGTGGCGTCGCATGGAGTAGCGGAGAAACTCGATTCTTATATGTGGAGGCTGACTAAAAATCGTTTACAACATGCAAGAAGCAAAGTGCATACTCGGTAATTTCGCGGTTAAATATTCGAAAGTACGAAGTGCAACGATGCACGTTCGGCTCGAACCGCAAAAGGTGATTTCACCGAACGTAATTCGACTACATTGAACACTGAACCCATTATCTGGAAACAAAAGCAAACGAAATTTCCAGGGCCGTCATACGAATTATATATACATGTAAGAGGAAGGTTCGGATAGGACCAGCGACCTGATTAGACCCGTTAAACGGTGTCCATCAGTAGTGTTTTCACAACTGGAAAAGCTGATCAGTCCAACGATGAATACGAGTATCCGTTTTCCTTTTAGTTTTCTTGCTACATGAACATCCGATTACCATGGAATCTAAAAATCGAATTTACCACCTTCCACTAGAATGCGCGATGTACTAGCTGAAGACAATCGACGAGGAACTCTACACCACCGCATGAACTCGCCGTCTCGATTGACGAAGTCACAATATTTGATAAACACGTCGGCTCATAAGACCCGTCTTAGTTCAGGTTGATTTACCAGGCGTGGACTCCCCGTGGACCCCATGGTGGTTCTTGTTGGCTCTTGTGAGCCAGTTTGTCGGTGAGCGCGTGAAGGCACATATATAATATCGTGAACGAGGTGGCAAGGCGGGCGGGCGGGCGGGCGGGTAGGCCTGCAGACAGAAGGATCTGGCAAGGACTATGACGAAGGCCTAGGTAGAACGCGGGCGGGGAGGTCGGTCCGGGGTGCAGAAGGCCAGGGTAAACAACAGGGTGGCCGGTGGCCCCGAGACTAATCGCTGTTCGTCCTGGGTTAAGGTTCCCACAAAGGCTCCCGTAGCACTATGAGACCCGGTGTTCTCTCACGCCCCCGCCACCCCCGGGCCACCCTGAACTAGCCTAGTCCGGCCCTAGGTTAGCCAAGCCTAGCGGATAGCTAGCATGCATACGTATACACGTGAGCATACAGTGTATGTGTATATGAACGTATCTACACCAGTTACATATACACTCAAAACAGTCAATATTGGGGTGAAAATCGAAATGTTTGCTCCTAGCTTAAAGAGTTTCGGTTTGTTTTAGTTTGGACTTTGAGTTTGTACCAATTATTCGACTGTATTGTACTCCGCGTTGTCACCACGAGCACAAATCGTCGTCTACAGGGACGAGGTATCAAACTTATCTTTCTTAGATTAAAAGCTTCGTCGGGATTAAATCCAGAGCGTTAAGACAGGAGAATACTGCAGATTGTTATCGTCAACCGCGGAAGTAAAGCCGAGTAAAATTAACTTGTATCTCCATCCCGAAACTTTTATGTTGATGAATTACGTCCGTGGTATAATATTAATAGTAGAGTTGTCTCGATGACTTTTGTTGGGGGCAATATAAGTAACTTTCATACCGTGAGCAGATAGGGCCAAGTTAAGGGTTCACAGGTGTACACAAGTCGGGAACCGTAAATCTACCGAACCATAGATTATTCCCCGTAAGCCGAAACGGTTCTGGGCTCCCGTTTGCGATTCCGATCACGGTTTCCTTATGGTATTGTAATTGGGAGTTTTGTCGACAACACGAGGGGCTGGCTTACTTAGTTCATTGACTGCGAGGCGACGCTTTAATGTATTCCCTGAGTAGGTACGGTATATGTTTCATCTGCTTCAGCCCAACTCATACCTCTCTCTCTTTCTATATATATACTATGTGTGTATATTCATAACCCGTGAGAAAAAATTCCATCGCCTTGATGGTACAATTTTTTTTTCCCACTTTTTCCGTTAATTAAAAATAAAAATGACAAAAAATCAACCCCCATAGTAAACCTCGACTTCCTTTGATAGCAAAGTTGGCATTAACTTTTGTCAAGAAAAGTTACGTTCAATTACTTTCGACGTCGTCAAACAGGATAGATCCAACGTGTATAATACTCACCGCTAACTTCGCAACTTCAATCATGCAAAATGAATTTTTAAAATCATCCAGATCCACCCTGCAGGAGGGGAAACATTCCGATAAGCAGACGGACCCTCAAAGTGAGCTAAAATTCACACTTCCAATTAGGAAGCACCTATCTGCTTCTGGAATATCAAAGCAATTTCTTCTTTTTTTTTTTCCTTTACTTCTTAAATAATTGAGCTCGAAGGTGGGTTGAAAAAGTAAGAAAAGTATAAGGATTTTTCGAATCGTACGGTGGTCCGAATCTTGCAAGGTGTGTGGGCAGCGTTGGTGACCCCCGTCGTGCGTCGGGGCCTCTGTGAGCCGCAGCCCCGCCGCCCTGGCGCGAGGCCCAGCGTGAGGAGGTCTCAATCTCACGAAACGCGAGGCCCTTTACTTTGGGCCCTAGTACCCAATATCTCTCGGCTTAACGTCATGATTAATCGGCACCGCCTACTTATTGTGTCAGAGTTAGATAGGGGCCTGACGGGGCCGGATGAAGAAGTACCAAGGACCGAAGGCTCATGATGAACTGTGTTTGAACGTTTACAACATGATTAGACACGGCTGTGAGGGATCCTCGTAAAAAAGTATAAGATCATTAATACTAGAGTACCGGGCTCGGATCGTGGATGAAACTCGCTAGACATAGGTATAACGTGGGTATATTCTAAGTCTAACTATGTATACGTGGGTTACGAACTTTGGTTAGTTGACTGATTAAGTTATCTAACGATTAGCTTCATCAAACTCAGAGAATGACGGTTTGACGAAAGCTAAGGTAATTTCGACGATGTACTCAGACATGAAATAAGTTTGGAGCTTTGACGTTGGCGTTTGCGTTTGCGTTCGCGTTGGCGTTTTTACAGACATGAAAGTAATATTGGTTGGTGCGGAGGAAGCGGGATAAATATTGACCAGAATCTACGACGCGGTATTCACGTGTTTCGATATATATCCCTTGATATTCTTCTGGATATATATCATGGAAATAGATAAAAGGAATATCGAATAAAGGTATAGTCGTAACAAAACTAAAATCCGAGCTCGCGTCAAGCCATTAATCACGCCAAGGTACCTTTATGTTAGGCTAGTCTCCGCCGACCCTTGGAGAAGTGACTTAGAGTGATAGCTCAGAAGATGATGTAGGTCGAGAAGCGCGTGTGGCATTTGTTTCAATCGTCCAGGACCCCCTAGAAAATAGAAGAGAAAATTGATACGAAATCCACTTTTCTATCACAAACGTGCGACTATTCACTCACCCGTTAAGTCGATCACCCAAATTATACCTAAAGGTAACGTGTATAATACTCACCGCTAACGCAAAGAATTTGAAACGATTTGATGATTTGATTAATAAAATTACGTACCATTTGATCATCTGACTAATTACGGATCGTAAAATATACGGTGTAGTTAGGAACAACGCTCCGCATTCATCATTAACGCCGAACGTGTTAACCTGCGCGGCATCGGTATCGATCCGTCATCTATCAATAGTTGAAAAGTTACGATAACATTTTAATGGTCGGCTCGATAATCACCGGAAGCAACTATATACATGCGTTTCCGTATAAAGAGAAAAAATGTTTAGAATAAATATTTCACAACCTCGAGTAAAGAGCCTTCGTTAAAACTTGACTATAGTCACTTGATAAGTCGAGGAGTGTATCAAACGCTTGTGGAAAATCTATATTTTTTTTTAGTATCAATCCAATGACGTTGAGCTTGCTACCTGAAATTATTTCAGAGGTAAGAATCTGAGAATACCTAAGTCATTTTTACGTGGAAGTATATAAAGAAACAAGGGAAAACGAATAATGGGTAATCGAGAGATGGTAATCATGCGAAATACGAAGAGTCACAGATGAAGTAGGCATCTACTAAGAAAAAGTAAAAAGGATAAACGAGATTACGTCTTATCTTCCAGTTTCATTAAACGCGTCAACACATTTTCACCACAGTCTTAAATCGTGGTGAAATTTCACTGACATCAAACAAAAGCGCTGTGAAATGGTGAAATGGACGTCAACTAACACGGACGCGTGAACGGCTGTGATAGAGAAGACTTCTCGGTAAACCGAGATCTCGTTTACTCCTAAGGGACGACAGTTTCATTAAGTTTTACTTCCATCCCTAAAGCTCGTGGTCCGTTGTATTTACACGTAAAACAGAATCAGGCAACCAGCAAAACGATCGTCTTTGTTCGACTCAAAATCTTCTTTCCTCGCTTACTTTTGCTCCACTGAGTTTTTGCGGTGCTGTCTTTAACTTCGAGGAACAAATCTGCGATACTTGAACACTCCCTTAATTAAATGTAATCAGATTAGCGAAGGGAGGTAATAAGCGAAAATCTTTGACTTTTAGGGATTATATTGAGTGAAGGGATCATTTAAATTAGCTATGGTACCAAACAGTTATGTTTGCATCCTTTCATCTCAAAGAACAGATCAAATGGTGGGAGGCATTAGCGATAGTGCGCAAAAATGATGACACACATTTTCAATGATAATTTTCATCAAATTTTTCGAGTAGAAATGCTCTTCATATTCAGTTTTTAACACCATTGGCCGATGGAGTCGTATCATAGGAAATAATAATGAAGAGGAATCATTCCATTCTTTCTAATAGGTAAACATCTCATCCCTTTGTAAATGATTTCGCGATGCGATGATGCCAGTTTTCTTGACCGACTAATTCGTTTTTGGTCAACTCTAGTCCGATGGTTTGACGCTCCGTCATGATGGTTGAAATTAAATGAAGATGAAACTACCATAGCGGGGAAATAACCTCCAGCCCGCCCTATCCTTATCTTATTTTGACTCGTCCCTAAGAAGTAATACAACTTGTTTGCGACTAGCGCTCACTTGGATAGCTGTTGTAAGAAGGTTATGGATGGATATAAGAGGTTAACTTGTTATGTCGTTTAGATGCAATTTCCTGGCTATGCCGTTCTTCGTCTTCCGTTTCCCGTCTTCCGTCTTTCGTCTATCATCTTCCCATCTTCCCATCTTCCCATCTCCACTGTCCTTCTCCTCAGCTCATCGCTTCTTTATTTACGAGTTGGACCCCAAGCAAACTAGCCTCTCTTCTTCCTCCTCTGCAGGGCTTATTAGTAAACTTTGATAATATGGACTGGTTCCGAAATTGTTTAGCCCAGTCTCTACCATCAAATGCAAAGGTTTTCTCTCGTCGATTTTCCCATATCAAGCTCGAAAAGGCAACCGAGTGAAGAGGGTCTCCGCATAAACGTGCGTCGGATCACATCCCACTGAGAAACCCCAAGAGAATCTATAACGCTTCAAGAGGAGAGATGAGGGGACGATGTGACCAGTAGAATTGGTCTAACACATTTCGCTTCGAGCATAAGCTCGTTGATCAACGAAACTGTTCTATGAATGACGATCCCCGCATCATCCGTTCCTACGTTACGTCAGCTTCCATTAGCTTGTTTTCAAGGTATTAAGCAATCTAATCGATTACGGATGCGGCTTGTGGCTCTCGAAGGTGTGTCGATACACTCTGGTTGAGGAGATAATCATTTCTTCGAGGAGGTAGTTCGTGTTCACAATGTCGTTCCATTTGACGCCACCAACTTGTTCCGAAGTCTGATGGACGTTTTGAACTACATACCTATAGATATGTAGTCGCTTTCTCAAGGGTAGTATCATATGTTATGCGATGACATGTGCAATATGTGTACAGATACACATATGGGTCTGTGAGACAGCGTAGTCTGGAGGCTGTAGAGTGCTACATCTGTGCATAATGTGATCCTGGCCTAACTTAAGCCAGGTTTAACTCTCAACAACTACGTCTACGATCTATATATTCGCAACTGTTCGGAGCGAGATTCGAAGGTTGCGCGCAGAGCTCTGTTGGGAAACTAAATCTTTGCATCGCGGAATGGCTAGCGTATATCCGCCTGCCTAGGTGCTTTGCTTGCGCTAAATAAATAAAGCGACGCTCAGCGTCGGGACTCGCCCTCGTTTTCCGGAGTTTTCAATTTTTCACTTTGCAAGTTAGTCAACTTGCATGCACCAGTATACCATACCAGGTAAATCGCCGCATGCGAAACTTGTAGGCTTCTCTAGTTGACGCAAGTAATTGAAGTCTGAACTTAAGATAATATTTGTTATTAATTAAGTTACATAATAACGTTTGTACACCGGAAAAACACTCCCGAGATTCGATCGCTTTCTACTAACATCACGGGGATACCGATGGGGTGTTAATTAATGGGTAAAACCTGTCGCTACGTTAGAGAGTAGATGGAAGGGTGGAATAAACGAGAATAAACCTCTTGTATGTATACGTAGGTCAAAGATCATCCCAGGATTATGGGTCAAGCACGGTAACGCCAAAGCGTTGATATAAAAAGTCGAGGGAAGCTGCGCCAATTAATAAGTTTGTGATGACAATTTTTCATTCACGCAGTGACTTATTCATTTCTGAAACGCCACGTGCGGAAAGTTTGAAGTTGTCGAGACATAAAAAATTGCAATCCTGTTTGCTTCCGGGATCTGTTGGTGGAGACGTCGCCAGGCGAAATTTCACGGAGATATTATAAAACGGTCTAATCTCCGGAAGGTGGAGGCAGGAATTTCAAAATTCTCGATGCGAAAAGTTGAACAAGCCTAAAGGGTTGTATTTCGCGCGTAAAGTGTTCGAGAGAGGTTTTTAATGGGTCGTTTTAGGGGTCTAATTATTTGTAGGTGTTACAGACCATGCCAGGCGTAAAGGCTGGACGTGCCTCGTGTACGAAATCGTTTGAATTCAATGAGGGTTGCAAATTTGTTAATACTGTCCAGACCGGCACTGCTTATAGGTCTCCAAAGTCCACCTTTAATTCCATGCGTGCTTTCACGGATCCGTTTTTATTCGCTTTAACGATCAAAAGCCGATTGCCTCTGTACGTTACCGTCCGTCCGCGTTGCCGTGAAATATCAAAATTCGCTATTCGTGGAACCGTAAAACAAACAGTTTGAAATCCTAATTAATTTCAAACCATAAATGGAACTACTGTTGGCATATACACCCATAGCGACAATAAACCCAGAAATACAATGGAAACAGGAAATGGCCAGATAGATGTTTAGATCAAATACAAAGACAATCAGGAATGAGTACGCCCTGGGCGATTCCTTACCCGCTAAAACCTACTCGCGCCTACATCCTTGTTGTATAAATGTTGAGAATTAATCTGGTATTCCTATCGCATCCCTTTGGCTAATGTAGTTGGATACATAAATACATATATGCACTATTCATCAAAGCGAAACCCCCAGGTTGTACTATAAATTATATTATATTATGTTATATTATATTATATCATATTATATTATATCATATCATATTATATTATATGCAAAATCTCCTTCCTCCTCAATCTACCGGCTAGTCGTTCGGTTGACGAGATCGCTCGGCTGACGCCAGGACACCGTTGGTGCCGCGGAGGTCGGAAGGAGAGGATGAGCTTATGAAGTTTATGCTTCGATAAACGTGCTCAAGGTGAGGCCCAGATCGAAGTAACTCATCCACCAACACCCTGACCTTATATCTTACCTGAACCTAAATGGTTCAAAACTGATGATGAATAAATTGGAAAAGTAATCGGCTTTCATATGGGGCACAAGGAAATGCAAGGGAAATAAATTATTGAAAGAGTGGTTGAGTTGCTTATCGTTTGATTGAAATTTTTATAAGGAATTTCCCCGTCATGGATGTGATGCACTATTTTACTATTTATTGTTACCGCAGGGGTTGGTTTATACAGATCGATGCAAAATGGGTACAAATACTATTGCCGTCCTGCCAGCGAGGCAATGCCACCCGCAAGTAACTGGCTGCTAGCACGATGTATTTTGCATAATATCAGCATGAAATAACTTATCTAAATAGCTGCTTACAGTCTACACTGTAATAATTTACTTCCGTCAGAATCGATGCGAGAATCGAAAGAAACGGGTCAGCTCCTTCGTTTGCCAGCCCATCCTCAGCCTAAGTCTGGACTTAGTTTTCACCTGAGCCCCGGACCTCGAAATTCCCTGGTGGCACGTTGATCGGCTTTCCAAGTCTTCAAGCCGGTCGAAGGGGACGTTGTATCAGGTAATCCGCTACGCTTTTGCTAAGCTAACCGCGTGGTATAGCGAACAAGTTTTTAGAACATTTGTCAAAATTGTTTCTCCACCTTTCCTCAAATGGCTTTTCGCTACTTTATTCCGATTCCCTAAAGGATTTCTATCATTAATAATAAACCACCACTTTGCACTAGAGCTGACCTGATTATCCCTGCGACCGCGAAATATCGGAGCGATGCCCGACATGAGCAAATAAAGTTTTCAATAAATTATTTTCTCTGAAAATATAGTTTCAATACTTCCGGATTTAATCCCGACCATTTCCAGACCGAATTTAATTGCTATAAAGTCGAATTGTTTAAAAAAAGAAAGAGTGAAAATTTCTGTGCTTTTTATTCAACGGTGCGGATGGTTGATAGATTCTGAATAAAGATTTCAGCAATTATGTGCTCCTTAAATCGGGTAAGTCATTATCTTTGATACCTTCATCACGATATTAGAATATCGGAGAACTCTTGATCGCTAAATCGAATTTAATCCAACATTGCATCTGCATTTTGGTGTTTGTGTTAATCGGAAATAGGACCGATGAAATACGTCTCTCTGAGAGGTAGTTGAGCAATGCCATCGAACGACCACTTCCCGAGAGCACAACCCAGGGTAATTGTAATTGTAATTGTAATTGTAATTGTAATTGTAATTGCGATTGCAATTGCAATTGCGAGTGCCGTCACGCGGCGTCTCCTAGCTTCGCTGAGTGCTTCTGGCTCTTAAGACCAAGACGGATTTTGCTGACGAGTCGAATCCACGTGTCTCCTGTAAAGTAGGTAGCTATAGGTACGTAGTATGGTAGAAAGTTCAAATGGTTCGTTCGGTGGCTTTTTAGCTGTACGTTTTAGCACTATCCATCTTCCATGTGTTTCCCTTTTTTTCCCCCATTTAACCTCACCTGTGCAACCCGCAGCGAAATCATCGCTTCATTTTCTTTCAGGATACGATCCTGGCGCTTGGGTTGACGACATATACCACAGGATGGAAAATGTGACGGATAACAGCGGGATATCGCTAGACATTTATCATCTACATTCAAATATATGTGTCAATTGCCGGATGTGAACTAACCCGCGTGAAAGACGAATCTGTTATAAAGAAAAGCATGAAAAAAGCTTACGATTTTCTGATATGAAAGTGAGAGGGAACGCGTGAGGTACGAAATCTTCGCACATCGCCGGCCCGTTGATACTCTAGAAAGTAATCAGTTATTTTTTTCAATTTTATGCTCGATTTATCATGAGGGGATTTTGCATACCTCAATGTAAATGAAGTCACGAACTGGCTTATCGAAATGTTTGTGAAATGAAGTTATTCGTCTCGCTTGCCTCTAAATTCTAAAACAGCCAGACCCGGATGAAATGAAACTTCAAGTAAACGCGCCACACTAATCCCAGCTATATTTTACAAGAAACAAAAAAAAGAAAAACTGCCAACGACAGCGATTTCCAGGTCAGCACTGGAGTACCTACAACCCCCTACAACGCAGTTATGCCGCATACTGACGCGTATATCGGTATATGGGTAAGTTGAACTCGATTGAACACGGTTCAAACGGCACTCGGAACTGAATGACAATGATTCCCAATCTACCGGATCAGCTTGTATTTGAGAGAGTTCCTGTCAGGCCTTTCGGAGAAGCAATTCCGTCGTTATGACGTACGACCGAGGTTCCTGGTAGTTTATTTTCCCTAAGATTGGTACACGGTGGTGTATTGGTCGGATATCTATAAATCTGCTCGAGGCAGAGGCAACCCTTATCAACTGGCTCGGCAGATCGATATCATGCTCACCCTATCTAGTTAACAAGGCAATCAGGGGTAGTTTCTCGATGCCGTACTACTCGGGTTAACTTAATTAAGGGATGTTCTACGTTCGTTGAAAGCAATAGTGAGCCTGTTACCAATGATACACACAATTTAACCAGTTTCAAATTGCAGGTATATGTGAGAAAGTTGGAAAGTTTAACTCGCGAATATAATCCATGTAGTTTCACCATATTGCAAGCTCCTGAACGGTTTTTTAATTCATTTTTGTGAATTAGTTATAATGGCCGACCTCAAGGACTGGATAAGAGAATTAGATTCATCTACCACGATGAAATAGGGTCGATATTGAGAAGTGACGAATTGAAAAGCTTTGTTCCTATAATAAAACTCGAATTTAGTTAAATCTACTGAAATCATCGACAATTAAGTAATTTCAAATCGAGAGTTAAAGCCGATGAGTTTCAAACTCATTCCCTACAGATGGATGTGTTCTCCATCCGGGTATCGATACGAGTTTCAACATTCTCACCAATTACCAATCTATATTAACGTGAGAGACAAGGAAACTAAACAATAGTTGTTTTCTTCGAGTACTCAAACGACTGCACTACTTTGACCAAAGAGCATCGCTTGACTAAAGAGATAGCTATACAGATAGCTTGAAACACGTAGCGGTAATTAGTTCACTCAACGTGGATCCATCTAAAATTACTCACTAATTACAGAAGCAATCAAAATGTTGAATTAAGCTCATGTTCTCTTCAAAATCAACTAACGTAAAGTATTTTTTGTTTAATTCAATATCATTCGATTAATATCGCAAGATATCCCACTCGCAAGCGGTTTACCTGTTAATTATTTGTACTTTTTTTTTTTTGTTCTTTCTTTCTTTTTCTTTTCACCTTCACGTAGCGATACAAGCATCAGGAAATTAATTAAGCGACGAACCGTGTGGTAAATAAAAGTTTTTCTATTGCGTGTCTCTACCTACAGTTTACCCCAACCCTATGTCCCTGCATTTTGCGCGTGTTTGCATGCACTGCAATTTTATAGTCAATAAATAAGGGTTCATTGAATCTCCTCTGTCGTCGTGGACTGTTATCTCGAGTCACGTGCCTCCGAATTAACTGAAAAATCTGCTAACTCACAGGATTCTGTTTTAATCCTTAAGCCCTCGAATTGAGTTGCAGTGAAACAACCGTTATACGGTCATTTGCTTTGAATGTTATTATAACGAGTATAATATCGAATGATAGCCGCTAATCTGTAAGCGGATTGCGAACTCTGTTTATTAAATTAAGTAATTAGTAATTAATATAGGACATTATCGCTGATTATCCTGAACAAGAACCGGCTACGTCGGGCTGAACGTGCCAACGTACCCTCAACATATTCTCACAGCGTTTTGGACCCTACCACGTCTATGCACTTATCTTGTACTCAACGAGGCAGGGCTCGAACAAATTAGCTAACCATGGTTACGTCTTGCGGGAAGCGAGAGCTTCGGGCAAAGGTGATCTCAAAAATTACTTGGGTTAATTAACTCTGATATAATTAACGTTTATACCAAATAAACCAGAGAGTTAATATCGTCCGTATCCTACGGCCAACTGCATACTACTACCACTATATCCGTGGACTTATACATTTAGCATAAGCCGAGCAAACAGTAAGGTACAAACATGAAACAAGCGGTACGTAAATAACAGTCGCTGAACTATATCTACTGTTATTATTTGCACCGGAGGGTAGAGAACCTATATACAGCATTTACCTGTAATAACTTTACGTTGCATGAGCGTTATACGTACATCTACATATATAGATACTCATACAGATATTTAGAGTATGGTTGTCTGATAATATTTGCGTGTTTAGCGTCAAATCAATCTTGAAAGCCTTACGGCATATATGTTATTACGTTTAACGTCGGTAGGTCATTTTTATAGTAGTTTATTAAAAATGGTATGGTAGGTAGTCAGATAGGGAAGGTGGTAGTTTAAATCTCAAACGCTCTTAACTAGGCTAATTGTTCCTCGATAAAACATCAGGCTTTATATGTTTTCAGTACCTAAAGGTACGTGGTACGCAGACCATTGAGCCATAAAAAAAAAAACAAGAAAAAAAGAACGAAAAAATGATTTAATGAGAAAATATAACACGGGGCAGGTGATTCACGGAATGAACAATTATAAAAAGTAATAAAGATGCCATAACACCTCGGGTTGTCGCCTGCGTAATGTTATTACTCCGCGGAATGTTATTAAAATAAAAGCCAAAGCTACTTGTTCTTCTTCGTCTTCTTCGTCTTCTTCTTCTTCTTCTTCTTCTTCTTCTTCTACCTCTTCGCAAAGCTAATTCTTCAAGTTCTGAGGGCTCATTCGCGATCAGCCGTTGATGAGATGATAAACTTTGTACGAGATATACAGAAGAGCACTGCAGAACATAGTAAGAAAAGAAAGAAAAAAGAAGAGAACACATGGTTCGTGAGTCCAGCTTGAAACTCCAACCATAATACTGAGAGCTACCATAGGTCGTATAGTTTAAGAAGGTAGAAGAAACTAGAGAAAATCTTTCGTGAGCCAAAACTGCCAGCAACTTACGGGAGTAACGCGAAATCCCGTGGGACACTACTTGGCAGAAGTTACGCGGAAGAGTCGGAGAGCCGCTTCGAAAGTTTTCAAAAACGTTAAACAGTTTTTCCAATAAATCAGTGTGCCGTACTTTCTGTTATTCAAAAGTTCGAGTCCGCGCCCACATCTGGAAGACACCCTAAAGTATTCTACGTTTAATCGACTTCTATACTCAAAAGTTGAATACCAAGACAATTATCTAGCCGTTTATGGCAATCAGCTAGAAATGAATTACCTATTCTTAAAGTAGTGAGAGAAATCCTTCACCACGTTCGGGTAAACATTCTATACATCACCAGCCCACATGCCACATCAGTTTGAACGAAAATTTTGAGTCTCCGAGAGTCGCGGATCTCTACAATTGGAACAATCGGGCGGGTGGCTGAAAGTAGTTGGTCAAAAAAAAAAAAGGAATTTAATCGACAACGACGAACAACTCGTGTGGCCGCTACATGATAGTAAGCTGGTGAAATTACTGGCAACTAGTTGGCATCCATATAGCAACGAGGAAATGCTGCCAGGATATGATGCCACCGTAATGCCGTTTGATTCTTAAAATTTCCATCAATGGATTTATCTGTTTTTGATCCATACTGCTCATCTTCTGACTTTCCGTTCGCGTTATTTTGGGATGGATTCAGTCATGATTACATCTCATATGTTACTCGAGCAGTAATACACGTATACTTCTCTGCGTTAGCGGGAGAATGTGAAAACGCAAAGGCTATACCATTTACGGTCTACCGACTTCCGCAAATGTAATCGCGAGAAACAAATTGCGTTATGTTGTAACTCCCGAAATGAAAACAGATTTACATTCCAACGTAAACTGAATCACGACCTCTAACGAATGGCCAGTAAACCGGAACGTCGTGGTGAACAGCGTTCGCGGCGCAGCCCTTAGCCGTAAATTTTAATGGATTTCTCATTTCTGGGATTATCATACCGTTCCATAACTTTTTACACTCGCCACAGTTTATTCGCCTCTTAACGAAATTAATCATAAACTCAGAAGAGTACCTATACCTACCCGCGTCAGAGATTATGGTAGACAGGAGTCAGGGCTACCCAGATCTTGAGGTGAACTCTTCCATGGTTCACGGTTAGCGGTTCGTGGTAAGTCCGGACTTATACCTCCGGGTAAGAGAACACAGCAGTGATATGGTTCCGTAGAGACAAGATATAACCGTGCGATGGCTGTTGCGCCATTAGACGTAACATTGCGTTGTTACCTCGACTTCGAGGGGCGCCGAGGGTTGTAAAATGTGGACCAGAAGCCGCCAGGTCATGAAATTCGGATGGTCTTTCTCTTAGTTCTACGCGTGTTTTCGCCAAGCCAACTGCACAACGGTATATATAACCTACCTTTGAAATTAAATTTGAATCTCCTGACATTCTCCTAAGCTGCCTACAGGGGTAAGCCGTACATATCCACTGGGAATAGAAAAGATTCGAGCATACGTGGGCTCCGGAAATTATAGCCACTGAAACTTAGAATCATGTACAGAGAGCGCTACTGTGTTCTAGTGTATAAGGGAAGTCTCATGCCAACCTGCACAGCCTCTGACCCTGACCCCCCTCGACTTTTTTCATTTTATAGTCATTCTTTATATAATTTGTCTGATAGTTCCAAAAATACATGCGTCTAAACAATTGAGAATCGTCAGGAATTCGAAATTTTCAAAAATCTGTAATAAAGTAAAAACCAGTTGAGACAACAAATTGAAAAAATTCACGAGCATTTCTTTCAGTCTGCCGAACATCAGAAAGAAAGACAAGAAAAATCAAGAGTGGTCACGGTCAGAGGCTGCCCAGGTTGGCATGGAACTTCCCATAAATAGAACGTAAATGCGGTAGAAACTAGCGGCCAGGAAGTTTGAATCTCTGAAGTTATCGCATCTGCAATGCCCTTCTTTGGCGAAGCTTCGTTCGCCTGTTTGTTCAACGCAACTTTAATCACGGCTCATTCTGTGCACCCCGAGAACGAGGGTAGTGCTTTGTGTAAAGGGTTGGTTATAGGCTGTATACCTTCTCGAAGGCGACTTATCTTCAAATAATAACTTAATAAGCGGGCAAAGCCCTCAACACTGTTTACTACACGCCAGGGTCTACGATCTGCCCTTCAAGTTATCGTAAGAGATACCTACGTCGAGGTCCTCTAGGTGCAGCCCACGGTGTTTTGTTTCATAAATAACCGGTAGTAAGCTCGTACGTTAGACTTTAAAGCACCGCTTGTCTTCCCACTGCCATAGCTTAGTCTAGCCGCAGGATAGAAATATTGTCTCGACTTTCCCGCGGGTCCGATTCCTCCGGAGCTTGCGCAAGAATAGCGAATATAGATCCCGTAGAGATTTCAGCGGTGCAGTTTGTTCAGACTGTGCAAATGTTCGATAGTTCGAATAAGGAGTAGAGAATAGTCTGTGCGATTTATTTCCATTTTTTTTTTTTTTTTCTTTTAGTCGCGAGAGAATTGGACTTCAAAATTTTTCATTGTATAATCGAAAAATGAAAAATATAATCTCAAACACGATGAAAAAAATGTTCGATAGCTGTTGAGCATATACAAAGCAATTCGTTTAGCGAAGACTTCCTTTGCCCTCTCTCATGCTTTGCCTTGTCACCCACTTCTCCCCGGAAAGCAATTTCAGGACCTCCGGGTCTTTGGCTCGCGCTTCCAAGCGGCAAGTTTCAAAGTCCTTGCGCGTAATTAGGTAAAACGCGAACACGAAGCTTCGGGATCTTGGTCTCGCGCACACACAAACAAAAGGCCGAACGTTACCTCGCGTCAACTCACGCACGAGGAGATACCGGTTTCGATACAATCCAAGAGACGATCACGCGTACTTGCGGTTTGCACCTGCTACCATCAGATCCCGAGTAACAAAACCACGCCCATTTCTCGTTGACCTCTAAAGGACGACCGCCTGACCACTTTACTACCGCATTTACTACGCCAGTACCCACGCGTTGACGGAGTTCCCCTTTAAATCGAGTCACTGCCTACGGCATTCTATGTATATATGTGTATGTTATTGTATACGTACATACAAACGTACTTACGTATACCTACTCTGCACTGACCACCTACAGATACAAGACATGTTGGCGTAGTATAGCGCGAGGTAAACTTGCCAGAGAATTGATCGAGACCGGGAATAATTTCACTTGTGGTATATCATACCACGCTGTATTATGGATGTGTTTCCTAGGCACAAACTTGATTGATGATAGTTATAAGCTATATAGATTTGTATAAGTGTATTCGTTATTCGAGCATGATATTGGCACGCGCGACTGCGGTGGTTGAACGAAGGAGTTAAAGGTGGGTGGAAAGGCATACGAATGATGCCCGAGGTTCTCAAGTTTGAAACGAGTCGCCGAAGAACATCTCATGAATCTTTATATAAAATGGTTTGAGTATGGGAGGGAGACGGGCAGTCTAGAGCCGACGAAACAGGTATTGGCTATTGGTCCCGGGAACGTATGTACGGCGCCACAAACGAATACGGGATTCTGTTGTTAAAGGATTTACGCAAGAAGTGGCTCGGATTTCCTGCGGCGAGCCGGAGCTACCCGCGGGGGAATCCCCGCTCGAAAGGCGAGCCAGACTGCCGCGCGCCGTTATATCCGTTCGGTGGCAAGTCTATTGGCCAAGCTCGGGTAAAATACTGATTTTATTACGAAGTATAAGAAAAGCTCGAGCTATACTCGCGATCAACGTTGAATAATACAGAAGGGGTAAGGGGAGAGGGGGCGAGGATCAGTGGCGGTTCAAACAACCCACGAAAAAGCCAAACTTCTTTTTGACAAGCGTTTTACGTTTTTCGCGACGTGAGCTCCTGCACGCGAACCGTTCCTACCGTAAACCCTGATTAGTTTAGTGAAGTGGTTTAGTGGTCCCTTGGGTCCAGGTGGTCGTAAAGCGTCCAGTGCTTGGTGCCTCGGTTTCATGCACCCTGCTACCGCCTCGAAAACTCGCGACGGATCCTCTCTCGTCCTGCGATAGTCCAGCTTTCACCTTTATATACCTACATAACTTGGTATACGCATTACTCAACTTGATGAGCTATCACCCATTTCATCTATACCCATGTATATATACCTGAAGGATCAACAACGTATGCCCATATCGGACTACCTCCTAAATCGTATACCCCGATTCGTTTTCAGCACGCCGTTCGTTTAGTGCGGTTATAGTTATACTAATCGTAAAAAAAGAAGATCCTAACCAGCAAGCTTCTTTTTCTTTGAAAGCTGTAACATACGGTAGCGTATACTTTATATGCCTCTGCAGTAACTATTAACAGAAGTCATAATGGATGGTTTTAGTCGTCTTGTATTCGGAGCATATTCTTTGCAATCGGTAACTACCCGTCGTCGAAAAGTGACTCTGAGGATATTGAAAATGATTAAGCTGCTTATAAACTTTTCATCGATTGGTCTATAATTTCTTCTCACATAGTTCAATATGCATTATTTGTAAATAGGATACTAATAGACAGAACGACGATGTGCTGCATTGCATGAGAGTAAGTTCAAACTTTGATGACAAACGTTTATTATAATAACTATGGAAAATATTCCTCGAATGTTTGTAGGTGAAACAAAATTATCAAAAAGAAAAATATTCCACGTATCACAGAATCAAAAAAAAAAAAACAAAATCTCTGCAATTGCATAGAAAAAATGATGTGTTACTAAAAAATACTCATCCATGCATGGAAGTATGCTTGAGAAGCTTTTATTATTCGACAACACTTTTATAATTGCATCATCTATGTACAATGTTAAAGATTTTTGGTCCCACGACTAAACAAATTTTTTATCCTCGGACATCCTGAAGACATTGCATGACATTTTGTGAGAGTAACACGATATGGTCATCTTTGGCTGAGTATCTATTTTTCACTTCAATTTCGGGTGGCTTAACATCAATGACGAGCCTTCTAGATCATCAGAACAAGTCCTGAGCTCTACTTGGGTTTAACATAGTCGCGAGACTAATTACTCTGATGTAATTTACCGCATGCTATCAGGTTATAGAGAGCTACAGACTCCTTTACCTATAGTTGTCTCAACTATTTGCACCGCACCCCGACGGGTTGTCAGACCCTTCGATGGGTCTTGACCCTAGGGGCCAAACAGGGACCAAAACTCTCCGTTGCTTTGGCTTCTAGAAGCTGAACTCGGTCTCGCTGTCCACTGATCCTATCTGTTTAGTGTTTAGTATAGTATTCCAGGACCATTATAAGCCGAGAATAGAGACCCGTTATGTGTAATGTACTTCGTACAACGTGTCTGAGTAATGAGTTATGGGTTGAAATTTAAATTAGGAAGTTGACGACACGTGTCAAAACCGTTTCTCATCACTCGAGCGAAAGTCCAAACTTCTAACTCTGTCGGAAAACTGTGATACGATATAAATTCAAACCCTGGAGCATTCTAATTTCAATAATTTTCCTGTTATTTGAACATAGTAGAAAATAGATATTGCAGTTCAAAATCCAATTTCAACCTAATACTGGAGAAAGGTTCTCGTTCGAATGAGTCAATAGGAAAAAGGAAATAAAATTGCTGATTCGAGAACCATTCATGGGGCTTTGCCCATTCACTTCACTGTGTGAATAATATGGAATCATCTCACGAATCTTCAGCCTTTGAATTCTCGGCGAATGTGTTAACTTGCGGAAATCCGATTGATGTGTTCCTTTGGCAGTATTTTACACGTATGTTACTCGTGTTGTATCTCCCTTGTTTATGGCCGTTGATGTGTTAACGCGATTTTATACCCAAGCATGTTGAAGCTAATTATAAGATATTTCTACCGCTGTATGATCATGGCGTACAAAGCGGGGATGTGAATCAGGTTTTAATTCATCATTGTGAAACGTAAGCGTAATTCTGACTCTTAATTTGTTGAATGTTGAAAATTTAGTATAGTAAGTTCGCAACCCGTCGAGATCGCAATTCAACTCAGGCTGCAGTGGGGTTAAACATCTCCACCATTTCTTGTCAAGAACAAAACTTTCGCAAACAAAACTGAGCTCCGAATATTCCTTGGACAAGAAGTGCAGGGTACGAGACTCGCGCTTTGCCCCTGATCTCCCCTTACATCTTCTTGCCTCTTTAACCCATCTCCCTTTGTCTCTGTCTCTCTTTGCTTCTGTATTTTCCTTCTCTACCGTGGGACGCACGTTTCAAACTTGACTACCAAGCCTAGGCATGTAGTACCTTACGTCAAGGCATCCCAACGCCATGGCAACCCCTGGCAACATCCCTCAGGAGCTTTATCGTTACAGAGCGTAGAATGTATGCTAAATTATTAAGTGTTCCCAGTCGGCCAATTACTGTTTCTGTATTTCTGTCTATGTACCTGATACTCGTACAAGAAAATAGTCTGCAGTTAACCCACACACACACACATACTAGCAATAATGTCGGCTTTTTCATATCCTTTGGCCCGATGGTATTTACCTTACTTAAGCTAGCTGCAGACTGAAAAAAATGCTGACCCCCAGTTATAAATAAGCTATGCTCTACATAGATTGATTATTTTTTAGCCTACCATGTGCATTTATCTATATAATTGTTTTTAACTTTTTGCAGTAATTGAAAACGTAGAATATTCACATTAAGTTTTATTCTAAACGTATAGTCAGCTATAGTCGAATGTAATTACATTCTGATCTCTCCGAATCAATTTTTGTGAGAAAATTTTCCAACTTCATTCATCATTCGGTATAGTCATCCCCAAGCCTGACGTGTATCATTCGTTATCAGCTTAACAATCGGTGTTGTGCGATCGATTGCCTATAAATGTTCTTCATGAAATCATTACCAATGCGTAAAAGATCAGACTCGTGTAATATTGGAAGGTGGAAAAGCATGTAAGGGTACCCAATTCTGCCTTGTGTCGCACTGAAATTAGTTCAGCAAGACGTCGAGCCATTTGTGCTCGTAGTTACTTATTTAGTAATTTCAAGAGACTACAAGTTTCTATGCGAAACTGCTTCAAGTGGTATTATCGTTACATTACACCACGGCGCGTGTGGAAATTTAATTAGCATAATTCACATAGTCTGTTTTAAAGGTACGGAACACAAGTCTAATTGCTTATAGCGAATCGTAACGAATTCGGTTTGACTATTTGATCTGCATGAGAGTTGTAGTAAAACTGAAAATCATGGATCGTGGATCGCGTGCCGAACGGTGCATCAGGAAGAGGACGCGGTGACCCGCGCAACGCTGCATCCTTCCGTTCTAAACGTCATCCTCTTATCGCGGGTCGCATCTATGAACAAATGCGAACCAGCAGACTGCAACGTGCGCATCTGGAGAAACGATTTGCCATGTACAAAAGTGTAATTTGTACCACGAAACAACTGCTGTACGCTTTGTCGGTTAGGAAATCAAATTTTCTTTTATTCTTTTGGTATACAGAACGATTTTACAGCCTTCATCAACCGATTGAACTGAAGATATAAGAATTTTTTCTTGCTGATGACGTTATGCATTTAGCTTCACTTTTAATCATCATTTCTATTGTATTTTCTAATTATTTTTCTGGACGAGCATCGACGATGTTATGGCCTACCCACAAAGCTTTTAACGGAATTAATCGAACCACTTCCTACCTTTTTCTCCCTCTTCTTCTTTGTAGCCGTTAAAGTTTCAAGCTCAACCTAAAGTTCTAAGTTCTTGACACAAAAATATTGTTTCACATATCTGACCCTGTTGTTCTCGAGTCTCTACACTCGGAGTCAGAATAAACGAGGGAGAAAAACACGGAAAGCCCAAAGAGCCAGGTAAAAATCTTCAATGCTTATAGTACAAATCCTGCAGGTTCGTTGATAAATAACAGGTAACTCAACGGAACCGGAATTTTATACAATGGTGTGCGATAATCATCCGTAGGCCACAGATTGAGTGACTGATGTCTGGCGTACACCGACTACTCGACTGCAGCATACGTGTCATTGTGGCCACTGTTCGACCGCCATTAAAAACGTCCATCCGTTAGCTACAATAAAATAAAATTTCGAAAAAGGTTTATAAACATTATAATCTTAGTGCAGGTATCTCCCTTAGCATCGACCAACAATATGGAAATATTTTTGATGAATGTCTGATTGTGATCGGAGAGAACGGATTCTAGATTGACTAACTCTGAGAAGGGTCGAAGAGTTATTCGTGTTTGTCCTCAGCAATGGGAGAATGAAAATTCTTAAGTTTGATCAAACGCAGTCGATTTTTTATAAATATATGTACACCGAATACAGTTTTTGCAAAATCGCAGCTCATATTTTACCATCATATACAAATAATGGAAATATTCCTGAAGTTTCAAGGTTCCCTTATCTTCGCACCTTTGCTTTCAGCTGAACGAATGAAACATTTCAACAGATTTGCAGACGCGACGACGAATCGCAGCTGATTCCTACCAAAAGTGCTTTATTCGACGCACAACTTGAAATTGTTTGTAGCAGGTAGGGATTTACAAGGAGTGCACTGTAATCCGGGCATCCAGCTGTCACGCAATGTAAAAAATGAGCAGATACTTAGTAGATAACAGAGACCGGCTCTTTTCATAAAGCACCTGCTTTGGGACGCGTGCCAAAATTTGAACACCGGTATTGTCAGAGGATAAACGAAGTCGTTTGTAGATATAATATAATATTTTCTTAACATAGCCGAGTTCTAACACCAGGCTATCAGTTATCACAAAGCAATTATTTGACTGGTACACAGTGATACGTGAATTTGGTTTACCACATATGGGGGTGTGTGTAATATCTATAGGGCGACATGCCGAAGGTGGAATCCAGCACTCTAGCCGAGGGATATTGGCCCTGGGCCATAACTCATTTTTTGGGGATTAAAGTATCTTTTAAATTGGCGCTATTTCTCAAACTCGCATGTTGAGGGAAGATTTAGCGAATGATAACGACGGTACTGGCGTCATCTTCCATAAATTTATGAGAAAGATGAAAACCGCCCCGGTGCAGACTTCCCACTGAATTTTTCATCATTTTTGCTTTCACTGCCAGTTAAATTTTTTATTCAACTAAAGGTAAAAGTTGACATGCTTATTTACGCTTTTTCATTTCTCTACTATTTTCTCATCTCCAATACGGTTCTCAGTTCTTTGAATTCGATGAAAGTTGAAGGGAAATTACGACACCCAATACAAACTAATTTAGCATCTTCATTGCTAGGAACAAAATTCATTTTCAACCACTTTCTACTACTTCGCCCTCCAGGTTCAATCTACTCAAATAATCGGGCAGTTCAAATGAAATTTCGTTCAACTTGGAAGTTTCTTTCGGTATTTGCGAGCAACTGAAACGCAAGTAACAAGACGGAAATTATTTCACAGTCGATTCATATTGCGTTTCGGGCTATATAAATGACTTTCTTATATTATATATGAAGAATGCTCTGACCATTTTCGTGGCTTGGCGCACAACTTTATCCACCAGAGAGATCTCCGCGACTCGCGCTTTATCTCCAAGAATAATGGCTCAAGATAAGGGAAGGGGGCTCTTAATCGAAAATCAAAACTACTGTAAGCAGAAGCGACAAACTTTTCTCGTCGATTCGGCCTTTATAGCTTCGGTTCATTGCAGGGCAACGAGAAACGGTCAACCGGGATAATACAATTCCAGATCCTACGAGCGCCGATTGAATCTTATGGTTATCCCTACGACTATAGGTAGCTCGGTTTGTTGTGGTGGCGTCGATTAGCCGGTAGATATCAGATTTACCGCAATTAATCATACGTACACGTCCACAGCTCGATAGTATCAGGTGCAGGTAATTAGCGGAAAATCAGTTTCAAAGATATTTATGTCACTTCTTGAGAGCCGGGTGAAATGAGGGGAAAGAAGAAGTCAAGTGCCTCAAAGACTCGAGAATATGATGTAAAATGTATTTTTTTATAAAACGATGAATGGAAGAAGAGATTGGAATAATTTTTGCTTCGGCGATTTCGTTTCCTTTAAAAATCACGTTTCCCGTATCCTAGAACAGGCGAGACTTGAAATACGAAGAGCACGCCTCGTAGCAACTGCGCAATGTTTTAGAGGATTGGGCGCAGACGTGGCGAGAATAGATAAACATTTTCAACTACACGGAGCTTTGAATTTAGCGTTCCAATCTGAATACAGTCCACCAAACAAGTGACTCTGCGCCTTTCTTTACGTGAGAATTGGAAATCGCGATCTCGGCACGGCTGCAGGGACTTAAGCTTGGAAACTTTTCACTTTGAAAAACTACTTCCAGGTAGAAATCTTGCATTTCCTCGACTAGCTACAACTAATTTATAACATTCTAGGAGGTTGTATTAACTCGTCAAATTATTAACGTTTTGCGCTTGCTTTTGGCCTGGCACTTCACGAGTCGTTGCTTCTCAGCTCTGTATAAATTGGACGCATTTCTTCTCGAGTGCACGCAATTGCGAGGCGCTGTACCCACCAGCTCAGAAGTAATATGACTAGGGGTATGCGAGGTGTTTTGCAAGGTAGAGAATTTATGAATCTACTTCTAAGTAGACTTGTGAATATAAAAAAGTGTTCATCATGCGAATTGTCTAGCTTCCATATACCAAGGTCATCAGACACCAACTTCAATAGAAATAAGGCATTGAAATACAGTTTTTCAAGATACTTTTCATCACCCCACAAACCCATGTCGTTGCCGGAATTACTTACTATATCAAGTATCATCAGAACATAAGGTGACAAAATTAGAAGTCAAACTTCATTTCTCAGAGCAAGAAACGTCCAAATTTAACGAAATATTATGTGTCAATTTTAGAGTCCTGTAAATTTCAGACCTTCTGAAATCATTTGGTGAGTTTGTCGGACAGACCGACAGATGGATATCTGTCCGAAAATCTGTTTCTCGGATGATGAAGGCCCGAAAACGTGAAAGTTCGTTGAAATTAGCGAAAGTGATTTTCGACCGAAAGCAATACTTTTCTTACGTCGATGGGTTCTAATGAAACTGCGCTATCTCGCTGTGCAGGTCAGAAAAGCACCATCTCTTTAATTATAGGACTCGTGGGTATCACCTAGGTGATAAAAAGTAAAAAGAATTCCCACCAATTTAACTTACGTCTGTATGGGATATCCGCTCATCTAAAACGTACCATATGTGCTAAAAGGGATGTGGGTGGTGAATCGAAGTGGTTAGATTTCGCCGTTTGATCCCATCTCTGGATTACATTGATTCAGCAAATCGAAGGTAAATACGAAGAAGAAGAGGCCTGAAATTGCCCATTGCAATAACAGTAAGAAATTCAAAAATAACACTCTCGTTGCATCCTTGACCTCTCCGGCCAAAGGATTTGAAAACCAAGCACACGATTCACAGTATTGGATATTGTATTAAATGTAAACGTAGAAATAACTTGAAAATCTGTACATTCTGCATCCAACTTATGACATGTTCACCTCTCGCTTAGACTAAAGTTCGAAATATTGGTCAACTATATAGTATTTAGAAATTCATTTCAAATCAGCTCAACGGCGTACGAATTCTCTCTATTCTGCGAGGATTTTGATTGGTCCGATTTTCATATGAAAACTTCATATCATATTACAAAACGAGTTCGAAATCTCTTTTACGACCAAAAAATGTCAGACTCTCAAATGTGCGCCCAATCGTAAAGCATTAGTCGGATTGGCTGGTCTCCGAAGTATTGCAGAAATGGTAGAACAGGCGGGTGCGAGACGATATTTGTACGTTTTTCAACTGCTGGGCTGGCCAGATTGGTTGCCGTTGCCGTTGGCGTTTCACCGCTTTTCAATAGATATACCTACCTATACCTAGCTCGCTCGCGAAAATCGAATTCGCTTGTCGTCGGAAAGTCGGAAGCTTTTGACACGTGCGTATAATTTACCGGTTCTTATTTCCGCGATCGCAGACTCACCGCCTGCGCCAGCAGGAAGAGAAGGCAAGGGAAAGGATTCGAACCAGGACTCACGGAAAATTGTATTCTATAATTCAAGCTGCTCGTCTGATTCATTTTTAACGGATCGTTGCCAACCCTCTGGAGTTGTGGAACGTCCAGAACGATTCGTCAATTGACCCTAACTGAGTTGTAACCTTCAAACTTTTCAAGGAGGACCTTTTCGACCTATTTGCTTTTCGAGTATCCTACAGCACAGAGTGCTTTGTACCCGGTAAAACACCCCATCAATTCAGGAACCGAGAACCAACTTCCAACGTAACAAGTTAACCCCTGTACACTTTCTCGAAACTTCTATGTTTAGTACCTATTATAAAACACCCTATATATTTTCCTCTTTTATTTTTATTTTTGTTTTTTGTTTTTTGTTTTTTGTTATTCTTTTTCTTTCCCATTCTAACTGTAGTTTTCAACAATACCCTCATCGTCAAAGATGTGTTTTCTCCAATCTACAATATATGGATGGTGTATTAAGAGACTCTAAAAAATATCACCAGCTACACCTACGCCCCTTCACTTCAGTCTAGTTTTATAAACGCCTTGGTTTCACGAAATGGTCGAAGTATTAAATTTTTACAACCTGTTGGCTTTCACGAAATTAGAAGTGAAAAATTATATGCCTGTTGATATATTACTGCCCCTATGTATTCCCCAAGCGTTACCACTCGCTGATAGAGAGTCCAGACAAGTAGTAACGGTATTACTATATGTATTTTTTCACGATTTACCTTCGAGGGTGTAAAAACGTTGAGAAACACGATCGGGGTATGAAAAGAAAAAATTGCGTGACATTACGCGAGTCGGGGTCACTAAAATTAACACAGCAAACCACCCACAAAACTCACGCAATTAAAGCTGTACTCGTATACTTGAGTTCATAACCAGTCCTTCGCATAATATCATTTTTTTTTTTCTTTCTTTTTTACCTCTCTGGAGGAAATTCAGCTATTCAAGAGAGTATATCAGTTATAAATATGGAAGGATTCGGTCGAGCCTTATTCAAAGTGTTACAATTAAGGGGGGAATAAATTAGTTATCTCGTAATCAATACTTCAGAATGACAAACAGCCAGATATTCTATCCTACGATTTCCCCATGCTGTACGGTCACTGAATTAAAGTCTAAACTCGCACACGATAAATGAAACTTTGATAAAGCAGAAATTTCATAAATGCGGGTCCTGACGTACCGAATCCCAATCTTCTCAGACTTAATCAACGCGATAACACTCGTCACAATTCAGATCTTCGATAAAACCCCACTGATACTGGATACTGGATTTGAGCAATAATTTATACCGCGATAAATAAACTAAATGTGCTAAAATCACAACAGGGCAATATTTTACTTGGATATCAGCTCTACAGCTAGTGGAAAAACTCGCTGTGCTACTAAACTTCCTATTGTAGTACCTCTCGTCAGCGCTGCAGCATACTATATATACATATAGTAGATAGGTGGGCATAGGATTAACGTAAGAGACCCAGATTCACATAACTCATTGAATCGGTTTCCGATATTTTCGCATACATAAAGCAGTTGAAGAAGTCAATAAATACGTGCTCAGCATTATCGGCTTATTCTAGAAAAGCATATTCTCGGTACTGTTTGCCGATTCCGCTGTATTAACTGTCGGAAAGGATTCTGCACGTGATAATATCTTCTCGTTTTTAAACTTTCAGAGGGAGACCGTTTTTCCGCGTGACTTTACTCCTCAATTTCATGACTTATATAGTTATGTATATGTCGGAATTGAATATTCCCATTGTATAATAACGAGACAATGAAATTCACTGTACATATAACTCACAATTTCCAAATCATGACTCAAAAATAAAAACTATCTCTAAGAATCCTACGGGTTATTTATCGAGAAGCTTATCGAAGTTGTGTTAAAAATGTATTATAAACACATAGAGAGGACATAAATCGTGGATTGACCACCGCTTGATCACAGCTTGACCACCGCTTGTCCATCGCCGTCGTGGCCTTTACAAGGGCCGTTGCTTCACTCGACGGCATGATCTCCTTTCGTTGTCACCGGTGCGTTTCTGTTTCTGCTACTGCATTTCTGTTGATGTACAGTACAGGGACGTAGCTAGCTTAGGGATAAATGGGCAAACTCTCTTCCGGCATGTATATGACAAAATTAGCAGTTTACGCTCCACGTTAACTCGACCAATCCCATGGGATGGAGAAATGGCAATAGAGCTACTAGCGCAGGTGACGTCACCGACACCCCAAAACTACAGGGGTGGTATAGTCGCCGCCGCACCGCGCTGGTGCAGCTGCATAACTTTACCACGAGCAAAACTTGTCGACTGATATTAATTTCCAGGAAAGTGCACAACGGGCGTTGGCAGAAATTCGCTTAAAGTTAACCACAGATTTATGTATGTGATTGTGCAGATATTTTGATCCCGTATTAGCGACCGCCAGATCAAACCCACAGCGTTATTTCAATGCTTCTAAATAAACTGCAACAGCTGGAAGAGAGTTGACATTATTTTATCGAAATACCTCACCATATACTGCTCCAGGTACTAGCTGGTACAGAACGTTGACACTTATTCCGGATCGGACGAAGCGTAGAACGAAATGGTCGGACGGCTTAGCTCGGCTTAACTTGGCCGCGTTTTGCTATGTGTAAGCATCATTCAATAACCCATGGATAAGGATTATCGTCAATTTAATATGTATAACGAGCAATCATAGCCATACTATGCCTTTGATGCTGCCAGTCCTGCAAATCATGGACAATTATTCTGTTCGTATTAATTATTAACGGATAGCTCTGCGAAGTTACCGCGATACCATATCGTAACCAAATCCGTCCTATTGTCGATTATCAAAGTATATTATGTTGACCATTGTGATATGTGATTGAATTGGCGACATTGAGGTATGAAGTGAAATTTTTATTAGAAAAATTTGTTGTTACTTTGAAGCCGATCAAAGTGGCCAGATGACGCTACTGGAAATCTTCTTGAATAAGAGGCAAGTATAGGTACCCACGACGGTATGCGGTCCATGGAAGGCACTGAACCTTAAAAGGATATTTGTCTCTTTATATGGAGGAATCGGATACCAAATACATCGCGTGAGAGCAAAAACAAAAGAACATCGGGTTTCAATGCCCGGCTGGGTGACACCAGTTCAAAATGACGGCGTTCCTCGATGAAATTACGATCGCTGTCTCAAGACGAGGGTGTCGCGCTGAGAGCGCTTTGCCATTATTTTTTCCATCTCACTCTTCTCGTTTATACCGAACCTGCAGCCTTGCTCTATAAGGAGGGAATGCCTTGCGACAAAATATTGTATCCTCTTGTAATAAAAATCATATTTTCAGTCGAGTACGAGGACTCGGCGAGTCCTCGAGTCCGAGGACTCGTGTCACTCGAGCTACATCGAGCACACCACTCTCTACGGAACCCACTACGAGGATCTACCAACTTTCGGATTGAATTCAGGGAAAAAGTTACGAAATGTGATCTTAATCGAATTTTATCAAACCCTTAGCTGACGCAGCTCAACCCCTGGCCGAAGTACCTGTGCGGCTTTCGTTAAATTACTGCAGTCGTTGATAATATCAGAGTAGGTACATTTCGCAAGACATAGGTAGTATACCTACACAGACATACACACAGTATATATATTATGTGCGTCGGGTCGTGTTGGAAAACGTTTAAGTATTTTATGTCATAGATAAAATTAATGAACGGAACCAATGTTCGCACAGTTGGTCTCTATAGGTATAAACTCCGTATATAGGAGGGAGTACTTGGGTTACGGGCCCTTCGGGATCGGCTCACCGCTTGGCGGGGATTCCCAGGAAATCGTTGAACAAAAACGGTTCTCGCTAACCCTACACGGACTTATGTCCACGACTGTACATAGGTACGTCGTAATACCTACGTGGTTCATGGTTAGTGGATCGTCGATCGTCGATCGTGGATCGTGTGCACGCGTCTGCTTTCTGCTAGAGTAGCTATGTCCAACTTCTCTCCCCTTTACAATTAACAAGAGTGGCTCACTCTGCTAACAATCGCATCAAGCAAAAACGATCAAACCCGAGCAAATATCTAACGTACGCTACTTCTCGCAATACTCTTTAAATATTCATACGAACCCCTTACCAGGAAACACACAGTACTGTATTCTGTGAACAACTTTTTTTTGTTCATTTTTTTTTTTTTTTTTTTTTTTTTTTTTTTTTTTGTTCATTCAATTTTTATTGCTGATTGACTAAGATAATTTAATCAAAAGAACTCTATTCTTTGAATTATCCTACACATTTGTCTCACATATCATATATGTTAGGATCTACGAATTTCTCCGTACACAGTCGATCGATCGATGGAAACGTAGTACGTATGATTTTGCAAAACGTATGCAGGTGTGATTGTACGGTTGGCTTTGCTTCGTGAACTTTATGTAGATGGAATGATTCTGATATTTGATCAATCGAAACGTAGGTAAAGGTACAAAGCAATATGCGAGGGTGAACCAAAAATTTCACATCGATAAAAGGGTCTGCCTTTGATAGTAAATACATTTTATTTACACAAATTGATAATATTCTCGGCTATATTACAAACTTTTTTATTCACAGGACCTCGTATCCTCGTCTGCAATACTGGGGTTCGAAAAAGGTCGGAATTTCGAGCAGGAAACTCACTCCTGGCTAACGATATTGACTATCTAAAAGCTCAGAGAAGCGTAAATGCTATTGATCAGCTAGATGCGTACAGCAATCTGTTGTCATTTGCATGGCCCTAAACTTCTATATATATAATTAGCTATAGCTAATTATCTGTTAATCATGAACGACAATAGCTGCAGCTTACCTCAAGTAAGACAATTCGTTCATTAAATGGGATCGGGCTTCTATGTAATTATTTTGGCGAAAATTCTTTTTCGTTGAGTAATTGGTCGCCCCTAGAATTAACGTCTGTGTAAATGAACGGGGTGGTGTGAAAAAGAAAAAAATATTTCTACTCAAAAGCCGCTCATTTACGCGCCGAAGAAGCGAACCGTTCTTGATTCGCGACTCGTTATACCGACCCAAGTCTGAGCACTAAACTCCACCGCACTTAATATCCGCCCTCTATCGGCCAAGGGTGGTCAGAGAGGCATAACGGATCCGAGGCCACGAATCCTATTAATTAATGAATTAACGGACGTGGATGATGGAACGCTACTGTTCTAATCTTACGCACCCTTGGCTCTATCTAGCCAGCCTGGTATTTTCACGCTCGCGATACTTTAATTGATCCTTGTTTGCGCACCAAACAACGTGAGCGGGGGATTTCAGATTGCGAAAATATTTTCATTGCATGAAACTTGTTTACGATGAAAAAAAAAAAGTCAAAATAATAAGGAAATGAGAAGAAAAACTCCAGCTTTTTCATCCTCATCCATGAACTCGTTGCGGTAACGTGACCCACATAAAGTCCATGTTCCAGAATTCTGCGTGGAAGGATATTTGGACCGCATCCTCGTAGCAGGATTGTCGAAAACAAATGTAACGTGGCGGGTGGCCTACCGAATTCGGTTGGATAAATCTAGACAGTTAATGGTACGGTACGTGCGATTTGTATGGTAACGTCAATTGACAGGATCCATTCCGATTGAAATATCCAACTTCGTCAATAAATCTATATGGAAAAGAATTCCGCCGAGGTGTCGGAGACGATAGTATTTAGCGCAAGAATGCAGTTGACTGTTGCCGTCAATGGTTAGGCATCAGGACTGACCCGAGTCTAGCCTGGGGGTGTGGTGCCGATGGTCAGGCAATACGGTGAAGGAATCATAGAAGAAATCTTCGATTACAGTCTACCTACCACTGGCAATCGGAGGTGCAAGAAATAGCACACTTAGTGGAAAATATTTCCCCATCTGTAACACCAACCCTTTTTATTTAATTTCATATGCATTCCGCATTGAGGGGCAGGACATGAATGTTGGTTGTAATAAAAGAACATTGAATCGGATGACTATTTCTTACTTCTATAATATTGGCAAAAATTCAACATTTTCGTGTCTATCGTACATCAAAATAAGAGACTATACCGATTCAAGCCATCATCTATATATACTTGTATAAGGAAACGTCTCTCCGGGGTATAACCCACCAAGGTTTGAACCCCCTTTGAAAGGTAGGACAAGGTTGAAGTTCCACCATTTCATATAGGTCATGTGTGTAAAGCTTCATATGAAAATTGTAAATAATCGCAGGTCAAATAATGGGACGCATGGGCACATGCCGGAGGTATAATATACTGATAAGTGATAACTCATTATCAAATCAGCCGAAGGTACCATTTTGTAATGTTTGAATCCTCATGGATCTCGGATCTCGTGATTAATTCGGTAGGGTGTTACGTTATAATCGTCGATTTAGGAGAACTCGCGAGGGATCAAGGAGGCTTACTGTAAAGTGATTTCGGGTGGAGGAGCTCCCTACGATCTATTCGGGTCTAAGTAAGTATAATCCTATTTCGTTGACTCCTGGCGCGAAGACGACAGGAAGAAGCCTGGGCAAGGATCCTTTCTTTTGGCACTCGAGTCTGGCAGTGACTAATTATTTGCGGAGCATCCATGATCTCTGCGCCTCACCATGGCACGGCCTCTTTTTCTTTATTTCCCTCGACTGCATTTCTCCGGAGGCAACGAAACACTTATATGGTCTTCGTCACCGGGCTGCGCTCGGCTGGGTTATACCAATGTATAGCTATACTATATATCCTACCACTATACCGCTATGCAGCCATTGTTTTGTAAGGTAGGCCGAACGAAACGCATTAGCAATTCAAATTGGCGGCAATTTTTTGAGCGCATTTTTGACCTCCTGTATCGGACTCTGCTTTGTCCCTCCGCCGCGCCGAAACTCCGGCCTTATTAAGCCCGCCCTCGCCATATTAAGGCCAACTATAATTGGTCACCATGGTCAAAGAGAACCTCGTATCTTGCCTGTAAGAACTTTACTTTGTCCACTGTATGTACATCGAGGGCAGAAATTGTCCTTGGGAAAGACGGATGACCATGCGACCCACTGACACACCCTCGCTAAATATTCTCAAATTATAATAAACTCGTTCCCCGTTGCTCATATCGCAGAGTAAATATTCCTAAGCCATGGCGCACTGCAGGTGTCAAATCATATGGTGAAAAAACTTAATTTGTCTTCGGCTAAACTTATCACCAATATTGGAACTCGCAATACCTGTGACTGGGAGCCCCAAAAATCAATGCTTCATCATAATGCTCCGGAACGGTAAGTGATATAGCGAAAATGACATAGGGGTAAGTAGAATTGTCCCTGACAGAAATACGAGATAGCATAGTTCGAACAAAATTGGAAATGGTAATGGTCAGAGACTGGTGGTGGAAACGGATGGGATTCTATGTATCCATTAGGGTGAAATGCTAATTGTTCAATGCTGGTTAGATACTAGTATATATAATGTTTGTATTTATAATTGTGATGAGATGGTATCCATGGGCGAATGTTTGAGTAGGAGAATAATTTACACCTCTTGAAGTTTGTACTTGATTTTCTCAAGAGTTTCTTCACCCCTTTGCTTTTGAGTTCATTAATTAAGGGTGCTGTTTCGAAGCGGCGTAGTCCATCAAGCGCATCTCAGAGCAGAATCTGTCAGATGAAGCGTGACCTGAATCAATGAATTGTAAACAGAAGATCAAAGACTATCTTCAGAAAACGGATGTGTGCAACTAACTTGTGAGTAATCTAAGGAAAGCACGAGAGGACTAAGATTCTCACATTTATTAACAAAAGTTTTTTTCTTGAAATATGTACGTCAAGACTTGAAAAGGTTTTCAGAGCAATGCCAGCCTCAGGTGTGTTTGGAGAGACGTTGATGACATAAAATTTGTCAATGCGAATCCGGCCTGCTTTGTAAATTTTATTCACACCAGTACACTTGTGAAACGTGTAGCTTCTTTTTTGCATGAATTCCGTACGTAGTCTCATCTTTGCTCATTTAATACTCCGTGAATACGCGCATCTGTTACCTCACTATAATTACATCACATAGTCACCAGCCTTGCAGTGCCATATCATTATGTTATTGAAAGACAAGTAGATTGTCAATTTAAAATCATGACACAGAATGATATTGAACAATGGATTACATGGACTACCGCGGTAAAGATGATGAAGATCTGTAATTTCTCGTGGTTGATATTCCTGTCAATTTCAGTATTACTTTGACGCCTTCGATTCCAATAGCCCAAAAATAAACAACCAGTAACTTTCGTGACTCAGTTTTATGTCCCATGTTTTCTTTCAAATTTTGGTGATTCATTTTTTTATTCTCTCGTTCCAAAAATAAACGAAATTTCATATAGTATTACTGTGATGATTTATGTCAACACGAGTGAAAGCACGTCACTGGAAATATTCAAGGTACTAATCGATCGAGCTGTGCTTCGATTTCTATCGGTATCATGTAGTGGCCATGGATAATGGTAATTTTGCCGGTGAATTGGGGTGGCAAAGTTTCTCTAGCCGCCTGATCGCCGCTCGTGGCTAAAGCGTCTGGTTTCTATGTTATTAATGAGAGGCTCGCGCGATGCCTACCAATCAGCTAATTACTAGTGACCTCACCAGACCCGGTATCGAGCTGCGATTTTCACGCCACTCTGAACTCGATCGAAGAGTTTTCGGATACTGTAAATTCTTCGAACATTTTTTATTCGACAACTGTTCTTTATCTGGTTCACTGAATAAATTTTTGAAGCTATATTGCGTAAGCAATCAGTTTATGTAATAACGTTGACATGGACCTTATTATGTTTGACGATTCCATTAGACATCTCGTGAAAGACAGTAATTTAGAACCTAATAACAACTGTTTAATTTCACCTTACCTCCCGTGGTACAATAATGAACTCTCAAAGTCTCTGAGCATTCATCCGGTAAAACTCCGAAAAATATTTCGCATTTTGGAAAAAGGTTTGATGAATAGAATTAAAAATTGTGCTGTACAAATTTCTATACCTGAAACTTTTTCGTGTACAGTTATCTAGTGGAAATATCCGCCGACATGTTTGGTCAAACATTTTTGAATCTCTTCTATGAAAGCTCCGAATTGGAACTTATCTTCTTGCACTAAAATAATGTGGTAGATTCAACGAACGTTCAATATTACTGATAGTGATTGAACATCATTGAAATACATATCGTCTCACAATGAAACTTTTTCCGAACATTTTTGAATGAGAAAAATTTCACCATTATATTTTGATTGAATATGAATTTATGTCGAAAATTCTGCGGGATATTTATAAATTCATTTCACCGGAATCAATAGAAGTATATCGTTACAAGGGGAAACTCATGTTCTGATCTTTATAATTCGCTCCGCACCCCCAACCTACGTCACCTTGAATTAATTTCCGATCTCCACAAGTGTGGTGCTCTAATGTCGTTGAATATCTGCATTTTAATTTTACGGATCGGTTTGCAGTCCACAGTTGCGTGTTATTATACAAATTATGCACGCTCAGGAATACACGAACCCATCGGTTTGCAACATGTATAGACAAAAATATTTTTCACTACTAAAATGAGAAATACTATGCAGTTCGCTGGACAAGGAATATATATATTTCTGTTATAGCTGCATATTCGATAAGAGTACACTGCTCAGTGAACCGCTCGTTGTAATTATTACCGTGCAAATAACTTCGGACAATATTTTAATCGAAAAAAATATCGATTCGAAACAGTATCCATAGTTCGTTATCAACATTTTTTTACACCTCAGGCTTAGTAGGTACTTTCCCGAAAGCGAACGTGTGCGTGTAGCACGCTACGATTGGGTATTTCGTTAGAAATTTTAAAATCACAATTAAAACCTGTATTTTTTTCGTTTATTAACAAGATCAAATATTTCAGTCGAACCTGATCTGTAGCTGTTGAAAAAAATTTATTTCATTTTTCGTTGGAGCAGGAGGTGGAACATAGGTTTACCTACCTCATCAAGAGATTTTGCATATTATGCAGACTTTTTGGCGGCCATAATGTTGAAAGAATTTTTTATCAAGGTATTTTTATCAGACGTTTTATCGACGAAAAAAAAAACTATAGTAGGTATGCGAATATCCGTTATTTATAACATTATATGTGGATGTGAATATTTTATTTTATCAGCTTTCAAGCCCGAAGGCTAGCCTGTTTATTTATACCCTACTTCTTCGTTGGAAGTAAGCAAACGCAATGGATCTTACCCAATAACGATGCGAAATATTTATTGATAAATATGCCAAGGGGTAGGTGATTTCCTGAATGTATTATAGAATGTATAGTAACCCCCGTGTTCCTGCATATGTGAATTTAAACAGAAACAGCCTGTTGAGGAACGGTTGATTTCGTTTTGATAGATCAATTATCAAACATCAAAACTGTAACAAGCTGTCAAGCCTGCCTGCGGGCTCTACCACCCGTGTAGCAATTCGTTCCGTAAATTTGCGTGTAAAACGTGACAATCAAAGTCAATGAAATAACTCGATTTTAGAATGTATGCTCTAAATTTTTACCCCTATTTCGGCCATATATATTGATAATTAACAATTCCAGATAGCTACTCAATTGTCCATCAATTTTCAACGAACATATGTAGTATGTACCTACTACGTAAATACGTTCATCGAATTACCATTCATGTATATTGTAATCCATAGGAGATATACCGTGTTTTATCAGTCAAGCTGAAAAATGACTGGGAAAATTCTAAAGCACGTGTCACGCATAAGAATTCTTTTGAATGAAATTTCATTTTCATTAGGGAGTTCGGTATAAGCTATAAATTTCATTTCGATTTAATGAGAACTTTTCTCAATAGATAGATGGAATGTCAATTGGCAAAGACACGTGAGGTTCTTTGATGTGCTTCCTAAAATATCACACCGAATGTCATTCCTCGATATCGCAATATAGAATTATATATATTACATATCTATAGATATGGAAAGAAAAAAAAACATGAAAAAAGCGGAGATCCAAGATCTTACGAATGTGCGTGAGACACGCCTCGCACGGAGTGGCACGGGTGTGCCATAAGGGTGGGGAAGGTTGAATGAGGGAAAAGTGAGGGTAGTGTTTAGCTCGACACGAATGCCGCGTCAGGGTACGTCTGCAAATGTTAATTTAAATGTCCGACAAATATGCATATTATACAACGCCCGCGTAACTCCCCGATGTGAATTTATTTACGCTATACTATACTTTCAAGATCATTATATTCAGCCCCGTGTAGTACCGCGACCCACGGACTTATCACTAAGAATATCTGTACGTAACGTATGTATAAATTTAATGTAAAAACGCAACTTTTACAAAAAATAATACTCTTAGGCGCATTTACATTCAATTTATTCATTATTCTGGTGGAGTAATTGAGAAAATTGACGAGTGATTATAAGGTGTTACCCAAAGTGATTGTAACGCGTTAATTTACTGGTACCTTCATTTGCCTTCACTCGATATTAATTACCAGCTTGTCATGCCTCTGTCTACACAGCCTAGGTTCAGCAGATTTCGAACAGGCGAATAAATCTACCTATATGTACGTAGGTATATGTAGGTTGTGCACTCGAATTCAACCCTGTGGCCCATTGAGAGGGTAAATGATGAAATTTCGCATGTCATGCAATAAAACATTAATTTTCGAGTCGTAAATTTCTGTTTTTTTTTTTTTTTTTTTTTTCAACATAATTTCTATGAAGTATTGTGGCATACCGTCAATTCACGCGGTGTCGGTCCGTATGTAATCATCAGTGGGCAGTGATTTTGCCCACATTGCATCCAGTAACCGCAAATTTGAAACATATTTCCAGATCACAGCTGGGGATGACGTTCACGACGTGTCTGGTAACCGCGAATATTTCATGAGAAATATTTTGTGGACCAAGCCAAGCCCTCCAGCGACGAGATTCCAATTTCGGAAGGTAGAAATCACGAGGTGAATCCTATTGAATGTAAAAAGTACGCGAAAGTCTACCACAGCTCCGATCATACTTATAATACAGTGATACCATTCAATCGTTATAACTTTGAAATATCGATACCGATAATTGAACTGGGCTTACGGTATGATTGTGAAAAAATGAAGAATCACCTGTGTCAAGAAAACGTTATTCAAATTACGTGCAGGTCCAATATTGTAATATATTGATAAGAAAGTCCTATATCTTTGAAATCTATCAGAAATCTATTATTTTATCAGTACCTACATAGTCTTGCTCTCAACGATAGCAATTTATATTTTAAGATGGATTAATCCCGCGGTAAAAGTTTTCTTCCTTCAGGATTTCGTGTAGCGATGCGGTGCAGTGATGGGGTGAATCCTTGGGCAGGCTCTGCGGGAGTTGAGTGTGTGCCTTGACTACAGTCGATTTATAGAATGACACCAATTGCAACATAAAATCCTATCTTTGTTGCGGATGGAAGAAGGCTAACGCAGAAACGAGGAACGACGCGACTCGGAGTTGCCTGAGAAATGGTCGTACTCAAGATTACAAATGGCAGTGTTCAGTGCCAGCGATAGAGAGAAAACAAAATAAAAGGAGGCAGACCACGTGTGGGTCTTCCGCGATCCTCCGCATCTTCACTAGGTTCGGAGGGAACCTTGCGAGTATGAAAAACCCCGAGACTTCCGGTAATTTCCACCTCTTTTCCTCGAATACCGGAATACGACTGGGGTGGCAAAAACTTTCCCGCTTCAAATTGCTCCGGAAACTGCAGCAGCAAGATCTTTTCAACGATTCTTCTCCTACCACCTAAGTATATATATACCATTCTCCGCTAGCTCTCTGCTCGTCTACTATATTGTAGGAGCCGTCAGGATTTTAAGTGTTTCAAGCATCGATCAGCGGTGAACCGTGAAAACGGTCTTTACCAACCCCTTTCGCCAAATTGCAATTCGCTCGCGCCCGCCACTAAAAATACAATAAAAATAAAAGACATATAACCGTACAATAAGCGAGAGAATTTCAATTGTTTCCCATTAAACTTCCCCGAATCCCAATGGATTTTAAATTTTAGAGTCATAACCGCAAATTCGTCCTGTTATTACGCATATCCCCTTCCTACCCCCATGCCTTTGACATCCGTGGTCATTTATTTAAAATTGACGACTCAATTTGTTGGTAAACTCCATTGCTATACGTTACCAGACCTCGACTGCAAAATGACAGTTCACAAAAATCTGTAACAGATAATAATTTAGTTACATTTTTTCAAAGTTCAATAGAATAAAGCTTACGATGAACAAACCCTCGCGAAATAAATGAAAAAATTCAATCCCAATGTACTAAATAGATTTATACATTTGCACGATCAATTACGGATACCTCAACTTCCGTTTTATAACCGGCGCTAGAAGTCTCGGAAAGAGAATAGGTCACGGTACCAAAAAAATGTCGACTACAACGGAGGGAATTTTAATTCGATGACGTTTTTCTTGAACACGGTTAAGATACAGTCGAGACAATCGTGTGACTAAGGTTCAGACGCATTCCTGGTAAATAGTTTAGCTGGTTGCTATTTCGTATCTGAAAGATCGGAGGCGTCGATTTTGTTCGTAAGGCGTTGTGGCGGTCGTAAAGTTGCGAGGTAATCAAACAAGGCTTAATTCGCGAGCCTATCTGATCAGAATGACTTCAAGTCACGTGATCGTAGTAAAACGAAATTGGCTGGTCTTGACTTCTCGATAAAAGATAGAATTAATTAAAACTAATTGGAGTACGAGAAGCGAGACAACGACACTGCAGGAACTAATTTCATCCTACGGAAAAACTATTTTTTAATATTTTCACCAAAATATCGACGCAGTCGTTCCCCACTGTCAACTTCGTATAAGAACTGCACATATAGTCGTGCTAAGGAAATGTAAATTCTTTCACGATTTATTGGAAATCGCGAAGGCAGTGCGACAAGTCGATCAAAATGATATTATAATGTTTTCCGGTCTCGCAGAAGTGCGAAGAACGACTACGGGTATTGAATAGTTATTAAATTCTGTTCCGTGGGTACTATATGCGTATATTGGTCTCGCATTGAGAGAGCTTAAAAATTTTTGAACACCTTGGAGTTTGAACCATATATGCAGCGATAACTGCGATCAAGGGTCGTGGCTGAGAGGAATTTGTAGGTGTCAATCGCCTTGAAATTTGACGGTTTATAAAACTCTGAATAATAACTTGTCGTGAATTTATTTACCTTGAAAATACAATTATTATGTCGTGAGATCGCCAACAAGAAGCTATTGAAGATAGGTAAGGACCTGACGCTGCAGGAAGATCGTGCGAAAGAATTTCTTAATATTCAACGTTCGAAATTCTTGCATAATATTCCGCAAAGGACGTTGAAGAAAAAATGTTGAGTGAAAAAAGACGTTAAAAATGTGTAAAAAAAAAAGAGTAGTAACAACTAAAAAATGAAACAGAAATGAAAAGAGGCGCATTCGAACGCCAAGGCATGTCCTGGCAGCGTCTTCGGATAAGATGGCCCTCTGTCTTGTTTGTTTTAGCGTCGATCCAGCATAGCGCCGCGACGCAAACCTCGTCTTAACGTGGCAATTTAAAATCCAGGCAGGTGTCTAACACCTCCGAAGGGGTGTCGTGCTCGTATCCCGTAGCAACGGTTCGCAACATCGCGGTAAAACGACGCTCCGTGCAATTCCTTGGAGAGCTGATCTTACCGTCGTTGACGTTCAACTTTTCAACTTTACGTCTATCAATATATATATATATTATATGTCTTGCTACGTATACGTAAGTTGAATACGTATTCATATGTTCATACACCGATGGTATATGTGTGTTAGCATTTATGCTCTATTCCATTATACAAGCCTTCTTCTGTAAGCGTCGAATAATAGCTCGCTCTTATTCACCTTTCGAAATAGGTAAGCGTAGCCGATTGCGAATTGTGGCAAAGATCTATAGCTATACCCATGAAGTTTGGGTAAGTTAAATCAGGATTGGGGTTCATTGGACTGTCCAATATAATTCGGTGAATCGATGGCGGAATACGTTTGACGTGTACCTGAATGGAAATCGTGGATTGTTACGAGATATATAAAGTGACGAGGTCTCCGACAGACCAACTGTTCGACTATTCACCCAGCTGTGACAGGAATTCGGAGTATGCTGAGTTATCTTGCGTTTCCAAAGTCTGATAAGATCGACGTTAAACCTGAGTTCTGAATTCTAACGCTTGAGTGATATGCTTTGTTCGTGCACGATCATAATTTCAATATCATTTATTATTCTTGTCCCAAACGTTCGGATTCCCATTTCGTAAAATACGATTTAGGAAGAGCGATTAATTCCCCAAAGAGCAGTTCTGGATAATACAAGATGAAATTGAAACTTTCACAAAGCGAACCATAACGTAAGACAACATTTGTGACATATCTGAGAATGCCTAAGTCATGTTCAACGAAATTGTTATATCTGAGTAGAGAAATTTAACTAACCGATACGTTCAAGCAGATTCAATCATATTATACTCCTGACTAGATTTGAAACTGATTTTCTTTCGTTACTTCAGTATTATGATTAATAATCAGTATCGCGTGCCTGATTATATAGAAAGTGCGACAGGCACGAAAATTTTAAGACGTCAAATGAGCCGATTGAAAAGAGGGTCGATATGGAAGCCCTGAAATCTCTTCGACCGTTTACTTATTCGAGTCACGAGTCACGAGTATCAGTATCCAAGCCAACATTTAATATCGGGACACTTAATGAAATTCTACCCCAGGACGCGCACTAAAGTTCCGATACATTAACCACCTGACCAGTCACAGCGAGCCACTACGGTTACCGCATTTCGCTTGTGTCTCCGTTCCCAGTGTAAGCCGAGAACACACACATATATATATATATATACTATATATGTGTATATACATCTATACATAATAATACGTATATGGTATACATAGGTATATAGGTATATAGGTATATAGCCACGACACAACGCTCGGTTGAATAGAGGTACGATTTGCCACCCCAACGCGACCTCGCTGTACACAAACGCTGCAACCTACTAATCGATTCCATTTATCTATGCTTTACCTTGCTAAGTACATATGTACATACACATTCACACAATATATGCGTTCAACTCACCTCGGACATAAATCAAAATGTAAAAGCAGAGGTTGTTGGCTGATCAGTTTTGCCAAAAAATAGTTAACACCGATTACAGTCAGCTTCCTCTCTGGGATGTGTGCCTCTTTCACAAGCTCTTCTGCAAGGAATTTGTTCACACTGATATCTCCTGAGTAGATGATAATCGATGAAATTTTCGTTTATTTGATCGCCTCACGCAAGCGACCATTGAAATTCAATTGAACAGAAGAGAATAATGCTCGCCAGAAATCCATTATATGATGTAACCTGTGGTAAGATAGTCTTTCATAGCTTGTTCCATTTTACGGTGAGATTTTTGCGGTTGTAAAATGGTAAGTTGAGGTTGGAGACAAAGGAGAGGACTTCGCAGACATTCTGCCCCTGAAATGGCCCCACGTATGTTTAGATATGAATGGAAAACCCATTGGTGGAAAAAATCATGGTCATTCGTCTAACAAATCGTCCTCGGTCGAATATCCCTTCTGCCCTTTCCCTTTTCCCTTTTCCCGTTTCCCGTTTCCCTTACCTACCTACCTATCCGAGATAAGGTTTTCCATTTTCCTTAGCGGGGCTTCTTTCGCTCCTTTTGCCCCATGCATAGGTCTACCAGGATACAGAGGAGGGTCTCGTACCGCGCGCACTGAATTATGGGGCGCAGATATCCTGCGGTTATACTTACGACTAGAACGAGGCAAGCGCAGGACTGTTTCCGAGGAGGCTTTTTCGTAGCTTGGGATTGCTATGTTTTATCATATTTTATTATACATGAGAGGCAACGCGTTCTTTCGTCGACATCCTTCTCGCTCCCCTCTAAACGGAAAAACCAATTTAAATCCGGAATTTTGTGTACGTCGCGTCGGCTCAATTAATCCTGACTTCGAAGGGTGGGTGAGTACCTTATAATAACGAGGGGATGGACGGAAATTAGGAACTTCGAAGTCTTTCTACGAGATTGGGGAATCTCTAATAAGCACTCGGAAAATGCTGCGCGAACAGATCACGGCCTTGGGCATTTCAACGGAAGCTCGCTATAGTATACAGACTTGGTTTGGACGTCATTCAGGTAAACGTGAAACAGGAAAAGAGAAACAGTAAGCTTATTTCTAACAACAGACATTTTCTGTAAACTTATCAATGGGTAAAAATTCAGTGATCAAAGATATGAAGAAATTGCTTTTAATACTTGAGAAACAATGAACTGAAATTTTCCTCCGAAATCATCCTTAAGCGAAGTGTGTTACACGTGTATTAATGTGTACTATAGGGTGTATACACTTCGGTGCCCCGATTGTTATTCTGTCAGGTAAGCAGAGGAAATCTAACGGCGTAGCCTAACTGGATGACTGGCGGCACTGCTCTAATAAAGGGATAATACCGTGCGTTGAAATAGACGAAGTTTGCATGGCAGATCCGACAGACCCTAATTACTAATAATCCTGACGGCCTACTCTACTTAATTAACTGAAACCCAACTACGCTGGAGGTACTGAGTTACGGTAGGTATACCTTTACTATGAAAATGCGAAAGAATTTCACGGTGTAGGTAAAGCATGAGGTTCTTTTTACCAAATCCTTGAACAAAGTTTTGGTGTAGGATAGGTTCTGTGTGCAACATACATAGACGTACGTGTATACATATACATATATATTATAGGAGGTTTTTACGCACCAAGTATTTCACTAGCTGAAGGCACGAAAGTAAAACGAGAAAATTGATATACTCAGCGGAAAATCTCGGCGAAGCTAAAGAGTCGACGGCATGAGCACAGGCGATGGAAATCGCAGAGATTACCAATCTTCGTTAGAGGTAAACAGCTACGGGGTGATCGATTGTGACAGGTTAACTACGAGGTGGTTGCCGTTTGTTTTTAGCGAGGAATACGATAGGACGTATTTCTCGGATTTTACAGAGGTGGTCCATTAGCGGTATAAATTGTTACGAATCGTTACAGTCGCGTTTAGATAGAAACACGTCAATGTATGTATATACCTACTGTGAAGAATTTATCTAGGAAAATAGAGTGGCAAAAATATCACATCTGTAAAGAAGTCAATGTATGGTTTCGTGCAGTGAATCAACTTGAAAAGGACACTTTTGTTTGTGCCAGTCTCTTGGCCGTCGCGATAGCCTTATTCTTCGACTTCTCCAACGAAATACACTCTCGCTGTCTTTCTGTATTTGGTAGGATTCTGAAGCTAAGCGGTCCGCCGACTTGTCGCCGCTGAAGAAATAATGGTTCCATCCAGAGTCGCGCCAAAATAAGACTCTCCAGGCTGGTCAGAGCTCTCTTTATTTTCTGGGTACGTATTCACTATATACTCCATCCTGAAAGGATGAATTCTTTTTCGCTTTATACAAACTCTGCGCCGTAGTACACTCTTCATCCATGAGTTATAGTATGAGCAAGGTACACGTTCGAAAAGCACCTAAGATAGAAAATTCCAAAGGCGAACTCTCTACACTCCGTCATTTCAATTTCAACCAGTTTGAAAAAGTGCGTGAAATTTTTCGGGGATATAATGGCCCTCAAGCGAAAGTAACCTCAAGAAGTTTTCTACTGGGTTTTATTCAAACATTTCACTAGTCTATGTAAAAGCATAATTAAGTAAAGCAAAATCCTTGCTCGGATTTTGGACTTCGAGGTCCTGAATTATTCAAATTTGCTGGATGATTTGATTGTGCTTCCAGATACTAATGGACTTCTGTTATGTCCTATCAGTCTTTAAATAACACGCCTTCGATAGTATATACTCTCTAAATTTGAATCAGTGAAAACTACTGACAATCAGTGAATATTCACTGGTTTCCAGTTATAAGTCGGTCACTGATCCGACTTATAACTAGAAACCAGTGACTATTCACTGATTCAAATTTAGAGAGTATCCTCGTTGTCGGATATGCATGGGGATTCCGAACTACTGAAACCGTATTAAATCTCAACTTTTCGTAATGGACTGTTAATCTCTTTTTGCAAACAGATTATCATGTATAAATGTAGTCATAACAAGTAAACTATAAAATGGCCTCATCATCTCTACCCACTCCGATCTCCTCTCATCAGCTGTCTACTTATGTTCGAGAGTCCTGACTGGCCTCTTTGAACCCCACCTCATCGGCGAGCACAATCTTGTCAGGCAATCTGCTACTCCAAGCCCTTAACCCAGCCTCCGCAATCCCCATCGCCCTCAGGCTTGAGTTGAACCTCCACCGTTATACCTATTCCTCCCGCGAAGCGTACTCCTTATAAGATAGAGCCTCTAATTGAATCACGAGTTATTACATCATGTAGAATCACGTGAGTCTTCGCGCTCGCGATCTCAGACCTTACGTTAGTATCATAAAGGCAGAGACAGAATGAAGAGACTTACAGCATGCGGTACAGACTGAGAGCTCAAGTCAAGGGGTTGATTGAATGGATAACGGTGCCCTACTCGACCGTATTTTATACTGCCACCAACCATCCTGATCCTTTTCACGGCGGCATGTCAACCAGTCGTTTGCAATAACCCGAGAATCTCACCTGGTTGATTTAAGGACTAACGATATAGCAGCAGAGATTTGTGAATTGCTCTGTAACTCGTGTATGTCGTTAATTCCCGAATTTCCCTGTTGTTCAGGACCCGTTTTATTGAGCGATGTGTTATCACAGGATTCATGCAAGCAGACGTATGTGATTTATGTTTTATTATACCTATGCGATAATCAACATTAGCCGCATATTCGATCGAGTTTCATTCCGTTTGTGTTGCCAAATTGATTATTGAATTTCGTCCTAATTTACGATATTGAGTCAAATTATTTAACATTCATAATATTCCGAAAACGTTTCACGTTTTGAGTGAGAAAAATCATCTGGCTATTACCGGTGATGAGTTTGGCTTCCGGATTTCACTAATTTGCTTTGCATATTGTTGAAGTGATGAAACAAAATTTGGTTCATATTCCGCCTCATCATTACATATTCTATACATCTATAAATTGTTCCGATCTAGATAGAACGGAATACGTTTTTGTACCGATGAATGACAATTACCTGCAATTATATCTTCATTCATAAACTACCCTGAATGCACCACGGTTCCAACTTCAATGAAACATCCAATGCAGCTTTTCAAGCGTAAAAAGTGGTATTATCTCTGTAAACGTTGAGGCTTCAGGGTAAAGAATCAATGAACGGCTATGAAGTGGAATAACCATCTATTTAGCACAGGTTTGATCACTGGCTCTAGAGTGGTCAAGGCATTAGATATATCTGGTTAGCTCGTATTCATGGACGGAAATGGGATCCACTTTCTGGTGATTAAACATACTCCGATCGTACCTCCCTTATTTGCTACCGAAATGTAAAGCTCTTCGTTATTCAAAGAAGGATGTAGTTTTTTTTTTTTTTTCACAAATCTAACGAGTGCTGCGGGGTATGGCAGTTGAATTTTTCTCTACATCTCTTTTTCCAAGTTATTATAAAAGTGTGAACTTTCTTAGGAAAGATCCAGAGAACGTTCAAGCAGCTTGTGTGTTCATCTTGCTTTTGTGTCATGTATAACTCTGTACTTTAGTCACTCCCCTTCGTTTTTCTCGCCTGAAGGAAGAGCGCATTATTCGTTGTGACAAAATACCTATTTACTAGGTACATACCTACTCACAGCCCACGCGTAACCGCAACTACAGAAGATTGTTTGTTATTTATGATATGCTATGCATCGCTCAGTTTTACGTCATAAAATGCATGCATACAAAATACGGTCTAGAAATCTCAGGCAAGACGAACACGCCATTTGACGCCGCACCGCGTTATTCAACAACCCTTTGATCGTACCTTGATCATAGTACGTATACCTACCCACACGCCCACGCATACTGAGTGAGGTGTTCAAATTCGTACGAATAAATGTTTCCTCAAGATTTTAAAGTGTGGAATAATATTCCCACCTCACAATAATGGTATACTTTTATGAGCAGAGCCTTACTTTGAATCGTTAAATTTACTGCCAACTTCCTTGCAATTAGTGTTTCAAGAATACGTCGTTTTATTTAAAAATATGCTCGTATGACCTCAAGGAATAAATCTTGGAAAAATTACCCCTGCATATCATCATCATGCATGCTTTTATATCGAACAAGTAAAGACGGGGTGAAAGGCCAAGACCCTGGCTTTAATCAGGCTGGGAGATTAGAAAACAGTACAGGAGATAGAAGAGACGATATTTTCTAATATAGCATGACTGCAGGAGTCGAATGTTTATAAGCAGTACAGATGTGGAAAGGTTTGCAGATGAGAGGGTGAAGTTGTGCTTTGTCTCAATACTGGGATTGTTTCTTTTTTTTTTTTTTTTTTTTTTAGTCGATAAGGCTTGAAACTCTGCCAAACTAATAACTGGAAGAAAATTAAATGACATAGATGCTATACGGAGAAAGATTCGAGGCTTCTTTGAATTTCTCCTCCATTAGACTGATTGAAAACACTGAGAAATGGCTCGTGCTTCGTTCAAGGGATTGACAAAGAACCTTTTTGTACTCTATAAGCAATGCGAGGATTTTCAATAATAACCCTACAACAAAATGGAACACGAACTTAATTATTTCAAGATAAATAAATTTTTCCATACAGTTTATAAAACTCGCGATATCAAACAGAATCAATTTTGCCTTGTAAAACATTTTTATATGTATATGGCTTGTAGTTTGTTAACAAGCGTTAACTTTATGTTCCCAGAGAAACTTTACTCCTCTTGACTCGCCTCCCAATTATCAAGTCACTGAGGTGTTAAGCTACTTTGAAAAGAATAATTATTATTTGATTTCGTAACGAGTTCAGCGATACTTAAAAAACGAAAATTAATATTCAAACCATACGAAATTATCTCAAGTTAGGTTTTGAGAAGTAAATAAATAGATCGGTATTGATCTTGGATTCTGAGTCGCTTAATCAATTAGCACCCCATGCATTTTTTGCTCTTTTCTTCTTCGTAGTTTTTTCTTATTATAAACGTATGTTATTTCCTGGCTATTAAACTTTACGTTATTTTAATCGGTGAAGTCTATTATTCTTCGTTCGACTTTTCAATCTGGATTAATTTTCTTCTATGAAAATTAGCCAACTACTTAAAACTTCACCCTTTTCGAGATTTTTCTCACGTGCCCACTTTAAAGTGAATCTAATTATTTTAATTATTCCGCGCCACTTTACTTCCGTGGTTAAAGTTTGCTTGCTTAAACCACCTGCAACTAACGCCCTTCCTCGACAACTTCCTCTTAAATTCAGCTCCATTTTTAACTAGGAGTTTTTCATAAGCCCCAGAAGCCAGAACGTAACGCCGAGTGATTTTTCCATGATATTCTCACAGCTTGGCATATACCTACCTCTTTCTACATATTCCCACATCCTCAACGCCATACACCTCGAACTTAGCTGCGAAGCTGATGCAGCTGCCGACGTGGATCTTATCTTTATACCTATTCGCAGAGATAGTTTTAGTATCGCAAAGTATAAAATCTGGTGAAAAGACTTGGCGAACGAAATAAGGTGAATTAGGAAAACGAGGCTGAATGAAACCCTGATAAATTTCACCCGTAATAGGTAATGAGGTAATTTTCTACCTCGCGAAATCAGTCAGCGATAAAATTTTTCCGGTTATTCAATACACAGAGAAACAGAATTTACTTTGTAGAATCACCGTTCTTCCTGCTTCGTATGAGCTGCACGCAGCTGCGAAAAGAACAATGCGAATATCTCCAAAATCCGTAACTTTAGAATTCGACTACGTCAAAGAGAATCGCGTTGATATGCTGTCCGCAGTGAGACGGACTCATCACAGAGGAGGGAGGCAGATGGTGGAAAGAGATGACAGAGATGGCAGCGTTAAACATGCACCTGAAATACCTGACCGGCTGCCTGGACCTTCTAGGAGTCATTACGCCAATTCGCCATGCAAATTTATGATGATTTAATATTAAACCGACTGGGTTGGGAGCTACGGTCCCGCATGCCACTACGCGAACTTCGTTTTTGCGTTGCCTTCTTGCACTTCACTGGTAGACGTACACAGCTCTATACACGGTTCGATTCCCTCAGCTCTATATAGGCAAGCTTGCCTCAAGCTACCTCATACCTTTACAACCTATGCGTCCGTGTGTTTCCCTCTTCCTCTCTCTCTTTCTCGCTCTCTCTCTCTCTCTCTCACTCTATTTACCTCCGCTTTGAGAATTTTTCGTTTTTTCTTCTTTTTTGGTCTTACCTACATTTTTCATTTTTCATTTTTATCGTCTTATTTTATATATCACGTCGAGGTCCCGGAAGCAACTTGCTTTGCTTATTGCCAGGGAAAGGTTCAAAGGGGTTTTCTCAAGCAGGACTGAGGCGGCAGGAAATAAGAAAAAGAAGATACTGCAAAAACAACGTGATCTATAGGTAGAGTAGACCCATGCAAATATACTTCGAGATATTTACATACATGGGTATATTCTTATACTATACCTAGATTCATAAATAAAACCATCTAAAGGCAAGCGAGCACGTCAGCTATGGGTTATGTCTTTTCTTAATCAGCTTTCGACAATCCTATTTACTTTTTCTATTAGCTTTTAGCTTCTTCTTCACTCACTGCTGGTAATTGTTTTGCAATTGTAAAGAGGATTACGACCGGTACAGCCAGTTGATTTGCAACAACTACGCGGCCGGAAGTTGATAACGGATGAGGTAATCGCATCACAAGACTTTAATCAAGGCCACTACCGTGGTTAGTATAACTGCATGAAAAGTAGGTAGTTTAAAACATTCAAAGAGATGGATCGTTCCACGTGTATAATGCAAATACTCATTTCGTCATTTAGAGTTTATGAGTTTAACAGCTGATTAAATTATTACTGCTTGCGAGTATTTAGTTGGGCTCATCTAACACCACGCAATAAAATTTAAACCATAACTGGCGGAAATATATATCCACTCTAATTATCCAGCAATCAAATGAATCCATCCAAAACAGTATTTTTAAAATTTTGAAATTTTGATTCTTGTTCCGAATTGTTCTAGCCGCCCATATATTTGTAGCGTTTCGAAAAAATTCCCACCTCCATCGCAACTCTCGAGAACTAGAAAAAAAAAAAACTTTTTATACCAGGTAGCGACTCGACGCGACGTGTGAAACATCTTCGGAAGCTACATCGGTTAGCCTGATTATTGCCATAACAGAAACCCATATTGAAGCGATGTTGCTGTGCCACATCGTTATCGAACCTCGACCTTTAATATGGTCTGCCGATACTATTACCATGCTAATGCCATGTGACATTAGTGGGGGATGTGGGTTGGCCATATAGAATGTTACCTGGAATGATAAGGGTAACATATTTCGTTGTAATTGATAGAAATTTTTGAAATTTTTAACAAATTTTCTACACTGAGAGAAATCTGAATAGTAAACACAACTAAAAGACCTCAACGATATGAAATGTAGTTCGCGCAACTATTTTTTTAGTTCCGTTTACTATTTGCTTGGTACCGATAACCATAAATTGGTTGACCTAACTGAAAAAAAATAGTTGCCCACATCATATTTGCTATTGTTGAGGACTTATAGTTACTGTAACTAAATATTTCTCTGAGTGTATCATATGAGTTTGTCTTGTATTGGTCACTTATTTTTCTCTTCCTTGAATGAACTCTGAATTGTGCGAACGTCCGAGGTTATATTTAACGCTTGGGGTGGGAAATCTGAGAATCATGTCCGTCATAGATGAGGTAAGAAACCCGAAGTGCGAATAACACGTTCGCTATAGCGAAACGTGGGCCATTGGCAAGTCCCCACGGGAATAAGGTAGACCATTATTAACCCACCTACTCTTTTTCGCTGGTGCAGACGTCTTTCAACACTGATCACTCAAGCAGATTTTGCAAAACGTCTCGTGACCCTCAGAGTGCTACGTGCTGACCAAGAAGAATCAATCTTCGCTTCGCTACTAAAGAAGTGTCGGGGTGCCGATACAAATAATTTAGCCAGAATAGCAACTTAGCAAGTTAAGAACAGCAAGTTTAGTGTGATGATTTTTCAAAATTTAGAGGGATTTAATTTTCGCTCCCTTCAATATCTTCAGCCCACACGTTATCAGCTTTGACAGAAGCTTGATTTTCTCAAAGCTGCATTTTTAAGTATTCAAAAAGTTCCCTACGTTGCAGTTTTTGACGAATGATGGGAATTTTTTGATTTGGTAACCTAATTTGGGTTGAAAAAATTTCTCAAATACATATTCCGTAAGGTACGTAGCAGAGTGACTGCAGGTAGATTCATAGGGCTATGGAATTACAGGAAGAAGAGAAGAATCAGATTACGCTGCGTACCCAGCGTAACCTATATGCATTCTAACAATACTACGACCCAGATATTTCCGGGTTCGTGTACCGCTATAGCGACAATTTAACCCCTGCAATACTGCAAAGCCAACCACCTCCCAATGCTTGCATTGCAGGGTATACTGAACGCGTTGGAATTTGATAGCTGTTCTCGGCACATAGCTAATTACCGAAGCAGATTCAATCTCCTGTGCATTTGTCTAGAACCCACACGGAAATAATGGAATTAATTTGGTCTTCGTTGGTGGGTAGAATTGATCATAGCTAAGACTAGGGGTTTGCTAACTGTATGAAAGGATCGTAGCGGTGGATGAGCACAAACCCCTTTTTGGGGTCAAGGAGGATAGTGGTTATCGTCTTAATAGAGGAAAAGGGCAGAAAACTTCCGTGCAATTGAGAAAACACGTGTATACATGGTAGATGAGAAAGAAAAAAAAAAAAAAAAAAATGTGGTTGGCAGCTTCGCTAACATTTTCAGAATCTTGAGTCGAAATCTCGTTCGTTGAAAATAGAACCGTTAGGTGAATGAACAAGTTTTTACACACTTCCGTTAAAATACGAAAATACGAAAAGGTGTGGGCCAGGACTACGTAGGTAGACACAGGCGTGTCTCGTTAGTAATTATTTTTACCACCGTCTGTTGTGACCATACTATATAATGTATTCGGGCGAAAGATGAAAAGTGGATATTCAAACTAGCCTAGAAAGAAAATAATTTCTACTGCCCCAACCCTCGTACCTGATCGAAGAACATAGTTGCTTGTTTCCTTTCATCCCTTCTTTTCTTACTCTTGTATTCTCAACTATTTTCGTAAAAAAATTCTTTGATAAGAGAAGTTTATGCTGGGCTGTTTTGATAAACTTATGAAGTAATTAAATAGAGAAGAAAAATTCAATTTTCTTTTATACTTTTAGCGGAATAAGATCTGCGAAAGTTTGAAATTTAAAAATACTTTGATCTGATTTCCTTCCTTCCTCCGTTTGACGCAAACAATGATATATATATATATATATATATATATATATATATATATATATATATTCAACTTTCATAACAGAACATATCTCTTTCAACAAAGATCTTTCGGAATTTTAGATGCTTCAGAGATGGCTTCGTCGTCCGGTTGATAGGTGATGAATGGGGTCTTGTAATATTAAACTTTTACCTATAATCGATTATCATATGATTTACCTGAATTAAAATTTCATTGTTGTTAGCCATAGACATTTGATCGACGTTTCTTTGGAATTCTGACAAAAGCACCGACATCAACTAAGTGCTAACAGACGCGACGATCTTTAAGCTTTTCTTAGATAATACATGGCTACTATATATATATGTACTTTCATTTGGATGAACGAAAGACTGCCGAAGCTGGATTGCGTATAATTGTAAAGAAAAAGCGAGTTCTGCTCTTCATCTTCGACGGCGTCGACACACCTTCAATTACTCAAGTAACGAAGAACTCCAGTCGCCAAGGTTGATCTTCAAGCAATTCTGTATTGACGTTCAATAGACGCTCCAATTTGAACAAGCATCAGAGAAAGGTTTGGCAAATATCGATCCAGTGTAAAATCAAATTATTACCATTTTATCAGCACTCATCGTTAGACCATAAAGTCGTAAAAATGACGGATCCGGGATTATCAGTCTTCCGAAGAAGACTTCCTGCCCGTTGAAAATATAACATTTCTTGTATTTTGTCCAACTAACAATATTCCAGGTCGGTACACGAATCTATAATGGGCTTTATTCCCTCCACAACCGGAGTTATTTAAAATCGAATTACGATGAATGAAGTAAAGCAGCTTCAGAAAAATGATATCAATAACAAGTAGATGGTTAGCTTATTAAGCTTCAGATTATGGTATCGAAAGATCCATAGTGCTTGAGCTCTTGTGGCCACGGCAAGACCTTAACCTCAATAAACTGATTCAACTTCATTTTACTTCGATTAAAAAAATCTCCGTTTTCTCATTAATCATGATTACTCCATTCGCTTCTATACAACTTTAAAGTTATTCTCATAAGTAGCGATTAATAAATTCGCAGAGTCCATCAGCCTAATTTACTTCGCTTTGATGTCAAAGTTCGAGGACTCAGCGAAACACGGCCGCGGATTATCACACTGAATCTTCATCAAAGAAACATCCTTTCCCATAAATATAAAATCGACATTCAGCATACCGTCGTTACTTTGCTTTGTTATCAGATTCAAGGTGAATTCAAATCCCGGCTTCTGGCTTCTGCAGTCTGGGGGTTAATGGTATCAGAACTGGCCCAATGCTGGGTCATTTGTCAAAATCTACATGGGACTTTTCGATAACAAGGCAGCGGCCCACATTATCGGCAGGGTCATAAAACAGGTTGAATATCGGTACGAAAGAGAGACCAATGAAGGGATGGGGTAGATTAATAGGATGAATTAGTATTCGTCGGCGTATGCTCGAATTACACAAAGTTATCCGAGTGTCTGAATATCTGACATTTCTTTTCCCACGATCTATATTCTTACTTGAATAATACGGCAATTTATTTCTCTTTGTAATCAGAGGGCGCACGAGCTACGTGTGCGAGGGGGTAGTAGGTACTATAATGGTCATATATATACTATATACGTATACGTGTATAGAAACGAGAAGAATTGAGAAAAAAGAGGGAAAGTGGAAAATGAGAAGATTGGACAAACCCTGAGAATAGAATTATCCTATATTAGAAGCACCCACTCAAACTTTTAAACATATTTATCATATACAAGGATCACGAAGGAACGTAGTGAAATACATGTACCTGAAATATCAAAGAATATTTTTTACCGTTCGTAAAGTAAGTCGCAGAGATAATGGTCACCGATAAAAGGAGCAGTAAAATATAACATGTATTCTTAACCTCCGTTTCGACCTTTATTATAATGTAATGGTATTTTTTTTTTTTTGCTCCCTCAAGATTTTTCCTCGGTTAAAAAAATATAAGGATATATTATGAGCGTCTTTTGTCAAGAGTACCGGCTGCCTGTCTTCAGGCTAGCATTTAATTAATATCCGTTTCCTTCGATATTTATTTACGTCTTCGTTACACGAACGACGGCGTCGACTGACAATTAGCTAATTAGCGAGCTCCCGGCAATGTTTCAGCTTTGTTGAAGGCTTCCTGAGCCCGGGCCACAGCTTCCTCTGCCATACTCTGCCAGGGAGTTTGTCGAAGGGTTACACGACTGCCTTTTCCACCACAATTAGCAGACGAGTCAAGTCAGACTGCGTCGCAAACCGAAACGCTATTTTATTGTTAAACTAATTCAAACTACGAAGAGAATAGAGTGTATAGAGTGAGTCTTGCGACTTGCATTCAAGCACTTTCGAGAGATTGTATGACAGGCAGGCTATGAAGTTATACGAGAAAGTTTTTCGTCAAAGATTCACGTTTGTGAGAGTGAAAATAAGCAGCTTTGTCGGGTTAACATTGTCCTAGAAGGGGAGTGGCCGAAAGTGGTCAAACTGACAAAAAAAACCAACTAAAGAGTCACGTAAATATTGACCGAATTAGAGAAGCTCTTTTGGGCAATGATCGTTACTGTTAAACTAGCCGTTAAGCCTTATACACCGATACACAGCAAAAGCGGACAGTCGATAATTATACGCCAGGTCCCACTTAATACCCCATCGACTGACCCTAATCGGAAACCCTCCAACGTAACCTCACCCTAGCAAAAACACAACATCCCGGACGATTTATACCGCAGTCCGGAAAACCGTATCATGTTTCACAACCCAGACGGTGTCTGGTCTCTCTCTACTTAGCCCCAAGTTAGACATCGCTAATTGCCATTGACACCGGTGCAGCTATACATCAGTCATTAAGAATCCCGCAGAGCTATAAGTATGAGATATTAATATATATAGCCGTATATGTACAAGTACATGTGGGTATATTGTATATATATATGCATATAATATGTTGGGTGTCTGATCTGTGAGGCAATTGAACGACGGGGAATCTCAGGAGCAATTATCGTCGAAGACCTGATTCCAAGGCGTTCAAATTGGCGAGTCAATGACTAAACGTGGGCTGCAATACGATTTTATATGTATAGGTATGTGTGGGTTCATATATGGGAACTCTGGAATGGCAAGAAGTGAAATCGTTATTTGCAATGCAGCGGGCAGCGGGTCGTTTGATAGGACCGCCCGCGGAGAATAACATTTTAATCTGACCAGCAACCGCGAGCTCTGGCTACCCGGAGGACCCGGAGAACCTTTCTTCCATACGATGTCGACGCTAAGGACCTCGCGTAGCTCGTCATGCAGTTTCACCTGTATTTTACGGCCGCGTGCAGGGTCTGAAAATATATATACATACCTATATACCTATATTTGTATAAATAAAAAAACTCCACAAGTGTGCTAGAAATTAAAGATAATCATATTGCTGTTTGAAACCACCTTGTTCTTATTTTTGGGTGAAATATTCTTTGTAATTAAAATTTTAAAGGACTTATAATTATTGTAATCGTCGTAAGAACGTGTTACCGTTTACCAGGTTGAGGAAAACGGCTGCTAAGGTTGGTCAAAGTATTTTTATTATTTTTTTTTTTTCTTGTCAAATTAGCAAGATTTCTTTCTTCTTTTTTTTATGTCTTTTGCTTCCTCCGCAACAATGTTAATTTGTTTGTTAAATTGTTAATCCCTGAGGAAACAAATCTGTTGAAGCAAAGATAAGTAAGAGTGGGATTAAAAGCAGATAGCCCCGAGGAAGACCAAGAATGAAATGGTTTAATCAGGTTGGGAAAATTCTCAACGAAAATCTCGAGGGATCCAAAGACAAAATGTATTCACGTGACGTAGATAGAGATCTCGCGAGAAAACTACGAGAAGAAGAAGAGCAGCTAGGCTTCCAGGCTGCCAATCCCCTCTATAAAAGGATCAATTTCCATATATTACGCCTCCTGGTGCAAAGTGACCGGGGCTTAAAGTATCTCCGATCTGACAATCAGCTTTCACCTCTTCAAGACTCGACTATACACACTCAAGATCGAGTCATCGAAAGATTATTAAATTGAGGACAGTCAATGAAAACGTCAAACTGGAAGAATAATAAAGCATTCTGTAAGCTTCCAAATACGTCAGAACCCGTAATGGAAACACATCAACCAGCAGTATCAATTTACGGTGTCCAGTTTCTTTGCGTAGTCGCGTAGTTGTCGAGAAACATCATTTGTATCGCAGTTAAGAGGGTATACATCTTAATGGCCTCTAAATTATACGCGTTTCCTATAAAAAAAAAACCGGGTACAAAGAAACGCAATGAATTTTTTTATCTTTGGACAAATTCAAAATTTTTTTTTTTTTTTTGCATCCACACGTTTTCTTATCGGACTCACTTGTCAAAAATTGATATTACAAAATTTCACAGTGATTAAACTTACCATTATAAAATAATTGTTGCACAATTTTGCAACGTGATAAAGACGAAGTGCTGTCTTTCAAGTAATAGGCCAAATGTCATAAAAATCGCTACTTAAATTGCAGATTTTTTACGAAAACTTCCAATAATATTTCGGTCTCTATTTTGCTTGGGGTCTTTTTTGAAAATTTTGGCATCATTTTCGTCTTAAAGGTTCATCTCTCTCAAAACTTTCAATACAATTCTATAACTGCGTGGGAAATGGCGAAACTATTGCAGGCCTTTTCTGTTTGAGAAAATAGATTTCATCAGAAATGATCCTCTTGATTCATGTTCTGAAGAGTTAGGCGTTGACCAACGGAACCAAATAGCTTGAAATATTTGTATATGAGAATTGAAACTGATTGTGAGCGTATAGCTTGCAGGACGTATCGCGTGTGTCCAGGAGTTAGAATCGAGGGCATACCAATTGGCAATATCAATCGTTAAGGTTTCCAGTTTCGTTTTGGCTGTTGGTATTAAGGCGGCGTCTTTGTTTGACGGTGACCCGGCATCGGGATCAAAACACAACAGGGTTACAACTCAATTGAAACAAGCCAACCTGGCTGGCTCTCAGGTGCACACTTGAGACTGCGGGAGTTTCAGCCTCCCAGATGAGATTGGACCGTCTTAAAAGCCGGGTCTTGAAGGTTTCTGAGACATCTCGTAAAAGACGAAGAGATACCGTAGAAATGAGGTAGATTCTCAGGTTATACTTAAGAGGGTGCAGAGACTGGTGCCGTTCAGAAGTTGAAGGAACAACACGTGTAGGTACCTAAAATATTATTCTTCGTGCGAATCTGTCGCATGCCTTAGTAGGTACAGAGTTAATAACACGGTCCTACGAGTATGGGGGTGGATGCAGGATACGGCACGGGCAAATAATAACACTTTTACGAGGACTCCATTCAACTCTCTTGACACCTGAGCGCACCGCCGACGTGGGGGAGCCCCACCATGCTGCACATTGTTGTGCATTCTTCGTACAATGCCTCCGCCACGACGCCAGAAGACGTTCAAGAGTTACCGAATGCGGGGGCGTTAAGGTTCACTGATATATAAATCATGTTTTCTTTTTTTTTTTTTTTTTTCATTCAGCTCGTTATTTACAACGCGAAACTCTTCATGGTAGGTAATCAACATCTGTATAGGTATAAGGTTTACGTAATATTGATAGGGAACTATGAAGAAGTGACATAATTCAAATTTCATACCATTTTGACCGATGTTCAGTTAATTATGATCTCGGGATTCGATACGTAACAGAGATGTCCACCTGAAAAAATAATTGGTTGAATTCTGGAGTTTATACACGTCGCTACTGAAATTTGAAGTGTGAAAATTTCCATATCTCGTTCAATTTGAACGGCTGCTTCTACGTGAGAAAAAAAATAGGATTTCAATTTTTTAATGTAAGCCTATATGATCCACTTAATTCATGGTAAGTCCGGTAATTACTTGGGTGTGATGAAAATGGTAATTCAATAAAGCTTGATAAAAATGTAGGAGATATTTAGGTCAAAAATTTGATCAATGCGATGAATTTTGATGAAAACACTATGATTGATTAAAAATTAATATTAATATGGACGTGAAATATACGATTAAAATATGAATCACCTTTGCACTATGATAAAAAAATGTAAAGTGCAACTTTTTCATATCAATCCATGAGAATTAATGAATCAGTGAAATTTCTACCTTTTGCGGCGGTTGAATGTAATCTATAATATACTATATTGATGTATCACGATTCATAGGTGATAAATTTCTTGTAAATTTTTTCAATGGGTCTGAGGGGTTCGACAGCTACACCCCTCGAATATTTTCTGATATTGAAGTTCAAGTATTTGATAACATCTAAATACGTTGAGTTCCAAATTCTGATAGCCAACTCTAGATATGCCTTGATTTTGCTACGTATATTACGAGATCCTTCATCTCTTCATTCATTTCAACAATATTTGATAACCTCCGACTTTAGGCCATCAGTTGATACGTCCCCTTTATAACTGGGCTGGGTTCTTGATATCGGAGAAGAATTTCTCTCTCTCCCTCTTTCAGTTCCAAATTTGAATTAATACCGAGTGGTTTTAGTGAGGTGCTGACGCTGCACTTGAAAAGAAATCCTTTGTCTTCGGATGGTAGACTCGGTTCTTCGGAATTTCGAGAAACTGTCAACGCATATTTAATGACCCAGAATTGTCTACCGACGAACGGGAACACACCATTGTATTCCTTTGAGCGATTAAACACCGCAAAGGTGCGAACCTGACTATACCTATATAAGTTTTATACATTATATATATATATATCTAGAGACAGAGAGAGAGAAATAGAGAGAGAGAAATATTAAATATGGATCGATGTAAAGCTGCAAAGTCTGTAGTCTTCATAGATAAATGTGGCAAAAACCAATACTTCATTGCATGAACCGTGGTCACTTTCAATCGAAATAAAATTCATTCTATGGTTCTGTACGGATCGTCGAGGACTGGAAACGCGGTGTCAGAGAGGTACCGTGTCATGCATAAAAGATTCCAACCGTTAAAATCCTACGACCACTTTCATTGCCCAAGTTTATTCGGTAAATGTTTCGTTCTATACGAATTCAAAGACTAGCTGACTGCAGGGTGCCCCATAGGAACGTCTGAATTCGAGAATCTATTATGGTTTTTTTATACGAGCCATTAACCCCAGAATTTTCCACCTCCATCCTTCGTCCTAATTTCAGGTCGCGTACACGCCGGTTTGTCAACAACACGCGAACGAGCAATGTCGACCTACGTAAACATATGCTGATTTTAGGATGATAACGTTTCGGAAAAGGTCTCACAAATTTCTCCTAAAATTAAACGAAAACAAGGAATAACATTTTCCAAGATTTCTAGTTTTTGTACAATTTAGCCCTGAACCAGATGCAGGAGTCCCGATCCATTGAAGTTGAAAAATTTGCTTGAAAGATGTGAACGCACAAACATATAGTCGCTTTATGCACTGGTTTTTATTGAAAATCGTATGTCTTGACTGGTAAGTCAAATTTTTTGTGAGTCCTTGTTGAAAAAAGTTCAGTAACAATTTGGAAACTACACCCGCAAGTCTTAGGGTGTTTGTGAAACGAGATCTTACGATCTAACGACATGGCGTGACGGTTCATGGCATATTCTGTATAGAATATCCGGATGCTCCCGACCATGGGGAGTCTGCACACGGCTGTGAAACAAAATTCATAAAACTCTAATCTTATTGCTCACTTTTAGCGCACCTTGGCCTGGTGGCGTTAAGCGATACCATCTTTATCTTTGGTCGTATAAGTTTTATGGAATATCGTGTATCCCCAAGAAGAACCAAAAAAAGGATGAAACTACTGATTGCTTCATTTGTTACCGGCGCCCTTGGCCTCTGAATAAAAATGTTGTATTTTTTCTTTACTTGGTCTTTCTTCTTGTTTGAGTTCTGGCCCTTAATTTCAGCCTACAAAGAACAAGCTTAGTCCCAGTTAATTTGAAATTCCGTTGTTATCAATTTTAAATCATTTCGCTCACTCACCCTGTATTTACAACAACTGTCTTGACGTCTTCCCAAGAACAAGAACAAACAGCTTCGAAATATCGTCGAGTTTTACCTCGATCGATAATATTACAGAAGACAGAGATTGTCAAGGTTCAAAAAGCACCAGTAATTAATCGTCTCTGCTCTATTCGCTAAAGAACCTGCAGTTAAGAAGAATTTTAGCTTCGGTATAGAGTCTATTTGATTAATGATTAGCTATGCAAATTCTCGCCAAGAATCAAACTGTACTAGTAGTATAAATGCTGTCGTAGTAGAACCGAACCAAAATCTTGGCACTGGTTCTTCATTTTTATTTCAATCGTATCCTTATCAGAACCCAAGTTTCCACAACCGTAAGAAATCTATGAAAAATGAATACAGTTTAAAACATGGAGTAAGCTTCCACTTCAGTACCCCCATTTCTAGCGTCTCGTCGCCTGTTATGAGTCAAAATGTAATCTTGTACAGAATTCGTAGCACGACTTGAGCATAAGCTTCAGGGTCTAACGGGGTAGTAGCAAGCAACATGCCGAGAAGAGTTTGACCATAAAATAGAAGTTTGGTTGGTCTACGTCTAGCCGCAACGCCAAGACGCCTTAGGGTAAGTCTGCACTGTTTACACACCCCAAGGAAATTCTAACATATCGGCTTATATACTTTCAAATCTTAATACAGTGGTATAATATTTATGGAAGTACATGAACGGGCAGCAAGTTTTAGATTGAGAAACTCAACTGCTTTGCCACTGCACCAGCAAACGTGCCTCCGCATCGTCTCTGGTTACCCAAAAACTGTTTCAGCAGACAAAATTTTAGCAACATTACAGCCTGCCCTTCTCTCTCTCTCTCTTTTTTTCTCTCTCTCAGGATATATGGTCCAATATTTGACGGTGGTTGGAAGTCAGAAATACCATCCTTAAGTAAGCCTCCTGGGGCTTCCAGTTCCTTTCCGTATTTTTCAAATCCCGAATACCATACCTTCATATGAGGGTAGCATCAGCATCAAAAGGATTCAATTCACTCCGCTGAGCTAGATTACATTTATGTATTGATAATCGCAAATTATGAATATGACTTCCTTTGAGCATCTCATGATTATCCGCAGAGTAAAAACTGCTCACTTCTCTCGGCAAACTTTTCGTAATTGAATGCATCAAATATAGCGAAATGTTTGAAAATTTTCGAGTAAGTATGATGCGTATAGCTCGTCCGGGTATAAGTTCAACGCGATTCGTCGACCCTGAAAATGTTAGGGAAGCGCGTGGAGTCAGAGGGAACATTGGCAAAGTTTAGGGTATTAGGTCAGCTTGAACTTTGGCCGAGCGTTAACACTTTGTCGATTAGAGTATAGTCTCTCTCACTCGACCCTACGCATTGTCTCGCTTTAACTGAGCTTCGGCGTTGGTATACTTTGGCAGAACACGTTCGCGAATCGCGTGTAAAGTTCCTCCTGAATAGAGATTGGATGGCATACGAATGAAGAAAGTAAACGGTTTCCCACTCTGTTTCTGAATATTTTCACCCCTTGACAACTTGGCGTCTGTAATTGAGCGCTAACCATTGAAAGAGTCGTTTCAACGGCAGCGCTCGACTACCCCTGTGCACTTTCTTCTTCATGGCACCCTTTCCTTTCTAGTTCTACTCGCAATCTCGACAGCGCTAAGAGTCGCGGCGTTCTACTCCCATCACCGCGAATATTCGCGAGGCCAACGAGACTCCCTTGGGCCGGAATTAAGCCGCTTGTTGACACAGCTTCTGTTGGTTCCCATATTCTTTCGCACAACCAGCCCCCTTCTCATCTTCCTGGCAAAACCAACGGTAGATCTCCCTATCTTTGGTTTATTCAGACTACGCTATGATCCTTCGCCTCGGTGGAATCACCCCGTACAATAATAAACTCTTTTAATCTAGCTGAACCGATCTACAAAGGTGTAGATATCCAAGTGTGTTCAAATTTTACTCATCAACAGAAAACTGTTATAGTCTATGATTGACATCTAGCAATTGCTAAAACAAAAAGAATCACGACACGTCCAATTACAATTTTGTAAAATCATAATCCCACGATGTAGCATCAAACTGTAATCACAGCTTGAACTCAAACGATTCCCGAATCGTCAGCAAGTTGGATGCGCTCATGCATAGTTTTTTTTTTTGTTTTTTTTTTTCTGAATCCTGTTTTCCTTTGAATAGAGATTTTTGAGGCCACCAATTTACTGTTTTAATGAATTTTCGTAAGGATTTAATTTTCATATGATAATAATTGAATATAAATAAAGTTGGGTATCGTACTAATTGAGTCGTTATTTTTTGCATTCTTAATACATACATCCTTGCTTCGAGATATTTGATAAAATTTCATAATTTTTTTCCAGAATTTTTTAGGTTTGTAACAGCTGCCTTGGTATTCTCAACGAAATTATCGGATGTTAATATTAAACACGCTTAATGAGCTTTTTTTTTTCAATTTTCAGACCCCTGTATATTTTTCGAAGCACAGTAAACCAAAAAATACAGCTACCATTATCTGACGAGGAATAAAACTTGAACATGCGAATCGTGAACTTCTATTAGCAGTATAGCAGTATAAGTCTTCGGAGAAAAAGTTCACAAGAACATAATTATAACCCACCGAATAAAAATCAATCTTTATAGTAAAACTTAGATAAAATTGATCCAGTCGTTTTTCAGTGAGTAACCGTATTAATCCCAATCTGAATATCCGACCGCTTCTTCTTTGCGCTAATTTTCTTGATTGGATTTTTCGTACGATAAAACAAAAAAAGACACGGTTATGTACCAAAAAATCTGTATCGGGTATAGATAAATCTATTATACGTGCGCCACGGTAGAACGGACTTACGGTGATAGGGAAAGGGAGCAACAATGGTTTTATATTCTCAGGCGCGTTAATATCAAGTGATCTATGACACCTGCGAACCGCTCCTTCGTCATTTTCCCAAGAATTTTTTCTTGGGGGCTTTTAATATCGCTGACAGTTTTTTCTTTTTTTTTCTTCTTCTTTTTTTTTTTTTTTTTTTCTTTTTCCATCCCTCTCTCTCGCTTTTTTTCCCAACGTTCAAGGTGGGTCACATTGCAGCCTAATGGGCGGGGAGGGATATCCCCGTGCTCTGACGATGTTTGAATTTTCTGAACCTTTTTTCAATGCGGCAACACTCTATTTTAGAACGGGTACGCGCTGCTATTCAGCAAAAAGCTGTGGACGATGTTCAAGGCTTATACGGAGAGGCCCCAGTGGTGTGAAAGGGATGATAAGAGAGATAACTCACCCTAAGAAACGGGAGGAACAGTTTTTTTTTTTTATATTTTCTTTTTTTTATTCTTCTTACCAACCTGCAGCTAGGGACGAATTTGAAAAAGTTTCAAGTAGAAATTATTTTATTGACCAGACTCGCAAACTTATACCGCAAGAGGCTAAAAAGGGCTGAAGCAACTGGCCGCGTTAAAGGTAACAGGTATACAGTATATTATATATATATATATATATATACAACTGTTTTCCGATAGTTTATCGGCATGGAAACGTGAAGCGTTTCATTTTTATTTTATTTATTTTTTGTCTCCTGAAGTTGAAAACAATTGAATTCGAAAAACGTACGATAGATACGAAACTGCAGAGGTAGCCAGTCAGGTTCCAATTTATTTTCCTCCCCCTATATAAATAACACCCATAAATAACCATTACCGTAGACTTCGAACGGCACTAGAAAAAAAAAAACAGAAAAAAAAAGGAACGAGAAAATTTCCAGGAAACTATTTAGCATTAGGAAACGATGAGTGTGATATTTTTCACGGTCTCAGTATGAGGAGAGGTAAATAGCGAACAGCTGTAATGACAGAGAGAAAATGAGGAACTAGATGGGGGGGAGAAAAGGAAAAGAATAGTTGCGTAGGTGGGAATAACAACCCTATTTCAAGAAAGTCCTTCTAAGGGCATCGGAATCTACGCGATCCCTTCGCGTTCGGTAAGAAAGTGGCAATGATCGATGGGAAGAGCTGCAGCGTTATACGCGCGCGGCTTGCATACCGCTTTTGTTTTCGTTCTATTTTTGAATGCGTCTGCAGCAGGGAGACACGCGGGTGGCCTCCGTGTTTTCCTAAGCCGGCGCAAAATTACACACCACCCCGTCCAGGGGCCCCGCGGGACCCCGCGAGATCCTGTATATAAGACCCCGGAGGAGTCCTGCACCACCGTGGTTCGCGGTTGGTCCGCCACTTTTGGCAGTCTTATTTTTCGGCGTTCCTTTATAGGCTCCCTCCTCGCCCCTCGCCAATCAAAAGCGAGTAAAACGTAAAAAATCAGGGGCCAGAAACTCGTGGAGGGTCCTGCGGTAAGCAGACCCAAACACGAACGAAAATATATTGACCGAAGACCCAGAAGACCCAGCGAAAGTTCGTACATGCATGAAGCCTTCCAAAAAATTAACTACGCCTCACCAAGCATTAAACAAAAATTTGACCAAATATATGAACAGTCATCATTTTTAATGACGCAGCGATCGATACGCGAATATTATTACAGATTTTTCAAAATATATATGTGCGAAAGTTTAGACAGCGGGGGGAAAAATCTTTGGATGATGAAAAGTACCTTTCGAATAATCGAGTGTGATTAGAATGTAAAGTAAAAAATCACGGTCAGAGGGTCAGCGTCTGTTAAGACCATCCGTTTGTCTGCAGCGAAGCGGCAGCGATTGAGTTAAATCGGTTAACGAGACGGAAGATATGTTGACTTCCAGAATGCCAGCTGTGGGTATACCGGGCAACGAAATGATTATTATAGTTTACAACCAAAGAACTGCCCATTGTAGAGCCTGTGGAAGCCGCCATGTAATTTTCTACCCACTAAAATAGCCATTGTCTCCTTTCTCCGTCCCCCTTTCTCGTTTTCTCTCTCTCTCAAGTATTCTTATCCTATCCTCTTGTGATTCTCGGCAAATAAGGTACAGTTCAGTGGAAAAATTCATTCAATCAAGTTTACTTCTGCACTTCATACGAGGGGACCAAAATTCTGAATTTTGAACTTTGAACTTTGTATATCGACGCTGGTATATGTATTATATATAAATACGTGTGGGATGTATCTCAGTTAAAATTTAACTTTGTCAGCACAGTGAAATTACGATCAAATAAACTCGTACCACAAGGTTACAAGACTCGGTTTCGTAAACCCAATGTTACGGAAACCTGCTAAATTTCATTCGTCATAGTTTATCAAAATGTTTGATATTTGTTCAGAGATAATAAACGTATACGGTGGTGCGGTGTGGCGTTCAGAAAGTTCATAAAATATAATTGGCTAATTATAATTACGCTATTGTTCAATGCGTACGTAAATAACTTAATTCCTTATTGCACTACAGTGTGCAGCGGATAAAAACTGCTCTTCCATTGTAAAAAAAAGTCGATACAACTGTGCAGGCTGATACAATTAAAAACTTTTTCAGTTCTGTAATGACTGTGCCATTACCATATTCATATTTCTCATTTCAGTGCATGTAGAATCTCGTGATATTGTATAAATAATTTCATTAATTTTCCACGTATATTGTGCGAGCAAATAATCTCCGAGTGGAATAAGTCTATCAACCAAATGAAGGTATATGAACTTTAAAGCTTTTCATTACATTTAAAGGTATACGTATACCCGAGAATTTGAAATTAGCTCGACTTTTCGTAAAAGTTCATTCTATAGCCTCGTCCCATTGGAATGTGACGACGCGTAATTGCGCGTGACTAAGCCGAGACGAAATATAAGCTTTCCCAGTCCGTTAAATCATCTATTTATCGTTGAAACGGGACATCTTGTAATCAAACGACAAACGCTATCACATCATGTAGAAATATATCCTAAAACTTTGTCAAAAGTTCCGTGAATACCATCAAGCCTTCGCACTTTGAAGCAACAACTCACACAAACGTTTAAAGGCAAAAGTTTAGCGAGGTAATTTTCCCTTTTATTCGTATTTCTTCAAAAGCTAAACGTTCAGCTCACCTTTGCATAATAATTGGTCTTAAATAATGACCGTAGTCAAAGAAAATTGTAATTTCAGACTCCGATTCGCAAGTTCTGTTTTTTTTTTTTTCTTCTTTCTTTCTTTCTTTTCTTTTTTTTTTTTTTTTCATTTGTTTTTATTAGACATACTTTTTTTTATCACAGCTGGCTTACACCGTCGTTAATAAATAAGTAATTATTTCACCATTACTTATTCCGATCTTTTATTCTGATCGGCTGTAGTATAACAATATATAGTATGTATATACCGTGCACATATAGGTATATACGCCTGTATATATCCGTACAACATTCATCTTTCTGCAGAAATCGCAAAGTCGTCAGTCAATAAATCGTCGGGACACGCAAAGTAACCCTCAATCTCTATCAGTATAGTAAAAAGACTGGTAATTTCATTGATTTATTGTCCTTTTTTTCACCTCGTTTCTACTTTTCATTGCTCTGGACACCAGCTGGCATTTTCCCAGTGAAAAGGACTCCTCTTTCCTACTCGTAAGCCTTTGATGATATGCGATTTGCTTGAACAATCCCACTGTTTGTTCGATTACTTATCTACCATACACCCCCACGTTTATCGGGTGCATGCATAAGTCTGACGAAATAAATGGGATAAAAATTCTCCGATTTATTTCAATTAATGAATCCTCATGAGTCCAAAGACTAGTTGAAACTGATTTTGAAAATTTGACATTTGTTTCGAGAATTTTAGGACCTAACCGAGCCTAACTGATCCTTCGATCTAAGACCGCGATCGGCACCTAAGGAATAAGAAAAGTTTAAATTCCGAAAGTGAGACGGTTTCGCGTTCCTGAAATACCCGCGACTATATAGGTATATATAATATATACCTATACAATATGCATAAGAGCCTTTGTCCAGCGGTGTTACCGGCTTGGTTAGCATTGGCTTAGCCCCGTACCTATTTAAGATTGTGTTTAGTAAGACCCTATAAGCTATAGGTAACACGATTCAGCGTGGTGTAGGTCAGATTTAAGCCGCCTTTGATATTTAAATCGACCGCGAGACCCGACCGACCGACCACACATGTATCTGCATACTCCGCACCTTGAACAGAACCGCATGATGCATATAAGAAAAACATGAAAAAGAAGAGAACCGAGAGAAAAAAAGAGAAAAACTAAATCGCTATAAATTTATTGACCTGCCATACCCTATTTTGACTTTCGTTTATTTCACCTAGTTATTCAATCAATGCATTCGTGTGATCATTTTCACGTGCATTTCAGGAGAACACGGTGTGTATTGAAGTGTTCAAAAATTCACCTTGCTCTTCTGATTCTGATTGCTATAGTGCAGGCGCTGCTATAGGGGGATGCCTGCTTCGAGTTACGCGAGATATATTATAACACCGGTCGTAACTCGAGTCACGACTCACGACTCGAGTTGCCGAGCGAGTTGTCTGGCCAAGTACCAAAACGCAGCGCCAACTCGTCCGAGAGAAGTTAGTCTGTTAAATGACTGGGAATCTCGCGGCTTCAGAGGTGAGGAGGTGTCCGTAATGAAGTTCTCTCTGTAGCATCGTTAACTCCTGCAGGTTTTTACTGCGACTAACACACCAGGTTCATTTGTCGCCTACACGCGACCTTATTACCAATATAACATATATACATATATATATATGTGTGTATAGGTATAGATATTCACATGAATATACACACATAGTGAATACCGACACATACAAAATCTTTAGTAGTCTCACCCGAGGACATATCCCCCTTCAGACCAGGCAGGACACCACGTGCCCCCACTCCCAGGAGTTAAATGACTTGATGGCACACACGCACGGTAGTCATATAGTTTTTAATTTAGCTTCAGAATCCGTGCTGTTCACCAGGCAAACAAATGTCGTGTTTTCCGGGTGTCAGAGGAGCCATTGTGACTCACCTGTCTACTTTGATCATTATTTTTTCATCCTAGTTTAGCCAACAATTAGAGAGGGAGAAACAAACGCTAACGAATTTATAACCAAAGTTATCAACACTATAGACATCAATTAACAAGATTTAAGTGTAGGTATGTGTATTATATGCGACACAGAAACACCGACTACGGGGCTGTCTACGAACATCATAAAATTACAAATTTATCGTATTTCTCTTCGGGCAAGTTTTCATTCCCCGAAGACGTGCGGCTGCTAGAGATTCCCGCAGCTGATGGCAAAAGTTGAAGACATCAAATAATGGTTCCTACCCCGGCCTTACCGGGGCAGAACGACAGTGATCTATTTTACTTCTTTTCGGTGTTGTACTTCTTCTTTCCCAATTATTGATTCGTTCAAATACCTTCTATTTCGTATAGGGGAGAGTGGGGTAATTGCGAACGCGGGGTAAATCCGAACAGGCCATTTCTCTATGTTTCCTCTACCCAATCTCCGCAAACCGGTGCATATGGAGAGCTGTCTCAAATTGCAGTGTTGACGCCCTATCAAATGTAAAAAAACTCGTAAGATGTTGGAGTTAATAACCGTAAATACATTTCAATGAATTTGATCTAATTATTGTTAGGTGTTCAAATCGATGAAATGACCTGGTTTTATGTAATATATTGTTGAATATTTAGCTTCAGAAAGTAAAATCCATGACGATATCATCGCCCACCTTCAAGTTCAGAATGTGAGGCCATGTTTCTTTGCAATGTTACTTTCTATCGATTTGATCGTTTGGGGTAATTGCGAATTGCGTAATAACAGGTTCGCAATTACCCCGAGCTGATATTTCTTCACCATGTCTTGTTGGAATATTGATTATCTGCAGGTACTCGGTTGATTTTTGATGTTTTACCCCTATTTATTATCGGATTTATCTCAAGTCTAGTCGTCCGGGCTACCCCAAGTGCTGTTCGCAATTACCCCAGGGGGGTCGGGGTAATTGCGAAATGCAAGGGTTTCGTATTTATTCAATATTTTAACCTAATTCTTGATTTAATGATATAAATTGTGATGGATTGCCAAGATAAGATATCATAGTTGAGGTTGCAATAAAGAAAAATTTCATAACTATGTGATTTCCTCGGTTTTTTTCCAATCTCCCTTAGGTGTTCGCAATTACCCCATCTTCCCCTACTCGTTAGAGGTTGATCAGAGAATCTTCAGATTTGAAGGTGAAACGCAGACGGGAATTTTTTATTTAAACAATAGCTTCTTTCTATCAGTCGAATATCTTCTAACCATTTGTTAGACACTGATGGATGCCGTGTCTGCAGAACATTTCCTACCGCATAGTGAGAAAAAAAAAGAAAAATAAACGAAGACCAAAAAAAAAAAAAAAAATAACGAAGGCGAAGAAAAAAGAGATAAACTAAAAAACGTAACGGTCTAAACTTTTCGAACAGATAAATTAGAAAGAAACTTCTCTACCCTTACAACCCGGGAACAATGCACTTGCAATTATTATCACGCGGCGGAGTGTTCTTATAGTTAACTGCGGTTACCTTGCACACTGAAGTAGCTCTATGCTTTCAATTTTTCCATTCTCATATCCGCTTCGATTTCCAATTGCTAGAAAAATAGACGGAATAATGGCATGGCGGTCGGCGCGAACTGAGGGTAGAGCAAATTCGCTGGAAACAGCTTCGAGTGCATTTACTCCGAAATTCACTTTAGATTACACTGGCCTGCTGGCCTGCCACGAGTCGTTGCAGTTTTCTCTTTCGGTCGTTAACCCCGAAGGTATAAATGCGATGAAAACTTCTAATAGAAACCTAGTAGAATACCCACAGAATTCATCTAGTGGTCCAAGCATGAGTGCACCACGTCTATAAACTAGCAATGTAGCAATTACCTCAGTATCAAATGTTATAGCCATCGATATGCGAGTCATTCGATCTACACGCACAATATGCTCGTTAAACGAGCTGATCCTGATCAGTCTAGATTCCATTTCCAGGATTCTTAAGAAAGTAAGGAACGTTGAGGAAGCGCAGAGCCGGAACGAGATAGAACTTTCCGAGTGTACCGGTACTCGCAATAACGTAGAGTACTCCGTTATTCGGTCCGAAGTGGGCGAGAATCGTTACAGAGCTTTTCGAGAGGAGAGTAAATTTTATTTGCCGCGCCTGAAATATATTGCGGATTTACTTTCCGCTGTTTCATCTCGATTTCAACAGAGGCAAAATAATATCAGTGCCTTTGAAACTCGGGCGAAAAATGAATAGTTTTGTATATACTATACACACATTTCGAAATATTTTATAGGGTATGGGCCTCTGTGAACCTACTCGAAATATTTTTGCCATTAATAATATCGTTGAGGACCGGTTTTCGATTTTACGGTTCATTCCATGCTGTGGATTTTGACGGGCTGACTTGGGTAAGGTCAGGAAAGGTTGAAGGAAAGGTTAGCCAACCGAGTTTTAACATGTCAGAGAAAGATGGATGATGCCGCAGTGCGAAATTGTCAAATATTGCCACCTTGCATTCAACAGTAAACGGTAACGAACGGTATTTCCTAATTCGAGTAAACTTACATCAAGAAATGTGTGCCTTCCAATCACAAGACTCAAAGTATTTCGCAAGCTTCATGAACTATTGCGGTCTTCCCTCAGCTGTGATAGAATTCGGTATAACGCAAATGTCTAAATACCCAAAATTTCTGATACGAAAGCATACAAACGTATTGTATTGTATTGTATTGTAAACCTCTTGATACGGACTTTGCAATCAAGTCTACACACGATTACTAAAATGTCCATCATGATCACGTAAATTGGTACAGAAGACCTACCAAATTGGTATAGTAGACAAGAAGGCAGTCGATAAACCTTAATCGTTATTTAAAAGCTTGATTCTCACGCCAACGTGCGTGCCGAATATCCCCTTATTTTAATGCAATAACATCTGACGTTGGTATAGCTGTACTTCATAACTACAGTTCACATGAATTTTCTCCTCATAATCTGCCAATGCGGTAGTACAATCATAAGAACGTTCTATCGGGGGACGAAAGAACTATTTAAATTCTGGAAAGGATGGAAAAGACGGAATTGTATGAATTGACTGAGTTACCTTTTTGTTTCTTTATCGTGAGTTAAGGTGATGTCATGTCGTACCGGGTCTGGGTTGAAATTCCGAATTTTAAAAGTTCCGAACGGTCAGAGTTCGATCTTGTTTGAGGCAACTTAGAATTTTCAGAAACGTTGAAGTTCAGAACATTAAGATTCCGAAAAGTTGGAACGTAGACAGTTCCAAACTTCAAAAGTCCAAACCTCCGAGAGCCCAAAAATCCGGAAATTTTGGTCTATTTCTCAGAACGTGAATACACAAAATAGTTGATTCAAATCGATACCCTCGTTATGGAAACCTATTTCATTTACATCAGTCGATAATTCTGATGTCATAAATAATTGATAGGATGTGTAAAAAAAAAAATCCCAAAAAACAGATCGTAAGACGAATAATGTGATCACTTATTGGTTTCAATACGATCAATACGGCCCGAGTTATTGAACACTGAATGAATCCACGCGTGAATGTCGAGTCTCGGAGGTTTGACCTTTCGAATCTTCAGCATTCGGGATTTTGAATTCTTGTTGTTCTTCGTTTCAAATTTTCCAAAATCATCTTTCCTAAAAACTGTGATTCGGTAATATTCAAAATCTGAATTTTTACGCTTGAGGATTTCAAAGATTGTACACGCCTACACTCCTGATTTTTCATCAAATTCCAAAATAAAGCCACGATATAAGAATATTCATCAGAACGAATTTTCCTTCGGGGAATCCTTTTGATTTGATCAAATTTATCCCTTGGCATGCTTATTGAGTCCGATACAATATCACGAGTTACATCTCTTCAGCAACTGTGATAACTCAGTTTGAACTTGATTCTTGATTAACACATCACAGCACCGACCCCGACTACCTTTTCGCATTGACTGTATCGCTAATAAGACACAGGTAGTTAGTGCCGGCAAGCGGGAGTGAGGAAGGGGCCCAGTAGGGGGCCCAAAGGGTGGAGGATAGCCGGAGGAAAAGAGGAGGAAGCAGTTGGGCCTGCTCGCGCGCGCACCGTATACAAACCACGGACCCCACGGTGGACCACCCGAGTTCTGAGGTGAGCGCTGGTACCCTGTAATCACGGGTCCAGCCGCGAGCCGACAAACCGAACCAAAAGAGATAAAGATAAACAGAGATTCAAGCCTAAGAGTTGATGGGGGAAAGTATAAGAAGTGAACCGGGCCTTGTTAAGTATGATGTGCGACGTTCCTACACAGACATATTCCACATCTATACACATTACACTCATATACTTATACAGGACGGTATCCTTGCAGGCCCGCACGAGGATTCGAGAAGAATCAATGGTATATGTACTGTGTATGATACTTCTTACGAATTTCACCTCGATAGAAGGTGAAACGGTGATCGTGACTCGATATCAATGAATTATATAATTTATATGTCGTGCTACGTGATCGCGTAAGATTTATCATACGTCGAAATATTTTGTGATAAGAATGAAAAGCGTCATTCAGATACCTACCTACGCGAAAACGATCAACTAATACGTTTTATTTTATCAGTGTGACGTGGTTGGCCAGATTATGTGTAGCGGTAATTATTTTCTAACGCTTAAAGAGCGACGGAAAACGATATACTATACCTATAATCTTCGGATTCTTTAACACTGACGTGTCGATGAGAGATATCGAAGTAGGTACTACCTATACCTGCATTTACACGCCTCGGTCATTGTGACTAATGCAATAGGCGGCGTGAATCAATATACGATTTTTGTCTCGTCGTTAATTGAAGAGTTGATTTAGTACGTCGAAAATAGCCGCTAGTTCTTTCGTGTATTCCTTTCTGTCGCAATATCACATTCTTTGCGAACGATTTATTTAATTATTTTTTTCCTTTATTCTTAATTTGATTTTTTTCTTGTTTTCTCACCTTCCTCGAAACATGCACAAACCGGCGAAGGAGGATCTCGAGTGGAGACTTGACTCATTCTAATTATTTTTCTATAGCTTTGAGGCGTGTGATTTAGCCGAATAAATTCAAGCCAACGAAAAGATGAAGTAGCAGAATGTAAAAGGGTATAAAACAAAAGTCTGTGAAGAAGTAGGTATTCTAAGTTATCTTGAATATAATTAAAAATTTAATTTAATCGACAAGTATCGACATTTTTCACCAATACTCTATACCTACAATCAACTCGACTCTCCTAAACCCTCTCAACTTCAGACGATTAGGTATTATATCAGCCGAAAATAAACCAACGAGAACGAAAAAAACGCAAAATAAAAGTAGAGGTACGTTTTCAAAATCGAAAAATCAATATGACTAAATTTCTTAAAGATATGTAAAACAAGAAGAAAAATAATGATAACAAGTCTAACGGAGAGCCAATTGAGAAGAACTGCAGGGCTGCTGCGGGGGCGGGGGCGGTAGCGGAGATGAAGCTAAAGCTGTGGAGGTGAAGGTGGAGGCAGGTTGCGCCCGCGAGCACCACATGGCGCGTCAAGAAGGAGATGTTCGCCAAGCCGTCGGTCGAAGGCGCGGAGGCATCCTTACCACGTGGTCGCCGGTCTACCGGTCTGTCGGTCGGACGGTCCGGTTCGCCGGTCGTACGGTCGGTCGGATGAGACCACCGTGCTCGCGACAGGTGCGACTAGCCACCGCGCTCGATGCAGAGGCCAACACCATTATTATGCCCCGGTTGATGTCTCTATTCCGTCTGGCTCGTTGTTGGCTTCACGGAGATCCAGGTTCGTTCAAAGGCAGGATAGAGACAGAGCAGCGATACGGATGATCTGACCAAGTCAATTGTACCATAAGGGGTGGATGGGGGCCTTCGATAACGTGCCGACAGATACCACTTGATATTCTCGAAGAGACGATACAAACTGATCTGTCCAATTTTCACATTTCATCCTCGTAAGCTGCACTGATACATGTATCCAAGGATATTCGACGAGAATCGTACATTCTTCATCACCATTTCGAAGATAGTATTAGCAAGCTTCGAAGTTTCTTCTTCGAAACAGTTTTTTTCTTCCCTAATATGGTCCTGGAAATTTTTACGTTTGGGAAATCGTTCGATCTTGAATTTTGAGGGTTCAGTTCCAAAGCACTCAGTGAACCTAACTAAAGGAATTTCGTGTGTTTTTCTTTGGAAGTCACTGTTCTGATGAAAAACGGAAAATTCAAAAATTTATAAACAAACTGATCTACTGAACATCGCCAAGTTGTAAGGGATGGAAAAAAATGGGAAAAAGCGACAAGTCGATCGAAACACTTTTTAGATATTTTTGTCAAACTGTATATCTTTGGAGGTTTAACGATGCGCTGAAAACAACTGATTCAAAGGATGAGAGGTGAGAATAAATAATACCCGTTCTTTGTGAAGTTTAAAGCCTCACAAGCTCATTCGGGAATACGAAGGGAAGAAAACTGAAACAGTTTACTTGCAATTAATTACTCAGCTCTTTAATTACGTGGTACTTTGGAGTCGGAAGACAGTACCTATAGTGTTTAGAAACGAGATCTTCGATTCTACGGATTAGGGTCGTTCTGGGTTGATCCGGAATTATTACTTCCCCGTTATATATCACGAGGACCAATCGTAGGCTTGCGTAGAAAGTATACCGACGTCGTAAAAGGTTAATGAGATTAAAGTAAGATTCTGGTGAGACGTTGTTTCTCGGTGAAACTCGATCGATTCAAAGCTTTGAAAGCTTTTCCTTTACGCTTCTTGTATTTTCGATGACCATGAAGATAACAGTCTTCAATTATGGATACGTGACAAGCTGAAATTATTGGATGGTTAACAACTGGCTATACACTACGGTTGATTATGAGGTTTCTTCGACGCGTGAAACTTGGAAATTGAGCGAAATTATCAGCCTCGTCTAGGAAGGCACTCACACTCTGCGTGTGCGGCATATAATGTCCCATAAAACACGTAATGGGTTTCTAGGCCTATGGCTAAGTCATGACTACTTAGCTAGCCAACGGCTTAAGACTTGGTCGAAGTAAGACTTTGTAGCCCAATCAAGTTTCATGCCAAAAACAATAAAAATGAATCGTCAATCATTTGACACTAATTGTAAATCACATCCAAAGATCACAAAAGATATCGTAGAAAGGTGTACTACATCAAATTTTAAGATCGGACTCCTTTATCCAACGAAAAAAGCTTCTGACGTAAGGCAAAGGGAATAATGGTATAACGAATACGAAATCTAAAAGGGAAGCTGAGCCCTGCAGTCAACAGGACCACTGAGTCCCGAAAGGGCAAAAGAAGGCTATAAATAAATGGTTTCGTTGACGCACATAGCCATTCATAGAATATAAAATAAGGGCTGGTTTCTTTGATAACCAAACGGGATATGACTTTCAAGGGTGGTAATGGGAACGGATTCGGTAGTTGGGGGTGGGTGTGAAAATACCAACAATGTATTTTTTGTGTTACTATACCCTGTGTTTTTCCCTCGAGTCTAGTCTTGTTGAAAATTGGCTTTCAAGAAGGGGCAACAGCGAGTTCCTCGCGTCATTGAATGAAAATGATAAGATACACAAATAACTTTGAATGGGTAGTTTCTAACAATAGAAAACGCCGACCCAAATCGCGAAAAACGCGACATCTAACTGCGTCAAAGGACTCCAGGATTCGATTGAGCCTCCATCATCATTTAATCCCCAAGGCCTCGCTTTCTCCTCATACAACCTACAGAACCCACCTGGAACCGATATAGCGTAGGTGATCTGTTATTGAATACCATAACTGCGTGGAAGTAATAAAATATACAGAGATGGCCGACTAAATGAGATACTGAGAGACACGCGCACAGAGGGTTGTAAAGGTGGAGTGGGAGAACCGTAACTTTACTCAACAACTCTTAACTAGCTTAGGCTCGCTTCGCTTTCAAGTGGCGTTAGCTATACAGTTTAGAGCAGCTGCTTAAGCGCGTGCTCGTCGGGCAGTGACGCTGGCGAGAAAACAGGGAAGAGGGAAGAGGGAAGAGGTTTCAAGGGACGGGAACTAGGAACTGGAAACTGGGAACGAAGAACCTACAGCAGGCACGAGCCATATGCCGCGTATTCTGACCGATTTTTTGTCGCCCCAATTGCTATTAGGTCCTTAAATTCATCCTTCAGATCCTGCCTACGCGTGGCTCTCCAAGTCCAAAGAACAAGGTGGTCAATGTATGAGCCCTGATCTTTGGAGATCTCTCTTTGGAGATCTCATACCACCTTTCCTCGATGTATTAAATCGGCTAAATTTGATAATTGGTAATTCGATTGGTTGTTGATTGGCTCGGTGTTGATTCCAATTTTATGTAGATCATTTTTATGACGAATAAATAAAGTGATTCGAATCGTATAGGTATACCTACGTGTGTGTGGAGTATAGAGGCTGATAAATTCGGCAAATCCGTAATCGGCTTAGCCACGTCCCTTCTGAATTTTTTCCCTGTGTCTGTCTCTTTTTCTCTTGCAGGACGTCGCCGCATAGCTACGGTACGTTGATTTTGACGTGAATTCGGACGCCGGGCTATAAATTTGGAGAAAATTTATTCAAACGACTTTTATCTACCTTACCAAACGCGTCCGAGGATCGGCAATGTATAAAGAAGAGCTCAAAAATTATCCCTATATACCTCGTCCGTACCCCCTCTTGGCAACCTTTACCTTTTTCCATTATACCGAGACGTCGAACGTCACCGCCACCAACGAAGCTATCAGCTGCCAACACAGGCAAGCTTACCTATTCAACGGTATTCTCGGTCGACGGGGCGGTGGAGCATTAAGCACACGGTATATCAGTGCGCGTAACAGGCCAGCAATTATCACCCTAACTTGAATGCAGCCCAACGTCCCTACGGAATATATATCGCATGCCACCGTGTGCGTGTCGCGGTGATCACGGTTCACCTAGAGCATGGAAAACCAGGAGGGATGGAGATAGGGAAGGAGAGAATAGCAATCGGAATAGAATAGGTGCCTCTAACGTAGTACCGATTGTCGAATTGAGAGATGTCAGAGGGATTTGGACAATGGAAGTGTCTACTCCTCTGAGCTATTTGAAATAATACGCTTCTCACTGTCACTGCTTGAAACTGCAGATTGGATAGCAGAAAAAGAAAGGATCTTTTTTTCGTTGATGAAATAATAAGTACGATTGTATCGATTATTTGGGATGGAAATAAACGGTTACATGCAGTTTCTAGTACTGCTCTTATACATGTGTTGAATGCATTATTAAAACTATTCCGCACAATTAATTAACAGACGACCAAATAATTTCGCTGTGATATCTGTCGCGGTATAAAATATAATATCGCCCTCGTTACACACGATACGAAAAATGTCGGCTTTAACAGCGTTGTGACAGAAGTTTTAGACATTTCTTTTTATTTCAACGAAATTATTAAACTGAAATACCCTCTTCGTACCTAAAATAGAATGAACGTATTATATTATAATATTATACAGGTGTTTGACAAATTTGGCAAAAATTTGTTAATTCATCAAATTTGTGATTTATAAAAGAGCGAAAAAGTACCCATATTCCCAGAGGATTTCGTGGGAAATAAAGTTTCTTTTGAGTATAGCTCTTTGCAGCGTGACTGGTTTTGTGTTTTTCGCTAGTCAGTGTGATTTGTCACGTGGTGGGTGGCGCGCGATTACCTTGCATTTGCAATTTCACGCGCTCCCCATTTCGCTCATCTTCTCCCAAACTCTGCTACCTAATACAGAATCCTTCCGCTTCTCGTATCCACTCGTCATTAGCAGACTTTATTTTATCCCTTTTCTTATTATATCCTGCAGTCGACGAAAATATAATTTCATAAAATATCGCCTCACTGTCAATCTGGGATATCTGAATTAGTTATCATCGATGATAGTCGACCGATTCGGTATAATAGCTCGGTGACGGAGCTGGCATGGATATATCCGAAGGGTCCAGGCTTGACTAATCGTCTTGGAAAACAATCCTCACCCGCTGTGAAACAACCCAGTCTCGTTTACAGGAGAGTCACACGGCGGGGGTAGGTATAACCGACAAGGCCCGTTGCCGAAAAGCTCGTTAATAAATTTCGCCTCGTTGACTCGTTGAATTTTCTGAACAAAATTGTTCGGCTCTACGGGGTACTCGATATTTATATCGTTGGAAGACTAGGGATCCCCATCTGCTTGTTGATAAAAGTCTTGTTCGTCGAACTACACCACGTTCTCTCGTTCCTCTATAACAAACTAAATCCGTTTCCCGGTCAGATAGAATCGAATAGCTAAATCGGTTAACCATTATTGACTCAGCTGACAATGAGCGAATCATTATCAATTCGGATCCATGAATTAAAGTAAATCTGAAATAAAGAATAAGTAAACGAGTGTATTTCAGCTACCATAACAACGGTATATAAGATAAAACCCTCCCATCTTGAGAAGGATTCTGCGACTCGTATACGTATATATCTAGGTGTCACTTACCGTTGTTGGAATACCCTGAAGAATCGAGGTAAGATTGATAACTCCCAGTGTAATAAATGTCACGAGTGACGAATAGGCGTCGCCCATATATATATATATATATATATTTTATAAAATGTGAAAAATACGTGCAGCTATAAGGTAATTGCAGTACGATATAAACAGATGTAATAACATAGCTAGGCGTTTTATATGAAGTTCTATTATTTTTATGCGGATATATGGTTAGAGCCATTCCCTGCGCTGCAGGTTTAATTAGATTTTCATAATAAAAGTCAGTTTTGTTTTATCTCTCTTTTATAATGAAAAATCGTTCGATATCAGTACCTACAATTATTAACACGAGAGACATAATACGTCGATAAATATTTAAAGTTGACGAGGTGCACATCGTTCCGTGTGCAGGCATTTGATATAAATGAATTCTCATGACAAAGAGCTGTAATTAATCAGTACGCGTCATGGTTTTACGGGTAGGTTGGATGTTTTGAAATGGGGTAAAGGAAAGTATAGGTATATATCTAGCTATAAAAAATTCAACGTTCAGAGAACCGCGCATCTACTAGCTAGGTACTACATATGTGCATACGATGTGTGTACATATCTCGCTATACATAGACCGACATATATACATATACATATACACATATATATATATTCGCAGGGTTTCGCAAGTAGTAGAGAAACGGGCTAGCCTTTAATACGTGGGGTCACTTCGAATCGATGAACCGAAAACGAAAAATGAGAATAAATCAACAAGTGTTCACTTCGGGGAGAGACCTTTCTCACACTCTCTCTCTTTTTCTTTTTTTCTCTCTTTCTCTCTCTCACTCTCTCACTACGAAGGGAGAAAGAAAAGCAAAAGTTATAAAGGCGGAAAATGGAATAAAAAAAGAAGAAAAAAAAAAAAAAGAGAAGGAAAAAACTCGTAGTTCCATTGAAAGGAAATGAACTGATGCGTCAAAAATGAGTCTATTGATACAGAAATTTATTTAACTATGTTGATCCCGGTCAATCCGTTCTTTTCAAGTTTGCTTTCATATTGAATAATCACAGAGTTATAGTACTTTCCACTGACAAAAAAATATAGTCAGAGAATCACTCGTTGAGACACAATCTGTATTCATATAGACATACGTGGCTCTGGATCCAAACACACAAGGGTTATACCTACGAAAACCATATAATATACGTTTTTGACTATACCTACAAAGGATGGATATGAAAAATATGACTCGTTAACAATATTCTTTGATAGTCCCAACTTTAATGCAGGTATTCTGTTCGTGAGAGGTTCGGTGAGAGTTGGGATATAGTGACGTGAAAGATTTTAGCTGATATTTGATCAATAGCTATGTAAGCAATGAGTAGATACCTACCATTGGTCAATGGTATATATGATACAAGAGCCAAGCCTGCAGACAGTGGGTTTTATCAGTATCGTAAAAATACCAGTGACATATCGTAGTACTATTATCTACCGTGATTCACTCAATTTAGCTTATCAATTAATTGCGTGTGATTAAAAGAATGTCATTACATAAACCCGCGTGCCCGCGTATGACGGTTTCGACCGAAACTTCGGTTTTCGCTTGTCACCGATGTAAACAAGATGTTTTCCACTTCGAATCATGCTTTCATGAAATGAACACGAAATTTATAACGTTACTATGCTTTCAATTCATCGTTCAAACAATAAATAATTCCCCCCGCGTATATATATACGCTTCTGAAACATGCAGGATTCGTAAGCCTTCCCTAGTGACGTTAAAATATTGCTTTTGGTTCGAGCTAATCCTGATAGGTTATAGTCATTAATTTATAGCCTTTCAACAAATTATAATCCACATCCGTCAAGCCACTCTACACCAAAAATTTTCCAGTACGAAACATTTGTTAAAAATTTCAAAAATATCACAAAAACCTGCAAAGCAGCATATTAGAACAAAAGAAATGTGTTTCACATCTTGAAGGATTTATTCAGTTTGTTGAAAGAGTCCCGTTTCTAGATATTATTCGAAGAACAGAGTCATTTTGACAAATGATATGTAAATACTTTTTTTCTCTTCTTCCCGGTTGTATTATTATTATTATTATTATTATTTTCTTCCTATTTTATATATCTACATTATTTTGTTTTCCCGTCGAAAGGCCACGTACCGAGCCCCTGTTTTACGAGGGTTTGCAAAAAGCGTTTAAACGAAAATTAAAATATTAACGCAAGCCCGGTAGTATTTCGTGCGTGTTAGAATTGACAATCGCAAGGGTTTCAAGCCAGGACGACTCCTTGGAGAAAAGAAAGGACAAGCTGGGGCTGAACAGTATTTTGGAAGTGACGAAGACTGGACATACACCAGGAGTCAAAGTGAGAGTGAAAAGGGAATAGAGAAGGCGTGTTTTGACAGTCAAAACAGACGCGTGGCAGCAACTGGGATCATATGTCTGTAGCCGAGGGACTAAGAGCTACCCCTAAAACCTATCTTGAAAATAAAAAATAAAAAAGCCTTATAGGCGTAACGTTATACATTATAAATTTTCGATTTGAAATTTCGAATTGGAGATGCCGAATCCTACCACGACATCTTGCACCGACGTTAACTCAGGACTGAAGTACACGGGGTTGAAAATATCTCTTCAATAAAGCTATAGTCTGAAAGGTTGCAAGCTACGGTGATGATCTCACTGAATGATCAAGGGAACGAATTCTACAACGAATTCGTGAAAGCAACAAAATGCCGAATATAGAACGCGGGTCGGAGTCGATTACGAGGGTAAATTCTTTGGAGGACCCTCCCTCGACATTTCCCCAAGGGTAGGGACGCGTTAAGAGCTGGGCACGCGCTCGGTAGACTCGTTTTCAAAACATGCCAACAGGCAGAGTCGGATACTGAGCACCAGGTGCACCAGCCACAATGCGTCTCTGTCTAGTTGGGGACGTCGACAGGGTCCATTCACAAGACCGGAAGTCGACAAACGTGCGAGCGTTCTTTCTATCTGAAACACAGACGCGCGGGTGTATGAGGGAGCCAGAGAAAGGGAGAAAGAAAGAAAGAAAAAGGGAAAAAATGGAGAAAAAACGAAAGACTAGACGAGATATCAGCCTGGAAACCATACAGCAACAAAAAAAAAAAGGGAGTGTTTTGAAAAATGTGCTAACTTAGCTAGGAAACACATGGTGTGACGTCACCGAAGATGACTGGCCAGGCGTATATCCACCCCCATTATACACGTGGTCCAAGAGGCGACGATAATTCTGACACTCGATCCATGAGGGAGGCAAACGAGCTGCTTTATAAACGTATCCAAACGTATGTATGTGTAGGGGTAGGAGTAGGAGTGTTCATTTTGTTCCAATTTGGTTGGCCTGTCAACGTTTTTGACTCCACTTTATTATTCTCACAATTTTAATTTACATGAGTACATTTATTTCCCCGGAAGCTGAGTGAGTGGGCGTATAGAACGAGACAGTGTGGACATGTTAAAATGAGCCACGTAACGAGCTCTCCATTGAATTCTCCATCGTGTATCCGAATTTTTTTTTTTTATCCAATTATATGAATTGAAAGAGAAAAATAAAAAAACGAAACAAGCAAAAATGTGAAAAAAAAAAGGAATATCATTTCTTATATACAGAAAAATAAATCCTTAGGGAAGAAGATAACAAGATTGCCAAGTATATATATAGGGTTACTCGAAGAAATCAACACCCTTGAGCATGTTCAATGAAATTGAAGAAACTCTTCAAGAGCTTTTTCATACGAAGAGAAATAATATTTTAACTGAAATGTTATTGCTCTTACTCTAAGTACAGGAATTGTAAGAAAAACGGCATAAGTTACTGTAATTACTTCCGCAATCGTTACCTTATCTGTAATAGCCCTCATAGTGCGACGTGAAATAACGAATTCACTCCAGATTTGTTAACCGCGCTGATTTTTCTACAGACATGTTATGACGGTCAAATAAAACATCTCAATTTTTGCACACAAAACTTCGTCTTGGGTTTATATATGAAAAAAAAATTCTTAAATTTTATCGAAATTCCAAAGAATCTCTGGTGAAAATGTCGAAAATGCAGATATTTTCAAGACTATCAAAAAGGTCTCGTTCGTGACGGATCACACGACTTGTGGCAGGCAAAGATCATGGTTAGGTAAGCCACGGGCAGGGCTAGTATAAAGCAAGGACCCAGGTCAGTGTAAGGGTGCGGCTTGCTGGTCGCGTGCCGGCATCGTCAGCCCCTCTGTAGCTCCGGGTGTCCTCTCTCAAATCCAACCCTCGTCGTCCTACTGCCGCGAGGCGCCTGGTGGCCAATCCGTAAATACCCTAATGGGGCTAAACTGTCGCTTCTCTTTCCTCGGTTAGTGCAGCAGGACTACCGGGTCCTCGAAGGGTCCCTACCAGAGCTACTCTACTGATCGTCAGCTACTAGGGTCCCCGGAGAAAAGCGTGAGCCCGACGAACGCCCGTTGGCAAATTGCTACCTTTGTCAATGAAATAAAAGTGGGATATATCGGCTTTAAAATTGGGTTTCATTCACCATTCGTCCTGGAACAACCTCACACCCTCCGACAAGAGGTATTCAGTTAACGACAGACCCGACCATTCGGAAGGGAAAATCGACTGCGTTTCAGTTTCGGTTTCCCCAGGTCAACGGTGCCACTCGCGTTATTATCGAACACGAAACACACCGGGTTTGCAATTCAAATGAGAAATAAGGCGAAGGTGTATAGGCGGATCCGTTTTATTGGAATTATTGAAAGCAAATTTTTCATACAAAACTTTGTTTAGCATCTAAACATTGACAAACGACTACTTAAGTAATTATCTTTTTTTTTTCACTCGTTTCATGTGAAGAAAAAAAATGTCTATAGGAAATGACCAGCCGCGATGAAGTGCTTCCAAATGTCAAACGGAAGGGAATAAAAACTCTTCTCTCTCCCTATACCCATGGCAAATTGATTGTCAGCTGTTCCGACTGTGTAATTATAGATCCAACGATTAGGACAAATTATATACCGAAGGATACAACACGATAGTTTAACCAGATACCCGGAGTAACTCCTGAATCTATTGTTTCGAAAATCCCCTGCACGCATATTTTACCATCATCTGTAAAACCCTGTGCAAAAGTGTTATTCCTTTGCCACCTGCAAGATAACATTGACGACACCCACACTCGTACATATATACATACACGTCATTTTTGTTTGCTAAATAAAAGCCACCCCTAACCATGGGCTATGGTTACTAATAAACCCCGGAAATAAGAATAAACCTTTATGGTGAAAATCGCGTACCCATTTACGTCTAATAAAAGGGAATCGTCGCGATAGGGTTTTGTTTGTGGGCCCATATACACAAACATTCGTATGGCAATGAAACTGTACGCATATCTCACACTCTCGTGCACATATGCTCAATTTTAGGGTAGCGTTTACCGCGTTTTAACCCTCCATATATACATCCACCATACGTGCATACATGTTTCATTATTTTCGAGCCTGCAAGACCTTTGAGCAGCGAGATGCTGTGAAATTGACGACTCGACATCAAATTTACTACCGTAAGAAAGTGCTAGGGGTACGTCGACGTTGAGCTGACTTACTTCGATGGAGCTATCAAGTGCAGGATGACACTTGGTGAAGTTCTTCTTCATTTATTCAACCCGTCAATGTTCCTATGAGACCCGGTTCTATCCCTCTCACTCTATGGCCTTACAGCATACGTTAAAAATCGATCATTCTCTTCATTTTTAATTCAAGTTTACGACCTAAGGTCCTGATTACTATACATCCAGCCTCATTACAGTTTTGACGAATCTCTTGGAACAAGAGTTCATAATACTTTTATGTAATAACACGGAAGGTAATTACGAAGTGAGACTAAGCTGGTTGAAATTATCCAGCTGCTTTGAGGTCATCTTTATTTCATAATGTTTGAAATTTTTACTCCTTCGAAATATATGTGTTGTATTTGTATACGTTATATCAATAATTCACAATATCTGGTTAACTTTGATCTCGTTTCTGTATACCCTTCCACGTTATTTCACTCTATTCTACACAATCGCGAGTTAGTTCAGTCTAAATAATCCAACTGACGAACACTGCAGGTGATTGCATCCAAAGCTTCGTTTCCAACTCTCGTTGGTTAAACTTGTAGTACCCACCGTTTCTGAAAAAGCAAATCAAATGGAAACAAATTCAACAGAGTCGAGACTCGGAAAACCGACGTAGTGGGTACGTACAATTCTTCGTCAAACTTTTGCCTCTCGTTTTATCTTCACATAATGAAGATGGACAAAGGAAAGGAAACCATTACCTCGAGAGGTGCACCAGAAGTCTTCGATCTCTACGATATTCAACTGTCAACATTCATTCGAGCGCATGTTACTTTGCAATAGTTATTTTCATATCAGCCTAAGTAATATTCATGTGGTTATCCCTGAAATGAAAAATAATCATTTATCAATATTTTACATACACCTAGATGAATATTATAATTATATTTAACTTGGATTATTTTTGCATTCGTGAACCGCGACTTGTCATTCCCACGTTCTATATATCACCCAGGTAATAACACGTAATATTCGCTAACCTCGAAGGTTCAGCTTCGGTCTACCGCCAACGAAGAACACCTTCGAGGCTATATCACCGTAATTTCATTTACGCATTCGAGACTGCTAAAAAGTGGTACTTTCCGAAATAGGAGTCACTACGACGTAACTCTCTCTCTCCATCCCTCCCACTCTTTCACCATCTGCCCCTGCTCTCACATCTCCCCTCTTCATCAGATATTTTTCGCAATTTTAGCCACCGCTGATGCTGATATACGTTCCCACATTCATGTCAGGACCGAGTCTATTTGATATTGAAATTTTCACAGACTTTATACTACCACGAGCAGACATATCGCGCTCTATTACAAAATAATAAGAAATTCATACACTCTGACATTTTTATTGCATAAATAAACCAATTTATTATAATTGTTGCGTGTTTGTGACATTCTGCAGTCTTCTGGTACTACCCGAAGATCAACCCTGGGTCAACCAATAGTAGCATTGATTTATAGAACATCAAAGTTCGTATGGCAAAGTTCTTTCGCTTCGAGTTTCTTCTTGACTTGTGCAGTTACGAGATTCGATTTAACTTGGCCTCCAACGAGCAGCCTGAGGGGTACACACAACCGACGTCCTCGTCATATGCTACCTCCTTGTACCGCAAGTTCTACCTTCAAACTATCGCGGACCGGCGACGTAATTCCCGATATTGAAAGTGTTTACCGATAAGCTCGGCGCTAGACTTCATTGCTGGCTTCTGGTTATACCTAACATATTTTATTGTTAGTTTTAAGGTTCAATTCTAACTTACAACATTGACAGTAATACTGCGAAACTTTTATACAGCTGTTATATTTTATTTCACCTTTTATACCAAGTTTTATATTTCTCTCTATTCAGATCTTCCTTTTTCACAGGACACGAGAAAAGCTAAGATAATCCAGGTACCAGAACTACTTCTTTCCTCAACAACGAAAAACTTTATCCCCCTTGGGTTTGACCCGCTGACAGACGTAATTGTTGAAAACCACACCCTGTAGCCACGGCGCCAGGGTCTATCAAAACTTTAATCTATCAGTATAACGTGAAGTGATTTAATTTAATCGCTTATTTTGATGACAAGGTAAAGTCCTGCAACTTTATAGCTACGGATATGAGTTTGGTCTTGTTTGGATAATTTAATTCACAGCACAACTCGTTGACATTTTTTTTTTTTTTTTTTTTTTTTTTTCATTAGCTGTCGGTATATTTATACATACATATATACTTTTACATACATATATGTATATAAAAACTATATATATATTATATAATAATTGCAGCAAAATTCCAGCACAGTGGTTGTTTACAGCGATATTGCGATATGGAACAATTGATTAGGAGATTACGCAAACCGCGACGTGAAAAGTACGGCGCCTAAGTGGGGTCTAGACACTTAGTTTGTATGATAAATAAATAGAAATAATTTATATTACAACCGACATAAATTGTATTCCAGCAATCAGATCATACATGAGGATTACGCGAAATTCATCGATCAAGAATTATTATAGTATACGAGTTATATCTTATCTTTGCTATCTCTTTGAACTCTTCAATTTCTTTTCAAACTTTACCGGGTCTTTCATATATATACGCGATCGGGACCGAAGAAATCTAACAATTTTCCTTAATCTTTCGATTTATTTGATCCCCTATCTCTAGTTATGTCACACAAAAAGATGCTTGATGAACGGGAGATTATACGGTATTATGAGCACAGCCCCCAATGAATAGAAAAAAAAAAAAATGGATAAATACATCATTCCTACTCGATAAAATCCCTATGTAATAATTGGCTTGATCAATGTAGGTATAGAATTATATTTTATTCCCCGAAATCTTAACGGATCAAAAAATGCTGTTAATTTGTTGAATTCATACATATCTTTGATATAACTTTTATATTTTCAACGAAATCCATGTCGAGACGCTGTCATGAAGTCTCGTCTTCATCTGGAGGTACATAATGTTCACGGTTTGAGTAGTAACTCAAGTTTTAAAACCACAGATAATATTCAAGATACTGACCTAGCCACCGCGTGAACGGAAATATATATATAAATATATATACATGTATGTATGTACCTACTACATACATATATGAAGTAATGTGATAACGCGAAGTTCCGCGAGATGCGGATGCCGTTTCCTGTTTATGACCACATCGCGAATCTCGAGATTTCACCTAAAATGGAATGATCGTTGGGATGTGAAGCCTTGCCGCGTTTTACATATACGTCAAGGATAGAAAAGATATTCATACATGTAAAAATAAAAGAATTTTTAAAAAAATCATCGGAGAACGACGACCGAAGTCTGAGATTAAGTTTAAACAGAATTTGTAATTTATGAGAGAAAGTACGCGAATTAACTGTTTCTAGTAAATGTCTTCCTTGTTCTCTGGAGACAAGGGAGAAAAACAAGGTAATTAAGGGTAGTTATTGTCGGTGAAGAAACGTCGATTCTATAAGGGATACCGACGGATTCATCGCTCGGTCGAATCCTCTCAATTGGCAATTACTACCAGATGAACGCATTTGCGCCATTCCCTATGAGTAAACTGACAAACGAATAATAATTATATAAGAACAAAAGAACAAACATTCAATTCACCAAATTATCCCAGAACAAGTTTTATCATACTATAATTAAGATCAATATCAATTAACAAATAATAATATCATTAAGCAAAACTGTGTGTTATACCTCATCGAACACAATATATATGCTCATTGCTCAACGATAATCTCCGACCACTTAGTACTCCTAATCTTTAATAAGAACCGCGACTGCAATCGCAAGACAAATAAAATACCATAAGCATAATACAAAGCCGATAATATTCTCAATCATCGATTTGGCGGAAAATTGGGTTTTCTTTTCTTATCATTAGCTAAATTTCAAAACTATATGTATGAAGAGAATAGTATAAATGGCGGGACATTTGAATATTTGAATCGTACGCATTACGAGCATAACTTTCGATCTGAAATGATGGGAAATTTTCATTTCTTAATAAACGAGAGGCTGCGAGAGATGACTCCTCTACGGGAGAGACAATTGCTCTTGATCCCTTTCTCCCTCTCTGCATCCTTCTCTCTCTCTCTCTCTCTCTATGATTCTCTCTTTATATCATTCTCTCCCTCTTTATCTGGCGAACTGTATTTTCGCGCGTCAAAGGAACTCAGGGCGGCAGAGCGACACCGAAAAGAAGAAGCGAATCGAGCGAGAGACAACGATAGTAAGCAAAGAGCAACTGTGCAGCGGAGGCGACGGCGACGGCGACGGCGACGGCGTGCGCGCGCAGTGCCTCGACCGGCGTCCGCGAGGAGTCGCTGCCTCTGTGGCCGGCCTCGCTCGCGTACGCGGCCTGCTCAGTCTAATTTGAACCGCCGCGAGTGTCCGACTTACGGGGCCACCAATCTTTTTGCTGTTGTCGCACGCACTCGGGCACCCACGCACACGGACACCTCGTGCAACGATCGAACTACCAGTTTACATTATATGCCCGGTTTAAAAAAGTGTTTGAAAAAATAAATGAAAACCTACTGGGAGAAAGGGAAAAAAAAAATCAACGAAACGAAACAACAAAAAAAAAAACAACAAAAAAACAAAACAAGAACAAGGCGGAATATACATACATGTATATATAGATATATAAATATATATATATAGATGTATAAATATATAGATATATATGTATTATCTATACATATAGGTATATATCACAATCCGAAAATAATTCACACTAATTTCTAGTCCGGCGAAAGAGAGAGAGAGAGTGAGAGAGAGAGAGAGAGAGAGAGAGAGAGAGAGAGAAAGAGAGTAAAACTACGTAACTACGTACTATAAATTACTGTCGTCTGCTAACCCCGCATTGGCTTCAGTAATACTTTACTTGCTTTCATTTTTACTTCAACTTGAAAATTAACGAGTCTCATTTTTTAATCAGTGTCAGACTCATTCGCGCTCTCATCGCTCTCGCCTCTCTATATATCTCTCTCTATTTCTCTATATTTCTATTCATTTCGATCTTTATGTATATCGATCTCGCTCTCTATCTATATACCACATACGTATACTGTCACGTAAAATTATCCCATATGAAAATAGCAGATACTTCGATGGATTGTAATCGGTTCGAATTGACCGCAAGATTGATAAGAAATTTGAAAATTTCTTACCCGATCACGAGCGCTGACAATTGAAAACAAAAAAAAAAAACAACTAAAAAGAATAAATAACAATACAATCCTTAATCGTAGTATAATAATAATAATAATCTACACACGTATACATTTATGTGCATATACGTCGAAGTTTAATCGGTTCTTATTTTGTCCGTCTCGATAACAACATCAACGACCGCGACAGACAACAACGACGGACTTATATCTATGTAGTGACAACGACAAATGCAATAATTTCCTTATAGTAAGGAAAGGTTTAAATAAATAAATAAATAAAGAAAAGAAAAAAAAAAAGAAAGAAATTAATGAATAATTGACTGAAATAAATGAAAATCAAAATAGTGTCCGCTATTATACATATTATACGCGCTTATAAGCCCGTGAGAATCCGTAAGAGGGTTTGCTCCGATTTTCCACTAGGCAGACGGTGATATTTAAATAGTAACGCTAGCGAAGGGTGACACAGCTCCTCCTAAGTGCAACGTGATATCCGAGGCGACAGTGACATCTGATGAACGCGTGCGTGCTACTGTGCGCCTTCCAGTGCGTGCCTTTTACATTCATGCCTAAGCAAAGGAAATATCCAAATATCTGATCATTTAATAAGAAAAAGTCGATTTTTATATCGATAATAAATAATTGAAAGAAAGATAAATTAAAGAGTAAGAATTTTGTCAATCGGGAGTTGATTGAGTATTGTTATTCGTCGATCGTATGTGACATTCGATATTGTTTTTCCGATCTATCGATTGCGAATAAAATTCACGAATACAAGATAAGAAAAAGTGTCGACAACCATCGGTAACGAGATATAGGAATGCATCGTGCGAATAACTGCAGTTTTGGATAATCGCGAATAACCAATTTCGTCGTTGCATCATCGATTCGAGTCAGTCAGTCAGTCAGTCAGTCAGTGATTCATTGATTCATTCATTAGATCAGGTGTCAATTTAAATATAATATCTTACGTACGTGATAGGAAGGGGGTTTGATAAAATAAAAGTGAATAGATAAATAATCGAAAATCTATAATCTCACAATGAAGAACACGGTACTACGTAAGATAAAAATAAAAAATCCTCAAGTCTGCTTGGAAATCCTGACCACCTACCAGTGGTACAACACGTCGTGAGCGAGATCAATTGGATAACGACAGTGTGTGAGAGTGTGTATGTGTGTGAATTTTCGTGAGGCGACACATGTGAGCCGACGCAATCGGATACCGAGGCTAGGAGTGTGGAAACTAAAATTGTGCGATCGTGCGAGAAAAAAAGAAGAAAGAGAGGAAGAAGACGAAGACGAAGGGGAGGAGAAGGAAACGAAGAAAACGAAGAAGAAGAAGAAGCAAAAGTATAGAGAAAAAGAAAATCATTTAAATAAAGTAAAATTGATAAATTTCGTGCTAAATTTCGGGGGCATAGAGGCAGACCCCCCGTCGAGTAATCAGATTGGATAATGTGGGCATTTCTGTTTTTGGCGGGTCTATTTAGCGGTTGGTGGGGCGCTCTGTCGTTCGCTGCGCCCCCCGCGCCAAACGAAATCCCGTCTATATCATCGAGTTCGAAAAATTCACCAATGACGTCGTTAAACAGTCGTAACCAAATCAGTAGGACATTGCCATTCGCCATAACGATCGGCAGGCGATACTCCGAAACAAATCCCAACTCTGCAGTTGCGACCCAAAATCACTTAGAACCGTATCGATACAATAGCAAACGTTATCATCAGGGTTCGTCCCGATCAACGCGTACATACTCAGGCACATCTTCGAGGAGAAGATCGACTCGTGATACGGATACTACCGATCACTTAGAGTCGGTCAAAAATCTGTATAAAAGTTATCGAGTCGATGATGACGAGGCCGATGAGCTGAATCACGTCTCATCAATGTTTAAACACGATAGTTTGCCCAGGTTACGATACGGCAAAGATATCGTAGACGACGAAGCTTCGGTTTTTGAAGAAAGTCGGGATGTTTCCGGTTCCAATATCGGGGATAGAGAGATCATCCCTTACGCGTTAAGGAGTCGTCTACAGGAATCAAACAGTCGAGTAAACGACGTGGCGAAGTCCACCGATTTATATCAAGACGGAAATCTTGAGCTGGATAACTTCATGAACTACCAGGTGACTCCTACTAGTATAAGGAACTCAGATTTTGACCAGAATCTCGGTATTGGAAGGTTCGAAGTATCCCGGTATGGGGATAACGCGAATGGGGAGGAGTTTGACGATCGGAAACGCGTCGTTAACAACTATCGAATAATGTTGGAAAATGTTCGGGACTATCGACGAAGGCATAAGATCACTACGGATCCAGTTTATACCGATCATTATGAGCCGAGGACTGAAGAGGACATTGGCTACCACCCGGATAGTACCGCGTTAGCAATGTACCCCTCGGTAGAGAGACCGAATTTAGCGCCTAATCCATACCACACTACGCAGCATTCGGATATTTTCGAGTCATGGGATGATGCGGTTTCGTCATCTGAATCCGCGATGGAAAGACCTAGGGTTACCAGGGCTGCTATTAGCCAGAATAATCTGCAGAAGAATCGAAACCGTACGAAGGCGAATTCCCCTAGGGAACAACGCCGTCAGGGTAGAAACAAGGAGAGAAGAGGTCAGAACTGGTGTCCTGATGCGGATATCGGTAACAGGGCTTACCTCGCGCCTACCGTATTCGAGGGTAAGGCGAGGAGCATGTCTTCGGTAAGAAAACCAGGATCAAACTACGCGGTAACATTCGAGGTTAAACAGGTATACAAAAGTCAACCGGGGTTTCAACCGTTGGTTAAAAACGACAGTGTGCGATTACACTTTAGAGATAAAGTGCCTGGTAAATCAACATTGTGTGGTAGCACAGAGGCGAGTGGACAGGACAGTCAAAGTGGTATTGTAAGGGCAAATATAAAGCGAGGAAAAGTGTATCTAGTTTTTGTGAGCCGCGTGGGACCGAGGAACTTCACTATCCTAGGCGAACCGATGATTCGCAGCAAAAAGAACGCCCAGGCGGTTCAAGCCGTCATTCGACCAGACTATGGTAAGTCCTTAACCATCACTTCTTACCCCACTTCTTCTTCTTCTTCTTCTTCTTCTCTATACTTTTACTCTTTCAAACTCCCCCTTTCATAGCTCTTTTTACCCGAAAAAAAAAAAAAAAAAAAAGAAAAAAGAAAAAAAAAAAAGAAACAAAAACTAAAAAGAGGAACGTGGTTCGACGTATGTAGTACATATATACATTTATATATTATATCGCCTTGAAACTGTTGAAGACATAAAAATTTTTCTATGGCAACTTATCCTGTTCAAACTATATACGCGCAGGCACATTGCTGCAGCGACTACACGTTGTACATAAAGATATATGTATAGGGCAAAGTCATATCCAAAGGCGAATCAATTAGCTTATAAAAGAATCAACTTTGTATCAGACAGGTAGCGGAGAGTGCAGGCAGGAGTGAACGTATAAATATACGTTTATCCACTGGTACGTTGATCTGGTGCAAAAGCGGGTCCGCGGACGCTTCCAGTTGGTGACTAAGCCAGCCAAAGGAAGAGGGGTATGGTGGGGTTCGAGACGTCAATTATAAGGCCTTAATCGGAAACTCGTTGTTACTTCTGTTAGCTTATATATACTTGTTGTGTATGTACCTTACGGACTCCAACAAGCCGCCTTGCTGCAGTATTCGCGCTCCCATAACTATTCGCGTATTGCTTTCTTCTGCGATACTCTGTTATGGACATACGCTGCAACGCGACTCTGACTGTACTGTGTACTGCTGCGCGGATTGTCTCTTATATTGCTTAAAAGTAGGTTGTTTCTCTTCTCATCTTTCGACTGTATGGATTATTTTCTTCGAAAAATCTATTAAACTTTATCGTGGTGGCCATGGGTGAAGTAAACTGAAGAGTCGTCTCCAAGTTGTACCCTATACATGTGTTAAATTTGTATCTACTATCATGATTTTCATTGAAACCGTGTAATTTAAACTTAGCAACGCATAACACGTTAGTAAAATAAAATTCTTATCCATATACGATCGTCGTAGGGTTAAATGCGTGGGGACTGGACCTAATCTGACCAAACCTCGGCGTGCCGAATGGTTAAGGTGAATTTTGCGTCGGACCATTTTGCTGCGAATGCAAAATTAACCGCACGTTCATTTATAGAGGATCTGGGCTATGGCGGTGGCGGTCGAAGCAATCAAACCGATATTCCAAGTTTCCGGAAACAAATTGCTCCGTGTGTTTTAGCTGTGATTGGTTTACGTCGCCGTTCTATTACGGCGGCGTCAAATTACTATGAAAATTAATTGGTACCAATTATTATTTGTGGCCCTACCTAGGTACCTACCTACTATAACTTGTACATGAATTACACATGTTCTACATCACCGAGGCACGATATATATATATAAAATATAATATAGATATACATATATGTGTGTGTATATATTAGTCTGTTACGTCCTCTGAACCCAGGGCGTGGAGCCAACGTTTCAATCGTTCAAATGTTCTTGTTGTTTCATTTTTTTCTCCTTTTTCTGCCTTTAGTTTGACTTTTTTTGTTTGTTTTTTTCTTCTTTTTTTTTTCTCTCCCTATTTTTTTGTATAACTTTTATTTATTTTTTGTTCTGTTCTGTTTTTTTTTTTTTTATTTTTTTTTTATTTTTATTTATTTTTTTTTTATTATTATGCCACAATCGCGTTTTTCCACGTATGCTCGTGAGGTGAAAAGTTACGCGAGGGTGAAACCTCCTGCAGAGAAGTACCCCAGCGATAACGGTAGGAAATCAAATTTTCCCTCTTTCGAGGCAACAACCATACCATACCACCATACCACCGTGGCCAGAGATAGGAGGAAAATTACTTGCGCTTTGTGAACCGCGTTTCAATTAGACAAGACTGACCCAATTAGCTCAGTCTTTCGATCAAACGAGCCGGAAACATAAATAACGCAACATTTATTCGAGCATATAGCTTATAGTGTGCGTATGATATCTCGAATTTATTTAACAAACTCACTAGCTATACTCCCGCGCTACATTCATTATTCTGATTATATAAATTTATCTATACGCAAATTAGATTAACAATAAACAATAGCGGATGAGTTACGGAATGTGCCTAACGACTTTGATATCCTGTCGAATTTTTTTTTTCTATTTTTTTTTTTTTTTTTTTTTTTTTACGAGCTCGTATTTACGTGTAATGAGTATAAGGAAGAAGGTACCATATTCATATATACCCCAACACATAGACATACACCCGCGGGATATAGAGATTACAGTACCGGTGCAAAACAGGAGCGAAACAGTCGAGTGTAATCAAAATTTTCTCCATGTGTGCACGTCTGTGTATGTGCGTATGAAATTTCAGTCCTAACCATCCTGTGAAAATAATTAAGAAACTTATCTCGCGAAATTGTTCGCGGCTTAAGTCTCCTCACCTAAAATTTCATATTGCTAAAAAATAATCTAATATTCTCTATCTTCATCTCTGATTCGACCGAATCACACTTTAAATTAAAGCCTAATTTTCTCCTTATGCTAAAATCCTATTTTATACCAACCCACATACAGTGAGGTTAGTCGAAATCGGTTCTGTACAGCCACCACCCACCCAGCTATGCCGCAATGAAATTTCAAATTCCTACCCTCGCCGCACACTCAACCGAAAAGTTACGTCATTATACCCTCGGAGAAAAATCTTGGCACCGCATGGAAAGTAACAAGTAAAAAAAATTTTTCCTGAAAATTATAAAAACGTTTAATTATATGAAACCATATGCAAGCTGTTCTTGACAAATACGAATTTTTTACTATATCAAATACGTTCAATCTTTTCAAAGTTATTCGACGCATTAAGGGACGGAATCTGAAGGTATACTACGTAATGAAAAAAGCACGTGTCGCTTATCGCAGTAGTAGTATAGCTGGCATATGGGATGAGGCGTATAATTTATTTGCCGAAAGGATCTGCGGGCTTGAATTTCGAACGGGTATAATCGAGAGCCAAGAGAATTCCCTCTATATACCCTCGAGCAATGGGGAAGGGATACGCGGCCGTAAGACAGGTACGCGACAGGTAGACTGGTGGACGACTCTGGGTCGAGTAGCCTACTCCAATCTATAACCGATACAACCTGTCTCCAAGCGGTAAATTATTGATTTCTAGAAAATTAATTAAATTTTGTTAAAATTGCGTCGATTTTTTTTTTTTTTTTTTTCTCATATTTTCTTACGTAATTGAAAAGCAGGGTATTTTGCTGTCGCACCTTGCCTACGTACCCTGCCTATGATATAATTGAAGTAGGTACTGTTCAAGTAACACGAAAAGTGCCCAGAGTAAAATGTCTGCAAAAATCAAAGGCCAGGGTGGACACCTCAAGCCTCGTTACTCGAATCGCGATTCCGTTTATATTTCTTTTAATTAACGCGACAGACGAAACGAGTGAGTAAAATAAGGAAAATGACTACTCTGCCCCGTGAAATTGGGGGGTAGTTGAAGTCTTTTGAAAACCAGTTCTTTCTACAAACGCGTCGTGGACACACGAAGAAGCATTGAAATAACGAACAATTAGCCAAGATTTGATATGAAAAAGAAATCTAGATAGATATAATATACACATTAAATGGAAATGAAATTTTTTTTATTCTGTTTTCTTTACGCTCGAAAGAATCTCTTCACGAGCTCGAAAGTTTTGATATTCATGCAGAAATAATTCTAAAAAAAAAAAAAAAAAAAAAAAAAACAGGCAAATTTCACACAAAAAATCATATCCAAAGTAATTGATAGGTATCACATTATATACTTTCACCTATAGGTCAATTCGTAACTATATATAGATACATTTTTCAAAATACATTCAAATCTTCGATAAAACCGCAGATTTTATTTCAACAAAAAAGGTTTTTTAATTCGTTTCTACCAGAAACCGATGAAAAAAAAATTGCTAAATTGAACCGGATTTTGTGATCTGTTATTCGTCTACCCAACCTTGACATTTGATCGTATTTATTACTCTGCATTCTGGAGTCGTTCCATAATGTATCGACAAATCGAAGTCTGGAAGGAACGGTGGAGAAAAATTTATCAAGATTGGAAAATACGTGAAACTTCGATTTTTTTTTTTTTTTTTTTTTTTTTTGTACCTGATATACAGACAGGAAATATAACTTTACTATATCGCGTTGTTCTCTTCTATTTACGAAGATTTTGAATCTATACTCAATTTATAGGAAATTAATATTGTACAATATTGTAAAATAATTGAAATTTTTTTTTTATTTTCAATACCTCTGACACACACGAACGAGAATTGAAATTATGTTTGTGTAGGGTATAATGTAAAATGGCTACCACACCGTGGTTAATTTTCCCGGAATTGTGCGAGTCCCGGTAATCAAAGTAGGCACTTGATTGCAGAATAATATTTGAGTAACAAAAATCCTGAGGCTCAACTCGGGCAGGTTTGGCGTCTCATTATAAACTCGGCAGAAAAAAAGTTCGAAACTCATCCTTGGGCGAAAAAACCATTGCTTGTCAATAACATGTGTTTCCCAGTTATATATGCCTCTCCTCGCTCTCCTCTCTTACCTCAATTTCACTCTTCATTCCTTAAGGGGGAATGAATAAGTTTTAAAGATTTTAAACCGGATATCGCCCTCTAAAACTATACAACGATCATTTTCCAATTTATATTCCAAAGCTGAAAGTATATTTCCATTAAAAATTTTTTACTCAAAAATGAAAAAATATTTCTACCTCCCCTATAAAGTCATCACAATTATCTTTCTATACGTTAGCCAATTTCGACGTCTATATAACTAACTATAGCAGCTTTAGAAAATTACAGAAACAATGTTCAATTTTCCATGCAATTTAACTTCCATATTTTTGTATACACCTCAACTTCATCTGGTGGGGTTAGATCCTAGTTAGTTAGTTAACCGAATGCACTTAATTCAAACTTAGTAATTTCCTCGTCGAAACTTGTGTCATAATAATTATGCAAAATGAAATAGTTTCCAATCTCTTTACTCGCGAGTTCGTGTATTTGCATACGAAATTACGCGCTCATTGTCATAGGTCTACGTACATACATCCATCCTCGAACAACCAACTCCACCACTACCTTCACCTATACTCCCACGTAATAATTCCTTATAGAAAAGTATTTGATTAACCGATGCATTAATTACTAAAACTTGAGATAATTACACCACCGTGCTAATTGTAAAGTCGCGTAACCGGTGTCACAGATCTAATCTATAAACACGCAATTCTCGCAACCTGCCAGAACCACCTTTCTGTATCTATTACCCATATCCAACCGCAAACTTTATTAAATTATCATTTATCATTATAGGTGCATGTGTATCATCGGAAAAAAATACGTCAACCTAGATTCCATTAAGCAAAGAAATTCCTCCACTATATAAAAAATAAAATAAATCAAAATCGTGTGATACTGCGCGCTTAATTATTCTGCATATATAGATATTTCAGCTTGCTACTGAATCGTTGAGAAAAAAAAATTAGAAAAAATAAAAAAAATTAAAAAAAAATCCATTTACAGGGTGAAATAAATTCTTGAACTTATACATATACATAAATACATATATATGTGTATATAGGTATATAATTTACTCTTTATTGTAGAAATAAATATTTCGTCACGACCACCCGTTATAATCTCCTAATTAGTAGCGAGTGCTGCATCACCCACCCGTGGAATAATTTCTCAACCGAATCCGAATGTCTTTGACGACCCGTATTTGCTTAGTTCGCTTTGTACGCCATCCCATCTGCCCCGAGCACCCTCCTCGTCGTACCAACCAGCCATCCAACCAACCAACCAACCAACCAACCAACCAACCAACCAACCAACCAGCCATCCAACCAACGATCTTACCAGGGTTTCGTTTTTGCCCTGCTGACAGAGTGGAACAAATAATCCGTTTAACAAATCCCTAAGAAAATGGGACGTCAATTGTTTTTCAAGGGTAAACTTTACAGCCCCCTTTAATACCTCGAAAATAAGAACGAAAAAAAAAAAAAAAAAAAAAAAGGAGAAAAAAAAATTATGTAAAATGTATAAAATTGTTAAGTTGATATAAAAAGAGAAGAAGAAGAAGAAAAATCAGGATCAAATCTACTTGTGATTTCGTATAAGTATGTATATATGTATGAATGCGGGTGTGTGCATACGTGAGGATGAAAAATTATGCGAGTTGAACGTTGTCCAAGTATAACCAAGGGGCTAAATGCCAAAAAGTAAATCTCGAAGGATTCTCTGTACCATCTGTCAGAGGGTTAACAACGAGTAATATCTCCAGTCTTTCTACAGAAAAAAAAGAGAAAAAAAAAAAAAAAAAAAAACACCAAAAGAAATTCGCCACCACTGAGTCTCTGCATTTGACAAAAATACATTTTTTGTTGGCGAAGATATCACAGTTCCGTTTCAACAGTTCCCTCAAATTTTAACCTGAGCGTATATTTTTGTAAAAATGAATTAAACGTCTATATCAAAGCTAAGGGAGATGATATTCTGATTCAAAGGTTACGGATGAATCAAACAAAAATGAACGCAAAATTTCATCTATCATCGACGAGAATCAATAAATTACAATTAACTCTGACGACCCTCGCGGCCTCGACCTTCCCGATGAAAACGACTAGCGGTCTAGCGCAGCCTCCCGGTCTCATCGTCTAGTCACAACAACCTCGAGTTATTGTCGGCGCTACCGGTATCTTGAGGTTCGCTTAATTCCTCTGATTCGCGGGTGAAAAAAGAAAAAAGAAAAAAGATAAATGAAAAATGAAAAAAGAAGGGGAAAAAAAAGTAAAGAAAAAATTGGATGAGTCTCCGAGGGAGGAGGCTGACGACTGGCGGTCGTATAGAGAGTTGAAGCGCGCGTGCGAAGAAGGATAATTAAAGATATAGAGAAAGAGAGAGAAAAAAAATGGAATAAATAAAGAGAGAGGAGAATCAGAGGAAGACGGAGGCGTTGAGCTAGTCAAAACAATAACTATATTGCAGAGCAGAGATAGAGTCGTCGTCGTCGGTCTGTCTGCGCCGGCCTGAGTCTCGTTCAATTAAGCGTAATGCGCCGCGCGCGAGCCGCGCTGACCGCAATCAGCCTAAAGGCGACTTGAACGACGCCGATGGCGACGGAGGTCAGGAATGTCACGCGCGTAAACGGTCACTGTCCCTGACCAAAGAGGAGTCCTGGACCATAAATACCGGCAATATATATACTAAATATATCCTTGTTCTGTTATTTTTTTTTTTTCGATCGATTTTTTAATCTAGACTGGAGTAACAAGTTTGAGAAAGTTCCTCGCTCGCAGGATTAGACACGGTCCCATGCATAAATCAGAATCCATATTCCATCGTTCGTTTATACATATAATATTCCGAGGTTGTAGGTATGTGTGCGTAAAGGATGCAGGTACGTACAGAAGCTCCAAATCTGAGGCTTGCTATATTCCTTCCGGGGGCAAAACTTCTTCCAATGCGTATACCTCTCTTCGAAGCTGATCTCCAAAGTACTTTTTGGATCCATTTTAAATATTAAACCTGTCCGGTTGGCTCTCATGAATGATTAGGGTTCGCTTACCCTCTTTCGACTATACTAACGGTCGTCATGAATTTACGTACAATTTTAGTCTATTATTATATTTGCTAATGTGCTTTGCATACATCAGTCTCGGCCAATTTATTCACATCATTCGTACCTATATATGGATTAGTGAACTGTCCAATGGTAGAAAATTTTCCAATAACAGGGTCCAATAGCAGAGTGATGATAATATACAATAATAACCTCTACCTGCCTATCTACACGTATAAACTTTGAATAATATAAAGTATAATTATCGTCGAACATCATGCTGAAATTTTGAAATCGGAGATTCCCGGATATACCAATAGTGCGGACCTTTTAGGAGTTTAACACATTGCTAGAAAGTTTCATTGCGTTTCTATCATATATCTACATTTAAAATTCGATTTTGCCATCGTTTTTCTGTCCTTTCGATACATTCATTCATAAACGATCGCTTCAATCGATCATCGCGTTCAGATCCAGACTGAAGAAAATTTACTGTCTTATCATCGTCGTTTATCTCAATGTTAACGAAACAACTAAACCGTTCACGGATAATGCAATCCTGATTCTCGTGATCGACAAAATTTGAAAAAGGAATCTATTTTCGATGATAATTTTTTCCTAATCCTAATCCTGATTTTGACCAAATCATTTTGGAGACAGAAGAATTAGTTCAGAAAATATCTGCCGAAGGAATGGTCAATTTTTCAACATCCAAAGATGCCCGCTGCAAGATGCTATAAATGTCAACAGGGTTGAGAAATCTTTATGAATCAATAATCGGTATTCATTCCACAATTGATCACTTCGAATAACTTGAAATCAAATAAACTATCGATAGTCCGAGTGAGAGTCTATATATATCGTGTGAATATCGAATTATGAACTGACTCCACATACATCAATGTTTAAATCGCATCGGCGATATGGGTAATAGTACGATGGTGACGAATCTTTACGATTCTCTATCGAAAACGAATCAATTTGCGATAAAATTTACGTATAAATCGATTGACATGAGTTTGTCTGAACTTTCTTCACGTCATACGTATATGCCGTAGTATAGACTATAAACTATATATTACTAGCCACCGTTGTTTATGGCGCGTAAACGTATATGGACAGACGACCGGCCCCCAGCGTCGAGTGCACTGCGGTCTTCGTCCGACTAGACTAGGAGACCAGGAGAATTGCCGGTTTGGAATGATGCTCGGTTTTCTGCAGCAGGGAACTTTTCGAACGGTTGGTTAATACGGCCTCGTGTCTTCTGCACGGTACTATCGGCATGCGCCTGCGGAGTCTCTCGACCAAGGAATAGAGTATACTGACCATATGTATCGTCTCGGACTGCACCGGGGCCGTGAGCATAACTCGCTACTACGGTATAACGTCCGCATAGAAAACAAACTTGTTTACGTCCGAGGCAAACGAATGTACTGCAGCACTGTGAAGGGAATGGAATAGAACAAAATGAAATGAAATGAAACGAAATTAAATGAAATTAAACGAAACGAAACAAAACGAGACGAAACGAAACGAAATTGCGCTAAATTTTGAGATATGTGAACATGTGACGAACAAAGTTGAGTAAACTTGCGATAATCCTGTTTATGAGCTTTAAGCTGCACATTGCTTTGGCCCTTGGCGAGCGAGAAGCACCCCGATGCAACGGCTCGCAACGATCGCTCGTGAGCCAGCGCGGTGGCGCAAATGCCCGCCGACGAAAATATTGGGTCTATTTCGAAATTCTATTTCGGTTTGTCGGCTTCGAGCTGCGCGTATGGCACCAGCGCCTACCAATTCACGATGCGACTACGCGCTTGCTGCTTTACGTTTTCAGCTATCTGCACTGGCTGCAGCTTAAGTCCAACAAACGATAGACTGCAAGAAGAACGACGTGCACCCTTCCGAGACTTATAGGGTGACTAACTTTCCCTTATTTATGAAATGATCGCAAAGATATTGGATTACAAGAAATATGAAGATTATTTTATTAGTTTTTTACAAAATCCTGCTGATGTAATATAAGAGATGAAGATGAAGATTCAATACCTATAATAAAATGCGTAAAAAGTCATCATCTTTATTTCGTCTTTTTTTTTTTCTTTTTCGTCTTCAATTTCATATCTTTCTCGACTTTCATCACTTTTTTTTGGCATAGAATCCCCTTTGCGATCCTTTCAAAAGAAACGAAGTCTTTTGACTTGAATAAAAGTCCTTCGCGCCTTATTGAAAATCTAAATCTATAACTGTGAGTAGGGGATGAGTTTAATCTCTGCTACGACATGCAGCTTTCGTCTGATAATAATCTTTACCTGAATTTATTAGGAGTGAATAATCCTTTTTTTATACGCCTGAACTGTGGTATGGGTGTATTAAATTTTTCCTTTCTTCAGCTATGGAACCGCACGTGTTGGTCTAGAATTATATCGGCGATAAATTATTGAAGGTGTTTCCAATACGTTGGGCGAGATTAATAGCTAAATTTTCTCCCTGTCGCATAGAAAGAGTGGCTCCCGCGCGTATACGTCGAGAACGAAACACCGCGAGCACTCGACGTCGACGGCGATGTTCGACGCCCGACACAAAAGCACATCACAGCAACAACAACGCATGATCCCTTCTCCCGGGAGCGATATCTTTTGTATCCTCGAACGTACTATATACGTATATATGTGCGTTCGTGATATTCGATATTGTAAATCAATAGAACTAGCGCACGTAGAGTTATTGTGGTTCATGCAAGAGCAGTCCAATGTCCCAGGGTTCCCATTAGAATAGACGACACGACGGCTTGCCGCCAGCATATTCTAGCCAGAGTATATACCTACGAGGGGTGGAAGTGGGTTCTATTTGTGATCAGATGGTCCACAATCAGCGTTCGTCCATGACAGATTCCCAATCACCGCGAGATATGGAGTTCAATCTGCGGTCGCATATTCATTTCAACGTTTCCAAACGATTATTGTTAGTACCTACATATACTATACATAGGTATATATCTACAACCGCATCTTCCATACTGCGATTGACAGGATTGGAGGTTCAACAATTATTACACGATATTCATTCTATCGCAATCGTTTCTGATGATTGAGATATAAATTGGACACACGCGTGTCAGGTTTTACTGCAAGGCATGTAATAAACTTGACTTCAACGTATTCTTCTCTCTGTTCTGTCACACTTTTTTTTTTTCTTTTTTTTTTCGAATACCGATTCAGCCATTTGAAAAATACTCGGATTGAAATGAATGAGAGGAATTTTATCTGAATTTCGACGACGCGACGTTATTGCATTTTCGAGTATATCTTGAAAAACTTCAACGTTCAACTTTAGATACATTTATCTGGAAAGCTATCGAGATGCTGCATTCTTCATGTTTACGATGTCACCAAATCTTTGCAAGTATAAAGTCGAATGTTCAAAAATTTGCTAAAATAGAATGTAGTCCTTTTTTTACCATTTCATTTATGTTCCAAATACCTTTTTTCGAAACTGTGATATGAAGTAAAGCTTATATTAGTACCGTTCGATCCAACTTGCATTTTCTATCGATTGATTTCAAGAACGTATTTCAAAATTCTATAATGTCCTGCACGCATCTATATCTACGCTACTATTGTCATAATAAAAAATATTTCTGACGCATTGAACGATCCCATCACTCCATAGACACGGACCAGCTACTATACCAGATCTGTATTTTATGATCTCCAGCAGAGGATAATTGCAGGTATTTCACGATACATTTAATTTCTAATTAAACGTACCTACAATTTACGAAACCAGCTCCGACCGGACGTACGGCTAACCATTGCCAAACTCCGCACAATACAGAGCATGTAAAATGTAAAGAAAAGGTCGGTTAAATAATCAGCGTCATACATAATGCCGACATTTTACTCGTCTACCCCCGCTGCTGCAGCTGTTCATCAGAATCACCGGAGACTGATTTGTCAGCAGGAAACTATTGATTCGTCTCTAATGAGGCGTGCAAATGTGCAGCGCGCCCCGCTTTGCTCGTATCACGTATATATACATATATATATAATACATATATTTATATATATATATAATACATATATATATATATATATATTTATATATATATATATATACGTAAGGCTATATGTGTTAGACACCTATACGTAGTTGAATGCAGTATGGTGTTCAAAGTGCATTAGTAGTGCATTATATGTACATGTCTCTATACTCTCGTGAGTCGTGACAATTGCAAGAGAAACCACTTGGCTATCGTATCGTATACGTAAATGCACGTGTTGGTATCTACATGATACATATCTGTATTATATCGTACAATGATCCGTATACGGTACGGAAATTCTGAGACTTTGATTGCAGAACGAATCGCATGAAAAAGTAACGTAAATTTTTCCCCAACGCCATTTCCCCCTTGGGATAAGAGGCGTATAGGAATTCGCGGTGGCGGTGCGGTGGTGACGACAGACCAAGATTTACATCGCACGTACGATGTGTAATTTTTCATCGTCAAAGAATCGTGAAAATATGTTGCGAAAAATCTGCTTTTTTCTTTCCTTCTTTTTTTTCCTTTTTTCTTTTTTTTACTTTCTTTTTTCTTTTCTCTTTTTTTTTTGTTTGCGAATTTTATCTCGCTCTGATTTCTTGTTCCCTTCGCTGTCAAACTGGGGACGCAGATCACTTAGAAAGAAATCTACAAAGTAGAGAAAAAATTTCTGATCGATTTATGGTATATCTGTGTCCTGTGACTTGGCTGGCCCAAAGCTGGCTGTGACACTAAGTCAGCAATTCCTATTGCGAGAAATCTCTTCAAGTTTTGTCTCCCGCGCCACACTAACGAAAAGTTTTGAGTCCCTCGATACAAGGACAAGAAAGTTCTTGTTACGATCCGAGGATCCTGAATCTCTGTACCTACCTACCTACCTACGCCTCTGCAGTCTTGCCCTGAGGAAAGCGAGCGTTTTGTGTTATGAATATCAAACGGAAACTTCTTATAGATTGCCTCAGGGATTCCAGAGGCTCACTTAGATTTGTTTTGCGCTTCTGCGGATTGCATTATACAGATATACCTACTTTTTTTTTTTCCTTACCCGCAACCCCTCTTTCCACAATATAGCCAAAAGATTCGCCTCAGAGTTTCACGACAAATCTCGGCCTAACCGTCGTAAAAAAAAATCTTTATATCCAACCGACGCATAGAATATTATTTCGTCCGTCACGACCACTACCAATCATTTTTTACACATGTATGTACATATACACATATATCTACATATATATACGATATAGTACATATACGTATCTCAAAGCGAAAGAAGAAATTATCTGATCGATTGGCAAGTTCATTGGTAAATTGTTGCCTTTACATATATATATATGTATGTATGGTTCTGCAGTAAACATACGAATATCTGTTTGAATTTGACATGGAAATTCTTTTTGAAAATCGAAAATACGGACAAAGGCCCGATTTGAATCAAAAATCAAAGGATAAAATCGCTCAGTAGGTTCGTGCAAGGTAGCCAGTATTTGCCCGCCCTCGACATCCCTCTGCTCCACGCTATCGTCAATAACGGGATGCTTTTATCTACCCTCGTTCGAAACATCCTGGCGCAGAAAAAAATGAAATAATAAATATAGAAAAAAAGACCTTCGCTTCTATCCATGCAGCACACGAATCCATTATGTGTTTTTTAATCGGAATCCAGTTTTGCAACATGATGTATTTGAATAAATATACAACGTCGAGTATGAATACAGACAGTAAACTAGAAAAAAATAAAAATAAAGAAAAATTTATTGATTCTAGCCGGGATATATGCTCCTCTAGCAATATCTTTTCATTAAATAGGATACAGTTATATAACTTGTTTTATTTATCGTGGACACAGTATCGTTAGCACAATCCCCCTAAACCACATATTGTCACAACATCTATACTCATATATCTCCAGATTGAATTGACCATGCGATTGGATAGACCATAGAAGAAGAAAGAAAATTATCTGAAGAACTCCTGCCAATGCGTTATTACTTGGCGCAATCGCAGTTCAACAGTTTCAGATATTTATAATTTATCAATTAACACAATTTTCATTTCGTTGAGAAAAACGCTCTTATAATTTTTCCCGACAATTGTTTGATCCAGGACAGCATATCCGTCCAAATATCGATGAAAGTATTCAACTTTTTCCTATTTAGCTTAAACTTTCGATCGAGCCAAAAAATATCGCTCCTCCAATACATACAAGTATATTGGGATATCTGATTTCAAAAAAATTGACATTACTCGGACTTTTGCATCTTTTTCTATCCGTTCTTTGTAAGGTTCAATGCCTAGATTTCCAAAACGTTTCTAAATGAAGAAAAAACACGTTTCCAATCTAACGCATGTAACTAGTTGACAGAAGAACACTATTGCCTTCAAATCTTGGATAATCTGCGTCAGTTCAAGAAGTGGGCGTAAGAAGAACTGACAGAGTTCGTAGGTTGTACATCGGAGTTTTACAAAATCGTTGCCACATTTTCGTTAAACCCACTCAAAAGCTGTAGGATCTTGTATAAAAATTCAATTATAAACTTGTAATCCAAAATAATCCGATTCGTCGGTTATGGCTCAGCAGGTCAGGGGTGGTGGGCGGCGGCATTGTTTTTTATAATCCTGATGAATATTAATGAATTCGTAAAACATTTCGGTGTTTCTGTATTCTTTTCGCGTGTGGCTTACTCACCGCGTCTGCGGGGGCCCAGAATCCACCAACGTGGGTATTCAAATTTCAAGAATGTGCCTCGAATGAAAAGTTTAAAGACAGTTTAACGTCATTCTCTCTTAACTAACTCCAACAGAGTCACCCGCGCCATTATAAACCACAGAGTTCTCGTTTTACGACCAGATGTCAACCTGTCTCTATATTCTTACTTACATTCATACATCTGAACACACATGTCAATTTCCACTCATCCTCGCCAAACTGAATTTGAAAAGCTCAAACCAGCCCAAATAACTTCCTGGAACAAGATTACCACCTCTATCACAGATCTGCTAGGCTCTTCTTACTTATTCCGCATTAATATAGATTTCAAATTATCTTCATGATCACAACGCATAGCACAACTATTCTGAGACTTGGACCCCGCCTGGTCTCGACTTTCAGTGCACGGTGCCCTTCACCTAGAGTCCTGGTCCAATCTCCAAGTTGATGAAAAAGTTCGGACTTCAATTTCGCGTGAGATTTCTGGACAATCGTGAATACTTAGTATGTCTAGGGTGCAAAAGTTGGGCTCTTCTTTTCTTCCTTAGATGTTGTGATGGTACTTCGTTACTTCGTCTAGACTACTTTCTAGGCCATTCCCATGCTGCACGATCGTTTGTTTGCTAGAATATATATAAATATTTTTTTTTTTCCTGTTTTATTTTGTTTAAATTTTCTTTTTTTTTTCCTCATCTTCTTGTCCTGGGGCATCAAGGATGAGTGTAACAAAGTGCATTCCGTGGACTGTCACGTACGGGAATAACTTCACGCAGAGGCACTGCACGCGCAGCTCCCAAGCGACACCCAACCAATTAATTCGCAGCGTAACACTCGCTCGCGCGAAACAGCATTCCTTGCATAACCTTTTATCAGTGCCCGACTTGACAGCTAACTCCAGTATACTGTCTACATACCTTTTACTTCGAATATCTTACATTCTACGTGTATATTATCTTACTTGGCTTTCGTACAGTAATCTAATAGTCCATACCCAGCCTTCACACAGTACACCTCTTTTTCATCACCCGCGCTAACACGGTTTGCTATTATACCACCGCAGGAACTATCTAGCTACCATACCCACACATCCATATAACAGTTATCGGCTTTAGGCAGGAAGAATAGTCGAAGGATTCGTAATTATCAGTAAATAGTAAGAAACCCATAAGAGGAATCAATTCACCGTTATCCGATCGTATAATAGAATCAGCGGAGGTAGACAAGACTCGTATCTATTGTTTCCTTCAATAGTATTCAATTAAACTACTCGCCAATCAACCAATACCTCGGATATTCGATTTACTATAGAAATGGTCCCAGGGTACTTCATGCAGAATTTCTTCATCTGGTTTTTGGCTGAACACTCAGTATCGAGTTTATGTATATTATATGTATGCTCGTTCGGGTAATGCGGGAGACAGAGGACTTTTTTTTTACAGAGATGAATTTACTCAGAAGTATGAGATACATCTTCCTTGAAGTTAGTAGACAGTTATAAGCAGGGGATGCGAGAGGAGGAAAGAGGAGCTGCCATGGCACCATCAAAATGGGTATTCTAGGGCACTGTATTCAGCTTAGAATAACGCAGCTTATTTAAGCATGACGAGCATGCATATCAGTCTTAGCAAAGGAGAGCCGACGATCCGATCTACCCAGTGGCCAGAAATAATTGTCATTCTGTGGGCGTGCTTGACCAAGGTCTTGTGTACGTTGTCAGATATATATGTACGTACGCACGCACAAAGACACGTATGGTGTACATAGCGGACCTCCATAGTGGTCATCGCAATAGCGAATGCTCGATGGTTGATGAACCTCTTGATTCGTACCCAGGTAGGTCATCACCTATAGCGTAATACTATCCCTGCGTCTTCCTCTAGACGGTAAATGATCCGAAACGGCAATTCAACCTTGGCACGCTGTGATAGCTTCGTCATTTTACTAACAAGACTTGCATGTGCTTGTATTAATGCGGTAGACCTATAACTCAATTTGATCTTGGATTTACTTCCATGGAGCAAAGACGATCGATCGATATCTTCGAATATCTATCGCTAACCTCCCGAAGCCAGAGCAATTTGCTATCCAAATATTTGTCCATCGCGACGAGATGACTGAAGATAGTATATATAACGATATGGTTTTATATTAGTATGTATGGACAATCGTGCCGCGTACTTTTATCGGCGAATTGCAATGTCTTTTTCTCACGATTATCACCGGTTGTGTTTTGACTTCGTCCTTTCATCCGGTGTTCGGTTACTCTATACTTATCACGGATAGCTTCGTTATTTGCATAACATTCCATTGTCCGATAGACAGTTAGGCTGATTCGGTATGAACCAGAGCGTAGAAATCGAACCTAGTAGCCGGTGTCTCCAATTAATCTCAATTGCAATTGGCACTGAGATAGGAACGGGGTTGTCACTCCCCTTAATTGAATTAGCGAATGCTTCTAAAGCATTTGATTTCTACGACGATAATAAGTTAGTAGCCAAGATAACGAAATGAATCTCATAGCTATGATATTTCTCAATGAAATTATTCTGAACTACGGAGATTCGTCGACGTTGGTAATCACTTCTTCCCTTTGAGAGAAGAAAACTCAAAGGGGTCTTCTCATTCCTCCAGGACGGTTTAAAATGTAAAGAGTTTTTTTTTAGAAGCTGTTCATTCCAAATGAAATCACAAAAAGACATGTTAATTTATATTTAATTAAGAAAGTACTCAAGCTACTCAACCTACCAGAAATAAATTTGGACACCTCCGAACTTTACCCACGGTAAACAAAAACTACGATTATCATTACTGACAGAGGTGTCAATCAGTTCTTGAACATTGAATATTGATATTATTTCTTAAACCTTTTCGAGGTTGGCTGTTCATTTCGGAAATGATTGCGATATTCAACCACCCTTAAAAGTTGAGCCTGATTGATTCACTGATCCTTTATCTATCATCGTCAAGCTCTCTGCGAGTAAATATCAACCACAACGTCCCTCTATATTTCGTGAATAAAATAAGCTCTGAAATTGATTCATTTTTGGTTCTATTCGTGTCCGAACTGTCATTCATTAAATTGATATTATTATTTTCATTAATCCATGCTATCGGGCATTGCCGGTTTTGTATTGATCGGGATTTTTGATCATATTCATCGTTTGTCAAGCCTCCTCATTATCCGAACTATTATTAGGCATAGGTATGCATGTATACGTACCAGTTCATACATACCTGCCTGTAGGCACATCGCCCATCGTATCGGTTTCAAATGCGGCAGAGTTGCGATTAAAGCACGTACATCGTTCCCCAAGGGATCTAGCGTGGATGTGGAATAGATAAATACTGGAATCCTGTCTCATACTCGGATGCTACCTGCCTAGCACTGCTAGCACAGCACTACAAACCATTGGATTTCATACCATCCTACAATAATTTTATGACGCTAGGAACGCCCTGGAGAAATCACATCGGGCGTCAACCGTTTTCATACTTTATGTAGTACCTTGTTTTCTGGTGCATTTTTTACCCTCTATTGTAAGAAAACTTTTCATTTCCTGCAATGTGACAATTAATACTGTTCTTCGTTGGTTATCATTTCTTTTTTTATATTTTCACTCTTTTTCCTTCGCATTTCATTCCACGGTATCACTAACCCCCTTAGACTTGAGGGTAATACGACTGACAATCTTAATCCCGGTTTTTCTCGGCTAGCTCATTTGTTTCTTCGATAGGATGGGTGTGCGTCCGACTCAAGCAAAGTTTCGAGTCCTCCCGGGTCCGAGTAAGGGTAAAAAACTACCACCTCTGCTCGTAAATTTGCACCGCCTTTAGCCAGACTATTTCGATTGTTTTTGCTGAGCTAAACCGAGTCTGAGTTATCAAGCTGGTTTTGGGAAATTCCCCTTACAGCTTTGCACACTGTGAAGCCGTTCCGACATGACAAGGTCTCGGCTTCTCCTGGTATGAATAGATGAAAATGTTGAAAATCGAGTGAACTGAAAACGGAAGTAAGGTCTATTGGAGCCTGAAGTAAATTCATGTGCCGCGTCGCCGTTCCCCTAAACTCCTAGCGACTCATGGATCACAATGTCATCAGCACGGTTCATCGGGCAGCCCATATACCTAGCAATTGCGGTCGTTCATTGTTGGATGTCTACAGCTTTAACCGAGACCAATCAGGCCTCAAATATTTGCCAAAATATTCTATCTATATATCTAACGTTTAATGCGATTCCGCTAGTTTACTAAGGCCGTTTTCTTTACCGCGGTAAAAGCTCGGAGCAATGAATAAGCGGGAGCTCGACCACGCTGTAATAATGCTAATTCTAAGCACCGGTAATCGCGGAGTGCTAGTATTGCTGTAATTTTTCCATGCAACTTGGTACACGCTTACGATGTATACGAAGCTAGTGCACGGAGTAGCTAGGTATATACCTACTAACGTTTCTCATTTATGACCGAGCTGGAGTCGCGTCTAGTGGTGTAGAGTGAAAATCATGATCCGTATTTTGCGCGTCATGATACTTAAACTTTTTGTTTTATTACTCTGGAACTCTAATTGTAACATAGCTGTGTGATTGCTTATTCTTAGGTGACTAGCGTGAACACGGAATCATGGTAAAACACTATTTCTGCATGCGGTTTGGTTAATTCTTGAAATTCTTCACTCACACTTCTAACCCAATAATTTGAGCGAAAAACGGAGTGAAAATTAACGATACAGGCAGAGTCAAACTACCCCTGGAACTCTATTCTACGAACCAATAATTCGCGAACGGACAGAAATACCGGGTTAACTCGCCAGACGGAATTACGTTTTGGCGGACAGCAAAGGGGGCAAGAAAAGAGCCAATTTAAAAGATAATATGGAAGAGGAAGTGGAGGTGGATGTGGAAGTGGAAGCGGAAGACGGTCAAACAAGCAGCTTTGGTATTGTATACAGGAGCTAAGGAATTGTCGTGACTTTGTGCAGCCCTCTCAACATATTCCCTGGAAATCCGTAGCTGTAGGCGGACATAAAAGAACTGGATTAATAAAAGGAGATCTTGGACTTTGATAAAGCTCTAATTAATTAGCTAGAATCGATACCTTCTTCATTAAGCAACGGAATCAACGTGAATAGTGGAAAGAAAGCAATATCGTATTCGAGGATAAATATCTATGTGAATGTGTGGGGGTTGAATATACGTCTGCTGATTGTATAATGCGAGAAGTGTTTGTAACTAACTACGAGCACATTGTAAATTGTAGTCAAGATACGTTATCTGTAATAACGGATAATTGCAATAGGTACTGAATGGCGCTTCACGCCATGTGCTAGTTATATATATGTGGAGCTGAATAGATACGGACATGCTTCTGCCAGTCATTATTTATCTATCTACGAGTCTATTTTACCCCCTGAGTCTGACTTACGTTGCCTTTAGCCCTATGCAATGCCCCGCTACCCCCGATTCGTTCAGGTAAGCTAATTGTGCTAAGTTACCTACCTCGTTATTAATTACAATTCATAACGAACTAACTTCATTGTTTGCAATAACAAACGACTACCCAGGGCTGGTGCAGTCCTAATAAGAACAAGCCGTTACTACTGGTGTACAAATAAACCGAAATTCAATTTACGCCTTGGAAAATTATCTACTTACTAACAGCACGACTACCGGGGACACAGCTAATGTAAATAACGGATTTTCCTAACTCTACTATACTAAAGTCTCTTGAAATTCCATTTCTCTAGCTAAAACACGTATACCTATAGTCATACGGTCAGTGTGGAGTATAAAAGCTCCCTTTAAAACGTGCCACAGGTGACACGGGTGCCTGACGGCTGACATTAACAAGCACTTTAAATCATTCGAATTTGCCATTAAGCCACTACTTTACAACCGAAAAAAGTCTAATCGAATTAGCCGAGATCAACATTAACAGATTATAGTTAAACTTCAATTTTGTACGATTAATCGATCCGGTCATCCGATTCTACGATATACTCAACTCTTTTAACGATTTTAATACTGAGGAGTGCACTGCAACGACATATAGAATGATTTTTTTTTTTTTTTTTTTTTTAAGATAATATCGTGGATTTGAATTTGTTTTTATTCGATTCGAGAATTTCCGGTTTCTCAACTCGAGGTCAATAATTGAGAGAGAATCTCCTTTCTCCATAATAAGATCGGACGCCCCTTCATAACTGACATCTAAAGAAATTACTGTTCTCCTGACGTTTTCTTATTCGCCAATTCTCGACAAGAGTCAAAGTTGATGCGGGTCCCCTCGAGGGAAAAGAATCTTAAAGTGATCTTCTATTCACTTCTTGGAGTGTTCATATTACAAGGTTTGGTACAAACCGTTGCGGACGTATCGAAACGAGCTCTAAGCCGATAAATCATTATTATTAAAAAATTTCACTGGGCGAAATTTACCCAAATTGCATGTGGCAGCGTGTCAAAACTTTAATATTTCTTAAAAAGGAGGATCATGGTGTATGTTTCAGTAGCACCATCTTGCCTGATGAAATAATCCCCGTCTGTTTCCCTAGCTGTTCAATGATCTCAGCTTCGATCGAGTTTATTGAACGCGCCAGGGAATACACTTCCCATAATTTAAGCTATACATAAAACTTCCATTCTCGTATAACATTATCAGGAACTCAGTACCGGCAAACTCGTGATACAATCATCCAGCCTCTCGTCTTGCACAGATTTGGCGGGCTAAATTTCAAGCGATTCTGCGATTCGTCACACTGACAGATATGATCCAGTTTCACCACAAATCCATTATACAATTGATTATTCGTGAGAAGTGATATTGCATTCATAATAAATGCTTCGATAGCAATGATAAATTATTAGTTCTTCATATTTATTTGAAGCAAGTAAGATTAGAACAGTTTTCCTGAATGCAGAATTTTTCAATTCGTATTAATTTATGATCTTTGATCGAATTCATTTGGCAACTCTAATTGTCCTCGAAGATGTCAGTTATTTGTGTAGTATAATAATTAAACTGGGCTCTGGTTTTGGCAACAATTGTGTGACACTTTGGCTGCATACTACAGGCGTTCTAACTGGAAATTCCAGTAGCAGCGCCTGTTTAACGCAGCACTTTCACAGATAAGCAATGCGCAACGGCTAGACATAACTGACGGTCCAAAATACCCAGAACGCTTTGAAACAGTACCAAACTCCGCATATGGGGCTATAAAATATCTCCACGTATGTATAATACGTTCATACATACCTCGTATAGCTACTGTTAATCCCTGTACCAGACACATACGTATTACGACTATTAATTATTGCCCAGAACTAGCAAAAAGAGTATTGTCTACAATGAAAGAGGAGATTCTCACCTCGCCGCACAATTAGTCTTTACAAAGGTCGGGATGATACGATTAATGACACCGTCAGCGTTGGACTGCAGTACAATAATATATGATTTTACACCGATATCCATACATCTCAACTGTGCACGCTATCCGATGATTAAGATAAGAAATTAGGGCTTGCCACCTAATCCAACAATGGCTAATGACATTAAGAATAGGTAGTCGTATATATCTGTATGTCTCAAGGACCTGTGTGTGCAGTTTGCTGAAGGATTATCATCTACGTGTGTGTGCTTCGCGTTTCGTTTCTTTTCTTTTTTTTTTTTTTTTTTATTTGTTTTCTATTATTTTTCATTCTATTTTGGTAAATCGCGTGATTTGTTGGTCCGCGGTGGCAAAGAGGTGAATTAAGTACCTCTGGAGAAAGGAAAGGACAGAAATAACTGGAACAGTCGAAATAGCCGTAGTAGTGGAAGGACGAAAAACTGATATAGAAATCTACGAGACTGTGATGAGCAATTTTTACAACCGGAGAATTAATGCTTTGGGGAAAACAAAGGTAGAATTATTTTGTGATTATATCATTAAACGAGGATGTATATTCTTTTCGGTGAATTCGCGTTGACACAATATTTTGTCAAATAAAGCTGAAATCTCTACGGATAAAGTAATGAAAAGTCGACGTGTACACGATTTGAGAATTTTCTGCAAAATTGATATGTTATAATGCAGTTTACAACCGCCATCAAATATTGGCCGTAAAATTAGGGAAATTTCGCAGAATGATTAATGCTTACCGATCAAATTTGTATCGTGATTTTGTGAACAATATTTCATATCGTGTATGAATGAGAGTTGTTTTATTTTTATAATTATACTCAATATTATTCAGATTGAACGTCAAATGAAACGCGCTTTTCGAATCCGAATCGCTGTGTGGGCCATGAAAATTACCATGATTTGAAAATTTGAGGTAAATTTACATTGATTTGAAATATTGTTGTACCCACATAGTGCTTGTGTAACTGTAGTAATATGGTACTGCAGATACGTGTTCGGAATAGTTACAAGCTGAGCACTCATTGACGAAATGAAAATCACGTGATCGTCGTAATTGATTCAATGAAATACGAGTTGCTGAATTTTTTTACGGTTTTTCTTTTTTATTTTTTATTTTTTTTTATTTTTTTGGCAAAATCATTTTTTCTGTTGATATAAAACCTACCGACCCCACTTGTGAAACAGATCTCGAAGTAAAATATAAAATCCAGCCCCAAGCGTACTCTTTTATAATGCTTTCATTGTTTTATACTGGAATTCCCTGAAGCGTCAACAAATCCGTAAGCAAACGCTGGTCGTCCACCCTAGTACGAAACCCGTAGCGAAAATGTCAAATTATAAAGCCCCGCGTTTAATTTTCATTCAATTATTCGTTATCTTTATTCATGTACCTCTTACTTATGCAAATGTGTTTGTTGTACTCGCGGTAGATACACTAATTATATCGAACGGTTTATTTTTTCTTTATTTTCAGCAAACCGTGCCTAATACATATAGGTATACCCTCGTTCATTCATTTACGAACTTTTATTTTCCTTCTTGAGAAGAATTATGTGAAAACAGACTGGGATAATACCAGTAATGTTATACATCCTGACTTTCCCATTTGAAAAATTGACTCACGAAATTAAAAAAGTAAATTCTTAAGATACCTATATCATAGAATTAATAGTTCGTAATTTTTATTTACCTCGTGTATCGTTATATGTAAAGAAAATAAATTGCAAACGCATGCAAAGTGGCTCAAGCATCCCCATGGGTAAAATACTTGGTCTATGGTTTGAAATAGAAATGAGATACTTCCTCCATGTGGAATAAAATTCAAGCATCGTACGTAGGTATTATGTTTCGTATAAAATTAAATTCAAATTATTTCTACTAAAAGATACACATGTATAGTATTTTGACAAGCGAATGGTGCCATTTAACAGTAAAATCACAGTACGTCGTTACTTTATACTGCCATACTGTACTATCGCACGGTCCTGGTTTCAAAATTTACCATAAACTCAAGATCAGTTTTCTTATCTCGATAAAATGAAGGAGAATTTTTTAATATAACGAAAATACAGTACCTATCTCGTTAATTATTGAACCCAAGTATGTCGTTGAAACATTAAATTGAGTGTGAACATCATATTTCTTATGGCTAAGGGTTTGATTACAGGTGAAATTCGTTATCCCGAAGATATAATTCAGTTTTTCATCCCTAACTCGATAGGAAGATAGCAATTGAAGAGACTGTACGTTTAATAATATGGTCTGAGAAAGTACACAGCACGTGATATTTGAGTAGAGGTAAAATTGCGAATGAATAAGAAATAGTACAATGGACCAAGCATCCTCCCTGGACAAGTGTATCCTAGTTTTCCCCTATGCAGACATATGCATAGGTACGTGTCTTCACAAACATTGCGAATGAAATTCACTCCTTACACATAAATTATAAGTTTAAATTGTAAAAGCTGTTATTAAAGTAACAGGTTTAATGGTATCTCATACATCGTTAATTAACGACAATGTGTTACGCCTGGGTCCATCCTCACCGGATTTCAAAGAGAACCGTGTGTTGTTAATTCATCAATCCGGTATGTACTATACCGGTCACTCGTGAGGCAAGCTTTCGATATTTTAGTAGGGTTTCAGGTACATGATACATACATAAACTATCATAAGTATAGAATTCATATGATAAAAACTGTTTCATAATTTTGTCCCGAAATTATTTTGTGCATTTTCAAAAGTTAGTAGTACCTATAGAATCGGACGAACTTTGTCCTTCCGTTTGCATTGCGTGTAAACGATCTTCTATTGTAAAATTTTGTTTTCATTAGCTTTTAGATACGACAACGCACCTTCGTGTATCAATTATTGCACAAATTTATTTTTCAACTAATATCAATTTCGATTCATTCTAAGTTCAGGTTTGTTTCGTTATGGGATCAATTTCGCGCCTGCACTATCCCCTGTATACATGGACGTGTATGAATTAATTTTCCATCCATTCTCACGCATTGAATATCCCCTTTTCTCGAATATATCTATCAACCTTCATGTAAAGTTATTAACGACGTTCTATAATACTTATTTATTGTAGTCATTAAACGAGGCAAGTCACGCCCGACACATAACCATGTATGCAATATTGTGGCATAAGAACAACTGGGACAATCGTCAATGCTGTTATGATCGGTGATCTTTCAGAGAAACTATTCAACTGCGTGGGCAAATGTACAAATCCAGCCATGACAAAATATTTGTCTTAAATAAAGTAAACATCCCATGATGAAAATTTGAGTTTTACCGATTTTTTCAAAATCCCATTATCTCTTAACAGGTCATGTACTTCAGAAACTTCGACAGCTTTTATTGGATATCGAAGATGAAGTTTAAAAAATGACTATTTCAGTAAATGTCGTAACGTCTACAGAGGATCCGTCACGGTATAAGTAGAATAAAAAATACCACCCTGATGATTGATAAGTACCCTTAATAGCGTCTTTGGATCCCCAGTTGGTTCCCCAGGCAGAATTTAAGAACGACCGTAGAGAAAATATTGTTCAAGAAAATCTGAATTCTTTTTTTTTTTTTCTTATTATGTAGGTAATATTCCTATAGCTGTCCATGCGATTTGTCATTCAAATGGTCTGACTTTTCGGGTACTTTACCTTAAGCCACCTTTGATCGATTGGAATTTCACCCTACAGTCTTATCTATTGAAGATTACTACTGCCGTGGTGAGGATTAATCGCTACAGCGAATTCAGGGAATTAAAAAGCCTCACCCTTAACTAATAAAGCGTTATTTAATAGCCCTTAGCAGTTGTAATCATCCAAACTATCGACCTGATAATTGGACTAACGGAAAGTCTAAGCCATTACAAAAGTTAGCCGACGATCATTCGTTCTGTTGAAGAAAAATTCGTGCTTAGAAATAATTCGACCACCATACGAGTTCAATAAATTCATTATATTCCGAGCGAAGAAAATAATTGACTCAATTGATTTCGATGGGTATTTAGCTTTACTTGAGATTAATCTCGACGAAGTATTCTGATGATACGATTTAGCGTTAGGAAAACGTGTACCTATTCTGAAGATCTGAATTAATTGGGAAAAGAAATTTGAAATTACTGTAAAAGAGTGAAAATCTTAGCAGCCCCTGGTCGATGTAGGGGATCCTGTTTGAATGCAAACGGACTATGATGCTGGGATAATAATTGAACCGTGCAGCGGTAAAGGAAGCCGGACTAAGCCAATTTACCCTCAGATGAAAGGCTCTGGGTTGAAATTAACTTTACCCGGGTGACGTAAAACTAACCCTTATTAGATGCGGAACGTTAGGGTGCCAATTGTACCGAGGTTTCGTCTCGGTGAGGTTCAATCGTCTCGGGCTTGTTTCCCTCAGTGTATTTCACGCAGCCCGAATCTATTATCCAACAATTTAAAACGCGTTCATACTTAGAATTCAAGGAACCTTTCACGCATCCCGAACTACACTACAAGATAAACTATGTGAAAGTGGAAAATTTCCCCCTTTTCTCATCTCCTCGTACCAAGTAGGTAATAATTCAGGATCGTGTGTTAGCGTAACAATGTTTGCTTGCATGCGATTTGCAATCCTCGTAAACTACATAAATTTCTAACTATATTTAGAAAATGACGCTAACATCTGCATCATAATTATACGTGTAACACAGATCACATCATAGAATATCTGCGCAGATACTTTCGAAATATGGGTCAGATTTTAATCACGTATTCTAATGCTATAATATTTTCTACACGATTTAACATATAATGTTAATTTTATAAATATATTTACCAAAAATTAATCTTCGTATATGAAAAAAAAAAAAAAAAAAAAAGAATTATATCATTAATTTTACCTTTGCTCTACCAGCGAATTATTCGTCGTTAAGATTAAGGAACGAGTTCAGTATGATCCAATTCAGAGATAAAAATCTATCGTTTGAGTAATTCGTGATATAATTGAGTGGTAATTAAAGCCATGCCGAGTACCCTATACCTACCCTTATTCCGGTTTTGAGATCTAATTTTGGTTGAAAAGATTTCGTTTAAGATAAGTCAAAAGGCTGCCAATGTAAAATACACTTTTTTCATTTAAAACTTTTCCCTTTTCTTATCTCGGGAGTATTTAAGTTTTCATTATAATTGCCCGGAGCTTCGTGCAGTACCACCATGATTTTATACTACATATATATACCTGTACGCGACGTGCCACTTGATGTTAAATCAAGTAAAGTAGCTAATTGCTACTATATATATACTGACGAATACGAAAAACAGGAGCGCATGCTGTAAAGTGTATTTAAAAAATAGTCGATGTCATATCTTTATACGTGAATAAAATTTCGACCCTGAGTCACTTGAGCCAAAAATTTTCGTATCAAATATCGAATGACAAATTTTGCAATTAATATGAGTCTATTACTATGGTCGAGTGAATTCGAATAAACGCAAAATTACCACAAGCACACGTCCCTGGCTCTCAAGTGCTATTATTCCAAAAGTTTTGAACGTTTAATAGCTTTTAGGAAGGCGCACAGGGCGCGACCAAAAAGTCGTTACAACTTTTGGCTGGCACAAGAGGGGGCATTCTGGGCCGGCGATTGTCCTTGACAATTACAACGTCCAATTTATATTTTAAAATATAGCACGTGGAGCTCTGTTTCAATTTATAACTCGCTCGTTCGAATGAGGTATATACGCCGTTGTACTTTTTCACCCAATCGATTTCGCTGACCAACGTAGATATCTTTGAATCGTAGATTTCAAGTGCCACGTATATTTCTGTCTCGAAACGATTCGAATAAAACCGGAAGTGGTATTGCCGATATCGTCAATCTCTGAAGATCTCGAGTTGGATCGGGTAAATGGCTGAAAAGATGTCTTAGGGGAGGAATAGCCATAATCTACATATAGCTACCCCCCCCCCCCCCCCCCCCCCCCCACACACGTAATATCGCTTCACGTTTTCCCGAATTTATATTTCTCAATTTTCTTTCGAAATTGCAGCATTTAATTCAAGACGTGATTCTGGGTCTTTCTAGTTGCCTATAACGGGGTCCTTCCCGGGCAGCATGTGCGTCTATATGTATGCTCTGTTAAATATCTCCTACTAGCACTATAAATCTTTCGATAGTTGCCAGCTATACTGTAGAGGAATAGTGGTACCGCTCTTAAAGTCTTTGAATAATAAATAAATAAATATACATAACAGATATTCTGGCAAAGAGTTTCAACCCCCGTTTCTAGGAATCAATAAAAAAAAAAAAATAATATCAAGCTGTTCGTTTCCCTTCATATAAATATTAATCCAGAGTTATGTGGCAGGGTAATTAATAGATCAAAAACAGTAGTGATATGGTTTTTGAAAATCGAAAAATTTCAGGTTGGAAATAACTTTATTTACAATTCTCATAGGTTCATTGAATTATTGAATATTACTAAACATTTTTCGACAATGGACGTTCTGAAAAAATGAAAATAAAAATGGGTGAAAAAAAAAAAACACAAATTGCTTCCAGTTGATGAACTAAAAAGAATGAAAACCGGATATTTGTGGAATAAAAATAATTTTAAACGAACTGCAGCTGGTTATTAAATCTGCAGGATGAACCGAATAGAGTTCGAAGCTTTGAGTTTAAAAAAGAAAAAAAATTGAAAAAATAATAATAATTCGTACGTATTGAAAAATGTCGCATCTATATTGCGTACGCATGAGAAATCAAACATTTTGAATTTGTAGCTTTAATTATAAACCCAAGCTGTACAACGTTAACGAAATAACACAAATTGAACCTGCTAATTAATTCCGGCTTTGGCAAGTAAAAGGAAAAAAAAATATTTCTGATCTAGTAGAGCGTATCTGACAAAATCGATCCCTTTGCTTTTTGGCATTCGATTTCTCGTTTCCTTGCTAATTAAATTCCCAGTTATTTATTGAACATGCGTTCGTATATTATTTCTAAAAATATTTGCTTCTTCGTTGGTTTAGAAAAATCTGAACCGTGATATTAAATTTGATAAAGTAACGCGCATGTAACAGAATAAAATAGAAAACCTTGTTTTCCAAGTTGTTTCGCGTAGTTTCCTATATCGATTGAAAACTGATAAAACATATGAACTCTTTGTACTGTAAGATATATATGTTCTTATATAATATATCCATCCATCTATCCACATACGCATCGAATCTGAAACGCTAAGAGTAAAGTGGTGGCAGCCAATAAGCCGCCTTTGTCGGATCTTCCGGTCGGACGAGCCTTAGCTTCCGGTTGGCCGAGCGTGGAAAGTATGGAATACTCAATCCAGTACACCCAATATGACCCATCCAGTAGCCCAGGAAACCTGCTTTGCTATTCGAGCCACGAAATTTTCTGTAGCAAGAGATTGTGTGCTGAATCCATCGTGTATTGTCCACGCTTCTTTCGTCCTTTAGGTACATACCTATATAGTAGGTACTATCTCCGCGTGGAGTTTGTCGGTAGTAGGAAACTCCAAGCACGGGACATGGAACTTTGCGAAACACTCTGATCTCGACTCTGTTTTTTTTTTTTTTTTCCTTTTCTCTCTGTCTTTTTCTTGCTTCCGTTCGTTTATTTGAAACCTTTTTTCTACGCTAGTTACAGACATATGTGTACATTTTCCTTGCTTTCTCACCCGCACAAGCAGCGTGCTATATTTGTGATTTATCATACTTTTCGTCATTGTCCGGAAAAATTAGAAAACCTTTGTTTTTAGTAATTAGCTAAGTGGCAATTGCAATTATTTGTTAATATCGTTGAATTTGCAAGAGTTAAGCATAGCCGACGTGCTTTGAGAACGGTGGAACAGATTAACTTCTAGGAAGCGCCATTTTGTCCGTAAAAGTATAATAAATAAACACTTTGAACAGCCTAAACATTGAATGTTTCATTTCGGAATTATAGCCCGTCAAAATTCATGAAAAATATCAGACGTTAAAAGAGGCCAACTCACGTAAGAGAAGGTTCCTAACCCGGATTTGGTTAAAAGATTTTTTTAAACATCATTTTAGGTCAGAAAATAATAATTTTCCCAAGCTGTTAGCCTGAAAATTGAGATTTCAAAAAGACAAAAAAATTTCAATTTTGTGGTTCAAAAACTTCGACGCCCTGTATCTCTGGGTTTACTGAACGTGACGTAACGAGGGTATCCGAAGCAGAGAGCACTGATACGTAGAGCCCTTCAAATTGACATAATAATGATCATTATAATTTTTTTCCAATTATTTTCAAATCGGATAAATTTATAAAATAACTTCCCTATGCTGCAGTGAAATTCGATACCTTTTGTTTCGTTCTCCGTAGTCCTCCTCAGTCATAGTAGGTAGCCATAGAAATATAGTAGGTAGTCATAGAAATATAGCGAGTCAAACTTTTGAAATTACGAATTTTTAAAATTCATAACTTTAGAAAACCTCAATTTTCAGGAAAACGGTGTGGGGATTCGTCTTTTATAACTAGAAACTATATTTTAAGAAAATATTTCTCAACGTGTTGGGTTGGGAGGTCGAGAACCTTCCCTCAACAGATATACATCCCTTTGAAATTCAATTTTATTATAACACTATCGGTGTCAAAAACTATATTAATATCTGATAGACAAATCGTATGCATAAACTCGTACTTATAAAATCGTATATGTATATAATTTTTGATATGAAACGAAGTTGGACTATTACGGAGGTTCTCTTCGCGATTTTATATGAATACAAAATTCTTGATCCTTGGCAAGGAGAACAAATGAAATTGCATAATGGTTATAATACTACTGGCCATCAGCAACGGGGCATTGGATATCTAGATGATATTTACGATAGGCCGTCGCAAGACTGCGTTATTATTCCATGCATTTAAATGCAGAAACCAAGCGCTGGATAACTCCGAATAATCCGTAATTTTCCCCGCTTGGCTGCGTTAAGATTTCCCAACGGCAGGGGCTTCCCCGGCTTAATTTTAACACTCCTGGGAATGATACCATGTGTCGCGTTATATTTCACCTTTACCCACTAGTACTAGGCTATATCTACCTGAGAGCCGTAACGCTTCAGCTGCATTGCCACTCCAGACTTTCCTCTACCTTTCTTCCCCTAACCCCTAACCCCTCATCCCTCATCCCTCCTTCTTCTTCCCTCTTCCCTTTTTCCGTATTCCTCTTCCCAGTTTCACACTGTATGAGTTGCCATATCGTTGCCCAGAAGCTTGGAGATAAAAATATTTAATATTTCCTCGCAGTTACCACCTTATATATACTTACTTATACCTCTGTGTGTATATATACACAATTTTGCGGAAACTGCAAGGTTCCCAGAAACTACGGTGTGAAAACTTCAAAGTATCAGAAGTTGAGTGGCGGAAAAGGAGCTTACACTTCCTTACAAGTGCTGTTACATCGCGGTACATAAGAGGGTTGAAAACTGATATATTATAGATCGATGGTTTGCTACACCAAGAAAACCGCAATTTTCGGAATGTTGTCTCGCTTTCACATTGTCTAATTATCTGCCCCCAAGGCACGATATCTCTAATTAATTGCTTCGCGGAACCCTTTCCCGGAGCCTTTAACTACAAAGGGAAAATATACCCAGAGTAAGTTGTTCTCCGCTCCTCTTGTCACGCAGCTCAACGCTCTTGAGATGAACCCGGACGAACTTAATTCCTTGTCAACGTGAGAGTGTCGAAATACTTGTCAGCCAACCGCGGCCACGTAGCAATTAATGCTCAAATTCAAAGTATAAGTGTACAAGCCTTCAGCCTCGAGCCAACCTTGTGAGAATTTTCGAATATTACCCAGAAATTGGAGTGCCATGAAATGGGGATTTTTCAATTCGAAAACCGTAGAGAAAAAGAATAGCAATTGAAACGTAATTCGAAGAAGCTCTGATTTTTTGTTTCATTTTTTTTTTTTTTTTTTTTTTTTTCTTTTTCTTTTAATTTATCTTTAGTCACCCAGGTGACAAGTGGATCGCGTTATTTTCTAACGTGATGCATAGCGATGATATAATAGGATGGGATATATTTAAGATTTGGCAGTAGGCAGAATGACATTGGCAACCGCATTTCGCGAGCGCAAGTCGTATGGCTTTTACAGGACTCGGGAGACCCGGTGAAACGCAATACGTTTCTCTGTCGCTTTTATTCTCGAGATGAAGAGAGAGTGAGAGTTTCGGTTCTGGTGACGATTTTCATCGGATATATACTCGAACGAAATGAGAAATTGGGACAGGGAGTTTCCAGTAACAACGGTAACCACGCGGTGTTACCTCGGTACCTATATCGACGACTATTCTTAGGTCCAATGCCCACGGGCTCCTCCTAGGAGGTTCAACGTGAATTCCAAGTACGAGAAATTTCATTTCAACATTATAACTGTTCGACGTAAGACTCGTTGTATATATAGAGCCATAGGATATATATATTCTTTGTTCTATAAAACCCAACTGCGACAAAGTTTTCGCCAATTTCGCAGCGGCTCGCTAAGAGAGAACCCGGTGATTCCAGACCACGCGTAAAAGTTTGACTAATTGCTGTAAGTACAATTACTAGAATTAGCAGCAATTAGCAGGGGTTAATTCGCAAGCTGTTACGTGTAATTGGCGAACATTAGTGGGTCAGTGCTAAGACGTTATGGAGGAGATTTGAATATTGGATTGTCACACCACTTTTGCACTAAACTCAAACCCTGGGCGGACCGGAAAGCAATAAGTGACGAATTAGCGCCCCAATACTCAAAAACTTGTTTCTATTCGTAGAGACAGGAGTTATACAAACAATCTACACCAGTCAAGTTTGAAAATCAAAAATCTATCTTCAACCGACTTATCCGACGGATATACGAAATCAACGTGTCAAAAATTGATCCACTATCAACAGACTTCGATTCAACGTCGTTTTGCTGAATTCCCAGTTCCAATATTTATGCTAGACGAGGTCTCTTTCATCTTCGAAGCTTTTTGAGCTTATTTTGTTTCGCGGGTATCATCTTTTGTCCAAACTTGCGAAATTCTTGTATCTGTTTCTACGATCATGAGGTAAGCTTTTAGCTATGCTGTTGCAAGCTATACGCGACTGACACGATGGATTTATTGCATAGCTGAGACGTGAGCCCGCTAACCGAACGCTTCCGTAGCTAACACTTCGGATTTGAAAGGAGGTTTATTTGAGAAGTGATTTCAGCCGCTGCTAGGAACTAAGATTGATTTACTCCGTCAGCGAAAAGTTATTTACTGTGGCAAACCAGGACCAGCTTTGTACTTGTCTCCTATTATCGCTCGTCCGAATAGAGCTGCAATTTAATATCGAAATGTTGGTGAAAAACGGTGAAAAAAAATTTACTCATTTCCACGTGACAAATCGAATCTTAAAACCACATTAATAAATAATTTTCATAAAACTAAAAGCCTTGCGCAAGACACAAAGCAAAGCTTACAAATAATAACGGAAGAATGATAATCGCGCACTCAAAATGACGGAGAGAAATTACAAGATTTATTTTTAGTTACATATACTTGGTTGCTAGCAGAACCCTGATCACCAGTGTAAAGTGGTGTAAATTGGTCGAAAAGATATGACGATATATCTCACTTACACTGGAAATACTCATAATACAGTAATCAGCCGATGACATCGCATCTTCAACCAACAACTTTTAACCGGTTCTCCCACACGTAATAAGAGATGACGTGTTCTCCAGATATGAAATAAAACATCATTCTCATAAGAGAATTAAATTGATCGCAATCTCTCAAATTTTGATTTTGAATCTCTGTATACGGTGAAATGAGCCGATGATCAAACAATCGAGAAAACTTTTGGATTCATTTCTAAAAACGGTGAGAATGTTTACTTCTCACCCCGTAACATATTAGAGTTATAAAATGTTCAATTCATTAGACTTTTGATGGGCGTTTCGATTTTCCCTCACGATTCTTTCTGTCATACTTTTTCTCGCACTTCACCCTGTGGCTTATTCCAGATTAAAATTAACCAGCGTCCAGTTCGACCATTCATAGAAGAACTTAACCTTTCACCAGCCAATTCTGTGTCATCCTAAACCCCGAGCAAGGAAGAATTGTTATTGATTACTGAATATTTATCTATAGCACGGATTAATTCTCCCATGCAACGAGTGCAGTGTAAAAATGCATTCAATGGCGATGAAAGGATGAGTTAACCTGTTCAAAATACTGTATAAGCCGAGGCATAAGCCGTACTCTGAACACAATTTAACGTTCATATATACCTACGTTCAGGCTGATAAAAAAGCTTTGATATAGAAAAGCTTATGATATCGGATATTCGTGTGTGAAATTTTAATCTGTGCATGATTTCTACAAAATTTAAATCCGCGTTACGGATTACCGTCACTCAACAAACTCCCATTTTCGTGAACAAACTCACCAGTGAGACATTAGCAAAAAGTTCATAGCTGAAAGATATTGCTATTCTCAATGAAACATAATTAGCGTTTGGTAGTTGAATTCAATTGTTTCTACGTCTCAAGTCTTGAAAAAATGAAACATCATTTCTATCTAAGAGTAATCATCACAATAATCTTCACTGGGATCAATTCGTACTAATTTGGCAAGTTTCTTTCCAACAAGCAGCATCCAAATTGCTTCGAGAGGGAACGGTCTTATTGCGAAAATAATATTCTTCATAAGTGATGTAGTAAAATTAATCAAGTACCTACGTACCTACCTACCTACCTAACTCGTAGTGCAGGAATTATCGTCAAAGGCCTTTGTGCATAACGAACTAGCTGATCGCGTAGCGTTAATTCCATTTGAGAATTTACACACCAGACACGACGTGGTTGAATACATCTCACCAACATATCAACGCCAACTCCAAGCTTCGAGTATCTACTACTAAATTAAACTTTCCACCAAGTTTCGTCTCAATGTGCTATTGCGGTGTTCAACGGACATTCGTCGGTACCTATTGCCAGACTAAGGTTGTGGACAAGGAGGCTGGACCACCACCAATCCACCTACAAACCTACCAGTCTCTATTTCGACGCCGAATAGTTACTTGCTCTCTTACCATAGTTCACCGAAAACTTTGCTACAATTTGAATACCAATTTCTGCCTAAGTTACAGCTGATTGCGTCTGTTATACGCTTCGGATGGTGGTCGAATATATTGTTATACAGATCGTTTTGAGCCACGTTCACGAAACGGTGATAGGTATTCGCTCCGTGCACACCTATATACACTCTCACCAAAGTGAGAATGTGTATTCGTGTACATACATTCATTTTTTCCGGGAAAAATGCCGATTCGGACTATTGGCGTCGCCACTAGTACCTATGCATGTACACGACTACACATTCTCACTTTGGTGAGAGTGTATAGGTGTGCACGGAGCAAATAGGCATGTTAATTATTACGACTTTAGAATTGTATAATCAGTCAAATCTTATTAGATAGAAAGAATCAAGGTACGTAGGTGTGAATATATATAAAGGAAGATGAAAAGTATGAGATATATTTTGCCACAGAGTGTAAGTCCGAGTTCGAGCGTTGAAACAGTGGGTTTGTTAATTGAAGTACGCTGCAGGGTGCCATAACTGTCTGAAGAACCGTGAACCGCTTCTTTGAGTCTCAACGTCACTGTAGTCAGACTGTGGTGCAATTAATTCCTGCAATTAGCTGTTGTGAAAAGACAATATTTGCCAGAAAAGTAAAGACGGACGAAAGGAAGGAAGGAGGGAATGTGTTATGTGTGGGTGTGGGTGTAGAGAAATGATGTCGAATAAATCAATTTGAATAGTATAATATGATGTTTTGTGCGAGAACTATGCACATTGAGCTGAATATATTCCTTAGGTATTATTCCGGTTGCTTGAAACGTAGTTTAAGCCATGTTGTAGCATAACGTTTTAGCAACGTAGAAGCGCAAAACGGTCATTTCAGCAAACAGGCTTAATACTCCCAACAAAGTCAGACAGGTGTTCCGTGTCTCAGGGTACGCTCATTATTCAAATGAGAGATTAAGCACGACTCAACTTTGGCTTTAACCTCATCCCCTACCTCATCCTCACCACCGTCTATTCACCCTCTCGTCGTTCCCAGTTGCAAAGGACACAAGGCTTCGGGTTTACAGTCTTGGGGGTAAGTTTAATAACGTCATCCATCCGTCACGAAATCATTAATATCAACTTACGTTCCGCATTTGAATTACAAAGCGTTACATTTCCGAACTAAGTGTATGTAGGTATAGTGGCTCGCAACGAACCCACGCTCAGGTTGAACAAATAAACCTTGAATTCAATCCTCATATCTCGCTACCAGCTGAGCTTATTTCATCTTCCCTTAGGGCTTACCAGAAGATCCTTGTCAAGTACAAGAAATCCACATACATTAACCATGAATATAGTTTTAAATATTAAATTAACGATATTTATTCCTCTGCTTTATTAGCATCCATTTTTTTTTTTTTTTTTTTTCTTTTTTTTTACTAGTAACAGTGATAAAGGTAGGGTGTATAATGTAATGGTGATTTAGTTTAATGTGGTGTACGTGAATCTGGGTCGGTACTTTCATCGAATTACTTGTCGGTGCTAATTAAAGTTGTGACCCAAAGTAAGTACACGTGTGCAAAGTTCTCTGTACTTTACCTGGTTCTTTTTTCTTTTTTTTTTTCTACTTTTTCTTCTTCTTGTTATTTTCTTTCTCGAAGGAGCTGTTGGTGCAGCAGCTATAGGGAGACGGTTACGCAACCTCTATATAAACCTAGTGATCGATCGATATTGGAACAAAGTATGGATACTTGTGTTCATATAACTAGTATCTAACTTATGCAGGGAAAATTATACGGTAACCTGTCTGCAGATATAACTAGCGTTGGCATAATGTTTTTCAATCAAACAACCTTGAAACGCTGAGTCCAATCATCAGTCATTTTCAACTTATGAATATAATCGAAGTAATCGATATACCAAGTTACGTAATTTAGTAGGTACTTCCGTTTACGGTAGTCTCGAGCTAACATATATCCAATATAGTCCAGACAACAGCAGTTCGCAAGCACCCTTGCGACATTTGCCCTTAACGACTGCTATCACTGCTATCTTGGGTACTAACACATCTTAACACACGATGGCCTGGAAATGTTATAAATAACGTGAAACGGCTGTTGGCCGGATAAATACCCAGAAGACTATGTCGAAAACTATTATATGTATACCCAAGGTAACGCCATACTTTGCTGGATTTACTATACCTATAAGCAGAAGGAAATCTGGGGGAAGATAAGCTTGTGTTCGGTCTCGTTCCTCGTTTTCACCGAAAATAAATGAACGGTAAAAGGTTTCGTATAATCTGATGAAGACTGAACTGAAATAGACGGTATCAAAGATGAACGATTACGACGATGACATTAGTTAAAATATTTTTTAATCCATATATGTATAGTATAGTACGTATGGCTAAGGTCGGACATGAAATTTTGTCATTTCTTCATGAAGTTACGTCGTGGGGTAACTAGGGCAGTCAATTATTGTCAAGGTGAATGAGGTAAGCAGGGGTAACGTATGCAGCCATCAGCTCGTTTCCGTAGCAATGCGTTAACCAGAGTTGGTGTATATCAATGCCCTTTGCAGACTTGCAACGATTCCTTGCGACAATACCCAGGGGAATTTCATATGCAACCTGAAACATAATTGTTGCTAACCACGCACGCCACACAAGGAAAACCTCTTTGATCGTGACACATACGGGAATCAACAAAACTCCGGAGTCCGGGCCCTGTACTTTGCCATTTCCGTTTCCCTGCAGAAGTCTTGCAGGTAACGAAGAGATGTCCCGTCTCCGGAGTCATCTTTCTAAAGTCACGTTTCTAAGGAGTCTAATGAAATAGTGCCGCTGGTCGGGTGCAGGGGAACGACAAGTTGATGGAGGTACCATCCGGTGAACTAGTTGAGTTTCCTATACCCTGGTTTTCTCAGGTTTTCCAGGGCTCTTTACCTTGGCAAAGATTGTTCCGATGTAGACTCTCGCGTTTCGGGTCGAGTGCTCGTTGAAATAATTCAACCGAGTTGCAGGACTCTTTTTATACAAATACATATATGTATGTATGTATGTATGTATGTATGTATGTATGTATGTATGTATGTATGTATGTATGTATTTCCAGCTCCTCGGGGCAGCGAAATCGTCAATGTATGTATACGTACTACGTCGACAATGCCTGCAGATGATATTCGACAAAGAGTATTTACCTCGTTCCCGAACTGTCTTATTCTTGATCAAACTCCGTACAGATACCAATAGACTTGCTGACGGAGGAGTTATTCGTTCGTGAAATATATTTCCAATCGTGAAAACGTAAGTTTCAAACTTTTCTACGAATCAGGTATACCAGGCGCGAGAATTGAGCGTCGCGGCTCACGAGCCAAGACTTCGACCAATGCAGTGAAACTTCGCGGCTGTGTTTGCGGAATTCATGCATTCACGTTTTCACAGGTCGGCAGGTATCCGATAAAATTTATCGTAGGACCAACGCTGGGTAGGAAAACTAGGAGTATTCAAGCGCTGGGCCTCACTTTGTTTATTCAGAATTGGAAATCAATTTGAAAAAAGAACCAAACCAAAGATAGCCGCCTGGCCAACGGCGTTATTCGTTGCTAAAGGCATTTCCATACATTCAAACTCTCGTGGGTATCGTACCGTAGCTTTTGCACAGGCGAGAAACTCAGCGTCTCACTGCTCTGAAATTTTCACGGCCCTTAATTACCGGCGAATCGATATAAAACCACGATGAAAATTCATCTGGTACTTTGTAGACCGAAATTGACCATGGAAAATTAATAACCTGGCAATCTGCAATTCTGCTTTCCTCTGGTCTGACGAATTAGCCGGCCACGTGGGGCTGCAGCTTTTGAAAAGCGATAAAAATCCTCAGTTGCTGCAAGCCGAGGTCTTTCCTATTTAACGCCAGTTGCTACACGAGACCTAAGAATATATGCTGCGAGTAAATGACCTTTGGATATCTGCATCTGAGCGTAGTTTATTGTTTTAACTTTGAGCCTGGTTGCTCCATAACTCCCGGAGCGCCATGTTTGTATTAACAATTCATTAATTTTCAGCTGAGCGGCGCTGTCCTCGCTGCACGAAGACCATAACGAATTACATCTATTTAAACACCTATTTTTAGAAGTGGTACACTTCGGCCAAGTGAGACACTCCACATGCTCCGATGATTTTCAACGTATACAGTTCAACGCTCGAAAATAACTTTATCTCTGTAGACTTTTGGTCACTACCTTCCCCGATACAGGCTATAAAATATCTCTCTGTATTCGTAACTGTATGCAACCACGTGAAAATCGTTTTTTCATTATCATCACGGGGAAAAGCTCAAATTAAGTTTCTGTTCGATCGCCTGCGACGCTGTGAAATTTCACTGTTCGTATACAAATTGTTCAAGTTAATTGAAATTTCAGAAACTCTATCGTTCGGGATGTCAAAATAGTATTTCCGGTATAATAACAGGGGAAAACGGATTATCAACAAGCTGCAACTTCGTCCTCGCATACTCTGATTGATACTTAATAACTTACTAATAATTTGGGCCTGTAGACCAACCTCCCAAACATCATCATTGTTCACAATCAAAATCTGTTTCCTAGATTACTTTTGCGATCATATTCAACCGGCCAGAAATGATGATTTTTTCAATCTTGCTTGAGGCTGGCATAGTAATACACGCGTATTACATCTCGTGAAATTTCTCATTTAAGTCACCGATTAGTAATGGCGTAAAGTCGAGTGCAAGCACGATCGTAATAGGTGCCTCGTAGGGTATAAATAAGTCTAAAATAACTTAACTTTTTGCTAACTTAGGCGTGCGAAGCACGAACCCTGTTATCTTTGAACGTGTCGACTTAGTTGGCTAACCAGCCATGTCTGCGCACATGTCTTCACGGTGCAGCATTCGCGGGAAAACTTTTCACTTTACGAGCGAGTTGTTTTTGGACTGGGAAGAAAAATAATTCTATTGCACTAGCGAGGTCGTGGCTTACCCTAAAACACTAAAGTCCGCTAAAGTTTTCTGCGGAGACAATGCGTCTTCTAGCTCCTTGATCTCAACCTTCTACTTCTGCTTTTGTTACTTTTTACTCGTTAATAATTTACAACATCGTAAAACTATCACCGACAAACATAAACTTCATGTTCAATTGTCAATTATATAACGCCGGATTCATATTCATTAGAAAAATCCTCAACTGTGTAAACTAACGAGTTGCCCCTTCAAATTTTATCGAGAACCCGTGAAAATTTAATGCTACTTTTTTATGGCCAGGTATTTCTGTTTCATTCCTTTTTTTTTTCTTTTTTTTTTTTTTTTTTCTTTGTTTTTTGGTCTATTTGTTTTATTTTTGTTTCGCTATGTTTTCGTTTTTCTTTTAGTTCCAACGCAAACTAGTAACAAATATTCAAAAATACCGTATCTCCAACAGTGTTCCATTTATACCATTATTTAATGTGCAAACTGCATGAATAACTAACTCTACTGCCTGCCTCCCGTTTCACGACTCGGCGGCCCGAAAACTACATTCGCAACTGTAGTTTGTACGAAAATTCGAATCACCCGCCGAATCTATAACTCTTGCGTAAAATATTTACACATTTCATAGTTAGGTAATTAATTAATTACACTTATAGAAAGTTTGCCCAGCGTGAAGAAAAAACCTGATGTAGAAATCTAAATCTCTTAGGTTTTTTGTTTTTTTTTTGGGCGAAAAAGCAAGTCGGTAGAATTTTTATAAATAAAAATTTTCCTGCGCTTAACGCATTATTTTAGAAACCGACGTTAGTTTGTCTTCGGGGCGCCTGTAGAGTCAAAGTTTCGGTGAACTTAGCCCATCCAACAAATTTTTCAACGCCTCTGGGCCGCGCTTCGAAAATAGAAGTGTGCCACGTTGAGTACAATACATCGGTCTCTACTTAAGGCTCATTTGAGGGCTGTTAAAATGCAGTATGTCATGGTAGACCCTACGTACGTCGTCTAGCCTTCCAGAAATAGAAGCTGCACCCTTCGACCAAAGATCCAGGCCGCTTGCTCCGGAAGATTCTTAACTCCTGAGTTTCAAACGCGCTCTATTATAAAGTGACGAGTTTTCCAAAACTTAAACTTATTCATTGTCTGATAAGTACTAAATACGATCTGAATTCTGGTTAGTGAATAAGAGAAATGTACAGGAAACGATGCACAAGTCAGTCAGAGAACGTAGACGCGAAATAACGGACAAGATAGACAGTATAGTTGCGTGGAGTAATTATGCAGTCTCATTCTAGACGGTACTATGGAAGCTCTCGAGAAAAAATGACTCCAGCCTTCCGGATTTTTTTCCCTTTTCATGGAAAAAGAAACTACGCTTCGTGTCTCAGTATTCATTCATAATGGCTACCAACACATTGGAAATAGACGTTATATGTAGAAGAAACCATTCTACGGATTTCATAGTCTAACGCGGTGGTTCTGTCTTCTGTTTTCCGCTTCTTCTTCTTCTTCTTTCCTCAACTTCCTCTAAACTTTCGGGTTCCATAATATCGTGACAATGTTCCAAAAATCTGACCCCTCAACTTCTATACCGACCTAGAAACATATGAACTAAAGGGACGAACCTCGCACTTACTAACCCTTTTAAATCCCCTTTCCACAATTAGAAAGAGCGAAGGTGCAAGTATGCACATATCCAACGACTGTAGGCAAAGACACTAACCTGGTTAGATAGGACATTTGTGTGCCTCAACTAAAACGTGTTGCGGATTCCAAGTAGTGTGTAGAGGAAACCAATAAGACACATACGAGACTTACGTGCAACACTGAAACGTGTTGCGCTCAGGTCTCTGTGTGAGAAGCCAATCACCTTAATGATAATTTACGATGCAGGGCATAAACGTGTCTCGAGCAGAAATTGATTTGTTTACTCTCGAGCGATCCTCACGCAATCCAGCAGCTAGCCTGGGTGGCCTCAGGGTGGCCTCTGGGAGATGGAATGAACTTTTTCTACACCATCCCGCGGCTCAAATCTTCATCAACGTGGGATCGTTTCTTGCCAAGCTGACTTTCGCCAGCCCTACCTACTCTCCGCTGCATCATATCAGAATCAGAATCCATATGGAGTTACTTTTTCAATCTTTCTTGACCTTATATTCCTGCAGCGATCTATCGTTTCGGCTACTAAATCCACGGGTCAACTAATCATCGGATGGTCTTTGTATACGTAAGAAGAAATTGAAGATCTATTCCTATTTAAAGGTCGTTCATCTGATTCACTCGAGCTAGTTAATTTAATTAACGATGACGCACCAACAGCGGCCCAATTGCTAAGTATAGTACGTCAGGTTGGGAGAGACTTTTAGGTTCGAAATAATTCCTAAGAGCCTTTATATACCTTTATTTATAGACACGCATGCGGCAGGACTTTATAATAATTTATAAACCCAGTTTGTAGGAAAAAAAAGAAAAAGAAAAAGAAAAAAGAAGAAAAATAGAACTAAAACATTTCCCGTTGAGCATGTTCTTTATGTGGCACCATTTCTTGGATAGGGGTACGCCATTCGGTTTGTAACTTAGTTTTCTATCACTTTATTTATTTATTTGTCTACTTTTTTTTTTTTTTTTTTTTTTACTTTGGTATCTGGATTTATTCGATACTTACCAAATCGAAAGTTAAGCTTCGAAAGTTTATACCTATAAGAGTCAAGGCTGATATGGTAGTACAATAAATTCAGACGATATTGCGATGGTTTTCCGAGTTTCTAACCAATGACAAATATGCTTTCACATGCCCCGAATATCCATTTATCTATCCGACCTCGTTAGTTTAAAAACAGTGAAAACACACGTGATAATGGATACGAAGCCTTATGACTATCATCAATTTTTTCATCTATTATCTACGTTTTAGGCCACATCCGATATTATAGTCAAGCAAATACATCAAAAAAAAGAATAAAGCATAATGTGTCATGGATAATCGCATATGAAGTTAAAGGCTCATCAAGGATAACTACACGACTGATGGTTTTTCAACGGTATAAAACAATCGCGGCAAACATTAGTTGGTTAGTCTTAGATAATTCTATTCTCCTTCGTTAATCAGAAAATTTCCAAACTTAAAAGTTTACCCGAACACTCTGGCCTCGTCGGCCTAATGCTATAACAGTTGGAGGTACATTCCGCGAACAAGAACGTCAAACGGTATACTGTTTTGGTGTAATTAAATTAGACCCACGGAGCAAAACTCGTCCCTAAGGCTCGTACAATTTTCGAATAATATGCTGGGAATGTGGGTAACAACAGGAAATCTTAATTTAGTTTGAGTTGTTCCAAGTTTGACATTATTATTACTTGAAACCAAGTAGCGTCGATAATATAGTACCACCGCTGTCACAAGTTACAACCCTTAACGAAACGAATAACTGCTATCTTGTCACAGTGACATTTTTTTTCCCTTCTCATATTTTCTCTCGTTTACTCTACTACTCGACTAGATATTCTACGTCTCGTATCCGAATGGTAACGATCTATTATCACTAGATATTATTTACTGTCAACCATCACATACGGTATAATTATAAGATAGCTACTTCATATCTGCGTGAAATCTGAAACATTTTGCATAAAAAACCAATAATAAGGTAAAAAAGAAAAACGTTGGCGTAAAGTTGTAGATATATAAATTGGTGGTATACCTATAGGCACTCATACCAAGGAATATATTTCGAGAAATCTTGCTGCGATCGCCCACCCCAAAGAATGACGAAAGGTTTTCAGGTGTAAAAACTTCCACATGAATAAATATGTATAATTGTTAGCCAGTACCCAGAAAAAGCTGCGTTTGAAGTTTCTGTTTGCCCGTCGAATGAATATTGCCGATAAAATATCGAACGATACACAGCAAAACAGAACACGACTATTGAATAAAATGATCGATCCGTCGATTGTGACTCCGTCTAAATCGAACGAAAATAATGTCCGTTGTTTTAATTACTGGCTATAAGAGCGTTTCATGTGAGCCAGATATATGTAAGGGTAATTTATATACAAATCTTGTACAGTAATATAGGTACAACGTATAAGCAAACGAATGCATTTAAAGGACTTTTAAATTGGCACCACGGGCATTTGGCGAAAATAAATTGGCACCAATGAATACCAATTGCCGGGTGTATTTGTACACGCGGCAAAAAAGGAACGGGGTTCGCAAGTTGCAGTTGCAAGTACTTGAAACTTCGTGTTCGCTGCAGCTTCTTGAAGCGCGTTAAGCGATTCTACCTGCTTGCTTAACAGCTATACAAAGCCAATAATTTACTTCTCCCTGGTCTTGTATGCAAATGACCCGAAACATCGATACTTATCCAACTCGGAACTAATTACATTCAATTGAATTTGCTTAAATTAACTTTATTCGAACATATAAAGCTCAAAAAAAAAAAAAAAAAAAAAAAAATATGGATACCTGCATGCAGTTGTAACAATGAGACTCGGAAATTCACCGCACGGATATAACAACTATTCGTTATTTCATCATACAGGGAACAAAGACCCGGCTGACTAATTACTCAAAGTGATTACCCACGTAATTGGTCACCGTAGGTACAGGGGGGAAAATGAATACAAAGAGTAGGGAAAGTTCTACTGAAATGACACCGAAGAATATGAGATTCAGACTTTGTCTCCTCTCGGTTCACCTAGTTCTTGAGATAATAATTACTATTACAAAACCGAAAAGAAAAAAATACCCAGCTTTAATGCTGTCTCACCTTCCATTACTGTTATGGGTATACTTTTCTTCTCTCATTCCTGGTCATATAACGAATTTATTTCGCTTGCCCAGTGTCTTCTTCTCCGATTTCTATGTGGATTAAGTTTCCACTCAGCCTGTAATCAAACGCGAAATACCGTGTTTCTATCGGATATGTAACGTTTTATTTTGTTCAAAATCTTTTTTCATAAAATGAAAGAAAAACCGCCCAACAAGTTTTTCGGAATGAAATTGAGACTTGAAGGGTTTTACAGGTCTCCGTTTCAACTTGACAACCCGTATTAACGTCCCTTTATAATTCTCTAAGTAATTTGCCACTTTACGAGAAATATTCAGAAAATAGAAAAGGGGTACAGAGAATAAAAACGTAGTGGCCTGGCTTTTTAGGGGTAGCTTTTGTGGGGTACAGGAAAGGGGCGTTCTGAGGCCCATCAAAGCCATGAAAGCTCTCAATGGTGCACGGCCAAAGCTCCCACACATTCACATCCACAATCTCGCTCAGAGCGAACCACGAATAGTGTCTGTTGGGCTCGAACCGTATAGCTCTGCAAGAAAACGTTAAGGGTAGACTGTACCATCTCTATTTGCCAAGCTTTTACAATTTTGTAAACCATTCGTCAAAGTAACTCACCATCATCACTTCACCTTTACTCCTGCGCCTTTCTCTCTCGGTGTTAATTTCCGCTCTTCATCCATGAATACTTCGTAGATTGGTGAACTCCAATGAACATCATCACACCAACGTTCTCATGAACCAGATGGAGTGTTATATGTTTTATCAGACGTATGTGTGTGGAAGTTTAATTCATTGGAAATTTGGACTTGATTTGTATAGAAGATACTCTTAACAGAAGAATTCACTGTCTGAAAGTAAATTTTTTCAACAATTTTAAAGAAGATGAGAATACGTATGTAGTATACTACTTCGTACTTTTCGAATCGTGTTACAGAAGTACCAGTATTCCAGAATCACGTTATCCCGGAGTGAGCTTATCTCCAGACTGAAATTAAACTAAGAATCAGGTGTAATGTGGAGTCAATGTAATTCCTGCAGAGGCTACCCCATCCAACGATTATAGCCAAGCTTTACAGGATAATACGAGGATCCTCGACACCTTCTTTCCGGAAGGCAATCGTCATAAAGTGTACAATAAACGAGGGAGAAGACATTTATTCAATACGTATACTTTATCAAGCACATTTCTGATAAATTCGTTTGAATTTCACATCTATATCATAGATATCTATCCGTTTAAATAAACTTTAACGTTCGTTCGTCCCCTAAGTTATGGTAACATAGTCCCTTTTCCGTTCATGAAATATACAAGATGAAGCCAATAATTTTTATCACGTAACACAAATCTTCTTTTTTTTTCCGACTGAAATTGTATCGCGTGTCACGGGATAACGTGATCGAAATATATCAACTTACGAAAGGTGATATACACCGATGGGGAAATAGATGTGAAAATCGCCAATAGCAACACATGCCCAAGTCGATTCCGAAACTTCAAGTTTATTTTCACAAAGGCGTAATACATTATAGAAGCATCTTTGAAACTACTTAAGGAAAACTGGCTAGGTATCCCGAATTTGAGTAGTTTGTAGATTGAATTGATTCAGCCGTTAGGTCGCAACCCATTGCAGGATTGTAACCCAATCTCGTGCGTCAAGGTATTGACTCAGCTCGTAGCTCTAACACGGGATTTCATGCAGATGCATCGGCGTCGCGCTGTCTAGTACCCACGTATATACTGGATGCGGTTAAGATCCGACGCTGTACGCGTCGCGTTGGATCGCGTATACGCCTAGCCGATCCTTAGCTGTACTCATGGATAGCGTATGCAGTTTGTATCAAAGTACTAAAGTCCTTCGTACACACGCAGACTAACGGACCTGTTTCGGAACTCCGTTACGTGTTTCCCGGTCTCCGTACGTGTTCCGTCTAACGTAGCGTTAATGGAAGAGCTTGTTCCGTCTAGGCTGTAATCGGAATGCCGTCCAATAACGTCGTGCGTCGCACGAAGACATTCGGGACATTTGGGACATTCGAACATTCCCCGCGGGCTTTCCTCGGGACTCAAGACACACACACTAACGGAGTCTAACGTTAACTGCCGCGATGCGCCTGCAATCCTAACGACCACCTACAACCTTCTATCTAGGAGACTTTCGACCCCCTTTCTCTTACCAGAGCATATTCCTCTCTCTCTGTGTCTCTGCTTTTCCGTCTGTCCGCAAACTCGATATGTATAGTCAGCCTGAGAGTCTGCAAAAGCTTGCACGACGACGTGAAGGAAATACGTCTCAGAGGATACGGTGCAGTTCTATCGGTTCTCGTCGAGTTTCTTGAACTCTCTGCTTCGAACAACATGACAATACATCTCAGATCATCGCATCACTAACTCCTGAGTTCGATGGCTTAAAAGTCGAACTGGAAATCAAATTCTTGAGAATTGAGTGGATTTGCTCATCGTATATATGTCGAAAGCTTTCATAATGTGATAAATATCGCGAATAACTGTATACACGATGAAAATATTTTTGAATAATTCTTTCAAAATTTTGTCAACCCATTTATTGTTACCACGATCAAGATCGACTCGACGATAAATGGTACAATACCATGTCTACTATGGATTTTAAGAGCCTTGTAGAATCCTTTTACTTTGGTTATCTTGTTGGGCGTGTCGCGCATATTAAAGTAACACTGAGTTAACTTGCGTAACATGCTTCTCCGCGAAGACTGCGTACTTCTACAGTTTGCTCTAATTCATATTATATGTAGAATTTCAGAGTGAATATGAGAGTAGGATTTATAAGAGTATAGGTCTGTGTGCCTAGGTGAGAAAATGTTTTCATTCAAGTCGCGTTGAAATAAAGGTAGGTATATAATAATTTTGTTTAACGTCTGAATTGTGCACCTTCTTCACCCACCTTCTAGCCAACGTAATTGAAGCCTCGGTTACCGAAGCCTCTGTTACCGTAGCTCAGTCATCATGAAAAACAAAAGGAATTGAATATACAACTACAGAAATTTAATGCAGCTTCACCCCTGCCATGCTCGTTAGCAACGATCACTCAACCGTGCTCGATTATTTTACTTGGAATCTACGTATTTCGTTACACCTGGATAACCCTCAATACGAACTCATATTTCACAACGCCGTACAAACCCTGATCCAGTAATATTATAACGAGAATTGCATTTGCAATAATAAGATTCTCGCTATCTATCTCGAAATATGGCGGCGCACAATCTTCGGATGAAATTGCGTTAGAACCAATCGATTGGAAGTTATAACATATAAATATATGCACTCATAATACAACTTCGCCGACTACATAAGGTACGTTAGCATGACGTCCCGAAATACGCTTCTGCTCAAGATCGCATAACCCAAATTTCTTAGGTCATCATTAAAGCTTACGAACCACAAATTCAAATGTACAATCTATTACTGGATAGTATGTGTACAGCACATATGAAACGATCGATAGCACGAGGTAAATATCATTGAATAAATATCTCTAAGGTTGAACCCTTGACAAACTACGTATAATATAGTCTGAATTCAAGGTAGGTATACACGTATAATGTAGGTATCCATTAAAAGCACATCGCTGATGGTTTATATATTTGAAGAATTTATTACAATCTTATCTACGTATTTTTATTTTATTCATTTGTCATTTTTTACATATTTTTTTAACCCTCTAATACCGGTCTACTTTGGTAGCTAGTTAAACCTGGCCATATAGAACTGATGACGCGAATAGCCTGCAGTTATAGTTACAGGTATCTACTACTTGCCAAAGGGGTAGTTGTCATGCGATCTAAACCTCGCAGGAGGTCAGTCGTGTCAGGTCGTACAGTTCTCGGAACTTTACTTGGAATTGGTTCTAGCCGGAAATCGACGCTTTGATTGAAAAGTTTGAAAGCAAGAGCGAAGCCAATGCAATACGTATGTCTCCATAATAACCAGTGTCGGATATAGATCTATGGAGGCGTCTGCAGACTTCTCGAGGAAAATTTTACCTATATTCTCGATTCTTTGAATGGCATGTGCAAATATATAGGTATATAATATAATATATACAATATACATAGGTTTACGATGTACGAATCGGTGTCAAGTCCTGCACAGGTATTGAACCAAATTATAAGTTTCCACTATTTTCGTAGGTATAGGTATATAGGCAAGTACCGTATCGTTATCTGCAGAAAGCACCGTGAATTCTGCCGGGCAAATTTGTTACTGGGGGCAATTTTCATGATTTACGATTCCCAGGATATCAGAGATAAATCCGCAGTCCATATTTAGAGGATTATATTGCACCCCTGGCTAGTGCCACGTTTATTTTAATTGCTATCGTATAGTTGGTGTATCGCCAATCAATCAGGACATTTAATATAGTAGTTATATAAAATCCTCTAGACATTGTTTAATAATGCGGTTATAGAATTATTGTCTCAAAAATTCTTATCGCTCATGAATAATGTATAATTTTATGAACGAAATAACTGCCCATCGGTGACATAATGTGAATCAGAATCACAGCAGATATCGCAATGGCCAATGCAGCTAGGAAGCTTACCTACAATGCGGAACAATGATACAATAAATCTCAAGAGAGCCGGAGAGGGAAGCTGCGGTGCTACGGAGCAATTAAAAAGTGGGGCTCGCCTCGAGAGGGCTTGTTACGACCGCGCCCAAGCATTTATCATTTTTCCACTACCCTGCGCCAACCCCAACTCATGCTTAGTTGAATTCCATTGTTTCTATTTTCTGCTCTTTCCAATAACAAAATCGATTTGTGTTTTTTTTTTTCTTTTTTTTTTTTTTTTTTTTTTACAGAAAAATCTGGCCACTGAAGAGAGATTTCAAATCCGAATAGAAATACGTTACCGCATTTTTCGGAATACAAAAAACGCCCTGAATTTGACATAAATAGAGTTTATGCTCGGTGGCTCTAGACGTTGAACTAAAAAGCCCCACTGTTCCAACCGAAACTTTCGCCTCAATCAAGCTGCGAGCTTTCAGATAGATATTGCTGAAAATGTGAACGATTTACGAAACTGAATGGGAAAAATACTCGAAATCTACTTGATCCTAATTGACGATAGGGCCAAAATAAAATTCAATGTGACTCGGAAGAATTTTGTGAAAATAAAATCTAAGGAAATAAATTTGTAAAACTAAACCTATACGTTTGAAAGTTAATTTGAAACTTGATTCGCTTGTATATAATATGTTACAACCCATGCATGTTCGTCGGTATATTATAGTTGCGTACAAAGTCGCTGGTAATACGCGCACGTGCGCTACTATTATTCAACTATTATTACAACAAAGAAGCACGCTCCAAATATGCCGTCTAGTGGTGCATTCTTGTATTGTGCGTGCCCCATTGTCCCACCCACGCACTGTTACGCGTTCGAGCACGCGAAGCTGTTTGAAAACTGGGAGTTTGTTCATAGAAAATGGCCATTTTTTTTTTTTTTTTTTTTTTCTCTCTTTTTTTTTCCAGAAATGACTCAGAAAAAACCACTCAGTTCCGAGGAAATGTATAAACTGGCACCTCCGTTACCCCCATGTATGTAGGTACACATGTATGTGTACGTACATGTATACCTACATACGTCGTCTCTCACTCGTTACCTCTGTATGGCATGGCATCGTATCGTCATGTCGTGGCCCAAGGTAGGTATACCGTATACCTACCTCGAAATTACTTTTGTGCTTTTATTTACCGGCTAGTCAAGCGCGAAACCTTTTTTCATTTGCTCAGTCACTCCGGTCCAAACACTCGAGCGAACAATCCGTTCAATGGTTCCCCTACCGTTATTAAACTCGGATTCGCGACGCTTTCGTAAATCCTTGTTATAATCAGTAGGGAGCTTCAATTTTCTAATGTATAAATCGTAGCTGAAATCTGCTGAAAGAAATGAAATATCAATAATATATTAAGGAAATAGTGAAATAATGATATTCCCTATACGGTTGGTATATTCAATATATTATGTATAACTATACTAATGACACGTTGATAAAATTGAATGAATACCTACATAAAAGAAAAAGAAACTTTGCAAAATATACTCAATTTCTATCCATGAGCTGGTTTCCCGCATAAGCTCGTGCCGTTTATAATAAGTATTCGAAAAATTAATGAAATCACTTATGCAAATCGGTGGTGCTCGCTTTGATAGCGTCCCCCACCTCTGGCTATTACCTTCACCACCAAAGCCTGCGAACCACTGAAGCAAAGTGTTGGGTGAGCAACTGACCGTGTTAACTAGATAAGCGGCCAACCTGAAACTTCACACGCTATTAGGCAAAGCACAGTTTAGATTAAGAGTAACTTACGGCCGTTTGGTGTCTGAAAATTAGAATATTTTCACTTCGACCATATACCTATAGGTACCTAAATAATATATATATGTCCAAGGCAACATGTGGAAATCGGAGATATAGTTAGAATAGTGGGGGACAATCAGTCTGATATACCCACCTGAAAAGGTTTCATGTGACAGGTAAGGGGTAGGTAAATGTTATCCTTGATGAGTCCAACGTTGAGTTATTGAGGTGATTGTTTCAGCTGTAAGTTATACGTAGGATAAGAAGATGGTAAATGCAAATCAAGCTGAGTATAGAGGTGGTACGGTCGAAATTTAATTAACTCCAGATTTGTTCAAAGTTCGGGAATATAGGGTAGTTTAATAGTTGAAGACAACGTTGCCGCCTGAAGCGTATAAGATATGTACCTCACTTGCTTGCACCGCGCAAATATTGCCGGTATCTTTATCCGGCTTCTATTGGTGTAGGATGGTATATAGGGTAGGGCGAATGTTGGGCAAATTAATTAAGAAGAATCTCAAGCCTCGCCGTTATCAACGGCAGCAAATTTAATCAAAGGGCATTCCTGGTCCAGGAGTTGGAATTTATTCCTATTTCCTACGGCGACCAATCACAAGAGTACAATTCCTACTCTGGCTTTCAAATCAATAAGTAAGCCGTCTTGGGAAGGAGAGAAAATGAATTTTAGAAATTGAAATCTCAATTGAAAATGAAAATGAAATACTTGACGCGATAGAAAATCGGCGGAACAACGTTCGCGTAAAACCAAGTAGAGGAATCCCGGTTCAAAACTTTGAGCTTACCCCTTCCGGCGGTGGAATGAATCATTTTTACGACTAGGAAGTGATAGGATCTCGGGCACCTTAAGGCACACGTTGTAAATAAAAGTCCGAAGCGGAAGTACGGTGTTTCAATATCCGGTTCGAGTCAGCTGCCACCGTGAGCAGAAGGGCATGCAATAAAATGAAATAATAAAATGTACGTGATTGGCGAAAACAATGCGCGTGCCACGCAATACTCTTCTTGCCGTACTCGGGGCGTACTCCCCGATGCAACGGGTCAGGTATGGCCAGGAATCCAAGAAATCGCAAAGCAGAAAAAAATTTCCTCCCTTGTTTTCGCATCCTCGGAGCTTTTTGCTTCTGATAGTGAAAGAAGAACATTTGGAATCAATTTTCCTTCTTGTTTCCTAATTTGTTAGGGTATATATATGACAGCTGCCACTACGATCGAGAATCTATTTTACTGAAAATGCAACTTTCCGGAAGATAAATGATTCACGTGAAGCAGATTTTGGCATCATAAATTGAATTTACAACCAAATGGGCTCTACGCGGATGGTAAAGACACCCGCAATCAGGGGGAAACACCCTAAATTTAACATTTCAGGTTGCCCCACGGTACCGCTACGGAAGCGTTGAGTTCTAAGTAACTGTATCACACCTGAGAGAATTTATGGCAAGTGGTAATCTTGATTGAAACGTATAATAGAACGTGGCTTCCTCCTGATAATTTGAAAACATACCCATACTCAGATCTTATTAGCTTTTCATCGTGTTTTTCAATTTCTTCCGATAAAATCTGCAGGCGAATCGTTCTTGCTTATATTAATTTTTTTTTTTTTTCTTCTTCTTCTTCTTCTTCTTTTTCTCTCTCTTTTGTCGCATATTCATCTGATAAACAAACTTTCCAATAATCCACTTATCTTCTTCTCTACGAAAAAGTGGTACCTACTCCACGAAGTCCTTTGACTCGACGCATCTTCTTGGCGCCTCTCTCGAGCGCTACCAGACTATCGATTCAGTCTGCAATATCTCGAAATAGTCGAAAGAAAACTCCATCCCATTGCTACGTAGATCTATCTAGTATACACGTATACTATTATATGATGACATATATACATATATACATGTATATATATATATATGGAGCCTTAGGATTCCATCTCCGCGTACAAGTTCCTGGACGAACGCTCACGTCTCACTTTCCACTCTCTTTGCGGAAAGCACATACGTATATTCCGAATAGTGAGTTTAGGGGTGGGTGCAGTAGCTCCTTCATCTAACAAGTCTACGACTATGAGAATAATGTGATTGACGACGAAAGGACCTTACGAGACATGGTAGCCACAAAGTGATGGATGGATTCGCGTCCCGAAATCTTCGAAGAACATCAACTTATTCCAGACGGACGTTAATTATACCGAGTCAAGTTTGAGACGATCTGATGGACCGAAACGTGACTTGGTCAATTGATATAGGGGAGAGCGGGGCAAAACGGGCACCTCGGCCAAATTTTCGAAATTAAATTCAGAAAAAAATCAAAATTCATTGGGAAACAATTTTTATTGAAAAAAAAAAAAAATCTAAAATTTTCCAACATTTTTTTTTATTTTTCGGGGGAGCTGCCCGTTTTGCCCCGCTGCCCGTTTTGCCCCGCTCTCCCCTATATACTTATTGGTCTACGTATTAGATAAGTATGTATACGGTACTCAGCTGTATAAGTATATTGTATCGTATATACTTTAGCAGCGCGAAGCGTTAGATCGGTCAAATATAAGTTATCGCTTAACTAACTGTCAGAAGTTTGGACTGACAGCCGTTTTGTCCAACTGCCTTCCACCCTCGGTGTGTTTACAATATTCAACGAGTTTTGAACTTATATATTTTAGGGTGTATCAAGTATTGATTCTGTCAGTATTTAATCATCGTGTTTTTTTTTTTTTTTTTTTTTATTTCTTTCTTTCTTTTTTTCCCTCCGTTACGCCTACCTTTATTTATGTTACAGGTGAGGCGAAATTACGAGGATTACTTTGTTTCAGACGATATTGCGAATCGCAAATACTACTATGAACACGAAAGGTGAACTAATAAATATACCGGGAATCGATATGAGGGCAAATCTATATCGAATCTAACAATTTTCTCTGTATCGATCGACTTACGTCAGTTTTTTTACTTCGAAAAATGCAGGATTTCAAAAAGTAGTTTTTGATAACAGTGGGAATATTTCTGACTTTTATCATCCTCTTTTCATGACACATTTGTTATTTCATTAATCCACATATTAATATCTTAGTTACCTCGACAAATTCAACCTTTCCAATTAATCAACTAAAATCTCATCAGCTCTTGGTATATGCTCCAGGAAATCGAACATCAATCTGAATGTATGATCAACGTCAAAAGAGCATAAAAAATTCAACGAAATATTCACATTTCTATTCATAACGACTGTGAGTTGAGTAAATTCAATCGCTACAACGCAAACAGTGTCAGAATTTCTAGCAAATGCCTGTTCACTTGTTTCAGTAATAAGGAGTTTGTACATATTTCATGACATCCGGAAAGCTCGTCTGCAAGTAATTATAACCTTCAGTGATTTATGATACCGATATCGTTGAATGTTCATTTTTTTTTTTTTTTTTTTTTTTTTCACGAATCCTGTCTCTATTTTTAGTTTATTTTTCAAAAGTACTTTTGTCTTCGCAGCAATAATACTCCTGGAAATAGTCGTCTAATGATCAACTACCCTAAAATAATAATTATTTCGAGTATATTTTACCGTGATTATCGGATATACTATTTCGATGTGAATTTTAATTAGATATTCAGTATTCCATTAATCAGAGAATATTTATGAAGAAGCTATTTCTCTCGAAATCTTCTAATTACGCGTACTCGTGTGCACTTAGCACGCGCAGGTAGGTGGGTATAGGAAAATGAGGAAATGTTCAGTCACTCGAATGGGAAATCCAGTGAGAGAGACAGAGACAAACCAAGAGTACAGAGATGTAGGAAGAGTGAATTAATGCGAGGATGTAGCGCTCCAGTTACCTTGATGTACGCTCCTAGCGTAGGTACAAACATATTCTCGGATCCCGACAGTTCCTGAATCTAAATTCCGTCCCGTACGTAAATCCGGAAGTTATGAGTTAGAATTACGTTTGCAATGTGTTTGTATAAAGACTCTCAATTTTCATTGACTGTTATTACATTTTATACTTATTTTTCACCTCGCGTAAGACGTACGTGTCCTACGGGACAAAACTCACCCCTAATACGGGACGAAAAATTGTAAATGAAAGAAAGAGAGGAGCCAATAGATGCGTGCGATTGAAATAAATGCAACTAGCATATATTTACTGAAAACGAAATGGGAATGAGTAATGAAAACCGAAATTTGCGACGACTCGAACTCTGGCCTGTCACTATAGTTCAGCGAGATCTAAGATCCGAGTCGTTGGTCGTAAACCAAGAACTGATCGTGTTTTATGAAAATTTTATCCATCTTGAATTCACAGCCAGCTATTCTAGCAGCTTAAAATATTCAGACGACATTTACATCCCAAATTGAAGGAGAAAAACGTCGAGCACAAAGTGTGGAACGAATGTGGGACCCCAAATTGATTTTAAAATGCAACCACCACCGCAACTTTCTTGCTATATTATTACACCGGTTTCGTACGTATATTATTTTGCCTCCGACTTTTCGCCGCAACAAAATTCAATTCAGTTTCATAAAGATTGACGCCCACTCCTCGCAGACCTCGCTCGTATCTCGCTGCGGAAGTACTGAAAAACTTTTTCCCCGCAACCACCGCAGACAAAAAGTTACGACAATGAGCGGAACCATGCACAGGAGTCTCAACTGTATACAATAAAATAACTTTTCATTTCCACAAATGATATGAACAAAAAATTACATATTTGTACGTTCAGCCACCCACGCGCAGATACTTACTTGCTTAGCCCGTGCATTATAGTACCCTATAGGTATAATTATTATAATCGACCATTATTCAGGTGCACATCGTATGTCACGTTCCGCGAACCCTCGCTAAAATTTTCGGGGATAATTATTGTCAGTATCCAGCCTGGATTTAAATTCCTCGGATAACGAAGGGTGTAATCGAATGCCTTCTGGCCTTGCGAAAAGGTCTTGAGATACCTATGTGTACTTTTAGATGTAGTAACGTGGTGATTAATAAGTTTAATTATTGCTCAGTGATCTTATGGTGAAAATTTCATTTATTCATTTTAATTGCCGTTCGTTATTACTTGAAACGTATACGTCTAAGATTCTATCGGAAAAGAGAATATTAAAGTTCAGATAAATGACCGCGAGGATTTGGTATTCTAGGACTTCGAGCTTTCTGAACTATCAAAGAAAATGTGGGGAGGATTGTGAGTTATAAAGTTCTCGAGCTAATCATTTTTTTTTTCTTCTTGTTCTTCTTCTTCTTCTTCTTCTTTCTTTTAGTATTAAAACGGACGTAGGTAGGTAGGTACCTACTATCCTCATAATCTTCTCGCTCTTGAGCTCAGCCACTCGGCAGGGAAACAATCTTTTCGAGGATACAGAACCCTGCGTTGCTAATATTAATGGATACCGGATATTAACTTCTTGCTGGCCCGATTGGTATGGATAGCTTTACCGCGTTATAGCTTTACCTACTTGAGGGTAAGATGGATCGAGTCTGACAGACGTTAAACCACCGCTGTCCGCCATGTGCTACTCGCGATAAGCCTAGTCAACGTAGAAACTACTCTCGTCACATCCTAGTTAGTAAAGCATACACGCGTACGTGAATCTATGGTGCATAGTATGTTTTACCTGTTAGCATGCAGATGCATATTAATACCGTTAAAATCAACCACACTATACTGAAATTGTTGATTCCATACGTTTTCCCGATAACTGTATGAGAAAATCGTGATTTGTAATTAAAAGGCAATCAATTGTTCGATTCTACAAACACCGGTTGTACAAACATCAAAGTAGGTATATTATATCCAGATTTGAAGGGGATAGTCCACTCAAATCTCTAACCAAATCTGGGAGGAATTTTGGGATTGCACTGCCAACTAAACTTAGAATTTTCTCTCAAATTTGATCTTCGATCATAAATATCTTCAGGATAGTCAGTTTTTTTTTTTTTTTTTTTTTTATGAAAAAGCGTGTGCAAGGAATCCTCAACCTGCCTTTGCTGTGCTTCCGTATCAAATTTCAATTCAATTAATTCATCCGAAGAAAATTGAGATTTTCTTTTAAAATAAGAAAGGAGAGTTTTGCACGAGAAAAAGTGCTAATACGTGTTAAAAGTTCAGGATCGATTTTTAGTTGAAAAACCAGCATATTTCCAGTAGACTGTCTCTTTAACAAGACAAAGCTATTCACAAAGCGGGATCGCAGGCTGGTAATTATGTGATAAGATAACAAAAGATGGAGGCGCGGTTTGATTACGTTCGATTAAACTAATGTGAGCAGGAATAAAACACGTGGGTCGTGGAATATAGCTAAATGAGAGAAACGTCTGCGTAGAATAAAAGTTCTATATCTACCCTCGTTCTCAATAAGTCAAGATCGATTTTGACAAATCGTGCTAAATTAATCCTTTGGCTGGGAAGGATTCCCCATTCGGATTGTCGGGAGGTTGATTCTAATCTTAAGTAATTCCGGGATTTGTCAGTCGAGCTTTTCTATCTTTGCCAAGGATCTACCCAGCCATTGCGATGAAATCGCACCAGACAGCGTTACAAATCGTTGGAGAATTTAATTGGATATAAAAGGTATTCACGCTGCCACCAATGCCGGGCTATTATATTATAGAATTGTGCCTTTCAATATTACTGACGGGGCGGCAATGCAACCCCCTCTCCACTATAATATACGTAGAATTTCTGGTTCAATGTTAGTGGAATATTACACCTCTGTCGCTAATCCAGTTATGGAGAGAAATTAATTAACCGAATCTATTCACGTTCAGGAAGTAAAGCTTGCACAAGCTCCAAAAGCTTCGAAACTCTAGTTATCGGACAACCAACAATACCTACTTCCCTTTTGTCCGTTCAATGGTATAACAAACTTTAACAAACTCTAAGAACTTTTTCGCTTGACCCAAAAGGTTTCAGAAGTGTCAAACTATACCGTTTCACTCTTGGTCGATATAACATGTCTTGCATCTATAGAGGGATGCTGCAGGGTTTGAGTTAAGACCAATATCTTGAACCATTAATATCCAGGAAGGGTGCGCACTCACCCCTGCACAGGTCAAATGCATTGTGTTACTTAGGTCGGCCTTCCTCCTGTACAATGTGCCCCAATTATTGATTACTTTACCAAGTATCTCCTCAGTTTCATACAATGACTCTTCAGAACTCAGTCTTTTACCGCGTGACGAATTACAGTTGCAAAGAACTCGGCCGAGAGCTAAGATATATAGTATATTGTTTATCGATGAGAAAAGAAAATCGAACGCGCGAGTGCATGAGGTAAAAGACCATTCAACATAGTTGTACCTGCAGTAGGTCACAACTCAAGAAATCGTGTCATTTCTCAGTTATTGTTGTAAAATAGCACACACAGAAATAATGTTAATTCTCTTGCTTTTCAAATCTTGAATTTCAGACCTCGATAATGGCAGTTAGGAACTTGAAGTTCCCTCGAGGATATTCTTGCCAAACTTTATCTCCTTAGGCAATTTAACGCATCTTCAATTCTCTAAGGACTTGGTTTTGGCTGGTTTATATTAGGCAAAATTCAAAAGAATAACACAATTATTCCGAGTGTGTAGTTCGGCTGTTATTTACTTGAAATTTCATAGCACCATATAGTTACTCAGTTGGAACTACACTTTCTACTAAGATAACAAGCGGGGATGCAGCTGGAGTATAAGTTTTACTATGAGTGCTACGAAGTCGAAATCCTCACCGTCTCTGAATATATGGTAACGTTCTATACTACGGTAGACGAAATTCTTTATCTCTAAACCAATATTAAGTACATTTTTACGCTCCATTGAGTATATCGTGGCCATTTCTGCTTGGCAAGCAACCTTTCTTCGAACCCATTTGCCGGAAACAATGTTAAACAATTTACCGGAAACAAGAATGCTTGCAAGAGACCATTACAATTCCCATTGCAATAGACGAGCCCACCCTGGACCTCTTCTTCGCTACGAACGCGACTACCAATTTAAATAAATTATAGCCGACTTAAACACTGCCATTACCAAGAGCAGACTACTGCATTCCTAGCCAACTCTTTTTACCTTGGATTAGTTTTGTTTTTCTTTTAACCATCTTACCCGATAACGTTAGATTCTTATCGAAAATTTGTACCCGTATACTGCAATGCCCCTCCTTTTTTTATATTTTTACTTCAAGCTGATAGCTCCGACGAGAAATGGATGAATATCTTTGCAAGTTCAGTTCGATATATTTATATTTCTTTTCCGTTTCACTCGATGAGTGATATATTTATTTCACAAGATTTTGATGCCGTTTCAATCCCACCCCTGTATTCTACGTCACATTTCGTGGATCACTATAGAACGAACCCCTCGAGAGTATCATATAAATTATGCGACAGAAATATATTTCGAGATATCACCGAAGAGAACGGTTTTAGTGTCAAGATAAAACTGTCTTGGGACACTTCTCCTAAGTTTTATACCTTTTTCATCCATTCATTCATCCATACGTCAAAACGACTTCCGAAATATTCCCTCAACATTTCATAGATCCGTGATAATGAATTCGAAAAAAGTCTGATAAAAGTAATGGGGTGAAAAAAATGTGATTTCGGGTAAAATCGTTCGCTCATTTTTCTTATATTTTTAAACTCGTAGATTTTACGGGTTTGAGCTCTACATCCAACATAATAAAATTTTGAAAGGAAGGGGTAGCAGCTTGAAATTTTATTGCGGCATAGCTCGGCAATTGTCAACCCAGATTCAGCTGAACGCGCTATAAAATCGCATTTTTCGATGAGAAACAAAAGCTGAAAGCATTAAATCATTTGAAAAAATAGTTAACACAATTTCGAAGCTTATTCTCCATAATTTTTCCGCCCTGAATATACACACTTCCATCTATTCATCAGTCATTCAAAATTGAAATAAACCCATTTGTTTTGGTGTACTATAGTAAAATGGTTGTTTGAAATGGTAACCGGTATGATAACGTAATTGAATAATATCTGCTTATTTTTTATTAGCCCCGTTCCTTCAACGAATAAATCTGTCTACGTACACGTGTATATGATAGGAGCTAGAGTTCTATTTTACAACTAAACGAAACGGCTTTGAGATTGCGGGATAACTCGAAGTCAAGCATGTCAGTAGGCGCGAGAAACTAGGCAATCCCCTGGTCGTTGTCGAGTGTGTGACTGCCTAGCTGCCAACCGCATATCTGCTGAGGACAGTCGGTAGTTCTCACGTGGTATGTGAGTATATGAGAAGCTCGACGAACCCCGACGGATTAACCGAAAAATCTGATATAATGCAATCCTGGAATATAACCGTACCGTACCGTAGACCAGCACCATCACCAGCACCAGCGCCAGCACCAGCACCAGCACCAGCACCAGCTGCCTATAAAGTCGAGTTTAATATTTCGCGAAAGCTCTCCGGTGGAGTACAGAAGGTACGACAGATAACAATGTTTCAACGTTTCCCTCTGCAACTCGGCGTGCTCAAGCATTCAACCCGTAATACAATGCTCCTACTAGAGAGACCTAGCCGGTGCACCATCGTTCCTCTAAACTGGGCGAAATGCAACTGGCTCATAATTTAGTTACATAATAAAGTGCGAGTAACAGAATCGCGATACTCACACCCTTAGTCTCCGAGCTGATACATGTAGGTAGCTAAATATTGTATGAATAGCGTGCAATTTTCACCCACGCAATTGTCGTGAGGTGATGCTGCAGGTATTACACTTTGGCTCGACCATATCAATGCCGATGGAATCCGTTCGGAAAATTTATGCAATTAGCACGTATAGCATAGATTTTCAATCTTCAGGAGGCATTATTCACGTTATTTTAGCAAACGTTGAGCGTTTTCGAACCTTAGATGATCTTTCCATGCGATGTAGAGGAAATTATCATGTCTTTCTTATGGGGTACCTTTATTCGTTAATGCAGCCACATCACGCGACTAACATTAATTATAATATACGTAGAGGTCTACTAGTATAGATGAGAAGTGTAACAGAGGAGAATCGTGTAGAACTGCGAAGCGGTCTGTTGGGAATGCAATTTTCCTTTTCCACTAGCGACTGGAACCTGGAATCTCGCACCTCCGACACCCTTTTCACCGCGACCACGAATTTCGTAGTTCTATCTGTGAGTTACAATCCACAGACACGAATTCGCAATTTAATATGGTCGGTTAATGACCATAGGTGTATTAAGCGAGGTTCTTTTCAAAGTGAATTTAATCTCGCGCGGATCTCGCGAAAGCCGTTTAAATATAGGCACCTTTTTTATGAGACGATTTTCATGCTTTCATTAAAAAATTTCAAATTCTATTCAGAAATACGGTGTGACATATTATGTTTGAGCATTTCATGTAAAATGATCATTATATACATTGCCTTTTTATAGGTTGAACATTTTTTGAAAACTAGTATACGTGCTCCCACGGATATAAACTTGTTTACAATGCATTAACGCAGAATTTTGATCAGTGAACAAACGTTTGCTCATTTTCTTTTCCCACCAGTTGTTTGAATAGGGATCCAGTCTGCAGTGCGAACGCTTCGCAAATTGTGAAAATATTTTCATATTGTTTTCTACTGCAGAATACAGTTTTTTAATTGCTGTTTGAACGCCGTTCACTTTCTTTTTCCAACACCAGCAACGGAGGTGGTTCAATTATTTCCCGGCATGCATCCGACACGTTTGTTCACACTTTATTCAAACGAAATACAATAAGACTGGTGAAATCATCGGACGTAATATCAGAAATTTAATAAAACTACATTCTTGTCAAAATTTAACACTGGATTCGAAATCAACTAGGCGATCGTGCAGAGCTTATAGACGCAAGAAACAGGACCACTTCTCTGTAGTGTTTCAAATGTTTGCAAAACTGAGTTACCAGGGGCCTAGAGAGAGTGAAACACAGTAGGGACAAAAAGGAAAAACTTCAACAATTCTATTTCAATATTTGATTGATTTTCACAAACTTCTTACAGAACATCGGACTAATATGAAATTTGAAACTATTTGAATCAACAAGACGTAAGACACTACAGTTTATCGATATTTACTTGCGTTAGAAATACCAAGTTTCTAATTCAGAAATTTTCTTGATCATTTTCAGAAACAATTTGGATAAATTAAATCGACGGTTTCGTATGTTACAATTTTCATTCTACATGGTATATTTTCCAGAATTTTCTTGCTCACCAAGGTATAAATACGCTACTTAAATTTCATGGCAAAGTATCTGTGAATGAGCGAAACAAAGTTCGAGTCAATCCGATTAGTATTGTACTTTCTGAAGGAGTTTTTGAACGTGGGGATTTCAAAAAGTAGCACCCTCACGAATACTGCTAAGATATGAACCGAAACGGACGAAAGGGACGGAAATAGCATCGAACCGACAAAACTGATTAGACGAACAAATCAGACCAGTAAAAGTTACGGCAATGTTTAATTTGCGAGAGAAAAAAATGTATTTTTTCACGATTCTGTCCGAATCATCCGAACCTGTCCCCCATAGACATCGTTGAAAAGACACAGTGGCCTATAACGACGAAATTGTGGCTTGTGGGAAGTGAACAAGGGTGTACGCAGCAGCGCGCGATATAAAAATAAAAAATAAAAAATGACAAATGCGTTCAGGAAGGATACGACAAAAAGAACTTAAATTATTCATACTCGCAGAATCAATACCATCAGTACGTACCGCAACCTATATAGATATACATACTAGCAGGCAACAGCCAGTACCAGCACGAAGGTAGTACACTTCGAGTATGCGAAGAAACTCCTTCGGGATTGGCGGAGGTTTGGACCGGAATATTATTTAGATCCGATTCTAGCAGAAGCCTATTATTGAAGGCAGCCGGACGGCCCCCGGCAGAATGCCCGATCCGCTGGGAGGCAAGGACCCCTTGGTATAAGTAATTCATCGGCAGACTCCATCTCAATTTACCCGGAATGTGGATAATACCTTCTACGGCATCCGAATTTCAGTTATCACTCACGAGCGCTAACGGCTCCTCGACGAAAAATATTTTATTACCTCAGTACAAATTGTATAATGCAGCTAAAACAATAAGGTATGGTAAGGTATACCTATCCTTATGCAATGGAAAGACGAGTATGTGCATCGCATCGCTCCTCTGATTCTTTGTTTCTATTTTCCCATTCAATTTTCCTCATAACTAATTCGTGCGATAGTATGAATCGCTTCTTTTCTAGGCCATGCAGAGTATTAAATACAGACTCATTTTCTACTCGAACAGTGCATGGATGCTGCAATGCTAGTATGGTACACTGTTCTGTATAGCATAAATGTAAGAACGAATAACTATATATACGATATCTCGCTTTTGCTGTATCGCAGTACTGCAGCCTTTAACCGATCTCTATATGGCCAAGCAATACCTTGACCACTCAGCTTATAAGGCCATCGGTCCTAAGTAATATCAACTTGACTCGACTTTCCGCGCACCTTTCTCCCGCAGGCAGTCTCAACTGACGAGGAGCAAAACTTAGCCAGGAAATCATTATAGCGGCTAGAGGAATATGACTGAGAGAAAACTCCAAAGTTTTATAGTCTAAAATTTAATAACGAACGTAGAGTGTATAGAGTTATATACATTCTGTCGAAAAGTTAGCGGACTTTTCCCTGAGTCGGCTTAACTGAGATAATGACGTTCCAAGGTTTGAACATCTTCCTTAAAGAATCATAATCTCTGGTTGGACAGAGGTTTCTGTATATTCGAATACACGTTGTTAAGCCTTTTGAATCCATCATCTGTCCAAGCTAAACGGATACGAACACCCTGCTAATAGGTTTCTTGGGAATTCGATGTCCCAGGTGGTACAAGAGGTATAAAGGTACACTCAGCGGCTGATAACTCAGAGTCAGGTTGTCTGGACGGACAGGTTTTGCACCAAGTCGCATACATATCATGGTTGAACTCCGAACTCCCTCTCTATTCTTTAAATATTAACGGAGCAAGAAGCTTGAATTATTAAAATTCAGATAGAGCAGGGTGGCTGGGTTCTCGGTGCGTCTACATGTATAACCGACTCTCTTGCGGTCCTTTAACTCGGTGAACTCACGTAGACGCGTTTGTTGCAGCATGTGGCTTCCAGGGTGTACGCTCGTACGTGTCTAGTTTGGTCCGGAACTTTAACTGGGGATGTTTTTTTCCTTTCTTTCCTGTTCAGTATGGATTAATATTTTACTCACCTCATTCCATGTCCTCTGGACTTCTTGATATTGAGCCTGATTGCCAGGAGGACACGAAAGCTCCAAGTTCGTTTTGTTTTTTTTTTTTTTTTGCAAAAACAAAAAAAAAAGATCAACGAGTCAAACTGTAGGGTCAATATTCATCAGAAAGTTATAGCAAGTAGTCGATCAATTCGCGTGAGTCAATGGACGGTAGAATTTCTTATAAATAAGACCGTTTCGTTCAAACATTTGGAAACTACGTCTGGGACCACCAACTCCCAAGTTTATTTGTAAGTTTATGAAAAGTTTGTATGCGAAAACTGAAAACCGGTCATTTTCCCAAGGCCGTTCTATTACGACTTATATGTATATCGCGAAGCGTTGACTTCTACTCCTGACTCAACCTTTGACTTGACGGTTAACGGAGCCCTCAGGCCTGCCTAAAGCTCGTTGAAGCAAAAATTAGACCCTGCCAAACCGTTATGGTAAACCAGATAATTAAATGGTTATAGCTCATGGGGTCGTGGAATGTCGGCTTCACCGCTATACACGCATCTACATCAACCTGCGATAACTACCTCTCGCTGGACCGACGTACGGACGGGGCCTCGCTTATTAAGCGCTTCATTATCTTCTCGAAGTCAAATACCTACGGTTGGGCCGTACACGCCCGTTGATATAAAGGCCGAATTCTTTCCGAAGAATTCGCCCTATTTAATTGATTGTTAAAACCGAAAATAATCTGCGTCAAATAACTGGATAATCGCGCAAAAAGTGGCACAGAGTATATATTTTATGGGTATATAACCACGGACACGCCTATCGCTTTACGAGAAATGTGGAAACGAGCAACGGATACATAATAACAAAATTCTTTTTAATAAAAGTTCATCGCTACTTTGGCAAAATCTCTCCGCCCTCGAATTTGAAGAGGCTTAGTATCGGGCCGGCGATTCCATCAAACGAGGTGTTCTTCGGATGCTCGTGGTCCAGCCTCATCAAAGGAACGAGGTCAGGATGGAACAACCGAAAGGTTTTATACCGGTCGGCAGGGTAATTAACAAAGAAGCTCTCCCGGTGATTAATTTTGCGAACACGACCCAGCAACCGGAGATCCGGGGTGGTGGTGCGGTGATGATAGTGCCCGTGGTTGCTTCACGTTCTACATTCTCATTGTCAGAAGCAAAACCCTCCATCTTCCTGTTCCCGGATCAACTCCTAACTCTCAGTATAAGACGCTAACTACGAAAGCGCGCTCGTCACTGCAGTGTAAATCTCCTTTATACCATATTCCAACGCATCTTCTTCGTTCCATGTAGGTTTCAGTATGGAATCTGCAGTGAAAAACTTCAAGAAGATCTATACATACCTAGGCTGCAGTATTCCACGATTCTGCACCACTTCACTCGCACATAGTATATATGTATACGTAGAGTTACCCACGTATCTTATAGGTACTTAAACTCTGACTATTCCCTGCCTGCAAGAGTTGCACTAAACTCCGAAAGGTACATGTTCATTACTCTCCGTACAATGTACAATGTACATACGTGGGTGTATAACGAGTGGATTGAATTTCTCACTAGGTTCCTTGTGTCTGGTACTGGTTGCACTATGCTGTTCTTCTTGGAGCGTAAGGAGTAAGAAGTAAGGAGTAATAGGAGTAAGGAGTAAGGAGTAAGGAGCAGGTGGGCTAAGGGAAGAAAAGGGGAAGAGATGAGGAAGGGGCGCTCGGGTGACACGTCAGGGCTTTAATGGGATTCTATTTACGGGATTCGTGCCTTGGCTAGACAAACATTCAAGTCTTCCCGGTCTCCCCCATCCTCCTGCCTTGGCATTTTCGAGTTAAGGAGGAACGGGTGCCATTTCACATTAGGGAAACGCGAAAGACCGCGGGTAACTACTTAGTCGCGACTCGAGTGCGCTTCGTATCCGATGAAGTTCGTGCTAATTGGCCTCGCCAAACTTGCCAAGTGACGCTTGCAAAGGGACGCCAGTAGTGGTTGGCTGGTTTGGCTCTGATTCTGATTTTGATCCTTTGGTCTCCGCTGTCCCCAGTACCTAACCCCTGGCGAAGTAACGTTCGCCACTTGGATCGTCAAGTATAATTCATTAATTTTCACTCGGGAAATGTTTTCGCATGAATCACGCCTCTCATTCAACTATAGCCTTCATCCCCTCGCCGTACTATAACGACTTTTCTGAAACTTTCCTTACTCTTCAACATCCAAATAGTTCCCATAGTTAAAAGCAATGGACTATTTATCATTCAGCTTCTCTTACTTCAGACATCGTAAATTATAACTAGATTCTCTCGGTACAAGACAAGAAACTTGGAACTGGAATCGGAGGAAGGGATTACATAAAATATTTATAAGACACAGTCGGCTATGGATTTTCTAGTCACACTTTGGTACTAATGTCTAAGAATGTGAGAAAAACAATATTAACTGATATTGTGAATTTCCTAACTAATTAAGATCGCGAGCAGCCGTAGGCTCTGGGCTTTGAGACAGGTAGCTCTTTAGGACTAATGAAACTTTTTTTGGTATCAATGATAGCTTAGGCGTCAAGGTTTAACGTAGCCTCGAGCTTTACTTAAGGGGTAATTCCGGCTTAATTACAGGTTCCTAAATGAAAGATCCTGCCTTGTGCCGCGTAGAAATTTTTTTCGACAAAGTCAACATGGCTTGACACCTGGTTTAAAGTTTTCTACTGAACTTGATACAGATCAATATTTATCCCATCAAAGGCAGCTACCAAAATGTCGAAAACGAGTGCCACCATGTTGCCAGAGGGCGGATGAAAACAGATCGAAATAAAACTGGGGAAACAAATTAAATACGGGGCAGATTAAAGTTGGATACGGTAGGAGATGAAACGGCTATTACCTTACAGCTCGCTGCCTGGCCCAACGTACGAAATTCGTAGCTTTTTAACATGATACCGTCGCCGCGGTCGGCTTCGTTCCATCTGGTAAATGCGTTTCACCACGAGAGGGTAGCCGGAGGATATGCTTTTCATTTTCGGAAAATTTTCCAACCTTTATGTTGGCTTCTGACGATGAGCCTCCCACTACTTTACTCTCTCGTACCCATCTCGTTCTCCATCTCTCACCAACAACCGTGTGTAGAGGGACGGAACACACTTATAAGCACAGACGCCGCGCAGGGAGCCAAGCCACACTCATTTCCAGCTCTCTTACCTATACTGCAACCGCACCATATACCAGAAACGACGCCGACGCTAGTATTTTTCTCTCTCTTTGCGCGGCACCGTCTAAATTAGAAATCGTCCGGGCTAAACCATATCGCCAGAAGTTGCGTGAGTTTCCTGCTGTGAAATATACGGTAATCAACCAGGGTTAGAGAATTGATGATTTATGAAGCTGATACCTTTTTTAGAACTGCGAGAAGTCTAGCTACGTCAAAATCAGTCAGTTAAGTTTGCATCCCGTCATCATGGGCGTACAGTGTTATACGAGATCTTGCCGGAAAGTTTTTACCACTAAGACGACGATATCGACTTCTACCGTATCAGTTTACCTTAAGTTTTCATGAAATCGACATTCTGGATTGACGAAAGTAAATTCGCGAGAAAATCTCTGGATAATTCAAATTGTAAGTGGATACCGTATCGGGTGCAAACATTTTTTTTTTTTTTTTTTTTCATCAGAATCAGAATAATAATGATTTTATGCTCTGAAATCGGTATACATATATCGGTATACCTATACATTCAGCCGGAGGTATAAATGCGAGGTCTAAATTTATGCTTTGGAGAAATTTCGTATCACGTTTCTACTGTTTTTTTTTAGCAAATGCGTAAAAGTCAGCTGTTATTTTTATACGCAGTAAGTTGAAATGAATTTTCTCGAAAAACTTTGGTTCGAAATCAAATTTTCCTCGAGGTAAATGTGACTTTTGTATTGTTAGACACTGAAGGGATACGGGAGTCTATAATGCCTCGCGCGTGGTGAAACGATACTGAAATAGAAAGAACAAAACTATATATTCGAACCCTAAACTTAAAGAACCTTTACATAAAATTTAAGATCCGACGATATTCGACCCTGCAGAATCTCGTTATTTACATTTGGAGCTGGATTCAACAGGGATGAAAATTGAGCACAATTATCGAGGCTATAATTAATACTGTATAGCTTGTAAATGAGGAAGATTTTGCTTTGGCGACGAAGCGGAGTGATAATCGGGCCGTCTTAATTACCTTTTCGTAAATAGAACGCGTACTAATGATCTTACGTAATACCACGGGCATGTTGTAATTTGCGTTTCATGTAACCGGAAGCCACATGGCTCCCCTTGGTCGTCGACAATAATTATCGACACTAATTAAAAAGGTTGGGAAGAAAAAGAAAAAAAAAGAATTAAAAATCTAGTCACCCTTCGCTCGACACAGTTGGGGACTCAAGACGAAAATATAGCCCTCTTAAATCTCAAATATCAAAGAAAACGATGACAGTACATACCGACCATACGGCGAAGAAGAACAAGATTAAATAAATTAGATTTGAGGGAAAAATAAAACGAGCGTGACGATGTATGGTACCATGTATATATATTATATATATATATATATATATATATATATATATATATATATATATATATATATATATCTACCTACTACTTACCATCGTTAGTTCGTCGAGCAAGCGAAGCGAACGAGGTCTAACGGGGTATTCGATAAAAGTTTTGCCGCCGGGCTTTTCCATCCCCGAAGAGCCGATCTCCTAACCGATTTATATCAGGTTTGAAACATATCTGCAGAGTCTGCCGAACGCGTAGATCGAATTTCGGAGATCGCAAGGGTCGGATAAACGGTTTAAAAGTTGCGAATATAGGGCAACGGGCTAGGGGTCAGCGCGAAAATTGAAGGCACTTGTATAAATTTTCATCTTCGGATCAACGAACCGTTCACGGATAAAAATCGTCTTCCCATCTCGTGAGATAAATATTTTGAAAAACCGGGTTTTATCGATCGATTGACGGAATACGTGATCACGAAACATCATCAGGGAGAAACGAGCGAGGAAATACGTGAAAAATGATTACCAGGCCATGAAGATATGATAGGGGTACGAGAACGCATACTGGTACAATACCTCGGTCCTAGACATCGCCGAGGGTGACACACAGGGTAGATGTATACGTATATACGTGGAATAAAAAGACATAACATATTTCATCCCGAAAACAGGGACAGGGATATAATTTATTTTGTAACCTACATAAATTCTGCACGAGGCACCCTCTCTAGCTATTCATATTGCATTATTTCCATGGTGCCCGTGGGTCGTATATTAGCCGACGTAGGTCTTATAGATTCCTACGCTCTGCTCTAGTTGGCCACAAAATCGCCCCGGCGTCGCCTGAACGTCGCCTGAGCGTTGGCCATTCATTTCAGACGCCAATCGCGCGATACATCTCCGAACACAATGAAAAGCAATAATTGGGAAATGGGAAATGGGAAGACGCCATCGCGCCCTATATTGTAACGAGAGATGAACGTGTTCTCCATTATTTCTGATCCTCTACTGCCCTTACCTATTTATCATCTATCTAGCTAGCTATTGCGTTTTCTCCAGTCTCTGTCTGATCTCAGTTCATAATTTTCATCAACCTTCACATAACTGCTACCAAAAGAAAGAAGTCTCTGCAAAATGCCTTCTATTCACTTTCTCATAAACCCCCTAGTCTTCTTCGTTTATATATCCGAAAGAAATACTCATGCGATCGTTGGCAGCAGATGATGATCATAATGAATCCTCAGTCAGCTGACAATGAGTGAAAGTAAAAGCTATTTTCATCAAATTTTGGTAATATCAAATTCACCTAATTACATTCCAAGACAATTGGAATGAGAGAATACTTCACCGATTTTGTATTCCAATTTGTTAGATATATGTTCTGCAATGAATTGAAACCAGGCAACAAACGTAATATTATAAACGAGACAATTTAATTAAAATAACTTTGAGCGTCGGTAGTGACATGTAAATATTTAGCTGGGAAGTTGACTCCGAGAGGTAATTTATTTGTTTTTTCCCTCACATTTCGAATAATTTACTGGGATGCCCATGCCGACTGGATATCTCAATGGTCGAGTGAAAATGGGCCACCCTGATACACGCAGATGCGTAGGTATATGGAGAAATTTATTAATAATTTGGCTCAAGTTTCATGTTCGTTAATCTAAAATAAAAATGAGCTTTATCTGCAACGATATATATCTAAAATAGAAGCCAGGAGTACAGAAGCAGGTCAAAGAGCCGGATGAACAATAAGTATGGAAGACACTTGTTTAATGTTTGTACTACCATGTGCGACGGAATTTTGATCACGTATTATTCGACTCGTGGGTTTCGTTTGTCCCGCATCTACGAGCCCTTGAGCATCTAAATCGTCTAAATTCACTAGAAATTGTTTAGCAGGTAGGTACGGCCTTCTTAGAGGTTGAGTTTGCAACTTAACGCACTTTACCACCAAGGGTTGCCATACTCCGAAACAACGCTACACCGCTCCCGGCGTTTCGCCAAAAGTCAACTCGAATTCCTCTTACTCAAAGAACCTTCGGTAAGAGGATAAAACACGACGGTACAAATTCAGATACACACATACGAATTTCTATGCATGGTGCGTATACACGCGGAGGAACAAATCTTCCGTGAATTTCCAACTTTATCGAATGGATTGATTTTGGCCCCCAAATTGAGAAGAAATCCTAAGCCCAGACGGGTTTTGGCTTTCGAGGATATGAACAGAGTTCATCGATGCCCAAGCTCTCGGGTTTTGCTCCTCGTCCATTTCCCTCGGCTGCCCTGAGCCGAATATAGCGACAGCTACTGCCTCTGGCCACCTTGCCCCAAGTATATATATTTACTTTAAACACAAACTATACTATCTAAAGCACAGTACAGCCTCTGTGGTACAGTTTGGTATATGTTACATGTGAGTATGAGTGGTATATGTACTCCTGGACCACGTGCAGCCTAGACTCTGTGATTGAGGCCTTCCCAGCACACGTGGTAACTTTAGAAAAGAACTTGACGCCTTCATCGAGATAACTGTCATCCCAACGACAGCTGTTTGCCGTTTTCAAATTAACCTATACACCACATCTTAAGGAAAAGACATTGACGTCTCCGATAATTGCCCATAAGCTCAATTCTAATCATTCCTTATTATATATGAGAAAAAAAATGTGTAAACAGCTTCAGTAATCAAGAGAGATATAGAATGCGGAATAGATATAAGATGTGATTAACAAGAAGTCTGATACTAATCAAAACTTGAACCATCATAAACTTGGAATCAAATCTTCGCAAATTCATGCTTGACCAATAACTAATATCACTTAGTCAACTGTACCGAATGAACCCCCAAAATCATTAGAGCTGATGAGATCATAAAGCAAGCCTGAAATTTGTGAATGTAAGAAGTCACAGAAAGCAACGTTTCTGGCTTTGAATTAACAGACAATGATTACACTTGTCTGTAATTTTGCTGCTACTTTGTGTACGTAGAAAATCTGCGAGCAAAATGATTCCACGGGATAGGACAGAAATTTCTGTTTTTTTTTTTTTTTTTTACGATGTAATTACTTCCGTCGTTTGACCTGAAATTAACCCTTGGTATCGTGCCCGACTAAAATGCAGTGTTACTCTAACGGCCAACCCAATCCAGACAGCAGCTAGCTAACTGTTGTATGAGCCAAGAGTGCTCTGGATAACGTCACCCTGTCTGCACCACCGATGTGTAAATATCTCTACTCAACTCGTTCAGCTGATTATTTAACCGCTATAACTTGAGATTGGAAAGTGTGTATGGGCTACTCTCGTCGGAATATACTTCACTTTCGCACTTGTGGCAAGTGGGCCTGTGTGCACCCTCCTCCGGTTTGCCAAGAGGCAGTGTACGCATGAGACACGTGTTGAAGTACGGATTGACCGATAATTGAATTATTAGTTGTAGGTACCGGAGCTTCCAGCCCCATTTATCTAAAAAGGGAAATTTTCATCCATTTCATTTGCGGGTCTACTCTGGCAATATCTATAATCCAGACATGTTCGATTTTTTTTTATTTCTTCCAAAGGGGGAAAGAAATGCGAAATCCTGTTTCAAACGAAATGATTCTCCGGCAAGGCGAAGGCACGTCTGAATCGAAGGAGGAAGAACGATAAGAGAGGTGAACGAAAATAGAGAAACGAAGCATAAAGGAGATGAAAGAAAGCCTTCCAGAATCGTTGAAGATTCTTAGCTATATATCGCGCAAAGGGAAGCGGCGTACGAGACAAAGTCGTGGTTCAAGTCAGTCTCGTAATATTGACATTGCATTTCACCGCAAACTCGTAGCAATCCCCGAAATTTGCTTTATTGGGTTTGTTGCTAAGTTTCGAAGTGGGTACATCTCGTATTTCTAGTACACATATACAGTCCTATAGCCATTCGCCCTTACCTTACCTCGTTACTATTGTGGACGCGAGCGGGTACCCGCGCAGGGCATGCCGGGTGTTTATTTAGCTTAACACTTGGTAATGCTTCTCACTCGCAGGCCGTTGCTGTTTATACTTCAGCCTGGAGTTGGGGCTTGTTCCCCTGGAAAGTTGCTATCCACCTCTTTCTAGGTCTGGGTATGGGTATGGGTCTGGGTCTCGGTCTGGATCTGGATACGGAGGTGGGTCTTGGGGTTAGCGTATACCAACGACCCTAGGGTCTCGCGGGGTCTTTCTCTGGATCCACTACTCCCATACAGTCGACGATATTCGCGTTAAAGGTTACAACGAGGCGGGGGAGTTAAAATTAGGTTAGCTTTCCTTCCTCGTTGACTAGGATCTCCCAATCTCCGAGCCTCCCTTCTACACCGCACCCTCAGATCCCGTCCTCAGTTTCGTACAGCCGTTCCTGGAATTACTTAAACCTAGATGAGTATTACGAGATCCACTATACACCTGGTTGACTCGAGTCCTCAACCCTATTTTACATCTTTTTTGTGTATCTCTCAGTGTCTTCATCTCTGCGACACCGTGTTCAGAATATCAAGAATAACAATTGTGCAAAAAAGTCTGTGAGTCATTCTATTCAAGCAGTGAATGATTTTTTCATCTTTCATGTTTATTCCGTTTTTAAATTCTCGTGCTTCGAGTGAATCAATGGTGTAATCGTATCCCCTTAAGGGAGTATCTTCGAAGGAACGTCAATCTTGAAGAAAATATTTTAATAACCCAGTTATACTGGTAGCAGTTTAATACATTTTTGAAGTATAATTAAACAAAAGTGATAATTTATGGAGTTATCCGTTTCTCGTAGTAAGATATGGGCAACGAAGAAGCAGGTGTCGTAGAAGAATTAGATCAAGCGTTGTTTGAATTTTATATTTTTACATAGTTTTATTTGCTCAGAGAACAAACTGTTACCATAAGAAGCGATAAGTTCTTAGTAAGTATTTTTTTGTTTCTTTTTTTTTTTTTTTTTTTTTTTTTTTTGTTCTGGAAAATTCAAGAACAAGTTAACAAGTTTGTGAATTTCGATACCTTGTAAAACAAGAATTGACACTGAAGTAATTTCTGCAGTATCGTGTAAAGTGGATCGCATCTAACTATGAAAAACAATGGCTTTTAAGCTCTGAACTTTTTCCTTGATTATGTCAAGAGACTAGTGAACTGTTGTTATGCGACTGACTTATTAAACAATTCCTTTGATCCCCTTAAAAATTTTCCATTTTTAACGCGTATATGTACCAGAGTGAAGGGCAATTCAAATCGCGATACCTTCCAAAAAGTTGCTCTTTGATATTTACAGAAAGTTTGTTACTAAAGAAGGCTGTACAAAGGCGTTTTCGGCCTGAAGCTCATGATTTTTAAATTTACGGAAATTCTTTTGACGCGTATTATAATGCCGTGAAACATTTTCTTTTATTTCTCAACTTTTGTGTCACCTGTAATTGCAATACGCCGAAATGCAGTCCATCTAGAGAAATAAAAGTCATTTTCATTCTTTTCCACAGTGAACTACTACTTTCTTCGATTGAAGGAAACTTTTACTTTACTTGATGTATTAAAAAAATGACTTTCCACTACCGAAAACTTCACAAAAGAGGCTTTCAAGTCACCATTTTTCCGTAGAACATTGTGAAAATTACTTCGTAAGCTTATCAGGACTGTATTCCAATTTTTGCGGTGATAAAAGAATAGTTTTTTCCAAATGATGAAATATGCCATGAAAGATCTTTTGACAGTTTTATAAAGAGTTTCTTGTGTGCGGAACATAATTTTTTATACAAACTTCGATTTTCGCGATTTTTTTATGCCAGAGTAAAATAACTTTTCTACTGCAATTCGATACGAAGAAAGATTAAATCTTTTGCATGAACTTAAAACTTACAATTTACTTGTAAACTTGATATGTGATAGCATCTCCATTATAATTGAGGAATCTATTGGTTCTTGGAATCGTCGATTCGTATATGACATTCTAACATCCCTTTCGTAGTTCGCAAAGTTCTCTCTCTGGCACTCTTATTATTCCGAAGTGGCGGCCGTATCGGGTGATTCCCCAGGTGGCTGACGGAGGTAGTCTTGAAGACAGAGAAGAAAAGAGGAAAGGATTTTTCCTAGATTTCCTTCAGGGTTGACCCATTGTCTTCTCTCCTGGTCTTTCGCAGTGTCTCTACACAAGAAACGGCACCGTCTCATAGCGTGGCGTAGCTTGCTTCGAAGATCTCGATGAAGAGAAATACCTCCCAGGAGATGTTGTTCGTGCGGGAGAAGTCTGCCTCAGTCTCTAGCTACGCGATCACTGACCGTCCAGGATTTCCGATCGCCCGCGGGATACCCGGGATGTGACTTTACTCCGAAACGTTTACTATAGGTATACAACTTACCAAATTCAAAGGATTCGATCCTTGCTTCGTGCGATTGTTGGTATTGGGTATGGTATATATATATATGAATGTGCTCTTTTTTTTTTTTTTTTTTGCTCATGTGTTTTTTGTTCAAATTTTTTTCGTTTTCTTATTCCCTGCCTCCGGGAAAGCAGAGAAGTAGCGAAGGTATATTATGGTATCTGCTTCGTTTCTCGTGGCACGGTACAAATTTATCACGCCACGGTACATTTTACCAGGAATTCACACACCCGTCATCTACGGCATAAACGGTAATCTTGATAAATTGCCACAGATTTGTTAGTCTTAATGTTTGCTCGAGAGAGACAGCAAGGCAAATGTGTTTAATAAGATGTATTGAAAACTCGATAATATTGTTGGTATAAAATATATATACTGTATAAATATACAACCGGGGTGAGGGTGTAAATAACTATAATTGTTGAGTCAACTTTCTTTTTTTTTTTTTTTTTCACCCGAAGAACAATGCATCAGATGCACGGTTATATAGAAATATGAGAGAATTTATATTTTTACGCGATTATTTTAGTAAACGGTGAGAAACCGTTAAAAATAAATTTCACTGTATAAATAAAATATGCGAAAAAGGAGGAATACAAAAAAAAAAAAAGGAAAAAGAAAAAGAAGAAAAAAAAAAAAAAACAGGTATGACTGCAGTTTATTTAAACGACGTATTTTCTGACTGGTCGTAAATTTTCGTTTGAAAAATGTTTTTCAAATTATTATAAAACTCCTGTTTAACAGTATCACTAAATTGCACGTCGCAATATATCACCCTGTATAACTTGGACAAAACGAGTATATATATATATATATATATATATATATATATATATATATATATATATATATATATACCTACCTAAACGTACCTATATATAATTTTCACGAGGATGGGATGTAAAATTAAAATTTGTTGTGTAATTTTTTTCATTTATATTTATTATTTTTCTTCCCTTATAGCCATGACTTTAATGCATGTACTTTAATCAAGAATTTTCCATCGTTGGTATAGGGGGTTGAAATATATCGTATCGTTGAGCAGCGTGGCAACGATTCATCATAAACATTGTCGTTTCTTGCGCCAAGCTGCACACAGCACACTACCACAGCTAGGTACTATAACATCAGAATCGATAATCGGGCAATAAGAAAAATAAAGTGTAAATAAGTCGGGGAAATCTCGCACCATTTATTTCCCGCAAACCCAAGCCGTGCACGCGGTTCGCCATTGCGGTGAGAAAATGCTATGAATCTGATCGACGCATTGCGATGATAAAAATGTTTTATCTTCCCTTCCATCGCAATCATACTTCACCCTCACACACCGGTATCTATAACTAATCTTATACTTACCCTTTTTTTTCATAAGTGTCATATGGTAGCGCATTAACATTTTTCCACCCCTACACGCGGTATTAGTGTATACAGATATATGTGTGTACGTATCTCTGAGTAAAATGAGAAAATAAAAAAAATAAAAAAATTTATGCGTATGTATGTATGAAATTTAAAGCGTTCCGCGTAAAGCCACAACCACCACCACCACCACCACCGTTTCGCAACGTTTTTTCCACGTCTCCTGACGAATTCATACTTGCCAACCTCATATAAAGAAAGCGCTCCTGAATCCGCCATAAACCCGTGCAAGGCTACCAGCCCTCCAGCCTCACTTCAACTTTTATTATCTCTACAATATACCCGCGATGCTACATGTATTGTATATAAATATATATACATACGCAAGGCTCTCTCAAGTCCCTTACGTCAAGGAGAGTCCTTAAAGCTCACTCCACTTCTATATATTTCAAGGACGAGGTGCCCACACCACGTGTAATAAACTTTACCATCACACACCAATATATACATATACATATATTATATACCTATATGTATATAATATAATAAACATATTTAACTATACGTGTAATATGTGTACACGTTTCGCGCGTGCCCTAGATACGCAAGTGTATTTTCCTCCTCCTAGATGGAGATCTCATAGACACAAGTAGAGTTGGTTCGTCTATCAATTTCCTGTCATATGTGGTTTTGAAATAAATTTTCAAATTTTTATCCAGTCGATTCAGTATACCTAGTAGGGTATACAAGAATTATACTGCTTAGATAACTCGAAAGTTTAATCTGTCACGATTCGCGAGGTGAGAGGTAAGAACATTATAGAAGCACTAAATTATTAATTCCCATCGCCGGAGCTCGTTGAGGGATTTTAAAAAGTTGACCGACTTTTTTTTTCTCTTTTTTTTTTTTTGCATGGAAGAGAGCTTAATTAGCGAACCTTTCAAGATATTAATCTTCTTGTCAACGCTGAAGCGAAAAAAGTAAGGACTCAAATATTGAATTACTATTTTACTCGAAAATATAATAATCACCGTACCTGTATCTACCTACCTACCTTTTTCCTCCCCCAAGCCTTATATGTAGGTATACTTACACGTTCTTTGGGCGCGCCTGTATCGATACGTTATATATTTATATATAGTATATATGTATATACGATTGGGTCAAATATCGATTTGTATTACATACCTCAATCTCAGTCGGGACTCAGTTTAGTCAAACATATACCCCTAAACCCCGCTGGTTGAATCAACTATCAAACCACGTATTTGTCAGGTTGTTACATCAAGGCGGCTAATAAATAATTACAATTACCTTGTAGCCAGCTACTCAATTTCCCTTGGCAAATCTCCGCCGATATTCAGTTGACGTAACAATGATTAATCGGCCGTGAGATATTCCTGACACGTTATGCTTCGAAATCCAGGGGTCCAGGTCCCCGTGGTGCCGCAGGAACACGCGTGTAAAATTAAGTTAAAATCTGTACCTACAGTAATTCCAAACCTTTCGGCGATGTAACGTTCAATTTACTGCGAGCATGTGTCAGCCTACGTACATATGTATATATACCTATGTAGTACAAATATAGACCCATCTACCCCCGAGGGAAGAACTTGAAACCAACCCTTACGTCACGAAACAAGTGAGTTTAACATGAATATAGGTATATACCCATGGCAGCCATCTATTGATAAATTTCCTCATGTTTGCCATCGACACCCATCCTTGGAACACACTTGGCTCTGTGAATTTGTAATTTGTTGAATCACGCCTACGACACGACGTTGTGATCACTAATCGCTAATTACTACTCAGTAAATTCATTTCACCTTGATTATAATCGGGTATGGTTATACCCGTTACGTTGTTATTCACACTCGTTGTGAGTGAGTACTATGGATGTTGTACTACTGCAGCTGTGCAAGGGAAAATTTGCCATATATAACAGTGAGCATTCGCCTTGACTAGGCCTTGACGTCGTTGCGTGTTCTTAGATTCTTACCTGATTTATACTAAATGGTATACGTACAGTGCGGAAATAGGAAGTGGAAAACTCGAACACCACAGCTGCCAGATGGAAATTTTTCTTATTTTACTATCGACGCAAACTCGCTCGTTAATATCACCGCGATGCAATAAACATTTATGTATCGAGAATTCCATCAATTATTGGCTCTTCGCGTGAATTTTATATCCGTATTTGATTTATTTGTGAATTTTTTAGTAGCGAGGAAATATCGGAATAATAATCCTTGAACGTCTAGAACTGTGGATTTTATGGAAAGAAAAAACTCATTCTAAATCCAACGAATTTCGAAATATGGAAACGTGTGGTAATTTTCTTATTCGAGCGCCATATTCACAAAATTGCTTCAGGATGGTTCCAAAAATGAGCCCGAGGCATAAAATATTCACATTTATCGCATGACTTTATCAAGTTTTTATTTTCTATATCCAATTCAACAATTCCAACCTCGGTCTGGGCTGACTTTTCCGAAAGCGTAAAGTAAGGGAATGACTGTTCTCCTTCAAAGTCGTATCCGATCAGACTCTTGATTCGAACTTTGAAATATTTTGACACCTGCTGATCGTAGAGCGACTAGAGAAGTTCGGAGAATATAGATTTATATTTTGCAGTATTTGAGACTCGAATGATTTCTCTGATACCAAAATTCTCAAAAGCAATAACTTCGATTTCATTATTTTATCGATGTAGAAACCTGCACCTTAAAAAAAAAAGTCGGAACAATTTCAATTCAGAAGTTATTGTGGTAATACGAAGTCAGAACTATTTTTTGTTTGAATCATCTTATTCGCAGCCCCTTTTCTGCCCTACAGAATGCGTGAAATGAATTTTTCAAAACAAAGTACAGAGACGTGAGAACGTGTTTTTTTCAGAATTTTTCCACTCTTCGTGCACTCAAGAACAATCCAATCACTGATATCAGCTCAAAGAAAAAGTAAAAACTTGTAGCCCATTTTCTCTAACAATAAAGCTATAAGTCCTATAGACTCTATATAATATATATAGTATAGAGGACTGAGAATATAGGATTCTACATCGCACTCTCTATGGGCTCAACGAAATTTCCAAACGATGACAGAATTTGCCTTTTCAAGATCCGATCAGCCAGTGAAGAAAAATTATTGATAATGGCTGAAATTCCTGATATTATAAAGTTATGCTTTCATCTCTGCGTGTATAGCAAACCCGAATTACTTTGATCCCAATTTTGTGCGGGTTTATTCAAAATCGCGAACGGTCAAGCGTCGTTGTTCGTCTGGGGGTTTCGCAGCGGGCAATTTGCGGTTCTCCAGAGTTGGCTGCAGAATAGGCTGTGCCGGGTCGAACAGCTATATGCTGAAGAGAGAATCGAAATTTATTTGAGGATAAAATGTTGGGTTACGGTAAATAGTTGGCAATTCGGTTCACGTATCGTCTCCACCCACCCGGTTCCTCTAACATCATTTTTGAACGACCGAATTTTGCCGGCAGGTAAATTGAAAAATAAACCAAGTGATGTTCCCAGCTTTAACGTAGCAGTTTTTTTTTTTTTTTTTTTTTTTTTTTTTTTTTTCGTGATGGAAAAACTCTGGATCAATTAACATAATTGACATTTCATACCCTGGCTTAAGCATGAAAACTAAAACGTTGAACATATTAACATAAATACATAATTTCACGCGCAAAGTTCGATTGCGATTCATTAGAGAAAACGCGAAACTGTACCACGAGGGGAGTCGAAATTCTAAAAAACGATGAAAATACCGTAGACCGGTATGGGTGTGCTGAGTGACACGTAACTTTTAATTAAATCTCTTTTGTCCAGAATTTCCATGACAACTTTAACCAAGCCTGTCGTCCTCTACCGAGAAATATTATTCCACTTGTATTTGAAAACGATACAGTCGACGCTCCGTATACGTAGATATCGTAGCTTTACAAAAGCCTGATTGGTCAGAGTGAACTTTCCCCAATTTACTAGGAAATCTCATTATCACAACCGCGTGGTGAAGCTTCTAAAATTTGTGTTTCAACGAACCGCCAATTTCGAAGCGACTACGCCAGTCGGACATGGTTAACGTAAGCAATTAGCCATTACCCGTCAGTATTCAGTCTCCTGAAGCGCTATCAAAATCCATTCTGCTATAAACCGCAGAGCACATATTTTAAGTTCAACAGAAATACATTTGTCGTATTCAAAGTTAGCAGTATAGAAGATATTTTCACGGTTCACATATATGTGGTACCTATATTATTTTTATCGAATCCTTAAAACTGATTCCAACCATTGTATAAAATTATACGACATCATATGAGAAACCCTGGGACCGTAAGAATCTCCGTGTTTACTTGAAAACTTCGTTCTTTTTTCTTCACCCTAATAAAAAAAATAAAAAAATATATCATTAGATATTATTGTGGATGTGGTTATGCCTCGAGTGCGTATGTATATTGTGTACAATGTACATAGTTATGTATGTACTTACATGCATACACGTGAGGAGGACAACAAAATTTAATACAACCGAAAATTCTAACAAAACCCCTCGCTTTCGACTGGATGATGTTGTGGAAGTCCGTTTCGGTACGTCAGTTACTGGGACTGGGAGCAATATAGCCAACAATAAGCTTTCAGGAGACTTTCAGAAAGCCGCTGGGATGCTTGTGGGACTCCAGTTGGTTTTTGCGTCGACCCATAGACCGGCGTCCTTTCCTACAAAACATGCAATTTCGTATAAGCTTCTCTGTTTTGTGTTACCTAAGGGTCAAAATCCCACCCGAGGTGGTGGATCAACTTTCTTTAAACTAGATTCGCTCGTTTTTCGATCATTCGTTTATATTCCCCAAGTGGCAATGGGCCGAGTGTTCCGTTGACCAAAAATATGATGAATTACTCCCGAAAATTTCAAAGTTTGTTTAGAATTTCGTGTCCATTTCTTGTATCGTCTATGAAAAAAAAAAAAGATTCACCGTTGTTACTAACTGAAACACGATCGTTATTTTATTAATTGTAATCTGGCCCGACTCGGTTTACACTTTTCACGGTCTTTGTAGTTTTTAATGATTCCCGGTGGTTCTTTTGTGATATTCTTTTATAGTGGTAGCTGTACGTGCATACCTTTATGTATACACGTAGCGCTGCGTGGTTGGAGCAAACAATGGAGCAACCTTCTGGCTAGCGAAGTATTAAAAAGAATTTCTATATGATAGATCGAGCGAGGAAAAACGGATGTATATATACCTACTATATACATTTAATTTTCCGATTCTGATACGTATAGGAAATACCTGCCAATAAATAACGTCTTCCTATAAGGATATTTCTTCTTGACACGTTGTTGAGTATGGTAAGGAGTCCATGGAGCCGTCGCGACGTCAAAGACGCCAGAGATGCCGCTTATATATATTATATATTCGCCAATATCACCTCGCGTATACCCTATACGCTATACCATACTTATATTCTTTCCTCGGTATACATATCTGCCTTCTATACTTATATAGCAATTCACACGTGCCAGTAGAAGCTATGGATCGGTGACATGTCTCCCTGTCACTATTCCTCCTCGTTCGACGAAGAGGTCGAAGTGTGAATCGATACTAGAACGGCTCAGCCCGCGGCTACAACGTCGCCTCAAAAATAGCTACTTTCTACTCGAGCACTAAAAAAGCACGCGATGATAAAATCACTCAACGATACTTTCTTTTCCACTTTATGTATACCTATTCATGGTTGTATATCTGCTCTTAAATCTACCTATCAGCATCTCAATATTTTCGAGTGGGTAACGGATCGTATAAAGAAAAGATGTATGATTTCGGTCGGTTCGTTTTATATTCGTAGTTCTGTATACCAATCGTTTTACCTTCTGTCTAGAAAATTTCCGACCTTGAAAAAGCTCTAACAATATCTATATAGCTATGAGTTATGAGTTATGACCAATTATTTCACTAATGAGAAACAGACAGCGAGAGGCAGATGGCGTTTGTTGTAATTCTTTCTTTCCCCCTTCAGTACTCGGTATTTTATTCCGATTAAAACTTTTACTTACGTACCTGCCTGTCCTATAAGTTTTTCTTTTTCTTTTTTCCTTTTTCTTTTTTTTTTTCAGGGATCAATAACGTGAGGTAAAATTTAATTGAAAAGTTTTAATGAGCCTAATTAATCTACTAGAGGTATCACCTAAATCAAAGAGTGTCCAAACACTCGAAGGGTCAATTCATCGCAAGCGATTCAAGTCCGGGGTGAATCGAAAGCTTTATTACTCATCGGTCCAGTTGATGGTTTTTTTTTTTTTTTTTTTTTTAATTTTTTCAAGTATACTTACTGTTGCGCGATATCTTGTTCACACCGTATTATGTAATATTACTCTTGTTGCAGTGAGAGAAGTAACATTGTCTGAGCTTCGAGACGCAGTGGCGAGGTTACGAGACAAAGTGAAGCTTGTCTGCCGGACGAGGGGGTCACCACCCCCCAGGGTGCACTGGCTCAAAGACGGCGTGCCTCTTCACCCCAGACGAGGTCTAAGAATTCAGCACAAACGGTGAGTTGTGCCCTTTTCTGAAACCCACTTTTCCACCACCTCAAGCCTCTCTTCACTATTCTTTTTCCGGAATTATATTTTACATTTTTTTTTTTTCACTCCGTGAGCTGTGGATCTTTGTATCATTCAGAAAAGAGAACCTTTCCAAACCAGAACTACATCAGAGTATGCTATATATTTACTAGTAGTTACCTACTTGGCACAAAGGTACGACTGTATATGAATTAATTTTTTTTAAATGTGCCATATTTTTGAGGAGCTCTAGTTTGGAAACAACAAAGGCTGGTTATTGAGGGTACTTTCGCGAACAAAACTGGCTTCCATTGAACTGTACTGTACAAGTTCAACTTGTTCTCGAAAACTTCGGCCTCCTATCTGTACCTTAAATTCGGATATCCACAACTTTTGATTACACTTTTCATAAAACCAATGATCCGAAATAAATAGGTATAAGAAATAACCGCAGTATCTTAAATTGACCAAGTTTTGACTTCTAAATCGAAAATCTTGAAAAATATTCCATTCACTCAAGCCAAGAAAATTACAGCAACTTTGAAACAATAAGTATGACACCATCAAATGTACTACTCTACTTGCGTGTGTTATATATGCAATGGCGCAACGGTATAAAGCCAGCCTCAGCACAAGCTTCGCCAAAATTATCCGAGCAAGCGAAATAGTAATGGCACTAGCGTTTAGTAGTAACACCGACCACGAAACATATTACTTTGCCGGTGTAACGCGGTACCAATGACTAAGCGGTTGGCAAGGATCCTTGGCTCGTAAAATTAAAGATACATCATTGGTCCAGACCATCAGAGGTGAGCATTGCCTCGCTTCGCGCAGGAGAGCGTGAAATGCAAGATACCTTTTGTCTGATCTAGTTACCTACTCCGTTTCGCTATTTTTTACAGGCTGACGAATTTCAAACCGTAAAGACTAGGTCTAAAAATAATGCTCTCAGAATCTCGAGAAAAACAAACGTTCGATATTTCCAATTTAGCAATTTGCATAATTTTGTATGTAGACCTAGCTTTCCCGTTGTTCTTTTATTTGTTTGTCTTTCTTCGCTCTTTTCGGAAAATCAAGTTTCATCGAGAACTGCCTGGTATATTTTACGAGCACTCGAAAAGTCCAACTAAACAACAACCACGGCCCACACGATTCGGCACGTGCTGAGAACAGACGAACGCGTTCGCAAAAGTTCATCGTCTTTTCTATTTTATCTCTTGTAGCTTTTGCTTCCGACAGACTCTTCATCTCTTTTCGAATCATCGCTTTCGGTTGAAGAGCGGTGACTTCGCTTCAGCCACTCTCTATTATTCTTTTTCTGTTCTTCTTCTTTTTATTTTTTTTTTTATTTCGCGGATAGAATGAAACGATGGATTCACAAGATTACGCCTTTCTTTCGTCCCGTGCGAACGGTAGAACTGGATAAACCTAAAAGAAGGCCAAGACTCTGGAGCTACGAGTGTAACTGTGTCTCAATCTTGCAGTCACTTTGACCAGGGAAAACACCTTTGATGTTCTTGAAATCGAGTTTTCCACGAAACGCCAACAACGTCGAGAACTCCCCAATGTCGGAGACGACGTCAGGATCCTGCGCGACATTTTCAACCTTGTCTCTTTGAACGTAATCTTTCTGGTCCTGGCATAGGGTACAATCAGTTTAAACCCGTAGCGGATTACAGCCGTGGAAAACGTTGTTTTGATTTTTATTAAAAATTCTTTAAAAAGGCATGAAAGTATAAATGAAATTCCAAAAATTGAACAAGCGCTTCACGTGTAGAAAGCACTCGGTGTAACGTCTACAATTTATAAGATATACATCCTGCTGCTGCAGCATATCGAGCAGCTACGTCTGTGACACTTGTCATTTTTTGCTAGTCAATAGTCTGGGCAGAAAAAGCAACGAAGCAACGAAGTGAAAATTTAGACACACCCGGTGTTTGCTCAAGGAAAAAGAGTTTCGAGTTTGTCGAAAGAAGTTGGTGATAAAATACTCTCCTCCGACGATATTACTGACGTGGAAAATGCCACGGTGAGAAAACGTTCGAGAGAAGTGAAAGAACAAAGAATCGACGAATTGAAGAACACCCGAAGGCGATACCATAGATATGTTATTCCACTTTATGGAATTAGCAAATTAAGGAACAGCCGGATCAGAAGAACCTTGCTTCAAACTTTAACTTTTTTGTTAACTGCACAAAACCGTATAAGAGTGTAACGACTTTAACTTCATATCCGAATTGGCCGCAGGTGAATGAAGCCTTTTTAGAATCCATGAAATCCAGTAAAAGTCATGTCATTAACAAGATCAACCCTGCAATGCCGATTCAGTGTGATTTTTAGTAAAAGAGCAATCGTCTAGGGAAACGTATATACGGAGGTTCGATAGCTTAGAGATTGCTACCATTAATTGAGCTCGGAAAAGGAACGGATTTTTTTTTTTCTTTTCTTCCTGGTCGAGGTCATAAAAGAAAGAAGCTGAGCCAGCTTTGGACTAATGCCACCTGGACCCAACTTAGACATTTTGAGGGTTGCACAGTCAAGATAAAAATCCGCTTTACATGTCGAAGTCGTTCTTCTGCTTGAATTTGAGTCAAACCGAAAAAAAAGAATGTGTATACTCTGAGAGACTGCAGAATACATGAAAAGAAGACTTTCCTCTTTTTCTCTCGGTCTTTGTGAAGAAAATGTTCTTTTCCACGATACAGAAGTGTTCGTTAAACCTTCATTCGAGCAAGCGTCAATGCTCGGGAATACAGATTAATGCAAATAAAATTTCAAAGTTATAAAGTTGACAAGATACTTACTCGGCAATAGCTATCTCCCACCAGTTGCGCCGATAAAACTCGTTGAATTTAATAACGAAAATTCTTTACTCAATGCCGAACCCGTGGCGAAAACTTTTTCATACCCCCATCCTACCTACTACTACAACTATTTCACCGACTGCTGCTACACCTTCACTGCCGCTAACACTACTATTATTACTTTTTCAACTGAACTTCGTTGCGATTCAGAACCGCTCTGTGAATTATAATCCTTCTGTCATCCAGCACATCCGGTACGGTACTCGTGCTCACTAATAGTTGTCAGAAGTGACAAGTACATTTTTTCATCCAGCATCCGCGGGTCGAATAATCCACCTTCGATGCACTAAAGTATACAAATGATAGTAATAAGCTGTCTGTCGTTCGTGTCACGAACAGAGGATGTGCAAACCTGAAAATTGTCACTAATAATCAGGAAAATAATCAACGCACAGAGGCGTAACGATGATGTATAGTATGAAGGGTGGGTAGTGCGACGTGCAGGGTATGTTCGTGGAAAACGACGTATTAAGTCATTTTAACGACGAACGTTTCTGCTCTGAAATTTCCCATTTACTAACTGTTTCCAATTTTGTACAATACGCACATTCACCCTGATACCCTGTATATGTTTGGTATATAAAACACTTTTGATAGCCTTCCCAAAGGGCATATTCGCTCGCAATTCATTATTGACGAACATCCGCACCTTCTCCATCAACATTCAACAACTGATGAAAATAACTCGAATATCTGTATACTACAGTTTTGCGTCTCATCCCCTAAATCCCATCGCCACTAATCACACTTCTACTTACTACGGGGGCGAAATTTATTAAATTTTGTTTCCAACGATGAGTGTGATGATAACAAATTGCGCCATTAGAAGAACTAATGTTCCGTGGATATCAGTGCAGGCATTGCATTTTTTTGTGTGTACCCTTCATTAAAATGAATAGTTTTGATAATATATACGTGTAATTTGTTACAACGTTGTACTCGGCTCCAGTGGGTGTAAAGTTAACATCAGTCGTTGGTTTTTTCACGGATTTTCGGAGCAGAGTATGTACTAATCGTGTTAATTCTACAAATGGGTCGTATTTTATATTCATACGAAGCATTGTTATTTCATGTAGTACATACCTACCATCCCTCTAACCACATTTAATTACGTTGGTTAAATTTTCAAACAACTCCATAACCCGTTGGCATTTTTATATACGTATGAAAACATCCAGATCTTATGAAACATAGTCGGAAAATTCTTGTCAAGCGATCACCCGTCGACGTGACTAGGTATAATATATCCCAGCAGATGTATCTTTATAGATATATACATCAGCGATATGATCCGAGGCTGTTCGGACCCTGGACGCCGTCTAGCTGTTCGGAATTCTGAAGAAGATCTTCACTTATCTAAGACGTATTTTCAGCCATTACACGAAGAGGTTGGGCGCAAGTTTTCCACGCGAAGCATTTCCCCGTGACACTGGGCGCCGGCGGTGTCTGATCGCCATTAACAGCCAAGTTTTATCGCCTCTTGTTCGCCGGAGTATGATTTTATCGCTGTCGACTGTCGTAACAGTTCGCGATAAAGATTATAATTGCGGCGTTATCGCTTGTCTCTTCCGTGTCATCTCTTAAAGATTGTCCGTAACTTCTTACATTACGAGGAAACGCCGCGCAGCGGACGTCTTCTTTCGAAAAGGAAAGGAAAGACCGAGGAGCTACGAAGGCGACGCACTCTGCGGTAACTTAAACTTTCTGGAATAAGGGGATAAAATGAGAAAGAAAATAGGCAAAGATCATATCCTAGCGAATAAACTGATACGACAGTTTCACCGCGTCTTGGTAACCGGACGAAAAGTTTCTCAGTTTTGCATACCAAGAGCTGTAACCTCGCCATTAAACAGGGGTTGTTGTAGACAATGTAAATTTAATTGATAGACAACACAATATTATTGGTCATTACATTCGTCCCATTTCCGTCTGCTCTTGCTGACGGCTTTGCTAATTTCTGCTTGCTTTCGCACCTAAACTAACAACTCCCAGAGACGTCCCCGTCAGCTAGTATATGTATAACTGGAAATGGCCACCCTAAGCGAGGTGATGCCTCCTCTTTCACCCTCCATGGCTCACCCGGAGGCAATCAAAACAAATCGCCACTAGAGCATTGCTTCACACAATATTTGCTCGCAAACATCACCCATTGAAGTTACCTGCCTTCTACCCCGCTATCCAAAACCAGCTGCAAGTGGATAGAACGTGAAACAAACACAGTTATCATCCTCCGAGTGCTTCCACTTACACTTCCACTTCCACTTTCCGTTTAATAACATTTTGCTGACACGTTTTTAAACAGCTAGAAATTCGCCCAAGCGTATTTTACCATGTTATGAATTAGTAGTACATGGAGGTTATCGCCATCGTTGTCAAGATATTTGGTATGATGTCGATGCAGCCTCTCAGAAAGCAGCAAGATGTAAAAGCTTGAAGAAATCATAAGCTGGAAAAGTGCTTTTCAAAGTCCAAATTCTCTCTACTTTAGAAATTCTCAAACTTCTTTTAATTTCCGTTCTCTCGTTATTACCATTTCTTTCACATGCTATACATATACGATAGGGACGATATCTTAATTGAGTCACAGATATAAATGCAATTTCTTTATTCAACCCCATTTCATCGATATTCGATACGTGGATTTTCGCTCTGCAATAACTGTTATAACATGAGTAATGCCTTCGGCACACTAGTGTTGACTAAAAATAATTCTGCCAAGCTTAATACGACTTTCGTGGAAACGGTCAGCTTTCCTGAGAACACATAGTTGCATAATTTATTGTAAATAAAAGGCAAACATTTTTCATATTAGGTATTAGAAGCACAAATCTTATTCACTCGTGAAAATTATTCTCTCTCGACTTCATCTCACGATTTCTGTAATTGAACCGGTAAAGTCTGGTGACAAAAGAAAAAAAGAAGTAAAATTAAGACGCTAGAATCGTCTGCGTTTTAAAATTCCGTAAGGCTATTATATCTTCACAGTTTTTCGTGGATAATTTTTTTTTTTTTTTTTTTTTATTTCTCGCTAAGCTGCGGGAACCTGATAAAAAGTTTAAGCCCCCTGAGCCCGCATTTTTTTTTTTTTTTTTTTTTTACACTAGATATCAACACCGTCCAGGCACTGACGTCTATCTAGCTGTAGATTATGTACACGGACATACATATTTATTTACCTATTTCACTAAACCCGAGAGGATTCGTATGTGACGCAACGCGGCTAGCTATCATTCGTGGATACGTCCAGAGGCACATAATCGCGTAACACAAGTGCGAACAACGATTGCCTGGGGTGGTTACCGAAAAGCCGAGGGAGAAATCCCTCGGTCAGTAATCGGTTGCCCTTTGGAGGACCGTATTAACTTCCATATGCCCACTGGCAGGACAATTGCATTACGCCATTAGTTAAATTTACATATTCAATTCACGTTTTATAAAAAGAAGTAAAAATCTATCTGAAAATCAGTACCTCCCTACTTGGCGCAGACGTACTACCTACCGATCAGTCAAACTTATTCTTCCCATTATGCTATGCATATATACACACTGGATCAAATTTAAATCAGCATCACTCCTTAAGGCTAATAATTTTCGGGTTTGAGCTTTATTTCTTAGGCTCATCTCTACGCACATACCTTTTATGCTCAATCATGTCGAAAAAAGTTATGATACAGGCTGATCTTACCATCCTGTCAAGTATAATCTCTCCGCCTTCGCGCGATAGCGGCCCCTTCGTCTTGCATTTCCATAGTCTATGCATAGTTATAACGTTTACCTTTACGAGATTAGATTTCGCACCATTCAGCTTAGCGCAAATGACGTTTAGCGGGATCATCGCCCGCGCCCTTACGACGGCAACCCCTTCAAGACGCGAGTGTCAATTTCAGCAGAGATGGTGCTTTCGCTGTACCTCTATTCCCAACTTCCTCTAAAATGAAGCCAGAAGTGACACAGACGCGTTTCATTCAATTAGCAATAATGCCATATATTTTATTCCGTATTTGATAATGATATAACGGATCAGCCGAAATAAAAAGAACCTATGCGATTAGCTAGACTGAATCTGGAAAATGAAAAGAATATGACTGAGTTGGGGTAAACTTACTCAAAATCGAATACCCATTTGCAATTCTCTTTTACAGGACCCTACCGAATACAAAATCCTCTGTGATACGGTCGTCGTCCTCGGTACGCTAAACACACAATTTGTCGCCTCGATGAAACATGCATGCATGATCGATAACTCCATATGCACACCTCCACATACTGCAGTGCGATTAGTTTGGCACGTTCACTGTTTCGGTGGCATGTTTTTATCGGAATGATTTATTTTTTTCATAAAATTGCATGTTCTAGGTAGGTATACAATCAATAAATGTAAAATGCATAATATATAATATTCTCGAAATAATTAACTGAATTAAAAATACGGAATAGAAAGGGGACGGCTTTTGAGAAGCTCAATAGAAATCAATGCCTGGTTCACTCAATCTTTGTATACTCTAGAAGCTTGAAATTTCCTTTAAACTTGATCGTTTGATGTGGATAATTTGCCGTTAGATCGAGTACCTAACTTGAACCTTTCGTTCAAGTTTGACTCTCAGTTCTGCACCAGTGCGTCGTTTACACAGAGGTGGCATCAGGTCTTATTAATTTTTGATAACGAACCAACGATTTTCGGCAATTATTTTGTTACTCGGATTATTCCTGTGCGTCAAAGAGTAGGTACGTTTTATTGCGATACAATTTCATTTATAAGTTCGTAGGATCGATGCTGGGACGGACTCGAAATACAGGACACAACTCCAAAGGTCAAATTTGTCCTAATTGCGACGCTACTTGTCTCGGGACCGGCATGGCATGGCAATTCCCCCAAACTCTGTACGCCAACATTAGCATAACCCAAATCTGCCATGGGTTTCCCGTCGTCAGACGTCTCCGGTACCAGCCCGAACGTGAATGCTCTCCATGATTTACCTGAGCCCAACGAGTTCATGTTTTTACCCGAGCTTCTCTATCTCGTCAGTTGATGAGTCCAGACGATATGTATATAGGCTCTTGAGTATAACCGCTTTAGTTTTATCGCTTATATATATATAATTGGCAAACGAGTAACTTTTACCTCCTTAACGCGAAATATATTTCAAAAAGTGTATAACACTCCTTCGGTTTATGATTTTACGTATTAGGGTTCATTCCTAATTCTTAAGGGAACAAAAAAAAATGTAATGATCGTCATTTTTAATCCGAGTAACGTTTGGTGTAAATTCTGGAGAAAACTGCTCACACTTTAATTATATCTATAGTCTTGATTTTTACGAGATTGTGTGAAATATTGAATATACTAATTAGAAAAACGTATTCGAGATATACCGCTTTTTCGAAACTACACCCTTTAAAATTTAAACACCAGAGACATCACAGGAGTCTGAATCCACGCAAGTAAAGCAGTCATATGAAGTGACTTATGCGGTGGCTGATCATACGCGGTGTACTACTACTGCACGATGCGCAGAGCCTGACGCAGGACCGTAGTAGAGCGGACAGGCTCGACCATAGCTAATGTGATTAGTGGCTAGATGAAGTAGTATTGGGTACGGGACCCTAGCGATGAATTTCTAGAGAAAACCACGTGTCGTATGTATACGTACATTCGAATTTCGATCAGTTTGGAATTCAGCCAAAAATCTGTAGCGACTATCAAAACCAAGTTAAGCCCGTGTTATGCGCTTTTCTTTCTATAAACTCTTCGGCAAAGCTCATATACAGACCTTGAAAATGATGTGCCTTATCGAGTAGGGAGCGAATTTTTGAATTCATAAGCAGTTGATGATGCGAGTTAGGCGTGGTGAGAGACGTGTGAATTTAAAAGAGAAAAAGATGTTAATATATTGTACTCTTATACGGGTAGCTGCGAGCTGAGAATTACGCAATTTCCATATCTGGCAACCCTTGAAATGCGAAAATGGAAAAAGTGAAAAGGAACGATCTCTACCCCATATTTCGGAGCCATATTATATATAGGAAAGAGAAAGGCAAGATCAAACAACCGATTGTTAAGCGACAGTCACACGCATCGTAACAGAAAAGAGGTACGACGCGAATGGTGCGCACGAAATTTAGATATTAGCGTAGATCGCACGAAAGTTGAAACCCTAGAGGTATAATAATTGTCACGGGTTGTTATTGGCGTTTGTTGGTAAAATCGCGTGACACAACTTTTCACCCTCTACCCTATTGACAAATGTCGACGTCGTCGCGGTTGACACCCGGTTTCATCTGGTGTTATAAACTTTAGCTACACGGTGAAATTATATAACTAATGAAAATTAGCGGTGATATAGGAAACTACGGATATTAGCCATCACCTTTATATCTTAGGCGATGAAAGGAGTATATATATTTCAAGAGCCGTTTTTCGCCAATTAGGGTCGAATGGGCCATCAGTTTTAATTAATAATTAATTTGTAACGCGGGAAAGCTCGCGTAGCCGAAAGCCCCCTCTTTCCTCGGCCCCCTTTCAACCCCGCCGCAAATTTCCGGCTCGGAAAACTTTCATTACTCAAACGCCTGCGCAGAAGATAAGCGAAATGAAATGAATATACCGAAATTGTACTCTGAGTTCTCTGTTTACGAGGAGAGTGATCAAACGCGCCGACTCAACGAAAATCCAACTTTCAACTTGGTTACCTACTCATAGTCGTTACCCAGCTTCGTCCTTTCGTCCTTGAATCCCGATCCTGAGAGAGCTTCTTGTGGCTTAGAAAAATAAGCTCGAAGAAAAAACTTCGTCCCCTAACCACCGAAAGGCATAGGACGATGTTTATTCCTCCCTGATCCGTTTATCTCGGTTTTTTAACCTTCGTGAAAAATATAAGAGATCCCTTACGATAAGAAAACAAAGATAAAAATCAGAGGTAAAATAATACGGGAGTAAGAAAAATAACGAAAACATGCGTTTGTTCGAGTTTCTTGTTTCTTGGTTCTTGGTTCTTGGTTCTTGGTAAAAGGTCAACTTTAATACTCCACGTACCTACCTACCTCGCAAGTTACTTAGGACCAACTACTTCAACACAGTCCCTTACACTAACGCGATTGTGCAAACCCTACCAGACTAATTGTTTCAATTTACTTATTCGCCTTTTTTACCAGTTGAACGAGCAAGCTGTGACCACCAGCTACATTTCGCGCTTATTATAACCAAAAGTAAAATATTTTGGCACGCTACTGGCACACTGGCTTGTCCCACTTTATACATCAGCTACGGGTGACACCGAGGTTTCCGGAAGATTACCAAAGTCTTCCAGGAAATCACGTAGCCCCAAATTTTCTCTCCGAGTCGTTACACACATATATATATATATATGTACAGGTTGAAAATATCAATTCTTTTACATTCAAAATATAACTTATTCATCTCTTTCTAAAGAACACAGATATTATTCCGTGTATATAAATATATCATTCACCCTATTCAATAAATTGTAAAATCGTAAAGATTTTTTTCTATCTCTATATTTTTGCTCGGTAAAAAAACTTAAATTATAACGTTCATATACACAAAATCGTAGGTAGAATTAATTCCTAGCGAACTCGATCCCTCAAAGATGAAACATCGCATCAGGCAGTATGCGTAGGTATATAGGCGAGTTATCCTACCGCATGAACCATCTGTCGTTCTTGGGTATTCGTCGTCGTTGGTAGCGATAGCGAGTCGCGGAGACACGTGAGGTAAATTTATCGTCGGGTTACTCACGCATTTCTAGCCGATGTCTCGCTAGCCAGCTCGTACCTAACCCCCTGGCACACGTATTTATTTAGATTCGCGACAAGGTCCGCACCATCTCGTTTGGTCTCCCTGTGTGACTCACTGCAAGCTGCGAAGGAAAGTCTCGTCGTCTGTTGGTCTCCGCGTAGCTCGCGGCCGAAGCGCGGCGTTGCGATGTCGTCGTCTTGCTGCTGCTGTTACTGCTGATGCTGATGCTGATTCTGATGCTCCTACGGGTCGCAACCGTTCAGATTCGTCGCTCTTGCCAAGATGCTGGTTAGATTTAAATCGGGCTGTTTAGAAAAAATTGCCTCTAGAAATATCCTACCGTTGAAAATATGGGGACCCCGTCCGGGTTCACTGCCACGATGAGACCGTTTTTACGCACTACGAATTAACCGAGCTTGCTGCACACTTGCATTTTATAATTACCCACCGTGGTTTACGTTCTCATTCACTTCGCTATACAGGCAGAAAATACATGCATTATATGCTGTACATAATCCCAATTCTTAGCACATTTTCAGAAAACTTTTCCACATCATTTCTGTTACTTATTATACGATTACAGTCATACCATTGTTTTCCTCGTAATTGTCAAATACTACCTTCTCCAAATCGTGTGACATGTTCAATGGAAATTCTTTACGAAGAAATTTCCCTCGAATTGTATAATTTGCAGTTTTCGAGACATTGATACTTCATTGATTACATAGGTCAACCCCTTATCCGAATTTACACAATTTTTTTTACCAAAAGTTACAAATCTTTGCAGCAAATTTATTCGAACCGAATTCATTTTTTCGTTAAAGTTACGTGACGTATGGATATAGATAATGCATCAAAGTTTAATGTGGGATCAAAGTAGCAGACCTAAAAAATATCTATCTTATCATGAACGCTATACAGAAATCGCCTAAACTGAAATATAGTCATACTACTGTAAAATAATTTGAGCAAACTAATGTAAAATTGTTAATATACAATCTCCTCAGCTTTGGGTTAGCTAGCTGCTAGGCTGTCTGCTCGCGTTATCCTTGAAATTTTTGTTCCGACTACATAATATTGTGTGAGTATAACTACGTTGCTTGGTGATAATTTGAGGTGATCATTTTAAAAATAAAAATACTCTCGATCATCAAAGCGGTGTGATTTTTTTCTCCCTCTATTTTCTCTCTCTTTCTCTCTCTCTCCCTCTCCCTCTCGCGGTATAATTTTTTTTCTTTTTGTGCTAGATTCATATTTTTTATTCCAAGAAGTATGACTTGAGTCTGTATGCGTGTGTGCGTGTCTTCTTATTCCTAGAATTGTACGATTAGCTCATCTCACCTACTACTAGGCGGGTATAACCAGCGAGTTTGAAACTCTACGAACGCGTGCAGGTTGTAAGACGTCTTTACAAAAATAAACCTCGTAATCTTATATTTATTTGTTGTTTCCCAAGCCTCCTAACAAAGATATATCTTCGCGGTGCATTTCTATTTAATATCTTTCGACCACTCTAGAATAAGATAGAAATAAAGAGGGATAGAAGTACGGAAGAAGAGAAATGAGGGAAAGAACGGTTCCGTCAAAACAGTAAAAAAGTAAACGCGGTCTAGATTCTACCTAAAAATAAAATGTAGGACGCAGTAGCGAAATTCAGACGCAGAGTCGAACTAATGGGAAGAATTATTATGTTCTCGAGACCCTGAGACAGGGGTAACAGTTCCCGTTTCAGCTATACCCATCAAGTCAATTGTCTGTGGCTAATGTCAATCCAACTCATCCACTCGAAATTTTCTATTCTCTCTCTCTCTCCTCTCCGTATCGTCCATCGGTACACGCTGGAATTTTCCTGGATTTTTATTCTATCTCTCACAAACTCAGAGAAACACGTGACGATTGATATTGAGAGAAAGCGTCGTCTTTTCATGGAGAAAAACCTCCCTACCGAGTTTAAACACTCTCGCTATTCAGAAGTTCTAACTATATGAGAACCGAATAGCCGGGAAGTCTGGTGTAATTAAAATTGTGAATGAGTGCATGAAATTTCAGTTCTCACTATTTTTTTTTTTTTTTTAATAATTAAGACACGCCCTTCAATAGACTTAAGAAAAATTGTATGATGAAATATCCTGCTTATAGTAAAATTCAATTCTACATTGAATTTCGCTGAAATATAGATCCAACAGTTATAAAGCCTTGCGGCAATGTAATTTCGAACTGCTACCCCTATACAACGCTTGATGTCCAGAATGTTAGCGCTATGGCAACACAATTTTATCTGCCTTTACTGAATCCCTCTGCTAATTTTTCCCGAATTCAATATCTGTGAGATTCAGAAATGATCCGAATTTGAAAATTTATTTTCGACGAATCGACGGAAAGCATGAAAATGTTACGTGTCCCATTTTTTAGGAACGCAAATTTTCATTCTTTTACTTCGAAACTAAAAAAGAGAAATCGATGAAAAAGCTGTGCAAATGGCCTGCGGAAAACTCTGAAGGAATTTGTGTAGCACCCTGGAGTGTTTCTCACAGGCATACAGTGGCTAAAACTCTAAGGTTTGTCTGGTGACGGTTCAAGACACTTCATCCTCGCTGAGGACTATATTAGATCCTTGGTCTGGTCCAGCAAGCGCGATTTTTCACCGCTGAGCATACCGGCGCCCTATGGCTATAACTCTCCGAGTAACTCTCCGCTTCTTTGTAATCGAGTCGTGAACTTTGCTCTGAAGTTTTTGACGCTTTTCCCCTGGTTGTGCGGATTATATAATCGTGTGCCTCATGCAACGAGCCAGTTAGTTGCTGACAACCTGTTGTAGTGCCTGCAGGCATGTCTTGACGGCTTAACCGACGAGCTCTAATATAATAATCAAACGGAAGACTCCAGTGGCAGTGATTGATTACGCAGTGGGTACTTCCGAACCGTCTACTAAGCTCGGTGTGTTTATAAATAAAGTGAAAAACCATACCAGTTCAATTTCCGGCAAGCTTGCAGTGAGGTGCAATCCGTCAAACATCACTTGAAGAACCAATAAATGAATGAAGACCAATCCTTCAAACCTTACTGACTTTGACTATCACTTTAGTTACCAAACCGAGTATTCTCTATCCCAGTTTGAATGGTGCAAGCCACGCCATTGATGGGTCACACTATTTATAAACCTCCCGAGTCTCTCAGGCTGGTGCAGAGCTTTTGACTACCACCTGAAGTGCATCGAGGTCACGTAAAAGCTCTTCTCCCGATCTTATAATATAACTTCACGGCTTGGAAGCTTTCTTCTCTTCTCTTCTCTTCTCTCCTCTACTCGAATCCCTCTTTATTATTCTCTTTAGATCGCAAAGCTTTGTTATTTCAGCCAACTATGTATTTATACGATTTTACGCTGCTTGGGTAATCATTTGGAAAATAGTAGCCCCTGGTTGGATGACTCTTACGATCTACACGAAAATCGAGGCAAAATGAAAATGAAAACGAAAATGAAAATGAAGATGAAAATTAAAATGATCATGATAATGATAATGAAAATGAAAAATAAAAATGAAGATGATAATGTAAATGAAACTGGAAATGGAAATGGAAATGAAGATCATTGAAATTACTCTGGTAGGTAACCGTGCCCAAGGGACACTCCCGTCGGATTTAAAACTGTCATGAAGTTGGCAGCGCACGTTCGCATCTCCTGCCATTCAGGAAACGGCCTAAGCTGCTATTTCCGGCTGATCGCCGGTGCCAAAAAGCAATAGGGTCTTCCCTCCTCTCACTTGGAATCCGATCCCCGAGGGCCAAAGAGAAGAGATCCCCCGAGATCCAAGGGGCACTTCGCAAAAACGACGTGACACGATCTAACCTGAATAAGGTTATCGCGTCAGGAACAATTCTATATAGGTGTAATACTAATAATGGACAGTCCAGACGTATCCCAAATTTCATTTTATTTTTCTTTTTTTTTTTCTAATTGTACCACGTAGGTAATATAAAACGAGAATAAATTATTCACTGCATTTGCCTCGTCTAGACGTCGTCAATCAGTCAGTAATATTATTATTTTTATCACATATATAACTGGAGCTGTTCAATCGATGTAGTACGAGTTAGCGGTTGAATCATCAGCAATAAAGCTTCTACGTAATGACACAAGTATCTCGGAGATGAAACGAATCGGTAGAAACATGATAAATTTTAGTTATAACATTTTTCTTATTTTAAACCGTAGTACTTAGCAATCTGCCGATGTGATCTGCGAATCCTTCCACGTGTACACGCAACCCACGTAATACGGCGTAGTAAAAACTGAGAAAAAATAAATAAAAAATTATCAGAGGTAGAATTGGTCATCCTACATGCCTAGTGCGAAAGGTATAAATCGTGAATTCTCTCTGCCAAAATTGAAGCCGCACGGATATTTGCGAATGTGCCAAACACGATTTCAAGCCATCTAGTATCGCCGCACGCTACGCTCATTGACCATCGATAATTACAAGTGTATTTAGCGAAAGCTTTCAAGCCAGCACCACATTTCTTTCATTTAGGCAAATGACTTAAAGTGTTGGGATATTTTTAGTCAACTTACTATGTTCTAATCGTTTGTATAAATCTCACGCAAACGTACCGATCTTATGTCGTTATGGAAGCAAAGAATGTTCGATTTTACAAAAATGATGGTATATAAGCTGCTAGTATTAAAAGTGAACGTTGACTTAACGAGCTGAACAAGGATGCCAGTATTTCCTTTGAGCTTTTTTTACACGTTAAAAGAACTCATCGGAAGCTCGTCGACTGCTTCGAATCCAAGTCCGAATCTAACGCAACTCTGACCATTAGCTTTAAGACATTCGCGAACCTGGACGCCTATGTTTCCCTAAATTCGGGAATCGCATGGCTTCGGATCGTTAGGTCCTTCGCGTCATCGGCCATCTTGTATGAATGGTAGCGATGAATTTATATGGACCGATCAAAGTACGCTGCGTAGCGTTTCATTTTTTTTTTTTAAATAAACAATACGTCGTTCATTGGTTCGTTATCAAAGTCCCGACGTTGGCTACGTTATTGTATAGTAAACCCGAGGCTAGACAACCCGTTGCGTCCGTCACGGCTGCGTAGGTCCCTCTTCACTCTGCGCCTTCTTCGCTCTCCAAATGCGACGTCTAATTTTGTACCCTCGGTGGTTCTCAACGTCTGTCTTGAACCACTAGTATAAATCCTTGGAGACCAAGCTCAAAACTAATTCCAGCAGTATAGTCGTGGTCCAGTAATTCGCGATAATTATATCCCTATCAAACACTTTCCATCCCATTTACCATACTGGCAATGAGATACTCTGCAACTCATCCATTTCAATAACTGTAAGCCTCAGTGACACGGGAATAGACATTTCGAGTATACGAATGGTTGCGACAAATTTATGAAACGTAAAATGTTCTTTTTCATGGTGTCGATATGTAGGTGATCAGACCCGGGGCAAAAGTCAGTTTAAACATTGGGGTAAAAAAAAACAACATATACGTGTAAAATTCTCGTTAGCCAATGTATGCCTGGTATGAAATAGCAATTTCATGATAAAATTCAATCCAGTGAAACATGTATGTTTTAGTTTTCATCGATAAAGGGTATAACCCAGTTTCCGCTATTCTGAAAGAGGCACTTAAATTTCGTATGAAAAATTGTTTGAAGTGTAAAGTTAAGCTGAATTTTAACTGAGGTATAATATATTTGTACTTTTATAGTTTATTCGTGCGATGTAACAGTCTGGTATACATTATTTATGAATGTCAGTTTTGTTTGACGACAACTGACGAGCTGGTTGTCTGAGAAATATATTGCGGCTAGTTTGGCCTACGTTGATAGCCTGGCCTCCGATCTTTGGAATCTTTCATATAATGGGTTTCACTTAGGTATTTCGTGAGAGACGTAGAAGCCCCATTCAACCAGCAAAGGCATTAACACGGTGAGGCAACCCAAAAGAAAACCATTAACTACAAGACCGAATTGAAGAAAAACAGAAGGGGAAAGAGAAACTTTCTTCTTTCGCGTCTAGTTTCCTTTTCTCTGCCTTTTCCGCGGTTCGTGTCGCCCCCTTCCTTTTTCTCTCTCTTTTCCTCTCGCTTTCTATATCCCTCTCGTTTCCATTAAAAGATAAATCGTTCAGGACCCGTGGACTGCACGGAGGTCCAGTCAAAGTCACCATTAAGAATCCATTTTCCAACTGGTCAATGAGCTTTTGGTAATTGATAGCCTTTGGCCCGTTTTTATTCGCATAGTATCGGGAAAATGACTTAGCGACTCTTTAGAACAGCCATTTTACTGCCTCGTTAATGGTCCAAATCTGCAAATGACTGGCATGCCATATAATGCTTGGTGAACCACAACACACAACAGCTGAACTCTGATACGAGGGATGATGGCTGCTATTTTATGCGGTTGTAGGTGGTAGGTAATTCGATATTACGTCAGTCCAGTGCAATTCAGGGCTTCTATATCAAATGTCGAATCACGAGGGGGAGCTTTGGGATACTTTAATCGTAAGACACTCTGTGACGCAGCTAGGCATTGCTCTGAGTACTCAATTTAGCCTCGCAATGAAGTTAAATTAAAAAAGTCAAATTAAGCAGCGAGCATATTTAATGTCAAGTCGCCTAAAGCCCAACTTCTGTTGACTTACTTTAGTTAGTTAGGGTTTTCCATGATGTTATGGACATTTTTGCGCGGCGCGACGCACCGCGGGGTCCCAAAAACCCATCTGGCTCGTATGACAGGACTGTGACCCAACAAATTGGTTGCAGAAAAAAAATACGAGACCACGAACCACGGTTGTGGTTCATATTACGTAATTCTTTTATTTTTCTTACCACCAGACGAGTATCTTAAACCTTGCGACTATACGGTGTGAGACATCCGTAGCATTTCACCAAAAGAATATACCTACCAGCTGCAGGGCTTTTCGTTGATCTTAACTTGTGGCCTCGGCTTGTGACTGAGCTTTCCTCTCGTCTCTAAGGTTCTTCGACTCATGGAATGGAAATCATTAAAGTATAGCAGACGAAAAGTCTGTCTTGTTGTGTTTCTTTGCTTTCTTTGTTGTTGTTGTGTTTTTTTTTTTTTTGTTTTTTTTTCATAGTTTTTCTCGAAATTTACTTGTTCTTCGCAACACCTATATGGTCGGTGCATTTCGCCGCGTTATCATACAAGCACACCCACGAACTAAAGGAGCGAAGGCGTTTTTTCGCGCGAGATTTTGCAGGCATTCACCAAAAATACCCTCGGGAGTTCGCGCGCGAGGGGAAAAATTAATTTAGCCAACATATCGGTTTCTTTACTGGCTCCGTAGACCGCGAGCTTTGTTATTCCTCCTGGTCTTTCGCGCACTCCAGTTTTTTTTTTTTCTTATTTTTCTTCCTCCTTTTTTCATCCCCGATTCCCATTCTCGCGATCCTAAACGTCGTAACGACATATTATCGATCTGGGGTCTCGAGACAACGACCCTTCGCACCCATCCTGTACATTCGACACGATTCCTTTCGAGTGGATCCTTTTCCCCAAGTTCGAGACTTCACCAGCTGATGCTGCAACGCGAAACAAAAAGCCTTTTCCTTTCTATTTCTCTGTCCTTTACTTTGCCTTTCCTTTCCTCTCATCTCCTCGCCTCGCCGCTAAGGGTGTCGCGGAATTCGTTGGGTTCGTGAACTTGATCTGTCCCTCTATCCTCTTTAAAAAATTTCGCATGTGCGCGGGAAAGAAGACAACCAGTGGCAGAGTCGGGAGTTTCTAATTTGGTGCGGTGGCAAAAATCGACACTCCGTCTAGACTACCGCCACTCCTCTGACGGTACGGGCTCTATTTATATATTCTACCTCGTTCATGATGTCCTCTTCCTCTTCTCCTTCACCGTCTCTCTTCTTTGCATTTTCTTTTTATCTTGTTACGTTTTTCAAGTCAGTCTTACCCACGCGCAGAGCCCAAAGAACCTCGGATTAGTTTTCTCATTTCCTAACGTTCGAAGAAGGAATTCGCGCGCTCGATCCTCAACTTTATCCCCTATATAACTAACTGCTACACTTTCGCAATAAAAACTTAAGGATGAATAATGAAATCGCTACACCGATGTACAGAAAAATATAAGAAAAATTGAAGAACGAAAAATCACCAAAATTTAACTAAATTATAAATATAAATCAGTCGAAACTCTTTGTCACACGGCAATATCCGACCCCGAATTTTCCTGTAAAGCGAAAAACTGGCCATAAGGGATCGTTGAATCTTAAAGGAAATGATTTCTGCCTCAACTCTGACGAAAGACTGTCTGAATAGTTTTAATCCCTTTACTTCCATGGCTATAAAGGTGCATCGTGGGTAGGTACTAAGGACCACATGTCTTTTGAACCATCCAAGACATGATACGATATAGCGTAATTCTAAAGCTCCTTAGAGACGTGGCTACGACGTATTTGCTCTCGTCTTCAGTAGACACGAGAATATGTTAAGAATTAGATAATTTTCATCAGAAGAATACGGACTATGTGTCGAGACCGTAATTTCTCATTCACTTTTATATACTGCATAAGAAAATTCTGGAAATATTGATATTTGAGTCCAAAGATTCCGTCTTTCTGCATTCATGCGTAATGACTGGTTTATGATCATACAGATGTCTTATTGGAATGATATCTAGACGTTATAATACGTAATTTATATTGACATATATCATTTCCAATTGGTCACGCATGCGAACCCAAATAGAATATATGGCACCATACACGCGACCAATTCTATCAACGACCTAAGCACAGTTACGACGCCTCACCCCATTGACAATCGATCCCAAACTTTATTGTATCCGATTGAAGTTTCGCACCCTAAACGAAAGGGTGGGCTGCATGTTTCAAGGCTGCTTGAATACACAAAAGCTCGTACATAAATCGGAAACTGTATGTATAGCTATATATATATACGCGTAAGACATTGAACATAGGATAATATTTCATACCACTTGATTTTCGTACTTTGTATCACGGAAGAAGTATTTCCGTAGGGGCGCCAGCTCCACTTTAAAATACATAAAACCCACCATACCTTAGATTATTCTAGCTATAAAGTTCGAGAACCGAAAGAAAAATATACCTACCAGGTTCAAAATATTCTTCTCAAAATTCAAAATTCTAAATTCATTCCTAAATATTAGAAGAAATTTCAATACTCATCACCAGTCAGTATACCACTATACAAGTCTCTCAGTCCCAACGCGTGGTGGCAGCTTTATTTTGATAAAAATGAAATTACACAGCTATATCAGATAGTACTACCTTGGAAAATATATGATTCCAATTAAAATATCCGATTGAGTTGTAAAAGCTGTGAAAGGTAACGTTATCTCAAATTCATTGTGGATTCTCATTGAGAATTTGAAGGTAGGTAGAATTTATTGACGAGGTGAACGAAAGTGCAAAATAAAATGACGAGTTGAAAAACCTACGATAAAAACTAATTATTTTCTACCACCTCGCTGTATACCATTATATTCCTTGAATTTCGTATCTTGTATATCTTGAAGTCACCGGATCTCTGCAGAGTATCAAAATCGCTACGAAGATTCGGTGCTTCGATTGAACCCGACGTTATCACCTCGTTTAAGAATGAAAAAGGGAGTGTAAAAAAAAATTTTTATCGTATAAGCGGTGTAAAAATGACGATATACAAAATATGAAAAATATGTTTTGCCTTTCGCGGGATAAATCGAAGCGTGAAAATCGGACCGTACCTATACACACGTATTTGCATATGTGAGTATAAAAACAAGATATAACGGATATAATGCGATGACCAGCTCTAAAAATGAAAACATTTACTCCACTTGGGAAAACGTTATTGTCTGATAACTGAGGCAATCGTACCTATACTGCTTTCGATCGAGCACGTATTCGGCCAAATTTTTATTTTCGTTATTCAAGCCATCGAGTGAAGTAGCGCAACGCTGTCACTCGATGATACTTGTTTGGCACGTCTAATTTGAAGATAAAACAACTAATCCACTTCGTAGATGAAAAAAAATGTCCCCGTTTTGAATCACTCGAATAACGTGGCGACAGTACAAGAGCGTTCAATTCACTCCAGTTTGATACATTATGAATAAAAGTCTTTGAGCTTTTGAAAGCTTTATAAGACTGTCTTTTTGGACGCGGGGAAAAGCGGTCAACTTGTAAAGGTCATCCGGTCTGACGGGTCCACGGTAAAACCTGAATGGTTGCCCGGTAGAGAATTTATGTTATGAATTATATAGCGCCACTTCAACTCTAGTAGTTTAGGGTCGTGCCCCTTCCTACTTACCCCTCGTCACCCCTTCCTTCGAAATTGCACTCCCTTACTCACCTCTTCACTTACAACCGCCTTTTTTTTCAACCCTGTGTATCGGTACAGCCAAAAATGGTTCACAGCAGAAATGACCGGTGGTCATTTTTATGAAGAAAAAAAATAAATAAAATAAAACAAGTAAAATTTATCCTACCACAAGTAGCCTCCACTTTCACCCTTTTCGAATAACAGGTATGTCTCTGAAAATATTGACTCGGTACAACAATTATTGAAAAACACGTAATTCTGTTAGTATAATGAATTAATTCTGCATTAACAAGCATATTTTAAAACATTCAATTCACTCAAATAACATTCATGCGTTATTCAAATTATTTCGATTTAGTTTCACCGATTGTAGGACGTGCATGTGAACAGACTCCAATCATGTAGAATAAATCTACCCCATTACCATATCATATAGTATTAGAAAAAAAAAAAACGTTAATTTTCCTTTTTTATTCGTTATACCTATATAGCTATCGACACACATCTCGAATAAAGATGTACTGTGGTGATTAAGTCGGATATTTAATACCCGAAGAAAAATCAGAGGTAAAAGTCAAATGTCCCTTTTCGAAGACGTATAATGAGCTGAGCTCTAAAGCCAATTCTGAACTCCCCGATTTAATGAAAACCCTTATAAGCATTTTGAGTTACAGCTACAAAAAAAAAAAACTTGCATATCGATTCGTCCCGCGTAGAATTATAATTAATTTTTGCGTCACACGAAATACCCATCTGCTATACCTTGTTCGTAAATTATAATAGTATCACCTTTCTCGGTTTTCCTGCCATAATAGTTTCCTGTCCTACCTCTAACCCCATTCTTCGTGAGTAAACGTTAAGTCGAAATGTTCCTTCGTTAAATACTATGTTAAAGCTCAAGGGACGTTAAAAAGTACATCCTTCATAAAATAGCTGACTATTGGCCGGCGAAGCAGTTTGTACGGATGAAGTTTCACTGCTGAGCTTTTTCTTTCCACAATCTTTATTATGTAGTAAGAAATCTGAGTGGTAAAAAAAACCGCGAATGCACTCGAAGGCGTTTCATGTTGCTTGCTAGGTATATTGTTCGTTTACACAACAATCGCGTATTGTTAAGAAAAAGCAACTAATTATTTGTGAAGAAACTAATAATTCTCTCTTTTATTACGATATCTTTATAGAGAACATGATACCGCAATATAAAGTCTCTTTGGCACTGGGTGTAATTCGGAATAGCGCGACGGAGAGTTTCTAGCATTTCTATCAACTAAACCCCCTGCATAAGGCCATGTTATGTTCGGATTACGGAACAGGAGCTTCTGAAGCTCGTAGATCTCGTTTGCCATCGTCGTCTGACGCTGAAAAGGCATCTGTAGCTCGTGTCGTGCAGTGTAACGTGAACGGCCGCTTAGAGAAAGCTCGGAAACAACTAAACAAGGAATGAAGGAAGACAAACAAGGGTCGAGAGAGCGCTAATTAAAAAGGCTATTTTTCATTCGAAATGTAACCGTTCTAAGCCGAGGGAGATTTTTTTTTCCCTAAAATTTCAAACGACCCCTTTTCACCCGTGTGTACAACTCGGATATTTGAGTTACTTACTTCCGTGAAACAGACTTTAGGGACAACAAACATCGGTCCTCGATATATACCTACACTGAGAAAAATTTATTGTTGACACAACCAAAATTTGGGTTATTAAAGGCACAATCACATTTTTTGTTTAGTCAACCAAAAATTTCGTTCGGATAACCAAAATTTTAGTTGTCCCAACAAAATTTTGGTTGTTCCAACAAAATTTTGGTTATCCGAACGAAATTTTTGGTTGACTGAACAAAAAATGTGATTGTGCCTTTAATAACCCAAATTTTGGTTGTGTCAACAATAAATTTTTCTCAGTGTACAGGATAGAGACAACATTTCTGTATTATTACCGTTTTCGTAAAATCAAGACAATGAAGAGAATATTCGGAAGCCAAAACTGGTTATTTTTACATTCCTGCACTCAGAAAAAGGTCTTGTTGAAGCAACCGAAATTTGGTTATTATATGGACAATCAAATTTTTTGTTCAGTCAATCGAATTTTTTGTTCAGTCAACCAAAAATTTTGTTGTGATAACCAAAATTTTGTTGGGAAAACAAAATTTTGTTGGGATAACCAAAATTTGGGCTATTTCAACCAAATTTTTGGTTGACTGAACAAAAAATTTGATTGTCCATATAATACCCAAATTTCGGTTGTGTCAACCAGACCTTTTTCTCAGTGTGGTATATATCGGGTGGAAATAATTTGATTCGTAACAAAATACCAGTAGAACAGAACTCGCTTCCTATTCAAATTATCGAACAAGAGAAAGTTTTACGCTCGTTATTTCAGGTGTTCCGTTTTTTTATCATCTCAACTTTAATACAACAAGGCGGGCTCACCCCTACCTCTATAAAAGCTATTGTCCAATATAATATATATTCATATAAACCAGCACAATCCACTAATTCTATAACTTTACGGGGCTGATATGCCCATTCTGAACGTTGTATATATATATATATATATATATATATATATCATAACTAATGCAAAAACGAGAGAGCAAAACTATAAAAAAATATTTGAAACTTCTTTCATTTAAAAATATCGTCAATTCTCATATAGTCAATCCCAAACCCATTATCCGGGGGTCTAATTTCAAGCGAACCTATTACTCTTGAAAGTGTATCACTTCGTGATTCATGATTATACGATCAAATGAATTATTCATTGTATCTGTTGAAAGGGGGTTTCTGCAAAGGTATAATAAACACATCTATTTTTCTTTCTATCTTTCTATCTTATTTCTTTTTTTTTTTTTTTTTTTTTTTCTTCTCTTTTATTCCTTTTCATTCCTTTCCTGCACAGTGAGATAGTGCGAACTCGTACTGAACCCTGTATTCTTGTTTCTCTTTCCAGGCGGAGATCGAAAGTGGTGATTGCCTCTGCGAGGGCAGAGGACAGCGGACAATACAAATGCGTCGCGGAGAGCACCTCCGGACACCGGGCTGCCCTGGCTGCCGAACTTCTAGTCACACGCGCTCCAGAAACTAGTGAGTAACGACAACACAACACTACACCCTTCTTATATAACCTCATGGCAGTAAATCCGCCCCTGAACTATTCTTCCTCGGTAATTTCATTCGCCATTCGACCCTTAGACGAGCTCGTTTCGATCAACTTTCGTTTTTAACCCGCCACTTTCCGAAACCCATGTTATAATAGTTTGTAGAACGTGTGATAGACGCGTTTCTGAACAGACATCAAAGAGATTCTATGTCATATTTATACGAGACTCAAATCGTAAATACCGAACAATATTCAGACGCTGTACGTTCCTGATATAATATTGTGCTCCGAACCTCCAGGCATATTTCAAGAGGTAAACACAAACCGCCTTAGGTCCTTCCGTTATACGTAATATTTGGCAGACAGTGTGAATAGCAAAATTTTCTTGTGTACCCATAAAATCCACGTCGATATGGTGTAACCAGAAATTTTTGTAACTGCATAGGATAGTGAGAAGTATCTGTTTTACGATCCTCACACGCGTCAAAGTTTAATACTTCAACTCAGCCAGAGGCACACCCTTCTTCAAAATGTGTTTCAGTTTCTTTTCGGCATCGTGCACTTTTCACACGATATAAAATATCTTATTTCTTGTAACAAAAGGGGTTTCTACATTGCATTGTGCTACATGCAGGGAATATATTGAAAGCCCGCGTACCATTCTACGAAGCGCGGACGTGCATCGACCGCAGTTTTATTTCATTTTATTTCTTTACTTCGCACCAATAACAAAAATCTATAATCCACGCTCGTACCACAGTCAGAGCTGCCAATTCATCATAATTTATCAATCGTTCACCAAACTTATGAGCCGCTCTCGTTTGCCTTTAAATTTAACGAGCTGCTGATTGAGATACCGTGATACTCAAGGCTTTCAGTATAACCGAACGATAACGATGAAAGCCTAGATTTTCGAGTACGTTACCCGCTTCCAGGATAAGCTTTCACCGGCGTAATCATTCAGTGAAAATATTTTACTTCACATGTTTGATAGTTTCTTTTTTTATTTTTTATTTATTTATTTGCAATGCTCCCGAAATCGTCTGTTGATAGTTTACATAAATAATTTATAATCTGTTCAGGTTAATTTGAAATCTTATTATAACCAGCAAGTGTGATCAATCTAGTTCCCAATTGCACGAATTTCTGTTCAACCAATTCCCGCATCGTGTATTTGACTATACTGATTATCGTATTGGCGGAAATTCCGTCAAACCTAATCTTGAAGCAGCTGCCTAAGGTTCCACGAATCGGACGTCCGACAAAAGGGAAATAATTAGAACTGTGGTAGGTGGCAACGTCAAGGTTTCCCATGCTCCCAAGGGGTTTCCGTCGACAGATTTCCGACACGTAAGGGTTTGCGAAACTGGTAGATGGCAGGACGAGGACTGACAATGAGAGTGTACACCGGTATAAGGAACAATTCCTCTCAGATCCTCAGAAAGTCCTGACGAAGCTTACGCCCGCAAGCTTCTGTAGGCGGACAGTACGCTGCTAACACGAAGACATCCAGAGGACTAACCACACCGCGTTCAAGATCATTAATTATTCCTAGTTGGAGCGACGACAATAACCTGTTAGAGACGAGGTCGAGACGATCACCATGCTAGAGAGCAATGAGTAAGGCAGAGGCAGAGGCAGTGGCTTGTCTTCTCTTACTCTTACCACCAGCTATATAAGTGCACTTGATGTAGTTGGAATTAATTTCACCGTCAGCCTTGTCGCTATTATTGTTATTACTATTGTCGCTGTATCGTTACCACTTTCGTACTATACTAGTACGTCTGCAGAATATGAAAACGTGCTGCAGCAGCAGTAGCAGAAACCGAGGTGGTAACTATGTACACATAGCCAGCATCTACCAATACACACACACACACGCACACATATATATATATATATATGCACGTTATAATACCTAGCTAAAGGTAAAACATGAGAAATAGCGCAGATGGAAAGATGTGAGTTGTATAAGAGGAAAGAAGAGGAATTGTGAAGAGGAAGAGAAGGGAAAAAAAGATGGCGATATGGCGCCCTGGCTGTTAGCTAAACAAACATGGCTAGAGGGAATCCTGTCTGAGTATGCGTTGGTCTTACTACTTGCCACGCGGGTCTGCTGCTACTGCAGACACACACGATCTCAATTGCCAGACAAACTCGCCACGCGCCACACGTGAAACATACGATACGAATATAGTATGGAAGAATAGATATATACCTAGTTACGTGTATAGTTGTTAGCCAGAGTGTGGTAAGACCAAGAGTAAACGTGGACCCCTGGAGAGAGTAAAACGTTTACGTCGCTTTTTGATCGAACGTAACGACGTCACTTAATACCCATCTCGCAGGTCAAACTTTAAACGATTTTCTTATCGAGATTTAATGTAGTTATATCGACCGCTCCTAAGAGAAAGAACGTAACTCGCGAAGCGCGCTAGTAACGACCTATCTCGGACAAAGCGCTAGTAAGAACGTATTTCGTGAATCCGGCTAGTATGAACGTATCTCGCCGATGCGCATAGTAAAGCCCTAACTCGGAAGTAGCGCTATACAAACGTAGTTGGGAAATTATTAGTAATAATAATAATAATTAATTAATGAATTAATAATTATTAATAAAAAATAAAAAATAATTAATATTAATATTTAAATATTCACTAATTATTTTATTTATTAATTTTTAATTAATTTATTTTAATTTAATTATTATTAATTATTAATTATTAATTATTAATTATTATTTTTTTTTTAAGTTGCATTTATTCTAGCAGAATTTGCCAACTACGTTTGTGCTAGCGCTACTTCCGAGTTGGGGCTTTACTATGCGCATCGGCGAGATACGTTCATACTAGCCGGATTCACGAAATAGGTTCTTACTAGCGCTATGTCCGAGATAGGTCGTTACTAGCGCGCTTCGCGAGTTACGTTCTTTCTCTTAGGAGCGGTCGATATATGCATGGAAAAATGTGATACTTGTATCTGTTTTTTTTTTTTTTCCTTCTTTTTCTTCTTTTTTGTTAAGAAAATGACAAATGTCCTGAGTGTTAAGGCTTTTGTTGTCGCGCTCGCAACTGATAGCAAGGCACATATAGGTATATCGACTCCTGAAAGCTCGCAGCTCGTTTTGGGTCTCTTAAATCGTTGCATACACAATAGTAACCTGTCAGTGGTGAAAAAAATCTACTTTAAGATTGCGATATTTTACCATCCCTCTTGAAATATTTTTGTCATACTTTTATTTTAAATTCTGTCACCGCTCGATCGTTGCTCACGTTATACCTTATACTACGAATAAATTATTTCTACAGTTCCATCGAATCGTCTGAGCACGTCACTGTTACAGCATCACGTGACTTGACTGTCTGCAGGCTACACGTAATCCGGGAGGGAAGCGAAAAAAAAAAAAAAAAAGCCAAATCCTTCTAAAAAATTTGATGATATTATAACACCTGGGGTAAATTATAGGAATATTCGATTATGGAATTCAATAGGCATTCATCCACTTTTCTAAAAAATGCAAAAATCCCAAAAATTGTCCATCGGCAGGATTGCGTTTCGTGCGTTTGAACCCAAAAGACACTAAAATCGGTATAAAAAAGGAACGCAGAGTGAATGTGACCGAGAAGAAGAGAAAAAACTTGTATTCACGGCTCGTTCTTTGATCAAACACTAATCGATATACTATCGCTTTGAGACCAGGCGATGGTAGGTATATCCAAATAGCGGAATTGATTTCCTTTAAAAGAGAAACGGCGAAGGTCCTTGATACCCCCTTGTCTAGATACATCTATCCAGCGCTGGCGACTTTTGTGTGGATGGTGTGGAGCACTCCACACCCTGGATGCCCACCGTGTGGATATTCCACACCCTAAAGGCCTTGTTTCAAAATTGAAATTTTTTAATGTATTTTGAAAATCTCTTGATAAAAAACAAGTATAAAAAATTTTCCAAAAATAACCACATTATATTTCCCTATAGGGAAATCAACACTTGCGAGCCCTCTAGCAGATTCAAATCTCGACCATATTGATGAATACGTTTATCCTGAAAAACAATATTCGGACTATCGCACTTCGGAAAAACTACTTAATTGAACTTTGAGCAAAAATGTTGTGGGAGCCAGCCCCCCCCCCCCCCCCCCCCCCCCCCCCCCCGACGCCGGAGTTACTCCACACTCTGAAATTTCGTAAGTCGCCGACCTTGCATCTATCGTGAGTCTAGGGTCGGAATGTAATCTTCTTATTGTGAGATAGCTGTAAGCTCTACTAACCAGACCCTTCGCAGGCTCTACAAAAGCCCTCATTTTTCCATTCTGTAAGAACAACTCATCGCACAGCCATATAAATGCCTGGCAAACTTGAAATCAGCATGCAGAATATCTCGTAAACCTCTGCAGTGTACGCGTATACCTGTACATGCACACAAGCATTCGCGTCAGGGAGATGCTTGAAGGACTCGCCATGAAGTGGACTGCAGTATAAGCCTTTAAAAAACGCATATCAGTATAAATCAATGTTTTATTCTGAGCAACTGCAGATAAGAAATTCTATCAAATTTCAGATGCATGGATGTCACCATCGAGAAACTTCATTTAGGTTGATCTACCGAATCGTACATACTTCTGTGTTTCAATTCTCGAATAATTTCTGATCTAAGAACTACCCTTTTTACTACGTACATTGCACATAGACGTATTGTAGATTCCTCACAATGCGACGTATTCAATTTCACTCACATACTGACTCGTATTCCCAAGACATTCCATGCCTCTTCTCTTCATCCAATACGTCGTTACCTAAATTCTAGCCTTGCCTTCGCAACAGCAAGCTCTCGCCTTTGAAGGTACGCGGTCATACGCAAGGACCTGGAGTGCCTCTAAACCAACACGGCAATGGACAAGGCGTTGGATATGTTAGAACGGTTCTGTTCGCGACATGGGCGTAAGCATATAACCTTAAGCCACGCGGTGACTTCGATATATGCGATAATCCCAAGTCTATTGGCTACGCAAAGCTCTCAAGAAGTACCTCAGCTTTCAACCTCTTACTTCATCCTTCAAATGATAAGTCTCCCGCCGAACTCCATCCCTGATATACACTTTCCAGTTTTCACAAAGCTTTCAAAAGGCCCTGAATAGTATCACGCGATTATATCAACGTAAGGGTTTCTTCCCGTCTCTATTATAATAAATTGATTTTATTTTTTAAGCTAACTACAACAACGATCTTTCAGAAAATCTAAATATACCTGAACTAAGTTAGGTGGGATGATTGTGAGAGATTGAAACTCATTATCACGTAAACAAACACCTGTAAGAGAGTCCCTGAAGACGCTGACTAGAACCTAATCTTTGTGCGCGTGTTTCGTTTCAGGAATTCCCATAATTTCTACAAAGCCTACGCGACGAACGCCGTCGTATTCAGCTACAGTTTCCAATCTTAACCCTTCGCGTTTCCACTTTCTACCAGTTTCATTGTCCAAATTCGTGGTAAACACTACCGAGTCGCTAATCGTGGGAATTTCCAGACGCCTGCGTCACGTTAGACCGAGTAAGGAGAACCGCGCGATAAAGGATTCATGCCTGACGCTAATAGAGCCCTGTGGATGGCAGAATTGTACCACCTTGCGTCGACCGTTGCTTTCAAATCCAGGTATTATTGTGTAGTATATATCATATGATTATACGACTTATACGTATAACTATACCTACGTACCAAATCGCCATTTCCACCGGTCGATAAGTATATTAATTTATACATTGTACACTAAACGTAATGGATTCTGATTCGGACGAGTTGGACAATTCTAGAAACAGCCAATACTTATAGCCAATACTAACAGCCAATACTAATTTATACATTGTACACTAAACGTAATGGATTCTGATTCGGACGAGTTGGACAATTCTAGAAACAGCCAATCGGCGCTCTGGATTAAAAAAATCCAGAGCGCCGATTGGCTGTTTCTAGAATTGTCCAACTCGTCCCGATCAGAATCCATTACGTTTAGTGTACATATACCCTATAGATAGATTAGCGGAAGTGTTCTTTGACAAAAACGTGAATCAACATCGACCATAAATCATATTGAGTCAAAAGTGCGAGTGACCACGGTGAATCGGGTCGGGTTTTAGGATATAATGTGATAGTTGACATTTTACCATCACTATACGAATATTTGATCAACCTGAGTTTCTGATTTTTCTCCAATCCTCGCATACGGCTTTCAGCTCTATCTGTTCGCGATATTCGTTGTATAAATTCGCTACGTGAATTCCTCTAGGATTCAACCAATAACGCTAACCAGTGAACCGTTTGATGTTCGGACGAAAGTGCACCTGTGCACAGGACGAAAACTTTGTTCATTCAAATTACGCATTGAACTGTACAACGGATAGTGTTTTACGAAAAATTTCAGAATTTTTTACACTCGGGCGCTCCAGAATGTAGAAATAGAAGAAACCCGAAAAATTTTAAGGTATACAATATCGAGAAAATAAAACTGACGTTTTTCTTTTAACGTGTTTCTCAAATTCAGGACAATATTTCAATTAGTACTTACGACGCTGTCATTGGACTAATGACAAGAATTTCAGAACTAGAGATCTGTTCATAATATTGTGAAAACAGCTGGAAAATCGTCGAATAATGAGAAGTTGAAATAGAGCAGAAATAACGTGAAACTGAATATACTACCAGGGGATATTTTGCAGATTAAATTGACCCAATGGTATACAACGTTATCATATTCTTCTATTCGGTATAGAGTTTGCAGCAAGGATTCGATTCTTCTGTTCCTCATTTCAATACTCTACTATTTCTCTGTGCTCATTTTCTTTCAACGCATTGTAAGAACCTCTGATCGTATTTTTTTTTTTTTTTTTTTTTATAAAAATTTGCAGTTCATGACACCAATGTGATAAACAGCCATGTGGTTCAGAAGTTTTATTAAATATGGGTACTATCTTTCTATACTACTATAAGCTGAAGCCGATTTGCTGTACAATTATCCTATTATAGCTGAAATATTATATAAAGTAAAATATGAAATAAAATCTATCAGATGATGAAAAATATTTAAAATTATTGCAAACTATTGTACTTGAATAGCTTCTGATTCATCATCGTATATATGGTTCGCGTTTTTTTTTTTTTTTTTTTCATCTTCAACAAGGTTATACGATATGACCCTATATTTTATCTACCTACCTCTCAAGCTATCTTTATTTTACCATCATTCTTTTTAATGAACCCCTATTTTTAACCACCCAACCTTTCACACTTAATACTGATGAAACCCTTCCTTTGTTCTATATATATGGATAAATGCGTTGGAAAATTTTCCCCGCATAATATGTTTTTAATTTGGCAAAAAATTTAACGCCAGAGCTGCGACGCTAACTCTGCATGTGTGTATATATATATATATATATATATATATATATATATATATATATATATATATATATAATATATATATATATATATATATATATATATATATATAATATATACATCGCTGTGTGTATTAGGCTACTTTGTGCTTCCAGCTATTGCTAGACTTGAGGTTGGAGGTCGTAGGTCGTAGATTAAAGTTGTTTAGCACTAGGGAGTTGCTGACACGCTATGCTGACCACAAGACGTACCGTAATTCTTCCCGCCACATTCCACGCGAGGTTCGTTGGCAGCGAGCAAAATGACGCCATAAATACGGAAGACAATGCAACCTAGAGGTTCTAGAGCATCGGCTGCATCTGTGCAAGGAAGTGAAATAGTTCTACGGTATATCCGGGGTCGCCTTCCCTTCCGGCGCGTTGACCAAGTAAACTGACAATGGAACAAATGATTCTCACTCCCCATTCCTCGCTGCTGTTGTACGGTCACATTTTAGTCTTGGATATTCACCACCACCACCATACACCATCTCGGTACATTTCTCAGTGATTGTTTTCTCGAGCACGTATAATGTTCCGAAGAGGCACGTACCTGTAGTTTTACACTCAAAAATAATACAGGACGACACCTGGGGGCACAATTTTGTTTTACGTTACCAGGAGAAGGAAGAAGGTCGTATTACGCTTTTCCCAACCTACCCTCAACCACCACCGTGCAAGAATGCTTATAACTTTTCGAAAGCCTAGCTTGACGGGAAAAATAGGTACCTTGGTATAAGACGGGTATAATTTAGGTACGTATACGTACGAACATATACATACACACGTCCGTAAGTAAGTATACCTACCTTTCATACTATATGGGAAGTAAACGAACGATTTCAACGTGAGATTCGAATAACCGAGAAAAGCGGAGGAACCGAGGAACCAGAACCACACTCGCCTCGTTACCACACCACGACGCACCCCCGAGGGCTTCGTGTCTGGAAGACTACATACCATACTCTAGATGCGAAAACCATTTGCCATTTTCCAGTTAGACCCAGTGCTGGTTTTCTCAGTTTAGACTGACAAGATGATATTTTACTAATGGTAGTGGTTACCGCGCACAACAAGATGGCCACAACGCGCCAGTACGGTGTTCTACCCCTAGGAATGACTTATAAGGGCGGTTAACAATTCCCTGTTAAAATGTTCAGTGTTAAAACTTATATCATTTCACCATCAAATGGTGTTCATTTTTATTCCCTATATAGACATAATTTCTCGGTTCTGATATTCATCGAGTAAGGACTTCCGTTTATCACTATAACGAACCTGCAATTTCTTACTTTTATTTCGTCTTTCTGTCATATCGGTATTGTCCTATTGTGCATTGCGCTTGTGCTCATTGCAACGGATCTCCTAGATGCACTAGAATTTCAAACTTTTTCAACGTATACGTAGCAACTTCCTTAAAACTGACGGTTCGGAGGTAGTGAGGAGGAGAACCAGCCCTGTAGTAATAATGATATATTTTATACTCTGAAGAGAATGAAGCAGTACGCCAAGTATCAACGTCACCATTACCAGTACAGAAACGAGAAAACCTTTCATTTAGACTTCACCGTGCGATGTCCCACTTTTATATTCGTGGAATAACGTGCCTAACCAAGCCGAACCTGAACTGAAGTGAACTGAACTGAACTCAGGAACTACCCTTACCCAACCTTTCCAAGCCTTAATACAAACGTTACCCTCTCGGCTACCGTGTTTCGTTTGATGTCAACTAGAACTGAGCTAGAACCTGAATACTTTCACGTCATTAACAATTGTGCGATCCTCTTCTTAACCAAAACTCAGCTGGTGCACCGAACCGTAACTGTAATGACTGAGCAAGGCACAAATGAAAGAGATCTTCATAGCTCAATGCTGGTACCATCAAAGCATGCAGGCATCATCTACCTACTTTCTAACACCCAAGTATAAATATATTGAATGAAGTGCAGTCGACGTTTCTTTAGTCAAAAAAGAAGTGTGTGTCACCAATGCATCAACCAATGCAGGTATGCAGGTAATTACTAACGAAGGTGATCGGATAGTCGAATAAATCATGATCTGGGATTTTGCCCAATCAACTCACACTCCCTATTATACGCCTTTAAACTGAAACTGGAAATCAAGACGTCTTAAATTTTTGTCTGCGTTGCACTCGCGACGCCATCAAATACGAGAGTCTTGCTGCAGGGTGATGTCGAGATAGTTTTCAGTCCGCGGCACTCGATAATTTTATATTTTAACTAAATCTTTTTCAACTCCTATGGGAGGCTGGTAACGAGACCGTAGTGCGAGACGTCCCTCTGTGCTCGACTGCATTAGCGAATCTCTATTCTTAGTAACTATCGCGAAAGCAACTTTGTATTTTCGCACGAGATTCCACTCTCGATTTTTTTGTCTTTTTATTTTTGTACTTTTCTGTTAGGTGCTTCTTGCACTCTACCAAATTATTTCTGGACTTACCGTACCGTAAGCGCTACACCTCGATACCAAGCCGATATAGGCGTTATAAAATAAGGGGAAAAAACAGCTCAAGTCAGACGTATAAACCTATAGCTAACGAACTGTCGCAGATCTCCTCTTCCCTGGGTTGTATATTTTTCCAGCTTTATACCTTGTCGCGTATTCTTGAACTCTTTTGTTATCGCGATAAAATATAATAATTACAGGTATATATGAATATGTATAGGTATATCTGACAACGGAAACCCTTCTTCGTGTCGGGTTGTGCAAGTTTTTTTTTTTTTTTTTTTCCTTATACCTTTTTAATTTTCTCTCTCAATATGTACCGTAAGCGTTGCTTCGACGTCATAGCGATCGTTGGCACGCGAGATCGCGAAAAGATCGAGTCGTCACGGTTGACGTGACAAAGGACAATCGACGCCTGCGGCAGTAATTATTCGACGGGCGTCGCGTCGGTCGGTCTAAAGTACGTAGTTATAGGTATACGGATAGGTATAATAGATATGGTTGAATACGACGGGGTAAAATCGATGGCTTGTTGCCCAGAATGTTACGTATCGTACACGTAACCCATTACCGATCAATTCGATTCTCATATATAATAACATACGTGTACGTTTATGTATAAGCTCGTGAAGTGAAACGGCAGAGGTTGAATAAGGGAGAGAATATGAGAATGATAAGAAGAAAAAAAAATGTAAAATGTAAAATAAAGAATTCGGCAGCTGTCGCCAACATTTACTACACGCCACTATGATAAAGAAAATTACATTGGGGAGGAAAAGAATAAGTATCTAGAATTTCGGATTCCGAGCAGAACCTGAAACCAGACACTATTAGTTCAAGTCAGCAATATCTCTGTCGAAGCTACCCTTATTGAATCTACTCTCCTTGTCGGGCTCGATAAAATAAATTATATACATAGGTATACAGCCTCCGAAGTACAAGTACCTACCACCATTACTAAAAATTGTTGCGGTCAGTTGCGTGGAAAATATCTACACGCTCTTATTTTCATCATAGTTCAAATAAGTAAAAACCTGCAGTCAATGTCACTGTCGTACAAATTTTCAGGACATACTATATAATCTTCTAGGCTTTTTTCTTCTTCCTTTCTATTTTCCAAAGTGTGCCCGATACTATTTATACTATTTTCCCGAGTATTTATTAGCAGAAATTAAGTTTCTGTACAAAAATGTCAAAGACGAAATATGAAACTAAAAACACATCGCGTTTGGCCTAATTTTCAACTGTATTTTCATTGTTCGATATCAGTATCTTACTTTAGGTATGACAGAAGTGCGTGACAGCGATCCAATCATAGAATTGTCCTCGAATATTTGAACGCCCGAATAATACTTATCTCAAGTTGTTTTCCAAGCCAAACCTAGGTATATAGTTGAATACGGATCGACCAGTTTGGTAATTGGGACAAAATACATTGAATAATAAATTGTCTTTATGAATACAATTGAACTTTGGTAGATATTTATGGAATTAATATTCGACGCGATATGCCGCGGTCTATGATACGTTTGAAGATATAACTATACATATATCTATGGTATACTTCAGTTTAGGTGAAAAAAAAAAAAAAAAAAAAAAAAAATTGTTCACATTTGCACGACTTAACGAGGAAAATAAGCCAGCGCATATACGGGCTGTTTAAGTAACTGAGATTAAATAAGCTGTGTAGGCGTGGCTGTAGCATTAAGGTAATTATATCTCAGTTAATTATGTTGTGGCTTCCATGCCACGCTTTTAATTATGAATAATTTAAGTATACCTACCACGACGCTAAGCATTCCTCTGCTAAACTACTTCAGATTCAACGCAAGTCTTTATATCCTCGTGAAACTTTTTGCCAAGAACTAATGTAAGTAGTGCTACTGCAGAGACGTCCATACCATACGATAGGTTTCTTTCCCACCCAGAATAGCGTTGTGACGAATAAAGATGAGCATAATTTTTAATTCAGTCTAAATGCGGATTTTAAAATCAGCGAAATACAATTGAATTTCATTCTCGGAGGTTTTGCAATGGACGGAATCACTCGCGCATTTTTAATACAAATATTATTTCAGATAGAAACGAGGAGATAAGCCTCCGACGTCGAAGCCGATTACAAATTCGAATTAAATCTTGTATGATGCAACAAAAGTTTGTTTTAAATTAAAATTCAACACGGCTGTAAATTCAAATTTTTAGAAAATTTTCACGATTTTGAAATCAAATTTTTATTTTTCTTACCCCTTTCCTACAGCTGATTACTACCGTAATTTTCACCAGTCGCCACGACGTGAGCTGAAATACAACGTTTCGGGGAAAAAGCCAATTTTCCATCGCTGGAATTATTAAGAAATTGAATAGTTTACGGTTTTTCTAATTTATTCTCCATCTCTAGATAAACACATCAATTTCATGTGGCATCTGACGATATACTTGGCATTCAACGCTGCGCTACATATAAATACTCTTCAAAAAGATAATCTAACATCTGCATATTGCACCTTGAAAATTTACTGATATCTGGTCATTTTTAAATATTGAGATAAAGATCTGACGAATGACTATGTACATCCGTTCCATGTTCGATACGAAAACATTCATTCGTGGTTGCAAATATCGGATTATATCTACAATTTTCAGTATAGCAAAGTGACTAAATATTTATTCGACAGTCCGTGATCGCAAATTTCGTTCATTCACTTGAAATTTTCTATTTGTGTATATATCTAGTCTCTCTTCGTGGAGAATGGCAAGAATTAAGTGGAAACATATCTGATATCTGTTATCCTAACGCCTACGCGCCCTGCGTGAAAAATAAATCGGTAAGCGTTTGTTCGAGGAAGACATTACAGAATAAATCCAGTACTGCCCACACGCTTATCTATCTTTAACATACTCTAGTTTCTGATGTACAATACGTCACTTACTGCTAATTGTATATTAGCAATGATTTTCGATGAATTTACATACAGCTGTTCTCAGTACCTGGCTTGGTGGTTTCCTATCCGATAATCATGATTCCACGAAATTATACGAAGCGTGTGTTACAGGAATTCAATCGCTGGGTTGAAAACAGTGTCTAAACTTGACAATAATTTCTATCGAATGGATTTTTTCAGCAATAAAAAGTCGGTGATAAAATTTTATGAAATTTAGGAAATCCGTTTTCAAGTAAATAAAATTAAAAACTCGTTTGTATCAAAATTGTTTATGTGATTGAATTAAAAATCCGTTTTTAAAGTAGGATTGAATCACGGAAGGAAGAGACAGACAGACAATAGTGATCGAATTTCGATAAGATATTCATAATTTGTGAGCGATTCATTTGCATAACAGAAATTAATCCTCGTCCGGTAGACCGAAATCGAAATTCGCTACTCTGTGTAAATATACGCAAATATCTATAAAACCTGGAAAACGTGAAACAGAGATTTAGTAAAAGCTTATCCTCACGCAACAGAATCGTCACGTTTCTGTATATTTGATTGTTCTTCTCAAACGTTCCACCTAAGTAATTTCTGAAGAATTATACGATACTTGCCAAGCGGTGTAAAGTTTATCAAATCTAGATATACACCAAGTTTAAATACTTCGAAATCCAATTTATTCTCAATTGAAACTTGTGAATTAATTCATTTCACGAATCAACTTGCAATTCCATACCTGTACATTACCTATTCTCCGTTCTACATTTAGTTCGCTCCCATAGAGCTTAGAGCCGCGCGTTACTTATCTTCATTTCCGATGATAAATTTTTCTTTTGGCCCAACTCTTCGTAATTATATTTCTAATTGTTTTATCTAGCGATTTCCTGAGAAGACCATCATTACAGAATAATAAATAAATAAATAAATAAATCTCAACGCTCTGTTCTAATAATATATTTGACCAAGTTTGATTGATTTTTGTTACAGCGACGGCAACGTGGCCTCGGCAGGAAGCTCCTTGTCCAATCACGGAGGATTACTGCATGAACGGTGGAACCTGCTTGTTTTTTGAGACCGTCGGTGAACCAGCCTGTAGGTGAGTGAAAACTGATCAGTAAAAGATCATGAAAGAACCGCATACTCGCTTTGAGTATTTTTTTTTTTTTAGTTTTTTGCTATGGCTAACTTCGATCAAGGATGAAGCAATTTTGTGCCAAAAGAGGAAAACGTAAACGATTTTAGGTCGGGGGCTAAAAGGAAACCCCTTTGCTCATTTTCTCTACATACATATACTACCTACTCCTACACTCTGTGCGAACAAAATACGCAATAAAGAATCTCCAGGAAGCGCAGAGAACAGAGAGACGACCACCGCCCAAGCCGGCTTGTATAAGGTTTATTTTCTAAACCCCACCATCTACCGAAAGCTCACCCGTCCGTAGCTTACGGAACGTTTTCCCCAATTTCCTGGAGATCTCTGCTGATTTATTTACAGAAAAGATTTCCTCTTAAAAGAAACAACCCGGCAAACGAATTCAGCATTCCTATCGCATATTGCTTTCGCTTTTGACTCTCTCTCATCTCTCGATCTATCTCGGTTTCTCCTCTGCCTTTTGTACCGCTTTCCTCTCCCGCACTCTAATCAAAGGATTTGGCCGCAGCTCCCGACCGAGGACATTGTCACCGCAACGGGTTACCGCAGAAGGATTTATGTGGAATCGCGCTATCCCGAGTTGTTCACCGCTATAAAAACATTCAGAGTCAGATTCGCACGACGTTTACCATTATTTTCCATAATTATTCTACCCTTATCTATGCATAAGTTTCTTTTTCCACTTCTTCTTCTTCTTCTTCTTCTACAGGAGGTTGAAGACTGGCTTTTTTTATTCGTTCAGACCAATTTCGGCTTTTTGCTTCCGCAAGGGAAGAGGGCGAATACGAAGCAGGGCAGAACGCCTGGGAAGATTCTTTTTCGCGATCCCGTCGACGGGGCCACCCACCTGCTGCCTACCTGGCAGTTTGTTCAGTACTTTCAATTGAATTTAACTTTCGCCTTTGTTTTCAAATTGTTTTTACATGAAAACGGTAGGAATTCGAAACGTGAGTTTCGAGAATTATTTGTATACTTTCCCAGAAAATTTGATACTTTCATTATGTATGTATAAGTTGCAGCAGCTCCCCTCCTATTTCGCGTAATCCAACGCTGACAAGCCTTCAACCCCTGAAAAGAGGACCGAGTAAAATTTCTGAACCAAGGCACTCCTGTTGTCTTTAGAAAGGAGTTCATTTCCTTTGTCAATTACAAAAACCCAAGTTGCTGTATTTTTTTTATTTGATAAAATTTCGCGCTTTGTACGAAATTTTTTTTACAAAATCACCCCTACGCTACTCTTTCTCTCTCTCTCTCTCTCTACTCGATCACTGTCCTGATGTGAATATTATCAGCCGCGTAAGTGATAATCCATTGAGTCGTTACAAGGTCCGTATAGAGTCGGAAATCGTTGATTAAAAAGGTTCACAGTAAATTTCCATTTACGTATACGATCACCTAGGGGGGTAGCCAAATCTCATGTGTGATTAGACCGACGATTCTCCTAGGACCGATACGCGTCTACCAATCTATACGACGAGCCATGAGGCTTTAGCCAATCACAACACGAAACTCGGACCCAAAGCTACCTTCGAGAGCTTCCGCCAGCCTTGATTTATGCTCTGGGGAGGTTTCCAGCTGTCGAGCTGCTAACTGATCGTCCACGATTGCTGCTTCCAACTACCTTACGCAGATACCGGCGAACCTCGCTTACTCTATGCGCTATTTCTTCCCCGTCAGCTAATCATCCTTTCCTTTTGCACCCTTATAGCCACTTCCGTTACCCCCGGAAATTCTCCCCCTCTCGAGTAGGTACCTATCGTGTCGAGTACCAAGATGGGTGCGCTCACGTTAAGAGGCATCTTTGTGAATTAAAATCACGAGTCGTTTTTAGTTTTTCGTTTCTTCTTTTTCTAATATAGGTAAAAAAATTCAAGGGTATAGTTTGTTTTAATGCTAAATTTTAACCGGTTCACTGGTGGACCCGAAATCAACGTTTTGTGCCAAAACTGGTGACAGGAAATAATTTCGTATTCAACATGAAGCCCAAAAAACTTGGGAACATCAAGTTTGATGCAAATCCGTTCAAAACTGACAGAGATATCCACGTTGCACATATATGTGCCCTTACCAGTGAACCGGTTAATAACGATTTTTTGATACTGATATTTGTAACCACGAGGATTTGGAAAGAATCAGGTTTTTCCCGATCCAACGAATAACCGATCTTTCTATTACTAAAAACGAAGAAATTTTTTCGAATTTTAATCGTACCTGAGTATTGTTCATACCACAACGATCTAAAGAGTACTTTAATACTTTTCACAGTTGCGAGACTGCAGCCTAGAACGGATAAGTAACTGATTCGTAACATCTTACAATGAATTCTAATGAAAAATAATTCGAAATAGTAGGGCTGGGTTGAAGTTCCGAATTTTGGTTATTAGCATAGTTTTTAAAAAGGGTATTTTTCCGAACGTCTACACAGCCTATTTGAAAAAACATTTAAATGGCGAACACTGAAGTTTCAAAATTCCGAAAGCTAAAAATCCGGAAGGCCAAAATTCCGAAATTTGAAATTTACGCATGTACTCATTCAGTGTATAATAACTCGGGTTCTATTGATCGTATCGAAACCAATAAGTGATCAAATTATTTGTCTTGAGATGTATTTTTCGGAAAAATAAGTTCCAAAATTCTATCAATGATTTATGTCGTCGAAGTCATCGAATAAAATCAGATAAAATGGGTTTTCGTAAAGAAGGGTTGCGATTAAAATGCGAACTATTTTTTGTCTTCTCATCATGAGAAATAGACCGAAATTTTTCGATTTTTCGGCTCTCGGAGGCTCGGAGGTTCGGAGTTCTATGAGCTTTTTGCATTCCGACTTTCCGGAATTTTAATGTTCTGAACTCAAACGTTTTTGAAAAGCGAAATCGTCGCAAACGAATTTTGAATTATGACCGTTCGGAAGTTTGAAAAATTCGGGACTTCAACCCGACCCCGAAATAGTGTTAAAGTATTTTATATTGTGTTAAATACTCAAGTAATGAAAATACCTCCTCATTAACGAGTTCTCAAACTGAAACAAATTGTTCTGATCTCGCGATTAACTGTGGTGCGAGTTATCAGGAATGTGTTTCAAATCTGGGAGTGCAGAAAGGATTGAATTATTCAGTGTATTAATAAATATTGTATACATCGAATAAAAAATTCTGGGAATTTCTAACCGCATACGAACCCGGCTGCCCCAGATCGAGACTCAGGGCTGTTGAAAAATTTAGAGGATTTGTGTGCGAAGGGTAGTCGCGGTGAGCAACAAATTAAGCTTGAGCCGCGGTCGTCTCCGATTCCCGAATGGCAAGGATTCGTTACACAAATTTAGCAGGCGGTGCCGCGAGGGATCCGGACTAGTGCTGGACCTGGGGATGAAAATAAAAGTTCCCAGGAGACAAACATCGCGCGTTAGGGCTGACAAGGGGTGACCGGGCTGGTCGCACCATCCGACCGGTCCATGGTGACCGATGACGAGGGTTTATTGGCTTTATCGGGAAATCAGGTCACGCGAAAAAGGCCGTGACACTTTTCTACGTTGCTCGTGTTAGCAAACAAACGACTATTTTCTCTTAAAAGTTCTCAAAAAGGTTCGATTTCGACTCCCGGATTGTAATTAGAAACTGTAAAGGATTTTCCACACCCTAGATGTTTACTGTTGGAACGAGAAATTCGAGTTGTCGTATTACTTTTCCTTTCCTGCAACTCGTGGAAAAACTTGTATACCTATACGCATAATATACAGTTTTCCCGCACCAAAGTTTCTTTTTATTTATTTACTTATTTATTTATTTATTATTATCATGATCGCATTCTGAAAACATTCTTTATTCTTTTCTTTACTTTACTTCTTTATTTCTCTTCCTTTATTTTTCCTTCTTGAATACGGTCGTAAGAAGCTCGTGGACGCCTATTGTTGTCATATCGCTCGAGAGTATGCTTAAATATAAACTTTTTCACCCTCTACACCGCTAGAATCGTAAATCTTACCCCCTTAACGCAGGAAACCCCATCCGCGACTAATTTGTTTACGTTAGCCACCCCTGACTTGTTGACTTTATGTTCCTAGCTCTTATTCGACAAAATTACGCGTCGAAATACGCGCACAGAGATACGGCAGAGTAATGTACGGGTCAATTATTACACTGACACTTTACACAAATGCCCAAATGCCCAAATCTCTCGACTCCAGCTATAAGCGTTTTTTTTTTTCAATTTTTTTTTTTTTTTATCGCTACGGCGTCCAGGTTCGGCCGCGTGTCGTTGGGGCTGACACTGCGATTTGTAGTTGTCACTCAGCCATGAATAGATCTGAACGAAGTTTTTGTTAAATCGCATTTGATAGATCCAAATCCTGACGCAAATGGCTTCTTGGATTGGTTTTCACTCGAAAGGACCTCGGGATCCTGAAACGGTCACCCGATTCGCGTTAGAATTTAAACTTCGGGTTCGAACGTTGGATGAAAATCACAATTCCGAACTAAAATAGAATCTTCATGATATCTGCAGTAAATCATTTATAAGTATGATGTAATGAATTCATCTTATTTCCGCCAAAAATGAACCCACATCTATTCCATTCCATAATAAGTTCAAAACCGGAGGTACAACGATTCGAACCTTGTATACACACAGTTATCTATGAATGATAACCACCAACACTTGAGTAAGTCCTTGAGTTAAGTGGAAATTGAAATGCTATAGCAGGAAATCCGTTCTAACTCAAGTGACGAATTTACACTCGAGTAGCAAGGAACCCCTCGATCAAGGAGCAATTCTATTTGTCGCATTCCGAGGAGGAGTACGAACCAAATAATAATGTACAATCATCTCCTGACTCCTGTTTTCGTTCAATGAATCAATGAATTAATCAAGCCGTCTTTTCAAGCTCAAAATACTACATTTCTGTTCAAGAGGAGTGTGTATACAATTCAGAGATAAATTATTTGACATTTCTTGTCCTGATAGCCAATTCCTTTTTCGAAGTATCAAGTTTTCTCATTTTCTACGAACAACTGCACTACTCCACTTTTGATAAAAGATTGAAGATATAGGTACGATTCAACCGATCGGTTTGAAATTATTTAAATTTTTTTTAATCACATTACTTCAGATTCAAAAGAATTATTTAAAAAATTGGATTTCGATTTATCAAAGATTCGAAAATCCTATAAAATTCTAATTTTATAAGTCAGTATTCGGTTGAGTATAAATATATAGGAAGATTTATGCGAAAGAAATTCTCATTCGAACGATCGTGACGACAGTTATACAGTCGCAACGAGACTCGTGCCAAAATTAAAGACTTAATTTCAAATAAAGATTTCTCATCGAATTATTCTGTCTAAATAAATTATAGAACGAAGTAAATTTATTCGAGACAGTTAAAGTTTCTTGAGAAATTCAATTTTTCGTTGGCTTCTGTAATGTACGCACCCCTTTAACACTAAGGTATACCCAAATGCCTCGTAACTCTTACGCGAATTGCTACTGACCAGTTATAGATGTACAGTAGGATGGGTCTCGTTGCAAAGCGCTTTGTATCTAGTTTCTCGCTTTTCCTCAATGGTTATTTGTCCCTGTCCCTATCCCTGTTCCTGGTACAGGAGTAAAGGGTCGTGGTGCACAAGCCAAACCGCTTAATGGTTCAGTTATACCAGTGAAATAGTTCCCTGTTATATTTGGTAGCAGTTTAGACGCTCGTTGTTGGGTTACGGTAACGCTACGAATGCTTAGCTGGTTTAACTTGTCATCGTAAAGTATTGTATTCTAGTTTCTCCAGACTGGAGACATTCGATTATTTACGAGCTCGTGTTAGCCGCAAAATTAAGGCGCCATTTATGCAAATTGGAAAAAGAAAAAAAAAAAAAAAAAAAAAACAACAACGTCCCGCGTAAATTATTGCCGAGCCATGCGGCTCTGTGATAACGAAATAGAGTCACACAATTTGACGTAAGAGACAATATTGTTTTTCAAAAATATTAGGTAGTGATACATACAAATTTTTTTTTTTTAGAATCGATCAGAACCACACACAAAGAAAGGTTGACTTGATTCTAGATAATTTTGCGGTCCAAAAATGAAGAGCGAAATTTTCTCGGATCAAATGAAAATTTTTCTCGAACCAAGAAAATTTGGAAAAATTTGGAAAATTTTCTTGGCTCGCGAAAAATTTTGATTTGATCCGAGAAAATTTCGGTCTTCATTTTTGGACCGCAAAATTATCTTGAATCAAGAATAATTTTCTTGGCTCAATTGTAGGGCTGTGCGAATATTCGAATTTTCGAATATATTCGTCTCGAATCGAATAGTAAAATTCGATTCGAAAACGAATCGAATAATTCGGTTGATTCGAATATTCGAGCTCTTCGAATATTCGAATTATTCGAATTATTCGAACTATTTGATTCGATTTTCGAATAGTTCGACGTTTCTGCGAAATATGGATTCTCAGAATAATTTGGACTTTACCTGATCGATCTTCAATTTTTCTCGAATAATATCAATTTCTTTTGGATATTTTCCGAGATATTAATTCGTATGTCTCTCATGCTGAGTCTACACCCTGTGGTCAAGTGGGGATCTTGAACGTAGTGTCTTCGGAAATCTATCAACTGATTGGTCACGTCTGTTGTGGAAATTTAGTGATTGGCTAAAGCCCTAAGTATACCCGATCATAAACTGCGTGTGTAAACGGGGCATGAGATAAAAGATACGTGGAAATATTCTTTTTTATTGATACATATCGATTAATATTCGCCTTTATATGGATTTGAGGGGTCTATGCCTATCACCCACGAAAGTAGTGAATTTTCGGACGTTTCGAATATTCGAATAGTTTTTCGAGTTTTCGAATAGTTCGAATAATTCGAATAATTCGAATGATTCGAATTATTCGAAGATTCGAACTATTCGTGATTCGAACTATTCGAAAACTCGAATTATTCGATTCGAAAATCGAATCGAATAGCATTATTCGATTCGATTCGATTCGAACACTATTCGCACAGCCCTACTCAATTGACCTTTTTTTCTGTGTAGTTTTACAAAATTATTTTACCGATATGAAATCTGTATTACCGTTTCTGTTGAGAACTGGTTACTTAAAATAATACCCAATAACGGAGTGGCTATCGTTCATAACAATTACATACTCGCTTGTCTAATTACCCCGTTTTAATCACCAGCAATATAATTATCGGGATCTAGTCCACACTTATGATATTATTGGTATACAGCTGCTTAACGCTGGTATACCGCTTCTACCTCTGGTTATTAAATATCAAAAACGACATATCCAATAGTAATGATACGTTTCGAAGCGCACCAATTAATTGGTACAAGGAAGAGAATATACTACGCTGTAAAATCAATCGCGAATTATTAGGGCGAAATATATATATATATATATATATATATATATAGAAGATTGATTGTAAGTAGTGGTGAAAAATGTGGCAAATTCTTGCACCTAATCAATAATCGAAGAGTTATGTGTGAGCTGGGTGAGCTGGGTTATAATAAAAGACGAAAAACTGTCTATGAAAATGAAACAAGCCATCGTCCTGCAGTTTGCAGAAGCGTAATTAATCTCTGGCTGGTCCCTCGCTACTCGCGAGCCCTTATGCCCCGTTCCGTCGTTAAGCCTCCCTATGAAACCACCCACTGTATTATGCAGGAAGCGCTGCTTCGCTGAGATGATGATTTATTTAGTTGGGAAATTGATATTAGGTGGCAGGGTACAGTGAAGGAGAGACGAAACGAGACCGAGTCGGAAGTTGGACAGTTTTTTCCTCTTGGACATTTTCCCTTTTTTTTCTTCCGGCTGCTTTTTCCGGTTCAGTTTGATTGTTTTGCTTGTTATTTTTTTCCTTTTTTTTTTTTTTTTGCTTTCGTTTATTTAATTATTTAGGTATATTTATTTTCTTTCTTTCTTTCTTTCTTTCTTTCTTTCTTTCTTCCTTTTTCGTAGCGATATGATCGCTAAGCCACTGAAGATACGATGTGTTGGACAGTGGATATATAAAATCATACGTAATTCATGACATACGGAAACCACGACGCGGACGGGTCGAGGTACACGTATAATAAATGGATGAAAACTCTGCTGACTTGAATTATTAAAGCGATATAAATGAGCACTATACTCAAAGTACGTCAATTTCAATTTCCTTTTTGATCGTACCTTCGATCGAATGTAGTATATATACCTATGTGTGATCATGACATCCTTCATTAGCTTCATACGTTCTCATATTATACTTCTGCCTCTGGCTATAAGTCTGAAAAAAAATTACCAATTTTTTTTTTTTTTTTTCCTTCTTTCTTTTTTTTTTTTTTTTTACCTTTGAACCCCGTTGATTTTGAACCTTTGATAAAAATCTGAGAATTACCTCTATCGACTAATAATTCTAATGTGAATCGATGCATTTTTGCCATAGTAATTCCTATGTGAACCTTTATGAAAGTAAATGGATAATGGAACTGGAATATGGAAAAGAATAAAATTTCATATTTGAAACGCGTTCTCTTCTCATTTTTATATCAATTTTTATTGAATTTGTATCAAGATCCGGTTCAGTTCGACAGGGGATCACTTAGTATGTAAGGAATTTTGTTTATTCTTATATAGAAATACGAGAAAAATAAATTTCAAGGAAAGAAACCGATTTTTCCGAATCGCGACGTATACCTACCTACCTACAACGAATATTTTTACGAAATGTAAAATCATTAAATTAGAAAGTACTCATTATTATTAATGCCATTTTTCGTTTCAGAATTCTTTCTGTATTCAACAAATCGCGAAACGAAACGAATATATTAAGGAGAAAAAAAAAATCTATTCGCGATGAAAAATTAAATCGTCATAATTATATTACCGAAATTTCTAGCGCCGAATGAGACGCCGTATAATAAAAAAAAAAACTATAGTAGAGAAACAAGATAAATTTATTATTATCGCCTGAATATCGGAGGGCTATGATAAATATATAATAACGAATTGATTTTTTGGCATAGATTCGATACGCGTTATAATACTTATGGTAATAGACAGCCTCGAATATGATAATCCATATAGTTTGATCGGCGAGTTAAAACGCGCGGGATTGATGTACTTTTGTTTATATTTATTTATCGTTGTAATTTGGCGCGTTGCATCAGATTGAAAACAATATCGTGACAAGAGGATAAACGCGACTTTTGCATAAATTTAAATTCATATAGATTTATGATCAAAAATGATTTCCTATCCGCGTGTTTCACGAAACGTTGAATATTCTATTCATAGAGTACCTTATTGTTACGCCACAGTGAAAACGAAGCTATCATATTATCGGAATTTTTAGGCGTTCAAAATGAAGCGAATCAACCTTGAGCGAAAAAAAAAACTAGCAGATTAATTGCTGCAGCTTTGAACATCTAGAATTTCATTGCTTGACGTTCGTTAACTTCGCCCTTTGTTCCTGACGCAGAAAAAGATCCAATCTCACAATATACGCGACCTACGAGATGAACAGACAAGGCACGCGATATTGGCTGCCTTATTCTTTAATAACATTCCTTCGACGTATTACATGTGTATATGTGTGTTATATATAGGAGGTAAAATAACGTTTGAAAATATTGTAGTCTAATGACGAAAATAAAACCGTTTTTTAAATAGGCCCAGTATTATAACTTGACAAAATATCGAACCGCGCTGAATATGCGCGTTAATACATAAATATTCCACAGCACCGTGCTTTGGCAGTTCTTGAGGGAATAAATGGTTATAAAATTAAAATCCCTCGATGTATTAAATTTTCTTTTTTTTTTCTCTCTCTCTCTCTCTCTCTCTCTCTCTCTTCTATTAATTATCGAGAAAATGATATCCTCAGTGTTTCTATATAATAAATTTGTATCATGATGAAAATAACTGGACCGTGATAAGGTATATATACTATATATAGGTATAGGTAAATAATTTATATAAAGAGAAAGCGCACGCGGAAATGATAAAAATGAGATTTTTATAGACGTAATAAGAGACGATGGGGATCATCAACTTTAGTTACCTATATGGTATACCGTTACACTATATACATCGGCGACGAACTTAGAGTTTAGATAAACGACTGGCACTCTCCTCAAGTAAAGATAAAATACTGCAGCATCTTTATAGGATTTCTCGCGTGCTTTAAAAGAAACCTCTTTTCTTCACGTCGCGTCGCCTCTCGGCCCTCGTCACGCACCGGGTAGACACGATGGTACCTCGATTGGTAGCCAAAACATTTGCGAAAATTTGAACTTGGGCCAAAAAAAAAAAAACTGACTTTCCGAAAAGATACACCTGGTCGATGCAGACAAGCTTGTGGTTATAGGATTAAAAATAATGAAATTTATATACCTATACTATACCTACCTAGATGTAGAAAAATTGGTCAGGTTCGTAGAGGAGGAATTGGTCGACGTTCATATCTCTCTATGATTAAGAACCTCGAAATTTTCGGGTAACAAACATTAAACGAGTCACCATAGTCGCGATGACCAACCATACCACTCATCATCTATACCGAATGACAGTATTATGTACATCGTCGATAGATTTATAAAGCAATTTTTTTTTTTTAAACGTATCACTTGGTCCTTGGTATAAAGCTCGTGCCGGTTGAATTGGTAATAAAAAAAAAAAAGATAAAAAATTGTAAAAAAAAATACGTCTATGTCGAAAGAAAAAAAAAACATGAAAAATAGAGATTCTTTTATACGCTGATCACACGTATCTGTATATTTAAAACCCGTATATCACGCAACGTTTTTCAGTTTTACATCTAACAAAATTATAATTTTTACATACCTACCAATTTTTTTTTTTTTTTTTTTTTTTTAATATAACGTAAAAATATCTTATAATGTTATACATTTTAGCTAGAATTGCAATATATTTGACACGAAGCACCGATACCTTTGATGCACCTCATAAATGCAGTAGCTGGTATAGGAAAATTAAGGTGCAATGAAGAGTTATTTTTTTTTTTTTTTTTTTTTTTTTTCTGTTTCTATTTCGCTAAAATTTATCTCATTTAAAATTGAAGAGTCTATTTTCAGATTTTAGTGGCACTACTTGGCATTGATCTCTCCCTGGGTGATATACTCTTATTTTCATACGATGTAATCGCTTTTTCCGAGCCCAAATCCCATGTCTAAAATATAAGTATATATATATATATATATATATATATACACGGTGCAACAGCCTTGTACAATTCGTTTTAAAGACTAATGTACGCTGTGGCTGTATACGAATATCCTTTCCACCAGCGTACCCGTGACGTGAGTTTTATCTTTAGCCCTAAGTGTCAAGCGAGGGAGTAATGGAACGTTGACAGTGACGTCACCGGGTTGAAAATCTTTTGGAAAGGCGAAACTCACTTGACGAAAAGCTCGCTATAAGGTTGAAAGAAAAATATATATATTTTATGTTATACCTACAGCTTGGATCGAGTTGCATTATTTGCGAGGTAGAAATTTTCGCCAGTCCTTTTGCTTCGTTATTCTAACCGAACTTAAACTTTCCATACTGATTACTCTGCAGGCAACAATTAGGATACCCTCCGTTTCCCTTCTGGAGTAGTTAAGCTTTATATTCGTTACCCTCCCCGTCGTCTTCTTCTTCTTCTTCTTTTCCTGCTTCTTCTTCTTTGTAGGTAATTTCATCTCTGTCGGAAGCAGGAAACATTTTCATCAGATATTCGAAGAGAGAATGCGAAAATTCTGCTTTATAATGCAGCAGAAAATCGGCGGGGTGAGTCAACCATCCAAGGTGAGGTGAGCTTGCGGCGGCACCCACGAGCACATTTTCGTCGACATAAATCAGTCTCGAAGACGCGATCATCCGAGATAATCCCTATAGATTAACCGTTCAGCCAGGCGTTCCCCCACCGTCGACCACTGCCCGTATTCCATCGGCAAATCTGTCGACGGTATCTGCGAAACTGCTTTTTCTATTTCGACCGGATTACGGCACGTGCGACGAACTCGTGGGCGCCGCGTAATCGAGCTTTCACGCTAGAGCTGCGTCGATTTCTTTATTTCAATTTTTTTTTTTTTTTTTTTTCTTCTTCTTCTCTATCTTCTCTTCTTCTTGTTTCTTTAAACCTCTCACCCCATATCGATCTCTTTTTCTTTGAATCTTTTTTTTTCTCCCTTTACCCTCTCGATTTGTGGTTTCCGGATTCCTGCAATAATCTTCACCTTTCAATATATTAGGGGAGAGAAAGAAACTGATTTCATAATTTCTTTCTTGTTTTTTTCAATCAGGGCGTATATTCCGACGTATGATAAGGGTCGTGCGTACGGTTAAGGCATATGTAAATTCAAATTCAAGATACTTTGTACGATTATGGTTTTTTTTTTTTTCTCTCTCTCTCTCTTATCTTTTTTTGCTCACCAACTTCCGTCTTTATCTTATTCTTTTCATGTTTTTATCTTTCTTCGAACTAAAACTGGTAACCCGCCTAGACGCGCGGTATACCAGTACGAAAATAATTCATTCTCGAACAACAAGCTATTACCAAACCCATCCACGTGGACCCAGTACCATATGGAACCCACTGACACCAAAAGATCTCCAACCGCCGACCCTCTAACCACTTCCGGCGCTGATCTATTTCCGTATTACGCTACAAAAACTACCGATTATACTCTTAACTCTCTTTGTTTTTCTCCTCTTCAATATACATAAGGACCCAAATATTTATATTCAATCATCTATTTATTTATCCATTTAGTATTACTTCTTGCCTGAAAACGTATAACGAATTTAACGGATCACCTGATTGCCCACGTATTTTCTCTTAATCAAGTCTACATTATCTACATTATTCACCATTTCCCTCCGGAAAACGGTAGACGGAAAATTGAGAACGGAAAACGGAAAACGGAAAACAGTGTTACAGCTGGTCCAGACTGACGCGAAATGTGGTTGAACCACTTCGTCAGTTACCAGTTCTCACACCCCCGAAAAAGTTCCAAGTTGCGACCCATGCGGTTAAGCACAACGGTGCTCTACTCTCTCTCTATACACGCCGTTTTCCCAAATCCATAGCTGAAGGTGTATTATAACAATGCTGAAGTAAAACGTAAGAAAAACCTGTGTGCTTAAAAGTTTGAAAGCACATGTATAAAAATTAAACGTGTCAATATCTTTTAGATACACTTTCCGAAAGTAAACCATATATCGAAAATTCAGATCAAACGTTAGGAGGCGATGTTTTATTTAAATGAAGCAAAAGTGAGAAAAATTTGTTAAATTTATTGGCGCATCGGCACATAAAAATTAACAATTCTCTAATTGTAAGATAAATTGAAAAAGCTGCTTTTTTCTGGGATCAAGAATGCCAAAAATTCTTACCCGCACGAATACAAACGTGTTCAGATACGTTTTTAAAAATCCTTGATGACTTCTTTATGGGATCGTTATAAAAAAAAAAAAAAAACAGTTCCAAGCCGGAGCTGAATGAATCGATTTTGGAAATCGATGATTGCGAAGAAGCTACTATTGCTTCTTATAATTGGATAGAGGTAACAAAGAATTTTGAACCGTATACAAAAGCTCTTCGCGCAAAAATTCTTTCTTTTTTTTTTTTTCTTTTTTCTTGTTCAGTCCCTGCATACAAGCCCTTAAATACCGAGGGAACAACTCCTCCTGGCACATTCACAGTTCGTTTTTGACGCGCGAATTAACCACCAAAGGTACCCGCTGTAAGCCTTCATGTTCATTCACACACGCACACACACACACACACACACACACATATCTGTATGTAGGTATATGTAAAGCTTTATACCGAATCTACACAGGGAGGGTAATGCATATAGGTAGAGATGAACGACTTTAAAATGGGGCACTTTCAATGCCGAGAATGGAGAAAGAGGAGGTGGAGGGAGGGAGGGATCGAAGGAATAGAATTAAACTCCGGACGTTTCAGCCAGCGGGTTATACCCACGCGGTGCCTCTGATGATCGCAGGAAGAGTAGAAAAGCTGGGTACGAGGGAGATATTCAGCAATGACGATCTCTCCGACCCCGCGGCACGGTGGTGGCGGTCCTCAATCGAATGAGAGTGCTTTTTGGCGTAGCTTCTAATCAACGCCCATTTTACTACTTAAAACCTCGTGAAATCCAACGAGGGAGAACATTTAACATAATTAATCGTCCCTAAAAAGGTATAGGATAAATATCCTTGGGTCATATTCAACCGTGCGGTTGAACCGCATATATATGTAACAATGATATCTCAGTAAGTTACAGATGTTCGACCTATCCTCTGAAATCCTTGTGTAATATATCGAGGTACGTTATCGTTATCGAAAGGCGTGAAACCCGAGCCTGTCCTAACGCGACAACGGTCACTCATCGCTGGTTTACGGAAAACGTATGAAAAATGGACAGAATCGATATTCACCGAATCACGTGTTAAGCCACCCCAAACCACTGTGAAATATTTCAGCCTGTCACCGATCCTACATAACGTGTGGCTGTCATTTTTCATCAAATACATACCTGGTGTACATACAGGCTATAGATGTAACGACAAAATTGTTCCATTTTGGTATAGGCAGGTTATTTTCAAAGAGACGTCGCAGTAAGTCCGGTTGCCAACTCGTCCTGCTTGAGCTTTTGGAATGGCAGCCTTTTGTTTCAGTTGATTGATCAAACTATCAGATTGATATTTGTGAAATTTGGTCTCTAAAGGTCTTCGATGGTGATCTTTTGAAATTCTAAGTAAAAAATTGTGAGTTTCAAAATGGCGGACGAATAAATGGACAGAAAATCACGAAGTCATGAAAATTGATATCCAGATGTTTTTTTTTTTTTTTTTTTCAGAAAAATACGAATAGAATCGCTCGTTCCGATATCACTAAACCGAATTGTGGTTTTTTTCGCGGATTACACAATTGATGAAACAAGGCGATAGGCAACCTAAGTTACTGCGACGCTTTCTCAAAAATATTCTATGGATTGAGGAATATTCCTGTCCCAACTTTCATTGTCGTTTTTCAATTTTTCACAGACAAGAGCCTGTCTGCCCAGATGGTGCCGTTCGATAGGTTGCATCCACCACGCGTTTATATAATATCTCTTATACACTATACAAAAGATCAGGATGAAATAAAAATCTAGAACCGTACTTACCATAGGTTCCGATTTCAAAATTGTGAAAAGCATATCGTTTGCCAATTCGTTTCTCAATATACGAATAAAAAATAGAAAGAAAAAGAATATTCTTATCGATTGCGCGTGTAAGTAGTAACTTTCTTGGAAATTACGGGGTGGATTTAAAAAGGTAAAAAATCAGTGTATAGCTAGGCGTATAATAGCAGGTTTCACGGTGAACAAAGGTGAAATTTTGGAGGCGTAACCTCCGGCCCTACTGCGTGAACCGAGTTTTACACTTCCGTCCACACTCGACGGTGCAGTTTGTATCAATTAACGAACAATTCAGTATATGGCAGTACGACCGACCAGGCAAAACATTATAGGGTTGTGTTGGAGGCTAACTAACGTCGTGACACCGGGAATTATAATAATAATTCAGGAACAAAATTGCTGTTGTTTTCCTAAGTAATATCTCACCTTGTATCGCCGTAGCCATATTTATCCGGGTTCGTGGTAATTTCACTCGCCCACCCACTAGCCCAGTTCTAAATTTTCCCTACCGCTGCAAACGAATGCTACGGCGTTAAGTAACCCGGATTAACTGAAGTAAAAAAAATTTATACAAAAAAAAAAAAAAAGGGAAAGGTGACAAAGCATAAAACCAAACTATTCGCGTTGGGTTACGTAGTGGGTTTCAACGTAAAGTTCGTAACTTGCAATTCGCTGGTTAGCTGTTCCTCGTCTTTAATTCAACAAACGCTGAAATTTCACCCTTTTATAGAAAATTTCATCTAATTCATAGATTTTCTGCTTTATTGTATCTCATATGAGGGTTTGTCAAATTTTCTCGACAATCTTGAGAAAGGTCAGAGCGAAATATTGAACTATGATTTCTGAGGGAACTATAACTATGTATATGTATTTGCTCAATTACCTTACGACTATACGCGTTCATGCAGAATATGAAGAATGGTAAATTGCCAATCTAAACTTATCGCAAACTTTTAAATTCTACGTCTACACCCTGTTGGACGAGTCTAGACTCTAGAGCGTTAAATTATATCCCTACCCTTATACTGATACATGCAAGCATCATGATTGACGATAAAATTTCCCCTCGGATTTAGTATTCTTACGTATAACCAGTCGTTTCGCGTAATCTCTGTGCCATTTCATTTCTTGTAACATTGGGCACTGATCGCACTTACCAGAAATAAAATTTCGTTGCTGCAGTGGCTAATTTTCTTTTTAGTATTATATTCCCTGTATATATGTATGTATGTGTGTGTGTGTGTGTGTTATCTGTTGTTTTATTTTCTCTTTCAGCTACATTTTTCGCAACTCTTTGCCTTTCTCTCTCTTCCTTCATTTTGAGCAAACTGCAACGATCCTAAATTGCATTCTTGTAGGTATACCTATGTGCAAAATTCCAGAGCTTATACCTATACTTTGATGCTGAAACTAAATAAAAAAATAATAATTAGAAATATTATTTCAGATTGTCAAAGTAAAAACGGTTAGATGGACCATATTGGTCAAGGGTTACGGTTCAAATACGGTCAACGATCGATCTTGCCATCTAACTCTTCCGCCTGAATAACCTCTTGACTTCATTTTTTTTTTTTTTGCGCTTTTGGTCTTTTACGTCAAGTTTCCCTCCCGTCTAACAGCAATTTGATTTGGACGAACGCGGACGCCCCCTCGGAACATTTAGATGTCGAAGGTTCTGAAAGCGAATAAACGAACGCATGTTATATAATATATGACTAAATCATTTTTATCACCATGTACGGTAATTTCGTACGGGTTAATCATCTGAATAAACAGGATTTCCACACGTTTTCATGAGCTACGACTATTGCGTTTCACAGAGTTATGATTCTCGCATATATATAAAACCCCGCGCGGTTTTTCGCGGTTTAATTTCAACGGAAAAAGGCGAATAAATTTTACATTGAAAAAACTATATTATGAAAAACAAATAACAGCTGGAACAAATTTTTCGCTAATTATAATACAATGATATTCTTGTTTCAGATGCGCGGAAGGTTTCACTGGTCTACGGTGCGAAAACAAGGATGTCACCAGCACCGGAAGTGGGTACAGCCGTCACAGAGGGCCATTTTCCTGCAAGCTCGGGCTCTCCATCTCGTACTACTGCTAGCGATAAAGTCTCGGGGTCCAATAAGTAACCTATTGGCACCCCCCGATGAAAAATTAGGACCGAAAACCGACGATAATAATAGCCCCAATGATTGGGGATTATCAGACTCTATAACTCGATCGACTTGACGTAGAGAAAAGTATTCTAGAAAATGTTACGATATATCGATTAAGCGAAACCGATAACGGGCCGCGTATATATAAATTGCGAGATAAAATTAACCAATTCTCGTTAAATAGTCCCAAGTAATCGCTAATAATTCGTTTATACGATAGACTCAACGAGCTTTGAATCAATTCGGTCAATCGAACCGTTTAATATTTAAATTCACGATTTATAAGGACGGCCAAAAATTGCCCGATCAAGGCGAACGACGGCCCACCTGAAAATGGGCCTTATTTTTAATATTTCTACAGAGAACATACCAAAGAGCCCCCCCCCCCCCCCCCCCCCCCCCCCCTCGTCCGAGTGAACACGCGACTATCAACCTTCATATAGCATTTCAAAAAATCAGTTTTATTCTTTGTTTCTTTCGTACATAATTTGGTTTCGTATAGACGGAATTTTTTTCTTTATTTTTTTTTTTTTTGTTTTCTTTTTATACAACGCGAAGAATCATATATATAGTTGTTAGAAAATCATCTCAGTGTTAAATTAAAAAAGAGAAGTGGAAAAAAAAAAAAAAAGAAAGAAAAAAGGTAAGATATTTCCAAACGTCTACGAACAGTATATCAATGATTGAAATTTTCAACAGTATCCTGCAGTTCGAAAATCTATACGATAAATATGACGATTTTTGTCTCGAAGATACATATATTTATATATATGTGTTAATATATTGTCAACGAATTTTGCGACTTTAACCAATATATATATATAGAGGCTTATCGTTATAAACGTTTTGTCGTTGCAGCAGGTGCAGCTTGTATATTTATATTGAATTTTTTTTTTTTTTTTTTTTTTTTTATTCACCTCGATAGAAACGGAATATATAGTATATATATACTGTAACTTTTGACGCCTGGTGTAGTCAGAAACAGAAATTGAATAGAAAAAAAAAGAAAAAAAAATTAAAAGGAAATATGAAATGGGTGTAGGTACGTCTAGACGTATATATACCTATGTATATTCGGAATATTTAACAAACTATTTAATAACTATCCGTTATATTTCATATTATTGTATTAATTTTGAAAAATTTCACCACTTTTGTTTTCTAACTTCACCGGATCTATATATGATATTGATATTGATATGATATGATATTACGACGCGATAATGATAATGCTACGAAGTGAAACCGGGCAAAAGATTAACAATGTAAAATAAATAAAAAAATAAAAAATAATATTAATAGGCTAGCTAAAGCAGAGGTTAAGATATAGTTAAACAGAATGGATATATAAATAGCAAATACAAGGAAATTGATATGGAGTTGATGGGGTTTCTAAACAAACTGCGTTTATTAATTAAATGGTAATAATATATAGCTGTACTATAATACCAGAGTCTTATAGATTAATTTTTCTCTCATTTCTGATCGAGATGATCTGTTCGAAAATATATTTGAACACCGTATCCCTCAATCTTTGATTACATGTTTAAAAATGAAGCCTTATGTTTAGATACCCCTCAATAGACATCTAATATCAAGGGATACGCGCTGTGCTCCGCCAGTCTCGGGCCCCTCTTTTAGGTTTTATATTATATATGATATACATTTATATATAAATATATATTAATATAATATATATATAGTTATATATATATGTATATATAAATAAGTGTATAAAAAAAAAAAAAAAAAAAAAAAAAAAAAAAAAAATTTTAATTTATTTATTTAATTCATTATTTTATTGATTATTGATTAAACGTCATCTTCACCTCGGCAAACACTTTTGTTGTTTACCTTAATTATGTTGTCCTTGTCATATTTATTATTTATTTATCATTTATTAAAGTTTTCAATAATTATTTTAAGTTACTCTTTATTATTTATTGCTATATAGAAAGAAAAAAAAAAAAGAATTATTAATAATAATAATAACAAACACTTTGTCAATTATTATTATATCATATAATTATATTATTATATTATATACATATAATATTATATATATGCGCAGACACGCTCACTCACAACAAATGAAGGATTTTTGGTGGGTAAATTCATAAAATAACTTCATATATTTTTATTATTCGGTAATATTATATATATGTATATAATTACCTGGGTTCCTGGTGTTTGGATATTCTTTCTATTATACGTATACATATTTATTTATTTATTTATTTATTTATATATATTTATACATTTATTTACTCATCTCCGAAGGTAGGTAATTTTTGTTATTTTATTTATCTTTATTTAGTGTCGTGCAATTAATCTTTCCAATTTAGTGTACTAATCAAAGTTAATCACCCTCGTCGTATCGACCTGACGTAGACGTATATATATACCTATAATATACGATCAACCTGACTTGGACAGAACAACTGCCTCTTGTAAATAAATTGGCAGATCGAAGTTATCACAGCATTGATGACCCTATAGCCTGTTACCTTTTATGATTTATCACGTTAAAACGTTATTACTATTACGTCTTATACTCATGGTGCTACACCTAACGTCTGGGCAAACCGTGATATCAATTTTACTCTTTTTTTTTTTTTTTTGTTTGCTCGTTTTTTTTTTTGGTTCTTTTTTTCTTTGTTTCTTTTTACTTGTTTTCTCTCCCTCTCTTAATTATCGCCCAGGTGAAACATATTTCTATGGATGATTTCGCGGAGTTTCAGTTAACGTTAGTCGTAAAACATTCTCATAAAACACCGTCCACCTCGTAAAAGACGTTTAGTCAATAAAAACAAAAGTATATTTCTCTTATTGCGTCTAATCAAAGTTCGGCAGTAAGCTCGAGCTTTTCGGAGATTGGAAAACGAAATATAACAGTTTCAGCAGACTTAAAGCTAACGGATTATGGTTACCTACCCCCGAAAAAAAAAAAAAATAAATAAAAAACTTTTCAAAACTTTTATACCCTGAGCAAAAGTCAAACCAATATATTAATATGAATGCTAAGATATCGAGAAGTTTCTATAAATCCTGAAACACTTCGAATTTTTTTTTGGTAAATAATAAACTAAGATTTTACACCCGAGCTACTATACAAAAAATCAGAAATGTTTAACATCTCAATCGGCGAAATGACATATATCATATACCGCCGCATCGGTAAAACTGCAACAAGTTTTTTAAAACTGTCCGTTGTAAAATATTATCACAATTTTCTGCGGTACTACGTGGTGAGGAAATTTTTTTTATTTTATTTTATTTTTTTTATTTTTATTTTTTTTATTTTTCCTTCATTTTTATCAAAACGAAAACACTAGGAGAGGAACTTTTCTCTCTCGCAGTTAATTATCGTTAAATTGCCTCATTTAAGCGTGATTAATGGCAACCAGCGCCCTTGGCTCTAAAGCGAGGTCCACTTTTCTCTTTAACAAGGGCCGTAGTAGGTACGTAATGATAAAACCGTATCACCGTTAAAAGAAGAGAAGAGAGTAAAAAGGAAAAATCCCCGTCCAGAAAATCGCAGCTTATTAATTACCCATCGATAAAATTCATTGACAAAATCCCCAATGAAATTAGTTCGTAGTGGCGATCTACCTAGCCTGTACCGCGCGCGGGCTATCAGAATACACGGGCGAATGGAACGGTGAACAATTAATCAAATGCGTAATTATCGAAAAGGAATCAATCGCAAAGCGAACTGTAATCAGAGCTGAGTTTCCTCGCAAAAAACCAACCCGTTTGATGACAGGGACAAGCCATTAGGCGCCAGGCGTGAGTGAAGCTATACCTCTGCCCTTGCAAACCTCACTTGGCCCTAGAATCTTGGCCATCAGCCATATATTGCTGGCCACAGCTATATACTAGCCTTGGCTAGGCCCAGAACATTTATAACGGTCAGCTTTTAGCTACGTATGGATCATACTATACCGAAATTAGTAACACAACGTTGTTATACTAAATTTCTGTCTAGTTTATCCGCGGGATTGCTGACGGCCATTGAACTATCAATTAACAACCTGCGATTCCCCGGTAATCTTCTTTGCAATTTAAATCTTCTTTGGTTCGGTAGATGCAGTATTGATTGGTCTATGAAAGTCTGTGAAAGAAGCGGAAGTTTTATCGTCTGATTACTTGCTCTACGTCGATTGGGTAAAACTTTTGGACAGGGAATTATTTTCGGGGTCTCTTTTTCTTTATTTCTATATATATATACCTATATATAGCCCTCTAGACCGCAAGAAAAGTTCTGTACTTGGAAAAGCGAATCGCCAAATCGGCACGATGCAACCATGAGAGGGGTCAGCTAAAGATTACGCGAAAGTTCGCCAAAGTTTTCCTTTTATTGGAAAAGGGAATAGTCCGCGGCCCCTTTCGTCTCCTCTAATCGCATGCTTATACCAAAAACGAACCTCGATGACTCTCGAGCTCTCGAAAAATCCCAGAAAACTCTACGCGCCACTTCATACTTACGTCAGAATTTTCCATATGTAGGTATTATATCCTCGATTATTATTATACCAAATGCGTTACTCCTAAATCGATGATTCTAATTTGTGACCGCAATTAAGGGGGTATCTAAGTCTCGAGCTTCATAAAACGTTAAAACTTTTCACAACGGTGTAGCATTGAGGGAGATGTACGGACACGAATATAAATGATACCGTGTCAAAGTGTACAATTTCAGCTTCAATTTGAAAAAAAAATGGTCACTGTAGCATCAAAATTATGGCCGTTGCAGCCACTGAAGTACTGGTCGGCGAGAAGCTGTGCTGAAATCTGCGACCACGATCCTAGCTGAACGGAGTATCCGAAAATAAAAAACTTGAGATTGTTTTGTTGGTCAAGGTACCCTTCAGGCTCCTATGGGACAGATTTTTGATCAGTCGTTCAATTTCCAAAATACAGGTAAAAACGTTACTCGAAATCAAGAAAACGGACTTCTCTCGATAAAAAAATTCATAATTCTGCCAAATTTCAATCTATCAAAAATCTGTCGCATAGAAGCCTGAAGGGTACCTTGACCAACAAAACAATCCCAAGTTTTTTATTTTCGGATACTCCGTTCAGCCAGGATCGTGGTCGCAGATTTCAGCACAGCTTCTCGCCGACCAGTACTTCAGTGGCTGCAACGGCCATAATTTTGATGCTACAGTGACCGTTTTTTTTTTTTCAAACTGAAGCTGAAATTGTACACTTTGAAACGGTATCATTTGTATTTGTGTCCGTAGATGTCCCTCAATGCTATACCCTTATGAAAAGTGTTAACGTTTTATGGAGCTCGAGACTTAGATACCCCCTTAATCATCTCGTTGAAATAAAATCAGAACCAATCCTGCGCCACGATATCATTTGATTATTTTCCAATCGTCAATTTTTACCGTATACATATTACATATACTAGACGCCAATATATTTCCTGCGCATAGAATACGATTACAATAAAATGAATCGCGATATAATTTTCCGGTATATAGTAATTGTTTGATCAATTATTCAGTCGGGGAACGCGATGGGATGTAATTTTTTATTGCGAACATAGAGTGGGATCAATTCACTGATTAATAAAAACAATCTGTTTTATAAATATGCTAATGTTTTACGAGGAAAAAATCAGTATCGTATTAAGTAGGAATTGCACAATGGCATCAGCCGTGGAAAGTGGTGCTTAATCGATAGAGTAGGTAGTGAATCACAGAGAATTTTCAATGCACCTCGCATCCGCAAGCAATTACCACTTGAATCGGTAACGCAGTGATTAGCGATCTAATCAATTGCCAATAAATCACGTGAATAGAATTCGTGCTATGATTATGCAAAGTAGTTGCGGGGACAGGAAAAACAGGCCATCGTGGTTTCGGGGATTCCCAGTTTTCTATAGTATCACGCGAATACCATGAATAATTCTTGAGTGTCACGCGCGTTCCCCGACCAATTTTTTTTTATCAATGAGGTTTTGCGGCTTGTCTCATAACTCAAATGGAGAATATTAATTAATGGAAAATATATCTATCGAATTAATCGTCATAGCATGACTGACAACAGCGAGTCATTAAAATGAATAAAGTTCGCACACCAGTATACTATACTCAATTTTCATTTATCGTCAATTTTTAGCTTTGTAGTGTTCGCTCAAGAGAAAAATCACGTACAAAAGAGCACGAAAAATCTATTCTGAAAATTCAGTTCGCTCAAATCGTGAAAATTAATTGAAGTAGTATAGTTTTGCTAAACTTTAAGATCTTATACTGCACGTTACAATACCTATAATATGAGAGGTCAATGTTATAGAGAAATGAAAACTTTTGCCTCTTATCGTTTATCAAATATTTTTCGGATTTTTCTCGTAATTATACAGTCCGATCTCTCTATAAGCCCTCCTGAGCCGCCAAGGGGAAGAGTTTTTCCACGAACTGAGGTACCCCCACTTTGCCTTTTTCGATAGTCGCACCAATGGTTTTCCGTCACTCTCTTTCCTCGCTACGCTATGTCTTAATAGGCGGAGTGGGGGAACGCTGCGAGCGAGAAACTGGGGAAGCGGGTTTATTGGGAGAGGGTTTATTGAGAGATCGGACTGTATTTGGATTGAATTTCTTTTATACTAGATACTTACTATTAATTGCATTTTGATCTATTTTCACATAATTTCATTAACCGCATGCGCCATATCCCACTACTATAGTATAATTCGCAATACGAAATCTGTAATATAATTCCGTTGTACAGAATTGTGAAAAAAAAAGGAAAAAACAAAAAAAACATCTTTCGTATAAACTTTTGTAACAAATCCTACATTTGTTGTGAGAATGTATATAATGTAATAATAATAATCTCAAAGTGTCTAATACGACTATAATAATTATGAGTAACTATAAAATCACGTCTGCATCTAATTATCCACTTTTCGTTTGTAACAATTATTTATTATGCTGTATGATTAATTCCATATTTTCATCTTTATACCCAAACTACAAAAGTGTAAAAGCCTGCAGGTCACCGAGCATGTCTGAGGAGCATGGCGATAAAGTTCTAACAAATTATAACTGTTAATTCTCTGTGTTAAAAAAAAAAAACCAAAAAAATGAACAAAACTTATCTCGTATAATTATTCTACAAATATAGGTATACTTTATTAGACAGGGATTTTCACGGTACATGTAAAATTTACACGCTTATAGGTATATATAGGTAAATACAAGTTACAATCGCGTGCTGACTCGAGAATTCCAGCTTTCGATAAAAAAAAAAAAAAAAAAAAAAGGAAAATAAATAACTTCGCGATTGATCGTCAGATTAAACTTAATTCTGCGTATAAATTTATTATCTATAAAGTGTCGAAGGCAAAATAGAATAACGACGGATATATTAGGTATAAAATTTGTAGGTATACTATTTCAAATTGATCATATAGCGTGACAAAGTTTTTTTCATTTATCATATCTAATCAAGCTGTTTGATAAAGTTCCGCGAGTCATAAGTCAAGTTTAAGTTGAACCAACGACGGTAAACATATATAGTTCTCCTATAGACGAAAACCATGCAAGTGTGATGAAAATGGGTAAGGCGATCCCGACCCAGAACTCTTAGCTGTGATGTTTGACTTTTGCTAAGAAAAATACAGCGTCAAATCCGCTTGAACTTCGTTGCACTGATTGCGAGTTGGATGCATTTAGTTTTTTCTTCCACTATACTCAATAGACTAATTCGCTTAAGTCTTTGTAGAAAACATAAATTGCAAAGAGCAATCAACCCAATACCAAGTTTCGGTAACTATACGTATGTATCACGTTTCATACATAGTGGCATGAGGATTTGACTTCCAGCTTATCCGAAACAGCTCTAGTCTCAACATATTACGCCAGGCAGGATTTGTTTTAAAACTATATTCCCAACCTCGGTCAATAAACATTTGCCTAATTCGATAGATTTTTCGGTACAACAGTTGGCTGTCGAACAGTCCTGATTCTGCAGATAAATCTAAATCTGTTTATAGAACATGTGTTTGCCGACTAGTATTAGTTGAGTAAATTTCTAATTTGTTGATTTATTAAACAAACAGATTTTCAAACTGGCCGTAACGATGGTTTACTGTTCATTGCATTTAACCAAGCTTATACACTGCGGTCTTCTGACCATAGAGCTTTAATCAAGAATTTCCGGCATCATGTTGACTTTATACTTTACGACTGACAATCAGTTGGAATTCCTATTGCTATTGCATGGAAAATATTACCCAGCTGCACATCGTTATCAAAAATCAAGCTGGACTAATGGCGTTTTAAAAAAAAAAAAAAAGCTCGAGATTCCTACACGCGCGGTGACCGCAGTACAGAGTGATACTATGCGATGACTTTATTGATGTATGCATGTAGCAACGTACTACTATACATATACGTACAAGTTGTACGTATTTACTGAAAAAGATGTATATGTATGTAGATAGATATAAATGGTGCAGTATGCACCGAAGTACAGCGGAAAATTATGCCGTATCACACACCGTGACGCATTGGACGTTGGCATAATCAAATGAACGGACGTCGGCGTCCGCAGGGCGCAAAGCGCGCCAGTTCGAATGCAAATTTTCCTCATTTTGCATTTTGTCGTCCCAGTATGCCCAGAGTGGCTCGCGTGCTGCTGCTGCTGCTGCTGCTGCTACTGTTGTACAGTTGGAAGCCCGTGCTTACGATTATACATTGCCAACGCAGTTGTCTACATTTTACTGCACAGTCATGAATACGTTACGAATGCACCGGGGATAGTAGAGCGACGAGGTGGTACAAGATAACGGTCTCTTACCATTTTTTTTTTTTTTTTTTAAAGCCCAGTCATCCCGCAAAATTTTATCGCTTTTATCGCTTATTTTAACTTCCTATATGCAACCTCGGATCGATACTACTCCGCAATTTTAACGGTTCAAGTAGGACAACTTCTTGACTTATACTCGTGGATAATGGAAACGATTTATCATATCCTTATAGCCACCCTTTCACCGATAGAGTTATTCCAAAATCCTGCTCAATAAAATTCACGTATAATTACATAATCCGAGACCCGAGTGCTGAAATCTTTCGATCATACTATCGGGTATGGTCAAGTATTTACAAAACCGCAACCTGTCCTGTTAGATTCGTTAACTTCACGACGAGTTCTATATGATATATATGTCCCTGATTTTGGTCCTGCAGTAGGTATTTAAATATCTAACATTTGCACGAAAAGTTTAATCAGAACTGCACCACTAGCCACTTCCGGTCACATACGGTACTTTGCAACGGATTGGCAAACTGTATAGGTACGATTTAACTTAGCAAACATAAATTCAGTCGGAAATTTCAAGTCAAACTTACACCCTGCAAATAGCTAACGTCGAAAGGGAAATAGGTATCTACAACATTTTCCGTGTGTTTTTTCAAGGGTAGTAATTTGATGCGTTAATGCAGCTTTCAGAAACTATGGGATATTTCTGCTCAGTTGATGCTGGCCAATACACATATGATGTATACTTACAAACTGGATGATATTACGAAACGGTATTGGAAAGGGTTGGCCAGACTATCACTAGTTTGATTCACATCTGAATATTACGACGGCGCGGCGCCCGACGTAGTAAACCGTCGCGACGTTGGTGTCATATGATGCGTGCACAGACACACTAGCATTTCCCATCAACGTACCGATAATGCTTCTGCACCCGATCCAACTTGCAAAATCCAACAGAGCGTCACACAAAAGTCCAACCGACCGTGTCTGAACGAGAAAAGCGTCGAGTCATACCGCCGGCGGCGCCGCATAAATTGAAATTGTACGTTGGTACAAATGGTCCAAAAGATAAACTGCCATCCATATCCCAGATTATCGTCAACCATTTTTTTTTTTTTTTTTTTTCCATCCCTCTTTATTTGGTTTTTCATTTTTTTACTTTATCAGACGTAGAGCAGCGCGCATGAGATCGTTTCGAATATCACCCGCATCTGAAAATTACTGAGCATCCGTTGCTTACTAGTAGTTAATATGAAAATCTAATATTTCTAATGCTAATCATTTTTTGGGTATTTTTATCAGTTTTAAATAAAAAATAAATATGGTTATTGAATTTCCGGTTAAAGTCTAGTAGAATCGCGGGAGCATACGGCAGTCTGAAATTGATGATCATATTATGATATTAAGAGCTGGTTCGCCAGGGTATTATAGTACATTACGTATAGCAAGGCTATGGTAATGCATATCAGGCTAAATTTCATAGCTGATTGAGGCACAGGCAGCCCATATACAATTTCCCAAAGGGTTTCGATATAATGGCTTACACAAGGTAATATAGTCTATCGTATTACAGTTACAAGCCCTTAGTTCTATATGTCTGGTGTTGAGGCTGGTTCATTAGCAGTGCACATAGGGTGACTTGTTTTAATCAGGACTACCATTCGCATATTGTATGTGACGGAGTAACATACGAGATAATCCGGATCCGAATCGTTCCCAACGACTCGCCCATTCCGCTCCGCGCAATTGTCACCTAGTCATCCCAAGTGACCTATGAACAGGCAACCTATGTCGAGGTTATTAGTACAGGCGACCTTATAGCATGGTTTTACTACCCCAGTCTACAACCCCTAGCCTACGAAGTATCGCTTCCTAGAAAAAAGATATGCCAAATACATTGCCGGCGCCGGCTTTCTTAATTAGGCGAAACGACATTTCTAACGACTAGAAAGAGAGGGAGAGATATCAGCTGCAGTATATTGTGCTCTAGATTATTCCAACCCTGCGTAAAGTTTACGATAATCTTCTTCCTATTTTGTACACAATTTATCATGAACTTTTTTACTTTCCTACTTATATAGTAAAAATTTCAAATTCAGGAAAAGGCGATCATTAATATAACTATTAGTTCTTCAATTTTGCAATTCTGGTTTTCAAATAGAAGCAAACTACCTCGTAACACGTTGCTCTTTACACATTTAATTAGAGGTATTAATCCTGTTAATTATTGACGTTTGTCATACCATTCCGGCCCAGTCGGGTAACACCTGGTATTATCCCAACAATATCACATCATAATTTGTAAATTTAATCTCATTTTTGACTGGTTCAATAATCCAGTTATTAAACATTCAAATTCTAGTTCAAGCTTCGCACCTCTATTCTCGGTTCGTACTTTTACATGCCGGATTTTGGACACGGTATACCCAAACGATTTTAACATATATGTACGACGACGTTAGGAGTTTCGCTAAATTGCAATACTACCATGACCAAAATTTTCGTTTTGATGACTTTGGCATCCCATAAGGAAGCCAGAATCAAAACTGAAAGAATAAAGGAACATCGTCCATCCCCCGCGACGCTTTTTCATCCCTAGATTATAAACTAAGGAAGCATGTGCTTCGGTAGGGATCGACAAATTTTCCTCATCTAGTCAGTTAATTGATGTAAGAAAATTAAACCCATCAAAAGTGCGGCTGATTTTTGCGCAGTAGTACGAGAGTAGATCCTGAAGTTTGTATAATCATATCAAATTTCTGATTGAATTTTCTAATTTAAGAGGTGGATAAGTACTCTTCGTTCGCTGAGGACATCTCCCTTGCCCGCTTCTAGCGCATCTAGCGGCACTGTCAAGGTAAATTGATTCGATAAAAGAAAATGCAGTTTAGTGCTTCTAGAGCTTTTTCCCTATATAAACACTTTGAATAACGAAATGAAGATCTGCTTTTATGAAAGTTCAGATACATGCCTGAAATGAAAAAAAAAAAAAATCAAACCCTTCGGGCGGCGTTCCCTTTTACACAAATGCACCTTCGACGGTTCATATATATACCAATGTCGACGCGTGCTGCTATAATCGATCGTCGAACCTGTCAATTATCAGCAGTTTTCGTCGCGCCCCAACAATGCAAAACAATAGATGATTGTCTCGCTGACTTGCGTGCAATTCGGATTGCCACCCACCAGGCGTTATTTACTGGTTGAGAAGCGGGCGGGTGTAACGTGACACGAGGATCGCTAGAGCGCGAACGGTGTGAATTTCTCTCGCGATACGTAACAGATTTTTCTTTTTTTTTTTTTTTTTTTTTTTTTTACATTTTTGTATTGCTGTGTTTTTGGCTAGAACGAGGTAGCGTGACGCGGTGGATGGTGAATTTAAAACTGTTGATATTGGAGCTCGGAAATTCTCGAGGGAATACAGTATTGTATGTACAAACGTTCGAGGTACACCAGAATCGCTATATTTTCCGCTACATTCAGCATATCACGCATTATATTGTCAGATCCCCGAGTCTATTGGAAATTCTTCAACTGCATATACATGTTTCAATATTCTGTCCCCAGACCGTCACTCCAAAGTTAATTTGACATCACTTACCCCAACAAATCTTAAAAAAAAAAAAAAAAAAACACACCATCTGTGAAGATTCATCTCTTACAGATAGATCCGCAGTCAAAGTAAAAAGCAGATGTTGAAAAGTCTTAGATGAACGGCAACTTAATGGATTTTACACATTTTTTCGTTTTTGTCTTTTTGCAAAGTTTGGTATAGGAAGAAATGAATCACCCGAGTGATTTTTTTCACTCTCAAAAAGTTAATTCGAGGAAGGTTTCGTCTCTGGACAATTAGAGACTAGGAAGTCTCAAATTCAACCAGCGGTTAATCTGAACTTTTTTACGACAACTGATTTTACTTCAACTGGCTCTGACTATGAGAAGCTAATACGAATCATGACGTTTACCTGATTCTACTCGAAAAGAACAAATGAACAGAATCCCATTAGAGTGGAATATGAATTCTGAAGATACGAAGTCAAGATACGTCCGTTCATATCGTGTCTATCTGATCGTATAACCAACTGCGATGCCCGAGGAATTCTAAAGCTGGTCTTTAGCCTCTGGGGACAGAATATCTTTCTTGGTGGATCCTAGTGTCACGCTTCACCCTTATCCGTTCAAAGGCTTCAAATTCTGCAACGAATGCAAAAATATCAGAGGGTCCAGCGACACCTGATCAAATATCGCGATCATGTAGTATCTTACAGTTATATACTCTTGACAGACGTGTACAGAGAACTGCAAAAACTAAACTAACTATAAATCCGTTTAGCTAACAAAAACTAACGTAATTTTCTGTGCTTTTCTTTCTGCTTGCAGCTTGCACACCGGGACATTCATCGTGTTTTGTTTTATTGTAGCCTTACCTATTTCCACCACCTATTCCCTTCTGCCCCTCATTCGCCCCTGTCTAACCCGCAATTCCCATGTTTTACCCCATGGACCTGCCCTGTCTTACGCTTTTACTTTATTTTTATTTATTTCATTTCTTTTTCTTTTTTTTTTTTTTTTTTTTCGTTTCTTTACTTTTTTTGGTTTGTTACTTCTCTCAGTATTATTTTTACGTTTCTATTTTCTACCCCTATCTTCTTTACTCCATATCGCAACTCGCTGGCGCTGCCGCTGTTATTCTAAGGAGGTAAGTTTATATTTTATGATTTTATACTACACAACGTACTATATATATAGAAGAGAATGGAAACGCTCTTCCTAATCTATTTTGCAAGGATAAAGATGGCTCCCTTTAGTTCAGACATCACGCGCGACCTCCCGACCTCGTATATCTCCACCTCTCTCGGATCTTAACGTTCAAGTTTTAAGCTTCAACTTTTTACTTTAACTGTTAATTGGCAAAGTTGATCTCGTCAAGGGGTATTCACCTTCTACCTATTTACACAGCAAAGGTGCCTCGCCTTGCGACCATATAATCCAACTTTCTGCAGCTTATCCGCTAACCACGTATCATATTCCTATGTGCGTCTTACCCCCACGCAAAATTTTCTTAGACTCGAATTATCGAATTACTGTATATTGTCGCATAATGACAGATATTTATGGATTCAGTATAGCAGTGAAAATTACATTTGAGTAGATACTTTTCCAATCTTTTATTCCTTCAAATAATCCGGCTAATAAATCTGCTATAACAGTCTAAACTTTATATCAAGTATCACTTAGATCGTGAACGAAATATAGCGGGAAGATAGCCTGAATTTTATCGCTATACTTTATACCTTGCACTATGAGTTATCAGCAGCCATGGTTCACGCAGTTCGAAAGTTTAAAAAAGCGAAGTATAAACTGTTTTACATTTTTTTTTTTTTTTTTACCAACGTTCTGATGCGTGTGTGTATAGTGTAGTCGGCACTCTTCTAGATTGGTATAGGGTGGAGAAGTGGCTTTTCATAGGTATCTCCAATAATGAGAGAGAGACGACTCTCTAAACAGCTGAGGCTATTTCTATATTTCAATTAAATCAAATTTACTGATAAACGTAATAACTAATTGAAATTTTCACTCTCACGAATGTTATTTGTCATTAATTTACTAGCTGTGAACGTTAGCTGACATAAGTCTGCACGTGCTATAAAATACCATATAATAAGGTGCAGAGCGTTATACTTGACTCAATGTAAAAAGTTTCTTCAATGTACATACCTACCTACGTATAAAAGCTCGCTTACAGAACTCTATATCTACAGCATGAACTTTTCAATAGATTTACTTTGTGACAAGATTTCAGTATAAATATTTCCATGAGAAACAAAATTCAAGTTCGTTAATTGCATCTTAGGTAGGTATAGAGAATATTTCAAACACTATACATATATAATGTCTATGAAAAGGTATATAAAATCTTTGACGATTTAAGTTTGCAATTTCAATGAGAATATATTTTCTTTCATCACATAATATAATATATAGTTAATGCTAATAGTTCATCAAACATCGCGTCGTGATGAATTATATATTACGAAAGGGTAGGTACTCATACAGAAATTCCCGAACATCGGAAAACATCGTAAATATAGGTTCTAATGCCAATTCGTGGTAAGATAGCATGTCGGCTGCCACTTAACAATGACTGACCTTATACCGGACAGCACGTCGGTCTTGGTAAGGTTACCGATAAACGTAACGCTTAAAGTTAATTGAGGGCTTAAGGGCTGGCATAGATATAACCGAATCCTTATAGGGTAGGTAGATACTTGATGTTCGATTCAATCTCCCGAAATAATTCCACGTCTATTTTTTCGTTTTTACGTTTTTTTTTTTTTTTTTTTTTTTCTTGTTTTTTCACTTTTCACTTTTTTCTTTATTCTTTTTCCACAGGTTTTACCGTAGTCGTCGAGGTTTCCCAGCAGTTATATACCTACGTAACTAGATCGCGTACCTATATACTCTTGAACTGCTGGATAAACCCCTTCTGCCAGTTCGTATACCGCCGTAACTTTCATGAGGAACTTTTTGACGTCAGTGAAAAAATTCCGGCACCTGAATCCTCCCGACATAGTTGTCGAGAATTTCACCTCAAAAGGTAAAGTAAATATTCAAATTTCAAAATTTCTACTTTTCAGTCTCTGCACTGTTTAAATTTAAGCCAGCAGTAATATAGTATGACAGATTCTGACGATCAGATGAATCACTTGGATCAATAATATCTACATACATATTATATTGTAGTTCTGGTAATGTTGAACGTCAAATTCTTTTTTTTTTTTTTTTAACGATTGTAGTTAAATGTCTTAATTACTTATCTGCAACTCGTCTAATAGCCGCGTAAGTTCGATTCAGATGATTTAAAGATCTTCAAAGTATGAAGGTGAAATTTCTATATAAGGAATCTTCTTCTATATCTTAATCACATCATCGAAGGCAACAGCCGGAGATTATGTGCTGTTTGATAGCACATAAAATATAAAACTCGAGTTATTTACGGTGTGTTAGTACTAGCATGAATATTTCATGATACGATAGGTGTAGTACCTCAAGCCATAAAATCCGATGATACGAGCGAATGTACGACTAAATATTTCCTCGCTTTCGTATATATATATACAGTAGTTCGATTAAAGATGAAATCTGAACTAACTGCACCGCATCGCGATTCTAGATAGAAAATTTTATTGAAGAATATATGTTACAGAGTATCAAAAATTTGATGAAAAGGGGTTGGAGTTAACGGATATTAACCGTACCATGATAATAATCTGATACATTAATGTAATTAAATTTGGTTTTCAATTACGTAACGTTAAACTAATCGACATAGGTGAAAAATTTTTTTTACGATAACTAGAACGTATATGGGTGTAAAAATTTTGAACAGGTAAAACGTAGGTTGACACGTAGGTATATAGTAATGTAGCCGGAAGCAACAAGTAACGACGGTGACAGTGAACGATAAAATACAATCATATTTCCCCAAGGCTTTCCCGCATCGATGCAATGTTATACCATATACCTATCTCGCGAACTTTAACGATAGATGTACAGCGGCAGTTACTTTTGAGGATATACGTATATTCAGAAATTGGTATAGAACCTCTGTACTTTTTTCTTTTTTTTTTTTTTTGCTCTTTAATCAAAATCAATCGCCTCGATATTATTCCTATGATCAGAATATACCGTCTGCTGAAAAATTGAACAATTATGAATTTCTCTCAAAACCAATATCTTCTTTTTTACCTATAAAAATGAAAATATTCGCATCGAGTATAACATCGCGTTTACGGGAATCTGTATTTACTCGATTATGGCACATCAAAGTCACAATTTCCTCATTCGATATGGCAAGAAAAGTAATAACGAATAATGTAGCTAGTATACGGTGTTATCTCCATATACTCAAACAATTCGTACTATTATTGGTTATTGGAGTTTGAATTCTAGAAATAACAAAATCGCATGCAACGTATGTATGTACGTGCATCGCACGCCATTTAGGTATCGAATGCAGGGGCTATCGGGTAATACAATACGGTATAAGCACTGTAAAAGTTGGCAAGGCACGTAAGACCCCGAAGAGAAAATATGAATTTAATATTATAACGGGAAATAAAATGCAGAGAATAGGTGCACGGTGCACACCTCCATATAGCTACTGTTTGCGGACTTCGCTCTTCAAATACAAATAAACTCGAGTTTTCCATATATTGAATATGGCCCAGTTTAGCAAAATACACGATATTTATTAATCGATTTGTTCGCAAACCACTGAAACACGTACCTATACACGTAAACACACAAAAGACGAGTAGATTATACGTTTAGAATTACATCAATTATTCTCACGCATACATATATCTATACAATAGGCATATGAATATATTGAGTTGTGACTCGCGAAAGCTTCCAGAGGGCTTTTCACACGAATTATTATAATAATAGGTAATAGCAAACTGATTCTGATTACCTTCAGCCAAACACTGCAAGGTACCTGTAACTAATCAATCATTTCAATAATAACGTGAGAATATCCTTTCGATCGATGCTATCATATAATCATCAATCGTTATTACATTTTCCCTTGTTTTCAGATTGAGGTGAGGACAAAGGGGTAGTAGAAATGGAGGTCGTCGCCTTTGTCACATCGGATTCCACAAAAACGTCTACAGACACAATTTTCCAACGTCGGAAGTTCGCAGCGACAGCAACAAATTTTTTACCTTTTTTTCTTTCAATTAAAAAAAGACACCCTTATTATTCATTATTCGTATGAAAAAAAATAAATAAATGGGTGATGGAAACGGACGCCAAACTCCTAACAAATCGTAACGAGCATTTTGTAGAACGATTTTCATTGTATACCTACGCAACTACATGCATGCATGTATATTTTGCAAATCTCTGGGACGTTATCGCAAAGAATCGAGGACAGCAAGTTGAGTATGCTAGGTAGTAGATTCCTTATCAGCATCCCCTATTTCGTGTTTGCATACGGGGTCATCCGTCACCGTCAGTCGACGTCGGGACGCTCGTGAGAGTTAATATCTTTTGCGGGCTAGCAGAGTGAGGTAGGAAGTAAAAAAAAAAAAAGAACGAAAAAAAAAAATCAAATCCATTTTGCTGTCGTTTTACCGAATAGCAAATCTACACCAAGAGAAAAATTATTATACACAGTTTTGACAATTTGTGTGGCTGCGAAACATCCTCAATCCTAGTTTGTGATTCGAATAATCAAAGGGATGAAATTTTTCACCATTTTTATCATCGGAATTACATTTTTGCCGGACGCAAATCAATTTTCAGGTGAACCATTTTTACAATATTCTCCTCCGAGTGCATTGCGATCTATCTTTTTTCAATTATAGTCTTAACTTTTAATACGTTCGGATATTAGAACATGCAGTTTATACATCAGTGTGAAACGAATTAGCCTAGATGATTGATGATAATATACAACCCTTTTCACTTTTGAACATTTATATTCACATAGGTAGGTATAACGAAAAACGGAGTTGTGGTAAATTTGACTGGTTATAGATAGGACGGAATCAGGATATATCCAAGTCAAGTATATACGAATGTAGGTACCTATGTACCTACATGCCTAGTATAGAAGAAATATAGAAAATGTTACGACTTTGCTCCTACGATTTGTTGAGAGGTTTGCCCTTCGGATCTGGAGCCCTTGGCACCCGCAGACCCTTGAAAAGGCGCTTTGAATACAGAAAAGAAAAAATCGTAAAATCGTGATTTTATACGCGCCCTGAATTGGCCATAGTACGACGTGAGAGTTGGGTGTGAGTAGAAGAGGGAAGTAATCGTATTTCCTGCACCTTATAAAGTACGGTTGATCCTTCGTAAATTGTTCCCGCGTTTCAATTCGATCGAAAAAATATTACAACTCAGCTATTATGCCGATCGTATAATAAACCATGAAAATAAACAGATTTTCAAAATGAAAAGTCACGTATAACGTAGTACGCTGATCAAGGGTCTTCGTTTTTTTTTTTTTTTTTTTTTTTTTTCAAATTTACTAAAAAATAAAATTATTTTTATTTTCATGCACTGTATATGAAAACAATTTTTTACTCGTTCAAAAATTGATGAACGCAATATTCAGCGTAATATCAGGGCACTCTTGTATGAAATATTCCTTACACGTACGTTCACTGGTAAAATGTCATCAATTTTGACTGCAAACAAGTTTTTTTTTTTTTTTCACTCTCGTCAAAGTCGAAAAGTTGATAATTAAACATTTACATTTTAACATCACGAATGGTTACGAGTTTTTCAAAATATACTCGTGACACGCTATAATAATATATATATATATATATATATATATAATACGATCTGTTTGAGCGAAAAACTTAACAAAAATTTAGCCACGCGAATCATTATTTACCTGTAATATACCTACACGTGAAATGCTGATATAAAAATAATTGAAAAAAAAAAACCGTGAATGTACTGTATCTGTAAACCTATAATAATATACATAATACTCAAATCATACGAAACATAAAAATCCCAAAATTATCATTCTAATTAATATTACAAATTAGCATATTATAGAGTTATAAACAATATCTTTAACATCTGACTAATAATAATGACGTGTAAAATTACCCGTCGAATGCCAACAGCTTTGGAATCAGTGATAGTTTCTATCCTGATGTTCTACTAAATTTCAGGAATTTACGAGCGCTAAAATCTCATCCGAATGCCTGAATTTAACAGGAATTAATTAAACCGTTCTCCACATATATATAGTTATTACGCGGCGAATACCACGGTATATACTATCTGCAAGTGATTTTTGTCTTTCGTATGCTTATGAGAAAAACCCCCTCTACATATTATACATTAATACACATTGAATTTAGATTATTTGTTAAATCGAATAATCGAGGTAAACAGTGTGCATTATATTTAAGCGAAAAATACTTTATTATTCTGTACCAAAGAATGTGATAGCGTATGATGTCCGTGCAAGCTTATTAGTGCCGCATTTATGTTTTATCGTTAATTTTAAACGTATGTATTTATCTAACGATTTATGAAAGTCGTAGGCTAGGATCAGTAGCGCGTTGTATATGTATAATTTTATGAAATTTCACTCGGTAAGTGCAACTGTTATTTATTTAACAAAACGTGTCAATTCTTATATTCTTTCCGAATGAAATTTCTATAAAATAACGCGATGCGGTCAGCGGAAGATACAAATATTTTATGGTATTATATTACGCGCATTAAATGGTGGAATATTATAAACCGTTATATTAACATTAACTGCAGTAATAATATTAAAAAATAAAAATAAAAAGCATCGTAGAATTGTATAAATAAAGAAACACATAGAGAGAAAAATAAAATAAACAAAACATAATTAACACAACAAGATATACATTAAGTAATAAATATATAGTATGTACGTATTTATAAAATAACTTAATAATAATAAAGACTTCTAATTCTATTCGATTAAGTTGATATTGTGAGGAATCCAGTACCTATAAAGTTTAATATACAGGGCAACCGCAACTGAATTTTCTTAATACAATAGAATTAGATGTCTGTACACGAGTGCAGCATCGAGTGCATATCGATGATTATATACCTAACTATAATTAATTTATTGATAAGCGCTGTGTAAAATATTGTATATTATTTCTCGTTATTTATTTTTCAATGTTTGTACTAGAGACGCGTTTATACGATATATTATTATATACATACCTATACATATATACTATATATATATATATATATAAAGATATTAACGTAATAGGAAAATAATTGAATTTAGTCTGTGGTTCATAAATATATTTCATCAATTAATTAATAAATTCATAAGTAAAATTTCAAATTATTATTCATTTAAATTATAGAATTATATATATGTATATGACGTATATAGCCGCAAGGCTGATTGGATCAGTATATATTGATATAACCGAAAATAATTATTCAGTTTTAGATGGGTTGACCAGGATATAAATCAATATATACCCAGTTAAATAAAGATTTTATCAACACACATCATAATATATGGAGCTCGCGATTTTGTCATTAAACCATTTTATTCGTTTAAATATTTTTAATTCGCGTAGAGAGGCCTTATGTCTTTGGAGAATCTGTATACTACTATAATATGATTCTCAGCGTTGAAATAAAAAAAAAAATTAAAATATTTTTCAACGTAATGATATTATCATTATATAACATTATAATTCGAATATATTAATGATAATGAGAAGAAGAAGAAAAAAAAAAAGGAAACTATTGTGAATTAGGATGCGATCTGTTCAATTTACAATGGCCGAGGCCGTGAATAGACTGCTTTTTCGGATATGGTTAATATAATGTAGGTAATATATATATATATATATTATATATATGTCGAGCGCTCATATTAAATCATATAACTTATAACTCATATGCCTTTCTCGGCCATTTAAACTTCTGTTTCAGAGTTTAACAATTTAGTATTATAAGAGAAGAATACTATATATATATACGAGATGATTTTCACAAGTTTGAATCTAATTGACATTGCCGCTCTTTTAGTAATTATAAGTATACACTATAGTTGTTCATTCGTAGTGCCATCATTCGATAAGACGTGTATGTATCATATATTAATATTATGCATCGGTGATTGAATATGAGAGACTCTGTAATAATAATATTATATATTATATAGGATATAGGATTGAAGTGAATGTATAGGTATATATGGGTGTGTATGAATTATGATTGACCGTGCGAGTATTTGCTCCTTTAGTAAGTATATTTTTGAGAAAGTGCACATAAAAAAAATATAATAGAGCTGCAACTCTAGCCGCACCAATAACATTAAATATTGATATTCATAAAGGAATGAAAAAAAATAAAGATAACTTTATTATAATAAGTATAATAATATAATAACGCGTATATATATATATAATATAATAGCACATATTATAGCATATTGATGTTTCCTAATGATCTCTGTATTGGTAAGAATACCTACGCGTAGTTATGAAATTAAATAAATATTAATAATTAATTAATTAATTATTTAATTAATTAATTGATTGATTGATTGATTGATTAATTAATCAACGGCTGCAGGCTTTATAGGATATATTAATAAAGTACTATCATTAAATTGCTTATTGTTATTACGAAGCATGAGGTACCTACAACAAGGCAGTCCTATATGAAGTATGAACCAAGTGCTACAGATAATGATATATGTATCAGTGGTTGAATTATTTCCTAAAATAATACAATTGCTTATTTGTTTGTTAGACCATTTTTATTTCATTTTAAATTATAGTTGATAATTTATTTTCAATCCCCCATCAGTCTCTCAGAGGATAGAAAAAATCTAATAAAAATTATTAGCATTTACAGGATTAATTTAAAATTGTTAATTGTATTAGTAAATAAATTCAATCGAATTAGGCTAATATTATAAATAAATAAAAATTTCTTACAACGAAAAGTTGCTGATATACTGTTCAAATTTTAGTCAAATATGTTATAATATTTATTATTTATTCTAGTCCTATTTGCTTAACTATAATGTAATATATATCTAATTCCTGTGTCAAGTGTAACAGTTAATTAAGTTCTAATAAAAAAAAAAATCAGGTAAAACCTGCTCACTCATCTACTCAACAAATTATAATCCTTTCTCCTAAAATTTTTTATTATGAAATAAAATTGTTGAGTTATAAAATCATTTACAATTAAATGATAGGGGGGAAAATGATTGAAGAATAAAAATAAAAAAAACACATCTTTATCAAAACAGTATTGTTTATTTCAATTAGATTATCGATTACAAATACAATTCGAGATTACAAAAAAAATTATACAATTGAAAGATTATACTAGAATTAAAAGTGTTTATGCTAATGTTATAAATGAAATGTTGTTTTCATTCTTATATTTGTACTTTATTGGCATTAATCGTTCTTATAGCTGACTATTGTCTCCATCTTGTGTATAGAGGTAGAGAATGTCCTCAGCTGAACCTCTTGGCTATTTGCTATAAATACTGGTTGTGTTTCGTCCCATTCGTTAGGAATATTACAATCAGGAACTGTGTACGTCAATATATCAAAAGAACAGAGGCAATCTAATAGCGGCAAGAAACTAACAGTGCCTGTTATCTGACGTATCACTTCTCTGATTTCTTTTTGTATTGTTTTTAAATCCTTTGTCCCAATCTCTGGAAGACTTGAGTTTTTATTATCAGAATTAGTGCCGTTCAGAGCACCAGGCCCTTCATAGTCTACTTTGAAATCCCATTTTTCAAGAACCTCTTTAGTGTTTACATTGGTGATGACTAGCGTCAGCTTTTGTACTTTCTTCTGTAATAACCATTCCTGAATTTGACCTAGTACGGTGTTTAGAAAAGCCCTTATTTCATCATTAGTTGAAACTAATATCGACAATCCAAAGTGTTCGGCGGGCTCAAACGTCTCTGGTGGATATATTCCACGCTGATAGAGTATACTGTTGATTCCATAATCTGTGATCAACGAAAAATTCGCGTCGTCAATTGATACCAGAAATATACATTAAAGAGTGGAATAGGCGGTTTTTTTAATCGATAATACTGTCAAGACTTACGTAAATATTCAGCTACAAGCTCCGCAGAACCTTTCAGAGTAATACACTTCGATTTTTGTTGGGTTTCTGACATTTTAATAATGCCCAATTCTATCTGTAACGTCCGTTATTATACGGATGCGGTATCAGAGTATATTCAATTAACACTACGCTTTTTTAGGTTATGTATAAACGCCGGTAACTTTTTCAAATGAACCAATAAACGAGGAGATACGGGTCACGTGACCGCCGTACTTCCCAATAGCCAATCACGTCTTGTGGTGAATTATTGTGACGTCATAAGCATGAATTTTGAAACCATGGAGTAGAAGGAGGCATATCTTCAATCTAAAATGTGGTCTACGCTATAGATGGCGCTGTTCTTAGTAAGCGGAGGCCTACTTCCGCCTGCGTCTGCGTATAACATGTTCTGATTACGTCACAGTATCATGGCGTTGACAAAATTCAAGTCATTCCATGTTTAAAATTTCCCGCTCACCGGAAGTCCGTGTCCGCTTAATGGTAACAGCGCCATCTATTACGGGAAAAATTCGTCCCACTTTTTCAATACAGCGTGTATAGGGAGATATGCCTCCTTCTACTCCATGTTTGAAACACACGACTTCTTTAAGATTTCGGATATTGCAAATCTGATTAGCAATTTACGACCAATTCTAGATCCAAAATAACTACAAGAATATCGAATTTACAAATGTGAATGAAGCGGAAATATCAATTCGTAATGATCGTAGCGATATCGCGCACATGTCGGTAAGGTCGCAACGTAGCTGCTATTTGCAATTTGCGGCTCGTGAAGATCCGGCTTAATTTTTAAGACGCATCGTGGCGCGACGAGCGTCGAGCAGAAACCGAGAGCTGATTTCAGAGCGCTCTAAAATCCACCTTTGCACGCTTCCATCATGGCCTCCACGGACGACCCAACGATTTCTGCGCTCGTTTACGATTTTTTATTGAAGAAAGACACATCTCTGGCTAAAGTTTTTCAGAAAAAAACAAGTGCGGTAAGTCAAAGAATCTAATAAACTTATATTTACGCACGGCTTTATCGTTGTTATATGATTAATCTGTGACCGACTATAGTCGTCCACGATTCCCACACCACGTGGATAATTCCGATACCGAAATAACGATATATTATAGCGCTATATTAAACTACAAAGACTATATCTATTGGATCAGAGTTTATTTGTATCGATTTATTTTCTATAGTACTCAGTTTAAATATAATATCTGCAACAATTGTCTTTCACACATTTTCGCCCACTTTCAATTATACGAACAATGCGTTTCTAACCTCGCGTGTCAGGTACACGAAAAAAAAAAAATCTATCCACACGCGTCGAAGGTGAATTCTATTTATGTATTTGACTCCTAAATATACAGCGTAAACACAACATAAATACAATCTGTGATACTTGAATAGTCAGTTACTTTCCCAAACAGACGAAATCAAACCAGACATCTCATGTGTTCTTATAATTAATAATTCCATAAAAAAATTGCGAGAAAAAGATCGCCTCTCTTAATTCAACGGTGAAATATCTTTGATGCGTTAATATCAAAAATTGTGTGATATCAGATTATTATTTAGTACCAATATCTTTCTCCTTTTCATTAATTCCAGCCTGAACTAGCCAAAGGTTCACCAACAATATTGCAAGTATTGCAGCATTTCCAGAAAAGTTCACCAAAAAAGGTCAACGTAAAAGCACAGAAAAAAGACAGCAGTTCAGGGTCAAGTTCTGATAGCGAAGAAGAAGCGCCAGCGCCTACAAAGAAAGTTCCGGCAGTGAACGGCAAAGCTCCTACAAAAAAGGCGGAAATAAAAAAGAAGGATAGTTCATCCGAAGAATCTTCGAGCGAGGATGAAAAACCGGCTGTAAAAATACCACCGGCTAAAGTTGTCGCCAAAGCAGCGCCTGCTCCTGCTAAAGACTCAAGTTCGGAAGATAGCTCGGAAGATGAAGCTCCGGCAAAAAAAATCCCGCCAAAAGTAACACCGGTTGTTGCAAAACCAACTGCAAAGAAAGAATCGTCAAGCGATGATTCAGACTCTGACGATGACGAGTCTAAAACTAAAACAGTATCCAAACCGGCCGTCAAAACTGCACCGACAAAAGTTCCCGCTAAAATTGTTGCCGCAAAGAAAGATTCTTCAAGCGACAGTGACGACAGTAGCGACGATGAACCGGCTGTTAAAGCAGTTCCTAAACCTGCTCCTAAACCTGCGGCTAAACAAGCAGCAAAAAAAGAATCTAGCGATGATTCAGACGACTCTTCTGACGACGATAAACCGGCAGTGAAAACTCCTGCCAAAGCTACACCCATAGCTAAAACAACTCCTAAACCAACACCACAAGCAGCTAAGAAAGATGATTCTTCAGATGATTCTTCAGATGATTCTTCAGAGGATGATAAACCGGCTGTTAAAACGACGGCTAAACCAGCTGCTAAACCAGCCGCTAAACCAGTTGTAAAGGCAAAATCAAGCAGCGATGATTCAGATTCTTCTGAAGACGATAAACCGGCATCTAAACCAGTCACTCCTGCAGTTAAAGCTAACAAACCTGCGGCTAAACAGGCAAAAGAATCGTCAAGTGACGATAGTAGCGACGATGAACCACCTAAGAAAAAGGCAGTAATAACGCCAGCTAAAACAGCAGCAAAGAAAGAATCATCTAGCGATGATTCTGATGATTCTGAAGATGAGAAACCGGCTCCAAAAGTAGCAGCTAAAGTCACACCGGCTAAAGCGGCTGCTAAACCAGCAGCGAAGAAGGAATCTTCTAGCGATGATTCCGATGATTCTTCGGAGGATGAAAAACCTGCTGTTAAAACAAGTGCTGCTAAAGTTGTTGCTAAGCAAGAGTCGAGCTCTGATGATAGCGATGATGACGAAACACCGAAAATTAAGGCTGCCGCTAAGCCAGAAAAAAGGAAACACGAGAGTGACGATGACGACGATAATGATGATGCCGAGGAAGCTGATGAGACTAAACCAGCATTCAAAAAGCAAAAGGACAACTACAGTAACTTTGTAAAAGCTGGCAACAACGCGAATGGCGAAAAGGTAAAGTATTTTTATACTTTTTGGAATTTTAATCATTTTTATTGTATTATATGAGATTTGGAACTAATAATCTATATGTTACATTCGTTATTGTACGATAGAAAAATACGCCATTCAGACGTGTGAAAGACGAGGAGATTGAAGTGGATCCAAGATTGGGCAGTAATACATTTGAAGCAAAGGTAAATGTTCGGAAACAATTGAGTAACAAAACAAAGGAGAAACACAAGGTCAATTACCATCCCATGAAAGGTTTATAATGTTATCAACGAAATCGCGTCTGAAGCTCTCTGTATCTATTGCTCGAACAAATTTAACTAGATCGATTGAAATGCTCTTATTAATGGAAAATTTTTTCATAAAACAATCTTTTGTGACCAGCTTCTTCTCAACAGTCGATTATTGTTCTCTTTGGACTCATGTTTCCGTGCATTGACCAAAAAATTTTCAGATAACTATCTACAACACGAATGAAAACAGCAATGCTAATATCATCAAATTAGACATTGATATCTTTCATGCTGGCTGACCTTGTGTTACTATTTTGTTTTAGGAGGGCCAGGAAGAAGAAGACACCTCAAACAATGGTAACTTCAGGGGTGGAAGGGGTGGTTTAGGATTCCGCGGGGGTAGAGGGGGAGACAGAGGTGGCCGCGGAGGTTTTAGAGGCGGAAGAGGAGACGGTGATCGCGGTGGTTTTAGAGGAGGCAGGGGAGGTAGAGGTGGCTGGGTTGATCGCGGCGGAAGGGGAGGAAGGGGTGGTTTCAATGACCGCGGTGGTAGAGGCCGAGGCGGTGGAAACTTTGGGGATGGTGGCGGAAGGGGTGGCTCCAATGATGGCGGTGGTAGAGGCCGTGGCGGTGGAAGCTTTGGGGATGGTGGCGGAAGGGGTGGTTTTAGAAAATCTTGGGGTGGTGATGAAGGTGGACGAGGAGGTGGGAGGGGGGGAGGCTTCAGGGGTGGTAGAGGAGGTAGTTTTGAAAAGAGAAATTCGTTTGGAGATGCACCAGCTCAAAATAAGAAGATCACTTTCGACGATTGAATATAGGGGATTAGAGAGGTGAGATCTGATCTGGAACTAAAACTAAAACTTCATTAACATATAGAGAACATAGATTCAACAATTCAATCGTAAAGTGAAAATGGATGATAATTGAACAAAAGAGAACTTTAAAATCCTCAGTAGACTCAACCAGTGACTTCATCTCACGAAAAAGACAAAAGATTCTGAAATTAATGATATCAAAATCTCTTTCTATTTTACTCATTTCAGACTTGTATACAGTTTTCCTTGCATACTTGTCCCGTGTGGTGGACACATCTTAGTAAAATATAATTTCCTAATAAAATCGTTGCGGGTGAGTTACAGATAATTTAGAACTTTAATAGAATACAAAAGTTGCATCTCACAAATTCATCAGAAATAGGTTTCATATTTAGAATAAAAATCGTACTTTCAAATCAAGATCTCTCAAATTCTTTGAGAACGTTGCATTTTTCGTCTTGAAAAAAAAGTTTAGAAATTTAGGAATAAAAATCTTTCTACAACTACTAACTGAAATTTTATTTTCCAATTTGAACAGAAAGGTGCCCGTGGTTCTTGGGGCGAAAGAGCAAATCTGGACCTAAAACACACAAGAGGAAAATCTTTCCGCCATGAAAAGACGAAGAAAAAGCGTGGCAGTTATCGCGGTGGTCAAATAGACATGACCGTTAATTCTATTAAGTTTAGTGACTATTGAGAGATCAAAAGCAAAATAATAATGATAATAATAATAATGCGATAGCATTATTTCCCACCAGAGGATTTATTTTTATTACATTCAATAGGTATTAATTTATTGCCTGCTCTGCCCCTAACGATTTGAAATTATTATTGATTTCATTTGCGTCTACAACAGTGTGTATTATCATTTGATTCCAAGTCATAAAGATATAATAATATTTAGCTTATATATATATATATATTTTATTTTTTTTTTTTTTTTTTTTCTTATAAAAAAAGCTAAATTGACGTTTTAATACAATTTTATCCAGTCTGATGCAGAATTATTATTTGTACATTGTTAGAACGGGATAAATAAAAATAGCAGAAAAAAAAAATAAAAATAAAAATAAAAATTCCTAAAGATATTAGGAATACATTTAAAAGGATAGTATGATATATTATTATTATGATGAGGAGTATGACAGATAAATAAAAAAAAAAACAAGCAACAACTTTTAGACTAATATAAATAAGTACAACAACTTTCCATGTCGCTTTGTAACTTTTCCTTTTTCAATAGATAAAGTAATAATCTATAAGAAAAAAAAAAAAAAAAAACATAAAATAAAACTATGATACGACTACCTATTGAATTAATTAACTTCTTTCGTATATTCAGATGAAAAATTAATAATAATGAGATAATAAAAAATCGATATTAAACGCTACACGTATACAACAATCAATCTGACTATTGTTAATTTTTAGTTGTCATATCATATTAATGTTGAGATATAAATAAACCTATGGACATTATCGTTTTGTATTATACGTATACATATATATCACTTTGTATAAGAATTGTTTGAATGTGATGCGATTTAACTAATCCATTTATGATAAACACTTGATACTTATCGATTTCTTATAACTTTTCATTCATATTTCATCACCCTTAGATCCACCATTTTTTTTTTTTATCCATATAAATCATTTCTCATAAATTGACACAACTGAGTTTGGAAATCAAGAAAAAGTGCAGAAAATAGAACAACTTTATGCATTCATATACTTAGATTCTTTTTTTTTTTTTATAATAAATCACATAGAAATCTTCAGACGTCTGATTTATGCATAAAAAATCAGGGAGGAGAGAATGGCCTTATTTTTGCTAGAAATTTAAAAAAATCGATTTCGATTATAAATATAGCAATCCTGTATTTTGTATTTTTAAATTACTCATTAGCATATCATTATTTGGAACGAGATTTGAAATAAAAGAATCAAACATTCTTTAATCGTAAATTACGCACGAATGAGGAAGAGGGAAAGAGAAGAGTCGTTTTGCAGATAAAAAGAAAACTTTCGAAGCAGAATAGGGGCCACATTCTCCCTCCTTCCCTCTCGGTTTCCCACCACTTGCTCTTCCAGCAAAGAGCAGTTACTTACAATTCTACAGTCAACCTCTGGACATCCACCTGTAAAGGCAGGTATTCGACCTCAAGAAACCCAGTGTATAGTGACATGTATCGTGTTTAAAGTTTCGATTTAGTTTTAATAATCAGTAGTTAGATATTATCTATTTTATAAAAAAAACAAAAAAAAAACAATATTATAAATATGGTGCCTAAGATAGCCTCGTTGATGGTAAGTATCGTTTCTCTATTTAAATTCATTAATTTTTTTTTTTTTTTTTTATACATATTTTTCAAAATTAATTTCATCAAATTTTTCCAGAGTTTATTCAGTTTTAAAAGTTTTCTACTTTGAATACTAAAATAAATCGATGCCGATGATATTATACTTCTTGTATCGATCAGAATATTATTCGATTTGAAAATTTAAAAATTTGAACTCAATATTTTTATACAAATTCATCATTAATTATTGATTTAATAACAAATCAATTCCTGGAAATGTATAATCCGTGTAATAATAAACTCTGATTCGGTATCCAATCAGTTTTTTCGGCCTCATCAGTTTTCGAATATCTTAATTATATTTGCAAATTTTTACCGATGCTTGTACATATATTAGCGGCTATTACTTCTCCCGTTCTCCAAATCGGCGACGAAACCGTTGTAGAGAAATACCGATGTTACGATATTATAATATTCACATTATCGATAAATTCATATGAAATATTGATCATTAAGAATTCATTGGTTGTTCATATCGTCTATAAGTAATTCACAAATATCAATAATTCAGTCATATACTATAATAATATACTGCCTATTCACTATTGTAATTCGCGCATAGATCTTGTCATTTTGGCATTCGATCTGTGTTCAAAAATAATTAATTCCGACATCAAACGATGACCTAAAAGTGTTTTTAGATTCAGCTACAAATCTTAATCAGTTATCTTTACGATTGTATTTTCTTAAGACACGTGTGAATGCGATTATTAATTTTTTCATGTACATAAATACAGGACACAGCAATTTAGATATTATCTACTAAAACATTGGAACACAGTTAATTTATTCACGAAATTCTGTGCCGGAAACACGTGTACCGTTATCAGACGACGTAAGACATAGGCACGTCATGTACATATATGCGACAATTAAAAAAATAAAAATAAAAATGAAACTAAAAATCACTCGAGTACACAACACGAGCCTGAAACTTGGGAACGTAAATCTCAATGAAGAATTATTCTCTTTACGAAAGATTATTCGGTATTTAGCTGCAGAGGTAAAAAAAATACGTATAGGTATGTATCGAATTCTGAAAGATCTTTTGAATCGATTGATTTTTATCAAAAACTAGGGTAAGACGTGACGCGATCAAAGACTCTCCAGAAATAATCAGGCTTATATAATTCAAAAAAGTTATTCGTTTCCCAGATGATCAGAAGTTCAAGCCATTCTCACGGGCATCATTTGATCGTGATCTTGAAGCGAATCTTGATGATCCGTTAGTCAAGATATTCTTATTGTTGTGTGAGGATCACACGCCAATTAGACATTTACATTGTTCAAGGCTTTAGTTATACAATTTATTCTTCTCAAATTAAATGAAAGAAAAATAACTATCGTACAAAACAGTACCTACACATGTTATGGTGTAAAAGTAATTTATCTCATGTTTGAATTCAGAAGAGTCGTACAAAACGGGATAGTCTGATTGAAAATGAAGTACCAACGCTTATTCAGCTCACAGTAGTGTCGTTCTATTTTTTTTTTTTTTTTTTCTTAAATTCGTCGTTCTTGTAAATCAAACTAGAAAAAATTACAATTTCTTAAATTTGTAGAAATTCATAGAATTATTTTCACCAGAGATACTCGCGAATTGATATCTAATAATCTTCAACTTTAGCATCGTCTGAAAATAAAATTCAACAAATTACGATATTCAGCCGCAGGATCTTTCTGCAAAGACTAAGGGGACACCTAATTATCACCATTATATTATGTCAGTGCCTAAAATCCTGGAAATAATGTTCCAAGGATATCATAGATCGCGATAAGTGAACGTGAGCAAGATAAAGTCCTCTTGTGATAATTGCCATTAGTCACCGAAAAGGTCAACGACCATTCAAAGAGCCCGGCTCAAATTGCGCGCAAAGCATTATACACGTACTTATATACTGAAGTCTATCGATCAATTTTTTTATTTAGATACCTACGACAATTTTTCAAAGCTAATTATCTTTTACGAAGTTCTAATTTTAACTGGTTCGACACGTCTTGAGATAAAAAGACATACGGCAACAACCGAAATTTTAGTACTAGTGAAATTACCTGTTCAACCGGGAGCTGGAAAAAATTCTAAACTGACTGACCTTGAAGGTGTATGAAATATACGGTTTGCAACGAAGACTTATATTATTATACATGTATATTTCTTTAAGTTCACTCTATATATCATATCTAATGTGGGCGATATAATTTTTTTCCTAATTCCGATCACCGCAAAAAGTCACGTCTTGTTGAACTTGAAAATTACACAATTGTATAATTGACATGCCGACAAGAACAAGGTCAACTAGATAGCGATCCGCAAATATCATCCTTATAACTCTTACGTTTCACTTGGCGCGTATTCTTTGATTGAAACGTATCTACGTGAGAGCCAGTGCCGTCTTTAAGCATGGGCCCGATGGGCCCGGGCCCAGGGCCCCGGGTTCTAGGGGGCCCCCACTGGTGAGCCAGAAGACTGTCGATGTCAGTTAAATTCGAATATTTCACGCTGTATTTATTAATTTTTCATCAAATTTGACAAACTCATTCCCGAATTCATCAACGTCCGTTAAATGTTTAACCTGAGATATATTTAACGGCCCGTTAAATTCTTTTGTTTCATATGTATCAAGTATATCTATAGTAGACTGCCTCAAAAAAAAAAAAAAACTTTGTTTCTTTTTTCGATCTCCAGCTTCATAATATCATAGTTTTCAACACAAAATTGAACCTCGTGAGAGGAAGTCGCCGTGCGATTTTTTTAAGCGGTGGCGCATCGAGATTTTATATTCGTCATTTGATTAACATGTAAGAAATGAAATTCGGACGGTTGGAGGGAGATAACAATTGTTCTATACAACGGACGGAACTCAGTATGGTAGCATTTGACAACTTATTTGTTTGTCTTTGAATTGGCGCGTCGCAGAAAATTTTTAATGAGGTACCCATTCCTCGAAAAGGTGAAAAAGCACGTTTTAAGCATTCCGAATATCTCAAAGAGCATGCGGTTAAAAATTTTCAATGACACGCCGATTTGAAGAAGACATCTAAGTTGACAAAGGCTACCATGAAGAGTTCCGTCCGTTGTATAGAACAATTGTTATCTCCCTCCAACCGTCCGAATTTCATTTCTTACGTGTTAATCAAATGACGAATATAAAATCTCGATGCGCCACTGCTTAAAAAAATCGCACGGCGACTTCCTCTCACGAGGTTCAATTTTGTGTTGAAAACTATGATATTATGAAGCTGGAGATCGAAAAAAGAAACAAAGTTTTTTTTTTTTGAGGCAGTCTACTATAGATATACTTGATACATATGAATTAAAAGAATTTAACGGGCCGTTAAATATATCTCAGGTTAAACATTTAACGGACGTTGATGAATTCGGGAATGAGTTTGTCAAATTTGAAGAAAAATTAATACATACAGCGTGAAATATTCGAATTTAACTGACATCGACAGTCTTCTGGCTCACCAGTGGGGGCCCCCTAGAACCCGGGGCCCTGGGCCTGGGCCCATCGGGCCCATGCTTAAAGACGGCACTGGGTATGCACGGAGCGAATAAATCATATTTGGTCTCCTACATTATTTACAGCATTAATTATCCATAAAAGAGGGCCCCCTAATTAGTCTAGGCCCTTGGGCCCCTATCATGCTTAAGACGGCGCTGGTGAGAGCCTGCTGAATATTTATTATATGTACTACTTATACCAATATCAAAATACATCGAACATAATTTTTGCGGATAATTTTATTAGATTTATCTTTGCATATAAACGACATATGAAATAGCCACAACTTATAACTAGTCAGACGTATAAATGCGGTATAAAGCCGGCTGTAGACCGCTTTCACTGACCAATTTAGCATCGTGGTCGTCTTCACTTGTAGCCAAACGCGTTGAAAACATATACCGAGCAATAATAACGGAAGTTATGTGGCTCGCAACCCAGAAACCCCGAACACGTATGGTCTATGTCACGATGCTAAATATTGATTGACATTCATTACCATAGCCATAGCCATGTTGTAAATCCTGCAGGTTCCATATAAGTTAGCCCATGCTACATGCAAGACTCTTTGTTCCAATCGAATGGCACCATATCATAAATTTGGAAACGAATTAGTTGATCATCGCGAATGGAAATCTTTTATGCATAATGCACGTGCACGTATTTATGTACAGACGCGAGTGAGGATTGCATGGAGATTAGTATAAATGTGCGAATACGACGTGTAGAGAAATTCGCACTTGGTCTTGACCTTCGAAGAACTTGCGCGGTCCGAGCTGGGACATACCTACAGATATACCACGATCACCTTTGGCATACTTTAAGAGTAGTTTGTGAACATGAATGTAATACACGGTGATATTGTCTATCCACATTGCGACAGGAACGTGAATATCCAATAAGTAGTTCACTAAACCGTGGTCCAATTCAATTCGTGTGAGTAAGCAGCTCGCCTGAATACATTAAACGGAACATTTCTTAATTTTGTCACGATGTGGTCATTTTTATTGCCTGGTGATCGGTTCCGCATTCTACGGATCATGTTATAGAATCTCGTGGAATAACTTAAAATTTGATCAAAACTACTATGAAATATATGAAAAATTATTATACTCGTTACACTTTCTTGGAATCGTTGATTATGAAATATGAAGATGAAACGGTTTCCTCTGAGTGCAGTCGACCAGAAAACACTCTAATTGGTAACGAGTCAATTCTAGTCAAACGAGACGAATCCAGATTGTGGAAGAGCATGAAATATCAATTTACAGTTAAATAAATTACGAGATACGGTATGACGAAGATAACTTCGTCGCATGAATGACTTCGGATCTGTAATAATATGATCAGCAAGGTTGACCGGCGGTTACGGTTCCGGAAATGACCGGTTACAGAACATCGGTAAAGAGGTCGAACATCAACAAATAATTATTTGATGTCCGCGATTGGGTATAAAAATATTATAGAATAAAAAAATATTTCATAACTCAGGCAATTCTCTACGCGTGTCGGTGGAGGAAACCACAGTACTATTTGCTATTTCCGTTATGTTCCGTTAATCAAATATTTAGCGCCGCTAACTCAACTTCATGAAATTTTCTTTCTATATTACAGATGCTTAGGTACCTCGGACTAATTTTTGTCCTTACAACGATCTCCTTCGTATCTGGAAACACCAAATGCGAGGGTGGTGGTTTGGGGCTGAAATATGTCTGGGGAGATGCTCTCACAGACTCCACCGACTGTATAGGACCTAACAACGTGCAGTATCCGGCGTAAGTATATTTCAGCAAAAAAAAGCTCATTCATGTTCCAAAAAAAAAATATGAAAATTTGATGAGTCAAATTCCTGTATAGCTTCCCAATTACAGAAACCCAATACCACAGTGTCCCAATAAGTTTACATTTATTTGCAGAGCAGCAATTTCCCGTAGTTTCAAGGGCCTCTGGGCAGGAAGTAGCCGTTCTGGTCGGGCGTATCAACCGCAAACGATTGATCCTGAAGTAACCCGAAAGGCACTGCTTCACAATTACAAGGCAGTTCATGGAGATTATTCGATTGGTGCTACAAATTCTCGGAATGGTATGTCAGCCAGCTTCTAATCTTTAAGCTGATGATTTATCTCACCAGAAAATAGCTCGTTGAATATTTCGAAAACTTTCTTTGCCAATTCAATTAACGAACTCCAGTTGCTGTTTAAATGTGTCAATAATCCCTAATTACCTACTTGGAAGAAATTCAAAGCTCCTCGAAACGATGATCGAGTAGATGTACAGACTATGCGTTATTATAATTAAACAAGGTTCAACGACATTACTGTACATAAATCTATGTACCGCATTATTTTGTTATAATTTGTGACATTAAGTAACGCGAAGTTAGTACCCAGTGCAATGTGGGTTAGCGGTTTCCCACAATTATTCGTAATTCGAGTAGCGTTCGTCCATCCGTCCATTACTCGTCTTCTATTCAGGCCTCCCATGTGCAGAGCAATAAACTATAAGATTGCTGACTACATGTACGAGTATCGTGATACAGTTTAAAATATTTCTGCACTCACGTTGGCTCCAATAGCTTAGTTTATTGTTTCGTCATAAATCATAATGATCTCGCGTTGTTCAGCATAATATACGTTGAGAGCAAAACTGTCTAATGATACCTCTCATCGGTTCAGATAAAGTGAGCAAAAGCCATTAGCCCTTTTTCTGCCCCTCGAACGGTCATCATTTTTATTACACTCAACAAGACTCACGGAAATCTGTTCAAGTCTAACAATTTGACCTGAATTGGAAATTGGAGATAATAGAAACGCATGATACACCTTATACCTCTTGTTGCTTATAATATGATAATATGACGATTAACTGCATGGAGAGTTTTTGCTACAGAGATAAAGATAATCGGTGGTTCATGCCACTACAGTCGCGATTCCATCTGTGTGTATAATTATCCTGAATATAACGAGACCAATGAGTCACGATTTACTCTTTCTTAAGGCAACTCGAATTATTATATGAATTAAGATGCTGGAGGCTGTCGTTAGTTAATAAATAACGAAATAGCGGAGTAAGTAGCTGCTCTTGTATATCGGTATATCTCTTCGCTCCGAACCGCAACCTTGAATTATGCAGCTGTCCTTATGACACAGAAACCCGGTTTCTGCATAATCGATATATTCCCATATACCTATATTCCCGTCATATATCTTATTTGAGCGATTCCACATTTTCAACACCCACGTTTTTCACCAAAACTAGTCAACGATCCCACGAATATTAGCCATAGTAGGTGTTTCTTGTCGCACTTTATCGGTGTAACAGATTCTCAAGATTCGAAGGAAGTATAATGAGGCTACGTTTTATAGCTGATTTTGAAGCTGGTACCGTTGAGAAATTTATAGAACTGGAATTGTAGCAACGATCAGCTTTCGCGTGATTTCTTTGGTGCAATAAATGAAACTTATACGTTATTTTGCTCTCATTTGCGTCCTAATTGACTAAAAGAAATGATCAACCGGTTCCGGAACTGCAGTTTAAAAATAAAAATGTATACCTATACCACATATAAAGCAACGTGCATAATGCAAGTCGCACAGATACAACACGTTATCCAACCAATACAGTTACAAATTCACCCATCACCCGGTCACCACGATGTAAGTACATATTCGTAACGGGACAAACTTCCCACGACGCTTCCAATGCCAAGTGTTTGCCTTCCAACGGAATCCTGGGCTGTAGGCTACAGTTTCCAAAACGACAGATACCTAATAATCGTTAGTTACTACCATGGATACCGTACCGAAAGTTGCCCATAAACGGTTTCTCAATATTTGGGGCACGTGTATGTCAGAAGTTGCTCAGAAATCATCTGCTGATCTCATTTTTCTTTGGAAACTGCAAAACGGTTCAAACTTTGAATCTGGCATTCGTTTTCAGGTCGCGCCTTCTCGTCACGAGAATCGTGCGGGTCACCAGCTAGACTATGCAAAACAAGGTACAACACTACCGCCCCGATGTACGGCGTGAGCTTGACAAGCGGACAACCAGTTACGATCGTACAAAAATTTCCAGATCTTCTGCAACAGGTTGTCTTCGAAGTTTGCGAGTAAGTAATCAAGATTTTTACATTATTTACAACGGTTTACTAGAGTATATCATGTTTCAAATATGGCGTGCGTTAAACTCGACCTAGATCCACCAAAAATCTGTGGCGGGTGCCAAATAATTAGCAAAGACGCAAATATTGGCGGCGTTCCGATTCCCAAATTGAAATTCATTCTATGACTCACGAGTTTCGGTCAAATTTGGTGCAGTGGGCCAACCGCTTACCTCAGGGCTGTGCCCGCGCGACATAGTCGTTCTGTCGCCTTTTTTTTTTTCTTTTTTAGAAATTTTTCTTCTATCAGGTAGTCGGGTCGCATCCTTAGAACTCTGAGTCAGTCAAACTCTGGGCATGACCCATGAGTAAAATATATCCAAAAGAAATTTCGCCGAATCAGTAACCAGTAATAAAGCAAAAACGCTAACTACCGCTAAATTTTAAACCGCAACATCCGATGAGCGTATATTTTCATCTGATCTCACCGGGTCAAAGTATTCTCTAGGTCGTCTATACGGGTCTTTGATTAAACATTGAACAGCAGCCAAGGTCCGGGCGTGACACCGGGTTTCTATCCATAAATTATAACCGTTATGACCGCATCTTTTGACCATAGAACAGTGATAGACTCCAGAATGTTTAAGAGAAGAGGACCAAAGAAATGGGCGTATCCTTTACTCTCAAGAATACAAGAAGAAAAAAAAAAGAATGTTAAGGAAAAATTCTTCATTATGTTGATCCTTTGCTCTTTTTTGTTGCAGGTCTAAGGAATGCGACGTGGTCCATGGAGAATGCACTCAGACCTACGTTCCGTACTTATTCCTAGTGATACCATTGGGTCCGGTTACCCTGACTGGTCAAGATTACGTTTTGGTTGAGAGCGGATGTATTTGCAAGCCGAAGAACTCACCTGCAGGTAGCGCTTCCGAAGCACCAGCGATTCCCAACTTCTAGACTTAAATATCCCAGTAATAAAATACATATATAATATTCCTTGACCTCTGTCTCTGGTAGCGCTATAAACGATAAAACGCTGCCATTGAAACACGGGAAAGTATATTGTTCGTGCATCGTATATATATTATATACCCAAAACGGGTGAAAAGATAAATAAATTTAGATGTACGTAGGTATGTATAGATATATGCATCTACTATATATATCAGTCATAAAGAATAGAAACTAAAATCAAGAATAAAAAGTGTAAAAAGTGAATCTAGCCCGGAACCACTTCGTAGAATCTGGTCTCGGAATTCGATCTGGTCAACCTGACCCGTTCACGTATATCTCAAAGCCGGTTTCTCGTAGAAACATACATTGCTCATCATCTATACACACGCACACAGGTACTACATAACACAAACACACACAAAAAAAAAAAAAAAAGAATCGGGGTAGTTAAAATAGCCATCATACACAGAGTCTCTCTGAAGGCATGTATACGTTATCCTCATTAAACCACATTGCAGCCTGGACTCAAGTCAGATTAATGTCTTCGTTGGCCCCGTTTCAAAGCTGAAGAAAAAAAATTCTTAAACATGTTAGGGTCACCATATATTATAGTAGAATCAAAAATGCAGCAAGTGCAACAAGATCGGTTCAATAAAGTAACGAGTCAAAAGCCTCCTTATAGAGCACTTGCAGCATCCTTGCTACCACATCATAGAGTTCTTGTTCCCCTTAGATGACGTTTTGTTTTTTTTTTTTTTTTTTTTTTGGACTAGCAATTTTTCTTTTTCTTTTTCCATGGATATACGTAATATCTTAGTCATTTGAGTATGTGAGTAAAGATTCACGTCTTGATGACAAGATTCTCGTTGACCTAGAAAAGATCATTCAAGGTCTTCCGTCGCGCGTTCCTTCAATAACATCGAATTGTGCATACTGATTGGTGTAACGGTTAAAACGGCAAGAACCGAGTGCGGTGACTAAAGAGAATAGCCAGTTGGTGGCCACACGGTTGTCCCAATGGCCCCTTAGCTCGGCAACATAACCAGCACCCTAGATATTAGTAGATATATTTCTCGCCATGTCGGAAAACCGGACTCGAGGATGCGGCATCGGGTTGGGATTGGTCGTATTGGACGTATTGGACGTATGTGTGTGTATATACGTGGGACGTGGGATGCCCGACGCAGCCACGGACAAACGGACAGACGGACGGTGACCGAATGGACCGTACCGTGAATTCCGATGAGTGGAGCGTACCGTTACTTCTTTGCGGGATTTACCTCGCTTCGTTCACCGCTCAGCATTTACTTCGCTCTTTTATATAAGCGAATGAGAGTTGAGTTAAAGAAATGATTATAGTATATGTCACTCTATGATTAGATGATGACGTACTGTTACAATAATTAAATAATTAACACGACGGTAGATTTGTCAACTGTAGTTTAGCAATAATAAATCATACGCGTTCATTAACTTGTTGCATTGCCATAATAAATAAATATATATGGTTTATGATTACGATAACGGAAACCGTTTAATGTATACATGTATATGGCACGTTACGAGTTGTTTATACGGTCAATAGGTGACAAAACTGCATTCAGGTCTGGTAACGATTTTGTAAATTTTTTAATTTTTTAAAAAGCTATCCTTTTTTTTCATATTTTACATGTGAGGTTCGAGGTAAAGCTTCGGAGTATGTGGAGTGGGTTGTTATTATTTGAAGATTATTAATTATATAAGAAATTTAGCACGATTACATTACATGCATATATTATGTAGAATGATAAATTTACTTTCAAGACGATTTAGAACAATATGTAATACGATCGTCTCAAAAGTGAAATGGTTTTATGAATTAATCATCGACTGTATAATGCATATATCATAACTACATAATATTCAACTGATTTTCGTAAAATTCATTCATCTGTAATTATAGTTAATTATTACAGTAGTATTTAGTAATTATTTATAATTTATTAAACAGTATGTATTGTATAAATTGTGGAATTCCTTATCAGCCTTCAACCCTATAAGTATTATTTATACCTAAGTTTGTGACATACTATTAAGTTTAGCCTTATGGAGTTTATCGAACGTCGTTAGATCCAACAATAAGCAATACAGTATCCTAGCACTAAATGTCTCCAGCAATTAAACCGTCACAAAATAACCAATTGGAGTATTTTCAAACATAAAATCGATAGCTAAGTGTAAGTCTCACAATCAGAAGAACAAATCAATAAATTTTGAACATAAAAGTGTTTAAAAAAAAAAAAAAAATACGAGTTTACATAGGGACGCACGGAGTTCATCGCAATATTATAGAAGCCTGCGGGTGGTAGAGAGTCAGCGCAGAACCCTCAGGTACGTAGGTATTCCAAAATCCATTTCATATGGCATATGAAATGATGCATATACCTACGATTTAGTTGTCTTTTTCCATCAGTGGGTACATACATACATTGTCTATTTTGTGCCAGCTTCTCTGCACTTATAGAGTATTTATACAGAGCGCACTCCCTTATGTGCCGCTCAGGCCCCCAAGGGGAAGAGTATTTCCAAGAATTACGGTACCCCCACCATCAGCACTCTAACTCGAGACGCGAAAACATTTCCGGCGTTCTCTTATATGCCGCTCTCGTTTGCGTATACTTTTGCACAGTATTCATATAGCAAAATCGGATGCGCGTTCAACGGTATATAAGGGAGCGCTAGAATTCTGTCCCATCTTGGCAAAGAAGTGGGGGCTGATGTTCGAGGATAGTTAGGGGAAGCGGCACATAACCGAGCGGCACATAAGGGAGTGCGCACTGTATTACGATGGCTGTCACAGAATTGATGTATCTCGTTGACACAGCCCCCGTACGAAACTTTTGACGCTACGAGGCAACTGACCCTGCGACAGGTTGCCCCTGCCCTAAGTCAGTGTTCACGAGCCGAAGGGATGTTAAATGATATCACCGTTTCGCGATCGATTCGACGAACCACTTTTACCGCAAACACCTGTACGCCTTTTTATATGCAATCTCAAGTTAGACATCAGATGATAGCATGCGGGTTGCATACAACAAGACACACAGATGTTCGCGGCAAGAGACAGTTGGTCAAATCGACAACGAGGTGGCAATGTTATTTCGCACCCCGTTGGCTCGAGAGCACTGACCTATGGCAAATGCACCTGTCGTAAGGTCAGTGCCCCTCGTGGCGTCAAATAGTGTTTATGGGAGCTGCGTCAACGAGGTACAACTGTGACGGATGTGACAATACAAACCATAAACGCGGAGAAGTGGTTGCAAAATTGAGAATGTCCTCATTTACGATGAAATATTCTACTTGTCTAATATATATTATACTGTTTTTTTTTTTTTTTTTTTTTTATAACACCGGCATCCCCAGTCATACTGATGTTATTGAATTGAGAAACTGAAGTCTTCATCTAAATCGCAGATAGATTCTACATACGACAGTATCGTTACAGCTTTGTACATGTTGGTGGTGGTAAACTAGCTAATGATCCGCCTGAGTTATGTATTAATAAAACTTTGTGACCGATTTTTATGCAATGAGATTTTGTACTTGTTCTATCTTTCAGCACTATTTCGATAACAATAATACATGTAAATTGTTCTAGAAAGAATTGCTGGCTGAAGCGATGTGAAACAGCATTAGGTCAGAGGCACCAAACTAGATTTCGAAAACCTTTGCGGGTAATAATTTGGTAGCTGTATGATATACCGATGGCTACATGCCTGACGGTATATCATATGAATTTTACCCAATGTCACAATAAAAATAGTATTAGTAGTGCGTTTTATTAATTGATTGATTGTTCTTATTGTGTCTCAGATAGGCAGCACAGCCCATTTATACTTTGCAATATAATCAGCACGTTCATTTAGAGAAATAACAACCCTCGGCAGTGATTCAAGTAGTGCATTTAATCTGCTATTGATAATACAATAAATATAAACTGATGAATGATATCTATGATTATGTTTTTCACTACTTTACAATCTTTTTGTTTTTCTTGGCATTGGTGGTTTGCAGGTACCTTATAGGGCTGTCTGTAATAGACACAATATCCAGCCCTAGCGTTTGCAGATCTTTGATAGCTGGCTTTTACATGCTTTCACACCCCCTAACCCCCGGCCAGCCGGACAAGTCGAAACACTGATCTGATAGTTACAATCTGTCGTAAGTTCAGAGACCCTCGTGGTGTCAAACAGTTCGCATGATGGTTGCGTAAATGAGATACAATCTCTGAGTCTTAACAGGTATCCCAATAAAAATATTCCGAACACAGAAAAGTTGGCACAAAATGAACAATATACTCATTGTCGAAGATTCTTCTTATCTTGTTATGAAATAATTAGGCTACATTCCTTCTTGGAGCTAAGCCAAAAAGAAGAAGAAGAAGTTATGAAATAAATTTATTGAATAATAGTGATAATATGAGAGATGTCTGTCTGTTACAATTGAATGCATTTCTCTCAGAGTCCAAACATCTCCGACCAGCACAGATTCCGTTCCAATTGCAACGAACGAGTATTTATGCAACTCAGTCTTCGTACAATTAGATATATGAGCTAGTGATTCGTTGTAACACGGATGTGATTTAGATTATGAAAACTTATATGCCAGAATTTAATGAAGTTAATAAAGAGACTCGATTAACTTTAATGTGTAACATATTTATTTTTAAGAAAATATTATAAATTGGATACGTTTTTTACAATTATCAATTGCTTTATTATTTGCCACTTTTCCTTCCCCCCGACTCGCTATTTTCATTACCAACCAACTCGAACCAAGTAGTAGCTGGCCACGTATGCATGTATACAGTTACTTTGACCCGCCAAAAATTTTAGCACACCTCGGCTCGAATGTGTTTTTGACACCAGGAGCATTTTTCGACTTCAAATTTGAAATATTCTGAATTGGACGATTTCATGGTCGAAAATCGTCCTGGTTTCAGGAAAACATCTGACCCGAGGAGGTGTACTTAAATTTTGGAGGGCTAAGGAGTAGTGTATCGATATACCCTGATGGGCCGATTCAACGAAATTGTCGTTGGAAATGTGTTGAGGTGATTGAAATATCGTTGATCATATATTGGTAAAACATTGTGGACGTTGGAATTGTATTGGACGCGAGTTCTTCGTTGGCCCGTCGTTGTCAGCGCGTTGGAGGACAACTATTGCCGCTTTGGGCGAGCGTTGGAAATCTGTTGGCTCACCAATATTAGATACAACGTTGGCCCGCCGTTGACAGCGCGTTGGAGGACAACTATCGCCGCATTGGGCGAGCGTTGGAAATCTGTTGGCTCACTAATATTAGATACCGCGTTGGCCCGTCGTTGACAGCGCGTTGGAAATCTGTTGCCAACGCTCCTAACAGGATTCCAACGCATTTTCAACGCACCTCCAACGCGTTTCCAACGCTCCCAACAGGTTTCCAACGCGTTTCCAACGCTCCCAACAGGTTTCCAACGCTTTTTCAACGCACCTCCAACGCGTTTCCAACGCTCCCAACAGGTTTCCAACAGGTTTCCAACGATATACCGGCCACGGAGCCGGTACCAACGCGTGTCCAACGCACCTCCGACGCGCTTCCAACGCACCTTCAACGTGTTTATAACGCTACCAACAGGTTTCCAATGAAAAAGTCGTTGGAAAAGAGTATTGGATTTGAAACAAATCAACTGATCTTCAACGTACTTCATCCGTTGACGTCCAATGATTTCTCAACGGGATATCAACGGTTGGAAATACGTTGAAAAATCGTTGAACTGGTCCATCAGGGTAGGCATGCATACGTTGCTTCATGCACGTCGCTTTATAGTTTATATGTACTACCTATTCTCATGGTTTAACAAATTTTAAGTCACAAAATACTCCTGGTATCAGGAGAACATCTGACCCGAGGAGGTGTGCTTAAATTTTTGGAGGGGGGAATGAGTAGTGTATCGATATAGGCATGCATACGCTGCTTCATGCACGTCGCTATATAGCTTGTTATACTAGCTATTGTGACCATTTGAGAAACTTAGTCGCAAAATACTCCTGGTATCAGGAGAACATCTGACCTGAGAAGGTGTGCTTAAATTTTTGGAGGGGGGAATGAGTAGTGTATCAATATAGGCATGCATACGCTGCTTCATGCACGTCGCTATATAGTTTATTTGTACTACCTATTCTCATGGCTTGAGAAATTTCGAGTCGAAGAATACTCCTGGTATCAGGGGAACATCTGACCCGAGGAGGTGTGCTTAAATTTTTGGAGGGGGGAATGAGTAGTGTATCGATATAGGCATGCATACGCTGCTTCATGCAGGTCGCTATATAGTTTGTTATACTAGCTATTTTGACCATTTGAGAAATTTTAAGTCGCAAAATACTCCTGGTATCAGGAGAACATCTGACCCGAGGAGGTGTGCTTAAATTTTTGGAGGGAGAAAGAACTAGTGTATCGATAGCTATGTAGTTTATTTGTACTACCTACTCTCATGGCTTGAGAAATTTCGAGTCGAAGAATACTCCTGGTATCAGGAGATCATCTGACCCGAGGAGGTGTGCTTAAATTTTTGGAGGGGGTAAGGAGTAATGTATCGATATAGGCATGCATACGTGTCTTCATGCACGTCTTTATATAATTAATTATTAGCTATTCTCGTAGTTTGAAAAATTTTGAGTCGAAAAATGCTCCTGGTAACAGGAGAACATCTGACCCAAGGAGGTGTGCTGAAATTTTTGGAGGGGGAAAGGAGTAGTGTGTCGATATAGGCATGCATATGTGTCTTCATGTCTTCTAGGGTAAGTCCGGTATAGTTGCCCCACGCTTGCAAGAAGTTCAATAGCAATTTTGAGTATTAAGTATATTGATACGTTCATTTTTTTTGCATGAAAATGGACATTGAAAGTTTAGAAAAGTATTATTCCCATGCAAGCGTCATTAATTTGCCATTACATAACAATGAAACATGAAGTTATAAACTATCGCGCTGGGGCAACTATACCGGACTTACCCTATATATATTTATTTATTAATACTAGCATTATTCAGAGTTAGAAAAATGTCAAGTCGAAAATTGTGCCTGGTTTCAGGAAAACATCTACCCCAGAAAGGTGAGCTGAAATTTCTGGCGGGAAAAAGTAACAGTGTAGAGGCTACACATCTCTGTATAATAGGTATACTCTTCTAGTGTTTTGCAACGTTAGAAAGATTTCAGGTAAAAAAATGCATCTACATTCATGCATTTTCCAAGATTCCGTATCAATATGAAAAAAAAAGTATTGATTCTAACGGAAAATGAATTGTTTTGAATTCGTTTTGATCTATAGTCTTCAAAAAATTGACTTGACTGATTCGCCTGAGCGTACTGCAATCGAAACGCACGCAGGTATAAAGAAGCAGAATTTTTTTGTTATTTGCTCTCTTCTACTTATGTATCGAAAATAGTTGTCATCGCCGCTTTGTTGACTAAGCTAGTCTATTTTTTTACGTTGTACAGTAACAATTCAAAACAATAACTGCCATTCATTAACAAAGTATATTTATTTTTATCAATATCCATAAAACCAACTATTCATTATTTACAATCTTTAAATTATTACTCGTATTAAAATATATTATTCCATATTTCGTAAGCACCAGATTAACTAGTATTATTCGTGATACGGCCCGCAACGTAGTTGTACCCACACATACATATACACATTGCTACAAAGAACGAGGAATAATGCGATTGGACACGAAACAGTACATTTTTACCACAAATATTTGTTCTTGATAATAATTATGGGGGAATCAATGGAAAGAAGCCTCGACAAATCATTAGTTTCGGTTCCAATCAATCACACAACGTACAAAAAAAAAAAGAAAAAAAGATTGTTAAAAACTCGGTGGTTTGACATAGATTATGTGTAATACAATTTGAAGTATGATTATGATATTATGATTAAATAATTTTAACAATTTAAACATCTCGCTTATATTATTATTATTACTGAGAATTCAATAAAGAGAGGACATCATTAATCGACAGAAAATAAAAATGAAAACTGAAAAGTATAAAAATCTGAAACGATTCAATTATATTAAACAAATAAAATAACATTTTCTTAACATTTGTTCTCATTTTATGTTAGCAGCTTATTTAAAAGGTCAAACTATTTCTCTATGTATCCCCTATATGTATTCTTAAAAATAAAGACGAATGGAATTTGAAAATTTTGCAGCAGACTGACAAGTTGGACAGCGCTTAGTGTTCTCTAGTGACATTGCCAGACATCTGCCACAGAATACATGCCCACAACGAGTCGCCATTGGTTCACGGCTAGCGGACAATGCCTCAAAACAGATAGCGCAGGTCATTATTTCTGGTATGCCGTTGAAGGAATTGTTGAAACAAGGCAGAGTTGTGGATTTAACTTCATTATTCACTTTTTTATCGTTGTTAATTGCATCGTTGCGTATTTCCACAATGGTTTCTTCCTCTACCCTCCGCCCATTTACAGGGTTGACGACAATATTTCTACAATGAGTGAATACAATTCAATTCAATTACAATTCGATTACAATTTTCGTATAAAAGATGCTTTTTTCTTCATCAGTCAGTTTCTTCTGTTATTGAACAATAATTAATGTATGATATGACTGAGATTCAATGAGGGAGTATTCTAGCTGCCCAACTACACTATATTGTGCAATTACCAATTGTGTATATTAATGCTAACGATAATATGAATCAATCCTAAACTCATAGAAATATTCCAAAAATTTCAGCCCAACTACTTCAAGCTTTTAAATATTTCCGGTCTCTGTGAGTATGTTGTGTTAAAATAAACAAGAAGAATGAAGTTTGGTAAGTCATAGTTTCTTATTATCTATCTCGTTACTGTTTCTGTACACATAACATTCTGAGAGGAAATTTCCTCCAGGAAATAAAACCTAATCATGAAATATACTTTGGATTGGAAATTTTAACTTACGAAACTGGGGCATTAGCTTGTGACTTTCGTCGTCGACTTTGGACACGAGGCACCACTTGTGTAAGGTCAATTACAGCTGATGCTGTTGAGCGTGTTGGGTAACGGCGTGACATTGTTTATTGAATAATTTTTGAAGATCTAAAAGTAAAAAAAAAAAAAAAAATGAAACAAAACTGATGTATATTAGATGTATGTGAATATGAATAATTTACCAAATTTTATCACGTGTGTGATTAAATCTCTTGAATTTATTACAGCTACTTTGTCTAACTGTTTTTTAACCGCAATTATAGTTAATTGTTATTAAAAAAAATTCATTATATATACATTTAGAGTAAGAAATTGAATTTATTACACGGATGAACGTACTTTGGCGACAGCCTACAGCGATTAAACTCACTCAAACAAAAACAAACAAACTTGACATTGACATGTGTCAGGAGTTCGTTGCTGGGGATATAGATAGAAGACTCGAAACAATGATGAATTTAAAAAATATATTACCTGTATGTATAGTACTTCGCCGGTAACGTAAAATCAAAGAACATGTGCCATAAAATATCGGCCACTTAGTTACAGATAAAAGATAACACAGTTGTATATTTATTGAACAACTAGAATTAGAATTCTAAGACAACGATGACTTGCGAAAAAAGAAATACCGGCACTTGTTGTTACTTGCACAATGCACGCGCTTTTGACAGCGTTTTCGAATGACGAACGGGGAACGGAACATTGTCGTAGACTACTAAGATCAAATATATGGATGTCATAAGGTTGCGTTGAGTCGTAGAAATGGGAAGGAGAGGTTGAGCACTGATTTGATTGATAGTGCGTTGAACAGTTCAGATCAGAAGCGGGGTATTTGAAAACGCTAATAATCAGGAAATAATGATTTTAGCTAGAATTTTAGTTTATACACATAAGAAATACGATCATAGAATGAAGAAGTAATACTATTACGATTATTATCATGATGCGGAAATTATTGATAGACTTTATTGGAATCATTTTACAATAATTTATAATTTTTTTTAGGCAAATACTACTATAATAGGTGTAGCGGAGTTAAATAATAATATCATTGTATAACTTATTCTAATTCTTATACTTATGAGTAGACATATCAGTTGCAGTTGAAATTAAATTTATGCGTCAATTTTTAAAAATTACTGTCTTACGTTCCGAACTTAACTATGAATAATTTGTAAAGTTTGAAAACTGGAAATGTTAGATTTATATATAAATTACTATCCGTTATATCTGATCAAACACATGCCTGTTAATAGTTATTATATCTATTAAACTATAAAACAAATTGGTTTACTTTTTCAGAATTTGCTGAATTTGCAAAATGAACTGAAAAACTCTGAAATAAAAAAGTTAAATTCGTTTTCATCCGAAGTCTTTAAAAAATTGACACAACCAATTTGTTTTAATTCATACTACAGTCACATTGCATTACATTACTGTAGCATACACAAGCAGCTTATTGTATAATATCTCGCAAATAAATTTTTGGTAACAATTTTTATTCATGTTAACATCCTAGATTTTATCCTACGATCTTAACGGGGTATTATATCTATAGTATCTATTGATACCGTTCAATCTGACTAAATATGTGGTATCAACAAATTCAACAAAGATTTCCAAATCTTTTGAATCTTCCTTGAAATTACGCCACACTAAGTCCTTTTTCCAATCAATAGAAAATCAGCAAACCCAGTTTAATAAAATGAATTATTCTACAATAGCTAATTATTATGGCAATAATATTAAATTTATGTCCATATAAGCTTTAATAATAATTTATATTTCATATCATATATATGCAACAGAATAATAAATAATATGTAATATCAATATATATTAGCAATAAATTATAGATTTTTACCGAAAAATGTTATATGAATAATATTCCGAAAATAAAATTGCCTCATTCAAATTTCACCCCACATTTTGGGCATTTGAAAAGTGTTTGACTGGTCAAACACTTGTAACAAACTATATGTCCACAGGGCAACAACGGTGATTTTTTTATATCTTTAATCTGAGCTTGACATGTTAAACATTTCTTACCATGAAACGACTTCTCAGATTTATTTTGAGATTTAAACATCTGTGTTTGAGCCTTGGGTATACGAGATTCCTTTGAAACAGCTGTTGACGAACGGCCAAATTGCTGGGACTTCAAATTTTTTGAAATTCCTGTAGTATTCGCGAATTTATCTGCCTTGATGTCCCGTTCCTGCGGGTCGGTCTTACCTCTCTTCCCATTTTCCTGGTACAGTTTTTTGTCCTTTACCAAAGGATTAGCTCCATTTTTTGTACTCTTCCCACACTTATCTGCAGTTTTCTTTCTCTTCTTGTCTTCCATTCGCTGAATTGGATCCGAATAAAATTCTCCTCTTGGCTTACGAATATTCCTAATTGGACTGTTAACAGAACTTGTTGACGATGTAGCCATCATCCCGGGTAACAACATCCTGGGATCATTGATCGCCGTTGATTTATAGGACGTTTTTGATCGAGGAAGTTTTTTTTTAGGCATGCAATCTGAAGATACAGATCCAATTGTTACAAAAAGAATAATTCAAATCTTATAAAAATTACGGAACATTTATCAGTTGCAGTGATAATTACTTCAGTCAAATTCTGAACAATGAAGACTTTTAATTTGAACAAGACGTCGAAGAAATTGAGTCGAGTATATTTCTATAAAATACAATAATACAATACCTTCGAATGGTGCAGGGGGCTGAGATCGAGGACAAGCAACGTCTCCCAGAGCTTTAGCGATTTGCATACAAGGCCCCAAGATCTGCATTGCTCCAATGAGATGCTGTCCAATTTCACCATAGACTTGTTGCGTTCTCTGTTCGTTCGAAGATTCTTGTGAAAACCAATTTTCAGGAGGTACCAACAGCCCACCACGACGTAACACGTCAAGAGCTTTAGATGTATCTTCTCGAATTGGAATTCCACCGATGGTAGACTGAATCCCAGCTCCGATTAGACTGCCGATTATACCACTGAACAGCCCGGTCATTTCTTCTCGCTTTTAACGTACCTTTAGTTAAGTTATTAACTAAAATTTTCCAAAGGCGAAAAATTAGATTGATCGATACAGCGCATCAATACTTGTTTGGATACTGTTACTACCCAGATAGCAAAGTTTCCGCAGGGTGCGCGCATGGGGAAGGCACGCGTGCCGATCTCTCCGCACGACGTGTCATCAGGTGATCACACAGCTGTGTCCGCATATGATTTACATGTGTATCGCACGACGTGCCGGTCGGACGCATAATGGCACGAAAAACCAAAAAACTTACGCAATTGTGAATACTCAGATCTACATTTTATAAATACATTCACATGTATCCATGAACAAGCAACACCAGTCGCGAAGAAAAATGTCATCCAATTTTTTCAACCTTACCGGGATTTGAACCCAAGTCCGCTCGCATACTCGATGTCACTAGCCGTACGCTCTACCGACTACGCCAAACTACCTGTTTGTAATGGGCTTCACATTTTCCTATTTCTCGAAACCTATGATCATGCCGTCGAATTCAGAGCTAATAGAGATTTAATTAAATACATTTTTTGTTCAACAACAATATAATAATTAACTCTGTACAATAATGATTTATTATAATCATTTTTCTAAATCAATCAGAATAAGAAAACTCTACAAAACAAATTTAAAATTCTAATCGCGACTCTTCATCAAAAATAAATCCTCATCACCTACATAAGATTAAATATTCTTGACTTTTTGTGAATCAAAATCCTCAACCACTAAAAAGTCTTTCGAGGCCGGGGATAATTTCATATACTACAATTTTATATAAATTCTTTATAATTCTATATAAATTCTAAATAATTGTGTATAAATTCTAAATAATTGTGTATAAATTCTATTATATAAATTCTATATAATTATATAAAATCTTTTTTTCGGCATAGGCATTGAAAAGTCACTTTATGACGCCTGAGATGGTCTATTCGATCTGGGAGGAATGACTTCGTGCTCGGCAAAAGTTAGAGTCACTCGGAGAGGTTCGGCAAACATTTTCATACGCACCATACTAAATATCAAGACGTTTCGTGACAATGTCTGATATGCCTTGCGGTTTCATTGTCCCATGATGTCGACCATGTCAATTTTTCATACATGCGTTTTTGCCTATGATTTTCACTGTGCTTGTTGTTGGAATGATTCTTACCACAATTTGGTTAGGAGAATATTATTTTTTTATTCGGTCAATCTACTGTAGAAAGTATCATGATATTTTATACTCACTATACCAATTTTCCGTACTATTTTATGAAAGACTGATACGACAATGTCAAACTTCGATATGTTGCGATAGTAATAATTCTAATTTTCACCCCGATTTCCGTACTTTCGAACATTGTTCCACTAAATTTCGATATTCTTTTACCATTAATTTACACAAAAAATCTAGTTCAGCGCATGCGCAAATTCAAATGTATTCAAAGTTATCGGGTAGGGGAAAGGTGGGTAGCCCCGGACAGCGGGTACCCCCGGTCATCTCAAGTTTTGGACACTCACGAACAAATAAATTTGAAAAATAAAATGCGAAAATGTGACCAAGATCGTTGCCGTAATTTTCACGTTTTATTTTTCAAATTTATTTGTTCGTGAGTGTCCAAAACTTGAGATGACCGGGGGTACCCGCTGTCCGGGGCTACCCACCTTTCCCCTATTTGAAAATTCGTTACAAATATTATGCGGGGCCAATCCTTGACGAAATCGAAATGGACACTGTCGTGTCCACTTTTTTGTAAAATTTTCTTTTCTGCAATAATTGTTTTTGCAATTTATTGTCCATCTATCAGTTTTACAGAGTCTTGTTCTGGCACTTTTTTTTTTTTAATGTCTATCAAACAAATAATCGAACAGCATTTTTTATAACATCAAACGAATGTTTCGAATATTGAAAAAAAAATAATAATTACGTAGCGTCACTCAGCATTTTGCGGGAGTAACAAATAAAAAAAAATACGAGCAAAAGTGAATACAAAACATTATTTCGCAAAAAAGGTTGAACAAAGTTTGCTCCTAATCTTGACAATTAGGTTTGATCTCGGAAAATATTTGTCACGAATTCTGAAACATCGAGTGAATCTTACGAACTGTTTTACGATTAACATGATATTGATCATTTCATACCGAATGATTGCACACTGACATCATTGTGCCCGCACGCGGTGCCGCGCACAACGGCGACACACGTGATTGAATGTCTTCGCACGCGTGATGTCTAGATGCGACTCATTACGCTCGCACATGTGTTGGCGCACTTCGTGCTAGCACGAATGGTGCGTCCTCGCCCGCACGACGTGATTCGCACGTTGTGATGGTTCCGTGCGTCGCACGATTGTTATCTGGGTATATAAATTCGACTTTTGATAATATTATTGTCAGCAGTATCATAGGTGCATACAGGCGTATTTATATTTTTCGAAAACTAGATTTCAGAAGTACCTACGCGACTCTTGGTGATGGAATAAATTTAATTTGCAGACTCAATGATCAATTCAGATCCGACCATGAGCACGGCGAATAGGAAACTGACAAATTCAGTCTACAGAATAACTTGAACGACAATAAATAGTTCAGGATAACATTAGGATGGCAAAAACTTTAAATCTCTCAGGCGCTGTATGATATTATTGTCTAATCTTCAGATGAGGAACTCTATATTGTATACACGTTACATATTAGGTATATACAACGATAAGGACGGATAGTGAGGCCTTTAAAATCTAGAACAAATGTTGATGTATTACAAGAAACGTTATATTGTATAAATAATTACATGCATGCAATGTCAAATCACCTATCACATCTCAGTCCACCTTTTCGACATTTCAAATTAGGTTTCTGACCGGTCGATTACCTCTGGCAAAATATATGTCGACAGGGCATCAACCCTGGCTTATATATATATATTTGTGTATCTTCTTACTTCGCGGTATCACCTTGTGACCGTTGACGAACAACAAAACAAACAGTCTTTCAAATCGTTTGATGTTCTTGCACTACATAATATAATCATCATTGTATATCACCTTTTTACTTTCTTCGTGTAATATAATCGCATAGGGTTTAATAATAGTGGGTTAAAAAATAATGCTTTTTATTTATTATACTCATTAATATGTTAATCAGTACAATCCAAAATATATTATTATTATTAGACTATTATTCAGTATTCTCCAATATTTCAACGCATTCTTAATCTTAAAATATTGTTTAAGCATATAGACATAAGTAGTATATATATATTATATTACGTATGGTTTAAATTTATAACAAATTTCAATATTTTGCAAGTACTAAATTGCAAAATAGATTTAAAAAATATCGTTCACAGTCTACTATAATAACTCAATATTCCGTATATCTAATATTATATCATATTGTATTCTGCAAGTTCAATATTATATATATATATATATATTATAAATTAATTTAATGCAGAAGGTTTGACAAACATATCACATATTCCGCGTGGGCCTATTAATATTTTTTAAACTTATCTAACTATAATATTTATTGTAACCGATTTAATGCAAAACATACTATATATATAGATAACATATTTGATTTAAAGTACTTGAATAATAATTTCACAGAATTTTTTGAAACCTAATGATATAAAGAACCACCATACTACAAATTCAAATCTTCAATATATTCTAAAAGTAAACTTTTCTCAATTCTCCGACATCCTTGCGACAAACAGGGCACAAGGCTTTCTTCTTTCTAGCAGCTTCACATACATTTTCAATGCATTTCTGACAAAATAAATGACCACATTGAGTAGCCATTTTAACATTACTAGATCTCAAAGATATAAGACTTTCTAAACAAATTGGACAGGTAAGTTTTAGCCCTATGCTACTAGGACGTGAACGACGATGTAGCTCTTGCAGACGAGGATGAGTTTTCCGTTGATCATTCGCGATACGAAGTCGTGCTGTTTGGCATTCCAGCAATATCAACCTTTGTTCTTCTATGAATTCGGGAGAATTCAACAAAGCTTCAAAACGTATGAAAAAAAATTCATCGTCAATAACAGCCGTGTGATTTCAAATCTTTACGGATAAAAAATATTCTTAGCTATTACTCAACGTTAATTAATTATTCAATAGGTATTTGTACGAAGTCTTTAGTATTTCGAATATTTTTAAAACGCTTATATCTACGTATAGATATTTGAGACGTATGTTACCTTGCATAGAAACACTGTTTCCACTGGTCATCGAGTCTCCAAAAATCGGATCTTCATCCTCTAAGATAGAATCTTCTAGGACTCTGTGATACGTAAATTGCTTCAATCGTGACATGATGTGCGAAGAATTAGCCGGAAACCTATTACCCTGAGTGATAGTGATTAGTTTTTAGTCAGAATATGACTTTTGATGCGTATTACACCCGAATAATGACAATTCTTATTCCGTTTCTATAAGAGACCTTAACCAGGTGTTTTGATTACTGATTACACTGTGCTGTTTCAATGTCAAGTACACTGTTATATATACCCAATGAGCTCGTCGATTTGTTTGAGTTTCATTGGTCCGTGATGTAAAGCTTCGTAAATTTGAAAATACGATTAAATACACATTTCGCATTGATTGTTATGAATTTAAAATACATACCTACATCCGAGGAGGAGAAATCACGTATTCATAATTTTAGTATTACCAAAGTATGAATTTTTTTTTTTTCGGCAATACTACAAGTGATTTCAATTTTCGAAATCCGTGTTATAAAAATAAGAAGAATTATATATCTGTTAAAAGAAATACTAATAGATAATTCTTATACTAAATATATATTTTACAATAAACAATATTACCCTATTAGTATATATAATATTTTAATTTATTATATTTCAAAATATTGTACATTATTCGTAAAATATACATTTTATTTGTTTGTAGCGGACGTATCATTAGGTATATACAATATCCAGAGTATAACGAATATTATGTAAAAAACATAGATGCATAATAATTAATACATATTCCGTGTTACCGACTACGTGATAAGAGGAACGGAAAGGATTTAATCTCAATTAAATTATCCTTTAATCTTATTAATTATTATTTCAAGAAATAAAGATAATACTTAGAATTTTTCTATTGATTGCTTATTTTTTTTTTTTTTTTTTCTTTTTTTTTTCAAATCACGTAATAATATTTATTTACGTAAAATTATATATCACGCTGGAGAGCTGCTATAGATTATATGCATCTATGTTAATACTGAATACTATATAAATAGCAAAAAATGTTACAGAATATCTACAATAATTTGTTTAAGAATATTTTCTTTTTTCTTCATATTTATAAATATCATTTAGAAACCTGAACCGCTAGTTAGGATATGTATTTTTTCTAGGATTTTTTTTTATATTTTAAAAATAGGCACTTATTTATAGCATATATAATCACATTTTGAATTTATGAATATTTCGTCTATAATAATGTAAAACTGCAATATTGTTAAAAATTTATTAAGAATTAATTATACCTAATATTAATAATAAGGCGTTTATTTTCGCCAGATTAAACGCAATTAGCTGTTGAATTCAAAGCCTGGCGATTTGGTTAATCATGGAAGAACTTAAAACTGCATTTTATATAATATAATATAATATTAAAAAGAAAGAAGAAAAAAAAAGAAGAAAAAACATTAAAGCGATTTAATATCTAATATAGGTATTATTAGTTAGGTGCTATTCTAGAAATTTAGTATGAGCAAGTCTATATAATGCAACTAGGTATATTCGAAAGTAGAATAAATATAATAATACGATAAGGCTAAAAATGGCTTTAAAATAATTTATTCTAACAATATTAAAAAGTAATTGACTATAATTCTAAACTTATTGATTATGAAAAATGTTATCAAGGCTTTAAAAGTTTTTTTTTTTTTATCTTATAGTGAAAATTGATTAATTAATTATCTGCATATATACGACGAATATTAAAATTTCATTAATTTTCTGATAAATTTCAGTTGTAAATATTCAAAAAACTTTTTACACACACGTATTGCTTTTGAACAGCGAATATTTAAAGATTTACATCTCTAGGTATGGTAATTTTTAAAAAAATTATTAGTTATTATTTTATAGGCACGGCATGGACGGGCTGTCTACTTTACTGTGCCACATAGTATACAGAAATATTGCTCAATTATTTCTATATTAACTATTATTAAATTTTGTTACCTTATGCTGGCTCAGCACAGATTTATAACTTCAACTTTATACCTATACTTCATAATAATTATTCTTAAACTTTTCTCTGACTTATCATTGTCCAAATTTACTCATATGTATAAATATATAACATGTCCTATGTTAGAAACAATCTGGGTATAAATTATTGCGCCTAGAAATCCTGAGAATTATGCAGCATCTATACATATACACATGTTTCCCTCTCTTTTCAAACTTTTTCTTTTTTTTTTTTATATTACAGCTTAATTCGAAATAAAAATTTCAATACTTTAGAGCAAGAGACGTGCTTACGTTATAGTGATCTCAAAGTAATAGACGTTTATTTTTTATTTTTTTCATAATATTGTTGTTGTTCTCTAAAAATATTTTTAGAGTAATTAAAAACTGGGAAAATAGTTTTATAACTCATGTAACTTATAATTAAGAATCGCTTTTGCTTTGACTACCTTTGCTGCGATTACGTAGGAGTGCGTCGGTCAAAGAATATGTACCTGGTTCAAAAACTGGCGGATATTCTAAGCCAGGATAATCTGGGGGTGGTGATGTTGGTGGCGGAATGTACGGCAATGTTGGAGGCGCCAAGGAATTTCTGTTAGAATTCGATGACCTTTTTTGAGTATGTCCTGTTGTTGGTATCGACTAGAATGATAAATTTCATATTTATATTACAAATTGTACGAATAGCAATATTCTTATGCACATTAGCGAAATTTTTAAACTTCCTAGCATTAGGGATGCAGTTTTAAAACAAAAAAATCTTAAATTCTAATGGAAAAATTGTAAGATTAAACAGATCTCAATTATCAAGTCTAACTCCGGGTGATTTAAAAATCAGGAGGTCTACCTTGGGGGTATTTGTCGTTGGCGTATCTGGACTCCAGTCGCTAACTGAGCTCGTTGAACTAAAGCTCTGACTAAGTGTATGGGATTGGCTTGTTCCGCTGAAAGAACTTAAAGACTGACTGATTCCACTATCTCCGGGGCTTTGACTTCCAGAACGATTGGGATTAGATTGATGTTGTTGGTTTGTACGTTTGTCTCGGAAAATAGCTCTGTGCAATCTCGGCGAACCTGAAAAGATAAACTATGTAAAACCGGGAAATACCTTGATTTACATTGGGTCGATAAAGAATGAGAAAAAAATGAGAAAAGATCAGTTTTCATTAATTTCAACTGAAATTCTATACCCAATAGTGTTTTTTGGTGATCTTTTGGCAAGTCCAAAGTGTTCGGCTTCTGTGGGCTTCTGCTTCCAAACAAGCTTTTGAATCTATTAGTTTTTTGAACGTGTTCGCTCTTGTCCAAGTGCATTTCGAAAGCTGGTCTCATACCGTCTTGTTCAAACGGTGAACTTGGTATTGGCGGAGGTTGATATTGGGCAACATTTTTCAATCTGTTTTTATCCGAACTTGAATTCTTTTTTTCATTTCTTCTCAATGAATCCATCCAATGTTTGTCCGGCGTAGAATTATCGCGTCTTCTATCTATAAGGTTGAAACTACCTTTACGTGTTACAGCTGCTTCTTTTCTAGCACGTTGTAAAGTTTCCGATGTAACAGGCGATGCCAGGTCACCACTTGACCCAGAATATCCTGAAACAGTTTATTTTTTTTTTTGTATCACAATAACGAATAGCTAGAATATTATAAAGATAAATCCGTACTAAGAAATGGTAAGATCGTTCAATAGAATTTCAAAATCTCGATTGAAATCTATCAACAAAGACTACCTTCATTTCTGATGAGCCTCTTGGGAGCTGAATGTATACCGGCGAGTATTTCATTGGAATCGGACACCCTTCTGTTATAATTGTCGCTAATTTTCGAGCCGTATTTAAAATCTTGTTTCAAAGAACTCCTTGGCCCATACATATGTGCATTTTGTCCATAAATAGCATCCATCTGTCTGTTATTGGAGCCGCGAATTATGTCTTGCCTATTGCGAAACGGTGAATTTGATTCTATCACACTCGGTAAATTCTGAGCATACAATGGGTCGTTGTGACTATTAGGATAGTAAACCACACCCTCCTGGGGTCTAGACTTGTGTGAATGACTATCAGGCTGTTTTCTATAACTGTATGCCGGCTGTGAGTGCTTATTTTTGCAAACAGGAGTTTCGTTCGAATATTCATTAACTCGATTCTGGGCGTAAGGTTCTTCGCTAGTATGACTTTGGGTATGATTTTCATCAATATTTCTAGTAAGTCCATAAGAAGTACCGCTACTATTAGATGATGTTTCATCCCAGTTTCTTGAATGCCCATATATAACTCCATTTGTTGGTAAAACATCATCAAAATTCCTTGTTTGACCATATATAACTCCGTTGTTTGATGATATGTCGTTAAAGTTTCTATGCTGTATATGTACATGATCACCGATCAGCAAAGTAACGTGAGGAGAGACCGATCTGTTCCCTAATTCTTGACGACGATCTTCTTCTTGATGAGCCAGCATAAACTGTTCTAACGTAACGAAACCCTGTAGATCATCAGGCCTCCTACTCCGACTGCTATGCGATCTATGCGTAGAATTTTTCAACAATAGTATTTAAAGTATAAACTTTCTGTTTCAAAGAAATTAGTCAATTGTAATAATTCATCGTGGTTTCATCTACCTGAAAATAAATCCTTTATTTGTGCATTATTTAGGTAATCAGCTTACTAAACATCCCAGTTCACATCGTATCACAATGATGTACATCAGTTAATTAATATACTACAATCTATGCAGAGTTAGTTAGTTGCCTAATTAAGTATTTCTATATTAATGATGAGTTGTTCATTATTTTTATACCCAAAAGAAAAAAAGTTTCATGTACCTAATAGTCTTAAGCAACTAAAATCCATTGATACCATAAAAGCTGCAAAGCTAATAAGATTTTATCCTGTGGTTGGGATATTCCACAAGTTTTTTTTTTTTTTTTTTTTTATGACTACAGTAAAAGTTTTTCGAAGCTTTAATTCATGCAGTAAATTAAGTTACTCCTCAAACTTACCTATCAGGTATTAAATATTAATTGTGAAACTCGTTAATGACATGCAAAGATTGTTTTATAATATGGTTTACGATTATTGAAATAATTATATATCACATATAATATTTGATCGTTAAATAAAACAATCTTTATCTTTTGGAGTCTTTTGTGGGTCAAACGTGCACAATATGTTGAACATACAAAATGAATACACGTTTAATTCATTGACGATTTAATAATTTATTACAACAGGCTGGACATGTTTGTAACATTATTATTGTCTTAACTACGATTTGTTTTTTTTTTGTTTTTTTTTGTTTTGTTTTTAATAAGAATCCTATTGTAAAATTAAGGTTTGTTAATACTGAGATAGCACCGCAAAACCATGCTGTTTGTTTATAGTGTGTTGTTGTTAAATTCATAAGAAAAGAAACTATAGGCAATATTATTAGAGGACAAGCCGTGACACACACCTTTCTCTTCATCATCAAAGAAATTTTTTTACTGATTTTCATTACCTGTCTGATGTTCGTCGATAATCACCCATGTCATGACTACTTGGCACATCAGTTGCACTGTGAGACGAACTCAATCCATAAAACGTGCTACCAGCTACGGTCACTTGCAAATCCGGAGAATGTGGAATCAGATCTTGCTTTCTGTAAATACATAACGTCGATCATCAAAACTTTGTTCATGAATGAAAACGATCAAAAACCAGAGGATATTGACTTTCAAACATTCCGACTAATTCTTAAAAAAAATTGAAAAATTGAAAAATCTTTCCCATCGCATGATATTTTTACCTATTAGGTGTTGATGTGGGCAGAACTCGTCTGTAACTTCTAAATTGAGCAGTTGGTACAGGTACATTTTGATTTCTTGCTCCGAGAAATCTCAAGTACTTTCTATCGAGGCTGGCGCCCCCCATCTCTTGTTCTTTGAAGCCAGATTCTTTTTTGCCAAGTTTTTTCAATGAACCGAACTTCTTTTCCAAGTTCGGTTTATCGGGTGTTGAACCGCCTTTGATTTTGGCTTTATTTTCACCGTCGCTCTCGTCTGTTTCGCTAAACAAAGCGCTTGTTTGACCGTGACTTTCAGCTCCTAATGTTGCCTTGTTTATTGCATCCAACCAAACCACTAGAACATCGTCTGTGTCAGCGGCGAAGTAGAACACAGTCCCTGTGTGGTAAACTTTGAAAGCGTATTTTCTAGACTTTACTTCTGTTGCTTGAGATGCGGTAAACCCTGTCAGAGCTATTAAACAATCTGCTTTCACACTCTCCTGGGTTTTAAACCTGAAATCATCAAATGGCAGAAATTATTAGAAAAAATTCACTACGGAACAAAAATAAACGTAGGTATTCTAATTTTATACCTGTATAAAGATGAACCCTTCAGAACAAACCACGCTCGTGCCCAAGCACCTCCGGCCCCTCTACTTCGATGCGTCAACCATCCTTCCAGATCTCCTAATCCAACATCTTTGACAGACACGTTTCTTCTCTCTGTCAATGAAAATAAGAATTATGTAATTTATAGGAATATGTTAACTCCCAGGCTCGATGTTGAAATACTTACTAGCTAGTAGCAAGTTCCTTTTTCGACTACTTCGAGGACTCGATCCAGAAGCTTTACTAGAACTTGCATGTAATCCCATACTACGAGCGACCATCATAGCTCTATTTACAACACCCTTTTCTGAGCTTTTATCTTTTTCTAATGTCCGTGGTTTTGATTCAGGTGTGTGCAATTGCCTCGAACATCCAACACCGTCGGGTGAATCCATGTTCCTTGATGTGTTGTGTTCCATTCTATGTTGCTCCATTAATATCGGGTTTGATGTACTATATTTATCAGATGTTGTTTCACAGCCTTCGAATAAACTCTTCTCTTCCTTGAATTGTCCCTCATAAATTTCTGAGTAACCATAAGGATCCGTTAACAACGTTGGCTTGTAATCTCCGAGTGGAGTACTCGGCTCGTCGATAAAATCTGTTGACTTTTCAACAAAGTCGCTATACGTTTCGATAGATTCATTTCTTTGATAACCATCTGAGTTATCGACTTTAGATTGATTATCAAGAAACGATTCTGACTTCTTTAAATCTCGTCTAACACTGGGTCTATCCGAAGGTATCGGTCTTTCTTGCACCTCCGGAGAGTTAGAGATGTTCGTTAAATTCAACGGCGCTGGTTTAGAGAAATATTTTCGTGGCGGTGGTTCGGGAGGTGTTGATCTCTGCTTTGGATCAGGTTTAGTTTGTGCTATTTTAGAGACATCTGGATGTTGCCTAGTTTGCACATTGTTACTTTGTATACTAGTTACAGAACTTTGTCTTTCCAAAACTTGTGTATTACTGTTGCAAGAATGTTCGTGAGTTTTGTTAGTTTCAAGAGAAGAATTATGTGCGTTAAAATTGTGCAAATTCTCAGCGCTTCTAGCTTTAACTTGTACCAATTTGGTGTGTGCTATCAAAGCGTGATTTATAGTTTCTAAAATATCTCCAAAATTTTTGATAGTCGTATCTCCTTCGCTACTGCTACCTACATTTTCATTATAACTGCTTGTGGACTCGGATTTTTCTACGCTACTTTCATGACTCGACGTCTCATAACTATTTTGGGAATTGTTATTAGTATGTAGATCTACGATATCTTTATTCTTGTGCTTCTTATCGTCTAATAAATAACTTTCCTTAATTGTTTCGTTATCTTTTGTTAATTCAGCGATATTTTGAATACTTCCAATATTGCTTTGGTAATCTTCGATACTACTTCTATAATCAACGTCGTTTATTTTGATATGTACAATGCCTCTAGTTATATCTATTCTTTCAGGCACTCTGGAAATATTCGATTTCCCATCCACGTCAACGTTTCGTATATTTTTTTCAATGTTATTGATTTTTTTAGCAACATTGCCAACGCTTTCAGTTTCATAATTTGTCAAATTTTCACCTGTGTTATATAATTTTTTAATATCGTTATCAATCATTCCATCATTTGTAAAAGATTCAGTCTTATTCAAACTACAACTAGAGGCATTTGAAGTTAAGCTCAATTTCGAATGACTTTCAATGGTGGCCAATTTACGTTCCACAAAATCATTCTCAGTCAAATCATACGCAGGTGTGCTATAACTCTTGTCCAACTTGCCTCGTTCTTTATGATGAGCGCTTGGTTCGCCAATTTTAACATCTTGTAAAATACTAGAGGTAGTTTTATTATTATTTGATTCATTTGAAGGCACTTGAGTATCACTTGTATTAGAGCTAACGTTAAATTCCACATCCATAAGTCTATTTTCCGAATAAACAGTATTGGTTTCAAAAGAAATGCTCTTTTCTGAATTCATTTTCGGCTTTGAATTATGATTCAATTTTTCTTTATCATCGGCATGGGTATTATCAACTTCCTCTGACTTATCCTGAAACTGTACTTTTCTCTCATCCGCTTGACCCTCCAATCTTTTTTTTCGTTTGCCTTGTTCTATACCCAAACAAGTTTGTGGTCTTATATTCGAAGGGACGGTATCTAGTCCGTGAGCACAAGAGGCAGCCTTGTCCCTAAGTTGAAAAGTTGTGTTATGCTCCTCTTTTAGTTCTCTCCAAAATTGCTCAATGTCTACGCCATGTTTTGTTGTTGGACTAGCACCAGTTATGGTAGCACGTCTTTGTACCAAATTTCTTGGCTTTGAAGAGTACAAACGATTTGAAGAAGGCGGTTCAACTTCACTGTCTGAATCGCTGCTATCAGATGGCAGCGTGTCTAAGGTGGTAACTGTGTCTAAAATGCTCGCAGGTTCAGGGCTGGGTATCTTTGGTATGTGCCTATTGAGATTCACGAAAATTGATACATATTAGAATTAGAACAAGAAGCACACAAGCGTGAGATTCAAGAATCGTAATCGAATAGCTGAAATAATATTTACCTAGGTAACGGCATTGTGAAATCTGGTATTGTTAATAACTCTGGTCTTGGCGACGGTAGATTATGCTGCCATCGGGTGGTATAAGTTGTTTTTTTATTGCTCGGTAGTCTGTAGGGTTTTATATATATCTGACCATAGACCTTAGTGTGTCTTGGTCTTCGTTTTAAGGTCAGTAAAACTTCGGCAGGACTTTCGCGGAATAGTTCCAAAACGTTTTTCCTTTCCCAGCCAACAACGGTTTGATAATTTACCTGAAAATTGTATTAAATGTTTAATATTTCGTGATTTGTAAGATGAAAATAAATAATACATACGATAACGTTAGTTAATATACCTGAACAATTTCATCGCCTTCTTCCATTTTACCACACTGATGAGCGGCAGAGCCAAATTTTATTTCAGCTATTTGATGAGCGCCGTGAAAAGATGGTAATATGTAAAAGCCCTGAATAGAAAAGTATTGCATTGTTAAATATTATTGAAAAAATGTTGACGAGTCAATAAAATTGTGTCTAATTGAAGAGGTATAAATATTATAAATAAGGAAAAAAAAAAAAAAAAATTCTGGTTGTTCTTATATTATGTTGATTGTAAGTATACAATAATAACACAACAATAAGGTGGTGGTGGTTTGAAATCTTAAATACACACACAAACTTTATATTCTTATAGAAAATTGAGTGTGTGTATATAATGAGTGTTATCTCCAAGGGAAATGACAATCTTACTGGCATTTATGTCTTATCTAAAAAGGATGTGGCAACTAGTAGGTATTCCTTAGTTTGAAATTTATTCATAATAACAACAAGCATCGTATCGTCAGAACTCCATACATCCAGTAATAGAATAAAGAACATATATTTCATCGAGTATAATATAATGAAATGATAGAAAATGAATTTGAATGAATAAACCTTTGAAGACTAGATAGTATTAATGAAATATTGTTTATAATTTGTATATAATTATCTCACCAGATCATCTCCTGGTCTTTTTTTCAACGTAGCTAAATCGAGACTAGCGGGTTGTAAGATCATGGGATCGGCAACATCTTGTATAATGTAATCGGCCAATTTAGCAAGTTGCCCACAAGTAGTTCTTATCTCCTCAATGGGTCTTTCTGCGAATCTATCACGTTGTGCGCAAGTTGCCATTTCGATAGACAGTTTCAATAATTCAGCTTTTTTATCATTATATTCAAGTTGTCCGCTAAACGGTGATCGATCTAGCCAACAGACCAAAGGCTTGACAGCTGTAACGACGGAAGCTACGTCGGATAAAGTTTGTGTTGTGACAGGTTTGGAGTCAGTTTGTCGTGACAATTCATTATGCAGACTGTGCGCTTGACAAGATAATCGTAAGGCGAGTAGTTGCAAATTTTCACGATCTAATTCGTAGTGAAAATTTCTGAGATATTCTACAGCTTCGAGAATAATTTCTTGATGTCCAAGTTTCACAACTCCAAGATGTTCCAAATCTTCTGGTCTAAGATTTAACAATTGTTGACCATTCACACCGTGGTTCATAAAACTATGAACGTACGGTAATACGGAATTGTCTAAACCTGTAGGATGAAAATATAAGGAGAAAATAGTTCGACATGTAACATTAAAGAATCTTAAATTTTTCTTCATTTTTTATTTATTTTTCATAATGACTAATGATGCGTTCTACTGCATGTGCATGTGCATGTTTGTAAAATGATCGTATGAATGAATGTTTAATAATGACGTTGTAACAAAGGCTATAAGATAAGAAGAGGGAATAACAAATAAACGTCAATCACGTTCGTCCGCGTTCTATAAATAAATAATCTGAATATGTGTGTGTGTTGTGTATGTGGATATAGGTTCCATCAATGGGTTACGCAATTAGTCATAGTGAATGAACGAAATGATACTTAAACTTCAATGCAGTTTATACGTAATAAAGTATGACTTGTATATGAGGGAGGGAGGGGTTAAGGGGGTGAAGTAGAGGGACGGGGCAGGGGGAGGGAGGCGTATACAGGAAATGGATTTTCGTATGTAAAATTAGTATGAAATAAAAGGTTGTTTGTTATAAAAGAAGAAATTTTCTATATTATCTTATTTTATCACCATTTATACTATATTATTATTATAAAATGATTATAAATATCACGTACCTTTTAGCCACTCACACACCTGATCTGTCTTCCATTCAGCAACATTGACATACGCCATGGTTCACTATTCATCTCTAACTAAAGATTTGTCCAACTCTGAAGATCTCACGATCCCCCAAAAATTTTATACATATAACATATATATTACATCGTCGCGCCACGAATAGTGGAAGGCAGAGGTTACCTGTTGTATTTCAACGATTTTCAACCATGTTAGTTTAGTTTAACTAATTCCTGTGCGGGGCGCTACGATAACATTTCTTTAGTTCTGGGCTACGTTCCGAAACCTTACTCTAGTGATCCGAGTATACTCAGAGACGTTCCAAAACCCACAGTCGCTGTTCAGTCATACTAATGATACTGAAAATGGCATATTCAAGCATACTCTAGAGTACAATTTGTGCACCCAACTCAACAATGCGAATGTTATACTGTCTTGCGCAATGGGATTTGCGCAACTTTATACAGACTGAAAGGGGGGTAACTGGGGGTAACGCGTACCTCCCTCGCTGAGATGGGTAGAAAACTATACTCCAGAGTACGCTCGTAGTGCACTTTCTAGATTTTGGAACGACATCTACGTCATTACTAAATAGTAACTCTGAATTTCGGAACGATTTGTAGCATGCTCAGATCACAACTTCAAGTTAAAGAGTCTTTTACATCTCAAAGCTGTCGTTAATTAATTAATTCATTAATCCATTAATGATTTATCGCTTTAACAGCATGTAGTTGACCAAAGCTGTCGTTCAAAAACCAGATAATAACTTATTACTCTAACCAAGCTCTCCTCAAGCTCTTGCTAGACTCGTACTCTTACTACGTAGTAAGTTTTGGAACACACCCCTGCAAGTATCACAAGATGGCGTACTATGATCCGAGCGCGGGAATTTAACAACGATTTGAATATATATTATATACGGAAATTTTTTGATAACTTGAAAATAAAAGTCTTCAATGATAAGAGAAGATTCTTTAAAATTGTAATATGAACGAGGTAGTATATTTAGTTTATATAGTTTTATATAATTTAATATAACGATATAGTAATTTTCGAAGCTACAGAACGCCAAAAAAATGTCTTTTCTACAAACTGTAATAAATAAAATGTTGTCTTTGAAAATCTGTACATTTTAAACGAATACTTACTACTACTACTACTACATTTCTTCTTTTTATATATATATATATATATATATATATATATATATATATATATTTGGAGGAGTTCTGGCCTATGGGAGCATCGAAATTCGAATATGACCGAATCACAGTAAATGATATTTTTTACGTTTACATTAGATAGATGATTTTCGAATTTCAACTAAATGTTTAACAATTGGTTCAGTCAGTTATTAAAAACCAATAATGGTTAAAGTTTTGAAGTAATTTTTGTATCAAAGTTTTTACAGATAGTCTATGCACTAAGTTAATTACAGTAAAACGATAAAATCTATACGTAAAAGATACTCGTGATTAAATCAAGAGAAAATACTTATTGTTATGAATTATTTCATACTATGGTTTTCACAATTTCTAGTAATTTACATTTTGTATTAGACTTTGGTAGTCAGATCGAGCGTTGTTTAATCCTGACTAAATCTTCACACCACGTCAAAGTTCTGCAATCTAGAAAAAAGGAGAATTCAATAATTTTACAATATTGTATATTCAAACGAATGCTAATCGCTTAAAATCTCAAAAACATAATTTCATGTTTTACAATCATTCGATTGTAACTCAGCTTATCAATGTAATAAATAAGTATTAACGTTTCTTTTCACCTTCTCATAGATCTTCTGCAGATTATTCCAGCAGCGCAAATTGCATACTTAACTGAAGAAGTACACTGACTTTAAAACGCAGTTGAGATCGAAGGCACCTTGTTTTGGGACTTGTCTTAAAACTTTATTCAGCTTCAATTTTGTCATCTCAGTGACCGAACCATCATCACACAACTCACTGAAATGATCAAAATAAATTCTAGATTTACTATTTGTTCAATATACTATGTATTTAACACAATTCATTTAGTGATTTTTCGGCTGAAGCATGCAGCTCCGTGGCGAAAACTGCACTTATTTATATTAATAAACTGAAATCATTGCAATGCTATGCTAATACAGGATGAAAATATGCGAACCTTTCTTTATAACTGAACTTTTCAGTGAGAAATTTCGAAAGATCTTCCAGAATTGGTTCGGAGTGGAGAGCAACAAATTCTTCGCGACATATCTGAAATAATTAATTATTTTTACAATGTATAAACGATTTATCATACATAATGAGTCATTCGAATTATTGAAAATATACATGAAATGATTGTTTCAATACTTTAAGTATTCCAGTCTGCATATTCAAATATACCTTGTTCATTGCAGGAACGGTACAGGCATGAGTCCAGAAGCAGTCATGGACAGAGACAAATGTGAGTCCAGCATGTTCGCAATGAAGACTAGTTAGCATCATATGACTAGAATCTAGCGAATGTATAAAATTCGGTGGGAAAGCATTTTTCTGTTTCATCACGTTTGGTCTTCTGCAATAAATATTCATAATGAAAAGTTTCTGTCGTTACGCTATAAATATGTAGATAATTATTTGAATAAAACAAACTTCACTGATACATATTATATCAATGAGAGATTAATTCGATTCTGGAAATAAGTAACTGAAATTCTATTAATCAGTTATCCAACATACTCAAACGAGTCCATTGCGAAATGTTGAGCTGGTTTAGATCCGTTGATATGTTTAATGCTTCTGTTATACGGTTGTACAACGGGAAGTCCCAGCGGTGTAATCCATTCCATATTCTGTGCACAGACAAGGGCAACAAGTCGAGCACAGTCGGTCAACCAATCTTGAATTAGCTTTGTGCTAGTAAACATTTCCGTAAGACTTTGAAACGTTTTGCTAACTAAATAATGACTTCCTTGCCACAGATATACTTCGGGGAATTCAATTTCTGTAAAATATTCATTGAATTACAGTTAAATGTGTTAAAAATAGTCATTCGATCAAGAAAATTAAGTGTGGGAAACATCGCTCTCAAACATTAGAATCAGATAATCAATCTATTGAAAAATGCGGATTACAATAGTGAAATGAGTCTAATTCACCTTTTAATTGTCTGGCGATTTGAAGCCTGGCACCAAATCGTGTTACGCCATAGACGGTGGTCATTACAGTTTGTTTGATAACTTTTCTTTTGATTAACCCATCTAAAGCTTCAGCTATTTTCACACCATTATTTGCATCCTTTATTCTCTCTTTTTCTACCTGCAGGAATCAAAATTTTTTAATTTGGAAATAATAATCTAAGATGCAATATAATATGTGAGGATGAATTATTACCAGAGCAACAATAGAGCTGTAGACATCCTGGGGTTTAGGAGATGGAGTGAGATTAACACTTTCAGCTCCCTGTTGGTCTCTGCCAAGTGCTGCATAATGTTGTAGGCCGTTGCAACTACCGTCTTGATGTATGGGAAACTGACTAACATACTCTGATGGATTCGGGGATTTCAAAGCTTTGGCAATTTCATAACAAGCAGCCAACGTTTGCCATGGCTCCTCCGATTCTTGCCACCACTTTTCACCCTGGAATTAAATAAATGAGATACCTAATTGTTTTAGAAAAATAACAGACAAATCTTGAATATTAATAAAGAGCAAATCAATTTTTTAGAGATTATAAGTTGGATTAATGGATAATGAGTATTCAGTTCATCCAAATCAGGGAAACTCACAGTTAATGGATTTTCTGCACTATCCAAAATTTTGGGTAGCATTTCGTTCGCATATTTAAGACGCTCGCTATTAGCTTCTCGTTTTTTAAGACCTGTTAAATTAATAATGTGAATCTTAAGCCAGTCAAGCCCATCCGGTCCCAGTGGTTTTCCTAAAGCAAATACCATCAGGGAACGTGCCAGGTCAGAACCCAAATGATTTACATGTGGAGGGATTGGATACACGCGACCTCTGAAATCCATACTATGTGGCAGCCAAAACACTTGGTCTTTGTACTATAACAGAATGAAAAGTCCAGTTACACATTAACAGTTATTAAATATCATATGAATTACATTTAAATATATTGTATGAATATATCCTTTGGTACTTTACTAAGCATCAATATTTTAAATAAAAGTGGCGATAGACTTTGAATATTTGAATAAACCAGAAGTTTATTTGTTCAATTAGCTTACCCACATCAAAATAACTTACATGATTAGCTAAAGACAGCCTATAAAGAGCTTCGCACCATAGCGAGTACATATCTGCTCTATTTTTTCTTTCTTTAAGCCTGGCTTTTGCAACAGCATTTCTGTCTTCGCTAGAAGCATTGAAATCAATCTGTACAGGTGCTAAGGCATGAGACTGTGGTTCTGGTATATCCAAATGTTTAGCACCTCCGGTTTGAAATATCTAAAAAGAATTAACGAATGAAATATATTCGAGGTATAAATATAATGAATGTTTGATGAAAATGCTGTCTATCTTGAAATACAATTTATTCTCATGAAATCATTATCGTCTATAGTAAACATCCATAAACTCTCACCTTTAAAGCTATTTCCAGAACAGGATTATTCACCTTCCAAGGTATACTGCCTAGTTGATTCAAACTATCTAAAACTGGGTATAATTGTTGCGGAGGCACATTATCAAGTCTTTCCCATTGTTGGACCTAAATAAGGAATGAATATTATTAGCTTGAGCACCAGGATATATATTGAGTTTAAAATCATCAAATTCATATAAAAATTCACAACTTACAGCCTGGTAAGATAATCTAATGATTTTTGCATCTGATATCAGGTAACCACCGTTGTGAATGGTATACCAAGGTACTGGTGGGCTTATCGAAGGTAGTTGCGCAGGTTCAAAAACTAATGTTTCTAGCTGAGCATCTCTGTATATTCGTGCTAAAGCTGGATGAGGTTTTACCTGAATAAATAAAATTCTTTATACTCGTTTGAAAGTAACATAAGTTGGAAATATTCCCTCGAGTTAGAAACGTGAAATGAAATATGTTTGCTAACTGCTTAGCCAGTATTTTGTCATATTTTTACAATCTAGGTAATAACAAATGAGAAAATGTATTTAGAAGCTTTGAAGCAGCTTGTCGATATGCAAATTGTAAAGTTGTTTGTAGGACTCTAAGATATCAGATCAAAGACAGAAGTAAACTGCTAGTATAAAATGGTTTATACAATGAATGAATCAATTAATTGATTAAATAATTAACTATTGCGATTGAATAATTACTTCCAATAAAAAGGACCTATAGAAGAAATTAAGAACAATTAAAATTGTCAGATGAATGGCGAGTCGGTAATAAATAAAAGTGATAATCCATATTGAGATACGAAAGAACATACAACATAAAAAGAATAGCGAAGGGTTGATGAATTGGCTTACCTCTTGTGTGATTAGGTATCGATTATTTCTGAATACAGGATAAAATGCTGGCAATAATCTTTCAGTTTTGCTATTTAACTTTATAGAATTAACGTCAATTCTAATATCTCGCATGATGATGTTGTACAAAAATCTACCAATACTTAATAATATAGTAGTTGGCCATTGCGTTACTTCTTTGTCTACGGTAGGGCCTTTGTGACTTTCTTCATGGAGAAGATTTTGCCATATAGAACGAGAATTCATTCCCTCATATCCATTCAAATAACGATCACAGTACTTTTCGTACATTCCTGATATTTTGTCACGCACTCCGTTCTTCTTTTTCAGCTCTATCTAATAAGGTAATGAAAACAAGTTAAAATTACTCATAGTATGTCGAGTAATCAGATATGTAAATCATCAATTTAAAAATTCATCCTAAGTTTTCGTCAGTATTTTTGGGAAAATCTTTTTTACCTGATATCTGTGAAATATCTTTAAACCAAGTTGTCGAGTAAGAGTATTCAGCGAAGGACTAAAAGTCTCTGAACCAGTAGCTAATGATCTAATTTCGTTTGAAATAGCATCGATGTAATGATGCTCGTTTAGAATCTTCATATAAGGATATATGTTTATTGATCTCTGCAACTGACTTCCGTTACTATATTGTAGTTTCAAAACAGCGATATCTCTTCTGAGAGCCTCGGCTATAACATTTTTCCACACTCTCTCACTTTGGATAACTTTTTCCCTCTGTTCAAATGAAAGCAAAGAATTACGACACAAAGAATTAATACACAAAGGCTGTTAGATTAAAGTTAAGGACAATTTTTCTTTTACATTAAATAGCTAAGAAATCTATCTGTAATATTTGAATGCGCCCAATATCAGGTGCATAAAAAATTCCTGATTATCAATCGAATGATTTTTTGGTCGATAAAAGCAAACGCAATTAACAAATGAACGAAATAAAGCTTACACAGTGTAAAACTATAGGCGTAAGTTCAGCATTTGCTGCAATACTTTTCACTTTTATTTGACCCAGCGATTCCAAGTCCATTTGACGTCTGCTCAATTCAGCCAATTCCGAAGATGTGAATAGTCCTTGTGCTGGGGAAGTTGCCTTGCTTTGAGTGGTTGATATTTTATGTAAAAGATGGTTATTGTAAGATGTATCTGGTGGCATATATACCACTTTAAAATCTGGGTCTATAATACGTATTCCTCTTTTAGTCATTTCACGCTGGTCGTAGACAAACGCTGATTTGTTTAAAATATCATTGAAACTAATACCATGCGCAGTCATTTCTGATAGAATAGAGTTCAGGAAGTCTGAAAAGTAAAAATATTCGTTGATTCATCGGAGAGAAGAACAATTCAACTGGCGCTAAGACTAAGACTAATAAAATTTCAATAAATATGATAACTTTGAAAATTAATGATATTTAATATAAATCGATGAAAATTGTAGACCAGCTAGTTTTATTTTAAACAAAGCTTATCCCTCAATAACAGTTTGTTCATACGATATGAAAAGAGGATTATTTACTTCTGTTATCTTGCATGTTTCCCAGACGTCCAACACACTCAAAAACAGCAGCATAAGTTTGTGGATTAGGTTTGATTGAATCCTTAGTTATGATATTCAAAATTTCTCTGATTTTGTTCAGGTTGCCAAACGAGGCAAAACCATGTAACACAGTGTTGTATAAGACTACATCGGTAACCTTTGGTGAATGTCTCATTAGATTTCCTCGATTTCTATAGTATAATAAAGTAGATAAAGCCTGAGATGTCATTCCGCAGCTGACGCACACATCTATATAAGAATGCAGATTGCGTTTAAGACTCTCTTGTCTACCCTGACGTTCAAGCTCTTCGTATTTTACTTTCGCAACAGATTCTTTGCGTTTTGCATTCAGAGCAGTTTTCGATTGTCTGTCGGCCTTCCTATAAAATCAAAAGATTTTTTAGTTATAATTTAAATCACGTTCTTTCGCAAATATATTATACAACCAAATGTCGTCAGCTACCTCTTGGCTGCAGTCGAAGGTATAGCTAGAGAATCAAGACAATTTTCATCCATCAATTCTTGGGGAACATTTCCTAAATCATTTAAAACAGATGCATTTTTGACCAGCGTTGTGTGATCTGATGATCCTAATACCATAACGTCCTCTTGAATTGATGTTTCATCCTCTGGTAGATTGGCTTGATTTCCAGAATTGTAGGAATTTAATTCAAGAATTGAATTCACTTCTTCCTGTTGAACAAAACAAAGAAATTATCATCTATTCTATCTCAGAAAGTATTCAGACATTATTGAAACTGAGATTTAATGAGGAAGAAGAGACAATTTTTTTTTCCTTTATATAAAAAGCAATCATATATTTTTACCAACTGATATGAGAACTATGGATTCTAAAAGATTTAGCTTCAAGAATTTGTACAATTTTTAGTGACTCTGTATTTTTTTGAATTTATTTCTTTGTTAAATACTAATAAAGTAATTAATCTACATTATGATTTTATATTAACAATATAATCAGTACATCAAAAGCAGCCTGTTCGATGTCCAGCTTGCTACCGACTCCAAATTTCTCTTGATTTGGGAGTTTGTTCGCCTGCTGAATCTTATGCAGTTGATCCAAACTGATTTCTGGTTGATTAGCAAATGTTGAGAATCCGGCAGCATTTGATTTCTTTATTTTAGCTTTTGTATTCGTTGTTGTCTCATCGGATACTGCGTATAAAAAAATCTCATAAATATTTGGACTATTTTAATTCCGTTTTAATAATATTATCTCAATTCTAAGTACCGCAGCACAGCCTTCGGATTTTCCCACTTGAATAAAACAAGATTTGTGAAATTTGGTGATCGATTGTCTTTTTCTCCCTATCGCAGTATAGTTTCGAAAAATTTCAAACTTGGTAAACTCCTTACCTGTAGTAGTAGGTATCTTTTAAAAATTCGCCAGATTTTCAACGATATCATTTTCGAAGTTACAGCGTACCAAAAAAAATTTGTCGTTAAAAATCTGTAAATTTTACACGGATACTTTACACCTACTACTTTAGGTAAGAAGTGTGCGTTGATGCGATAGAAAGTGAAGATCAACCCCAATGTACTAAAAATCGTGTTATTTATATGGAAAATTTCAAAAGCTTTAGGGAAGTGATTAGAATTGAGATAGGAACCTGGGATTTTGACTAAATTATTTTTGCATATATTTCAAGACATTCTGGCCCATGGGTGCACTGAAATTCAAATATGACGAAATTAAGAACCCCAATTCGAAACTAAGAAGAAAATATCAAAAATCTGAATGAACGAGTAAAAACAAAACGAGTGCTAGAATGTAGAATGTAGACAACACTATAGTCATTAAATGTTTTCGATGATTTCGAACAATATTATATTCGAGTTTACGTAGAAAATACTAGAAGATAGGAAAGCCGACTAACACCGGATTGTGGTGGAAATAAAAATTGATTATAAATTGAAAGTGACTTGAAGATTTGCTGATATATTTGAACAGTATATTCTAAGGGTATTTAAATGAAGAATGTAACTATTCACAGAATAGTTATACCTAGATACTAAAATACTAAAAATAAATACATACATTTAATTCGATTGAAATGATTAAAACTGCAGAAAGAACAAACTTGAGTGGTTTGTTGTAGATTAATATGTGATGTCGCGAGTTGTAGATTCTGAACAGGCAACGAGTACCGTCTTAAAAGTCTGTACATTTTGTCGATATCAATACTTCTTACTCATATTAATACACAAGTTATAAGTTGAAATTATAAACTATAGCAGACCGTTACCAAACCGAAAGCACAACACGTGAACCAACCATTTTGGACACGAACTAATCGGCTATCAGAGAAAGGCGGAACATCGATACCGACGGAGTGTTATTAGATAATGTTGCCGATGTTCACCGAGCCATGTGCGCGGCACCCATATCACTTGAGGAAGCTAATTTTTTATGCGATCAGGAGTCATTTTGGAAATTTCTGTGAAATTCTTACTGATATTATCAGTATATTATCACTATTAGACATTTTTTTCAAAAGAATCTGTAGGTTCCTCGAGAAAAAGGGACTACGTGGTTTACAGCAACCCTCGTGTTGGGTTGGTATTGTAGGAAACTATAATGATGACAGCATGTCGGGCCGCTTGAATACCGCAGCTTTTGAAACTATGGTTTCCGACCAGTGTTGGGCAGATTTGTAATTAATTAATTACAAATTACAAATTACAATTGTAATTTTCAATTGAAAGTCGAATCAATTACAAATTACAATTTACAATTACAATTACAAATTACAATTGTAATTTGTAATTGAAAGTCGAATCAATTACAATTGTATCATATTACAATTGTAATTTGTAATTGAAAGTCGAATCAATTACAAATTACAAATGTAATTGAAATGTTTTTTCGAATCAATTACAAATTACCAATGTAATTGAAATGTTTTTCGTATTCAATTGCAAATTAAAAATGTAATTGAAATGTCTTTCGTAATCAATTACAAATTACAAATGTAATTGAAACGTTTTTCCGAATCAATTACAAATTACAAATGTAATTGACACCTTTTTTCGGATCAATTACAACTTTTAAATGTTGTAACTTTTAATTGATTCGAAAAACTGTTTCAATTACATTCGTAATTTGTAATTGATTCGAAAAAACATTTCAATTACATTTGTATTTTGTAATCGATTCGAAAAAACGTGTCAATTACATTTATAATTTGTAATTAATTCGGAAAAAGGTGTCAATTACATTTGTAATTTGTAATTGATTCGAAAAAACATTTCAATTACATTTGTATTTTGTAATTGATTCGAAAAAAGATGTCAATTACATTTGTAATTTGTAATTGATTCGAAAAAACATTTTAATTACATTTGTATTTTGTAATTGATTCGAAAAAAGATGTCAATTACATTTGTAATTTGTAATTGATTCGAAGAAACATTTCAATTACAATTGTAATTTGTAATTGAGTTGACTTTCAATTACAAATTACAATTGTAATTTGTAATTGATTAGACTTCCAATTACAAATTACAATTGTAATTTGTAATTGATTGACTTTCAATTACAAATTACAATTGTAATTTGTAATTGATTCGACTTTCAATTACAAATTACAATTGTAATTTGTAATTAAAATGTAATTAATTACAAATGTAATTAGATGCTGCCCAACACTGTTTTCGACTACGCTTTAAGGGGATATGAAAGGTGAATTATACACCTCGAATTTTTAGCAGCCCGTTTCCCAGCTAAAACACATCCGATCGATGTGAAATTGATATCAGTGACACAGAAGAAGTGCACGGAGGGCATGATGCTCTTGGATTTACTAAAAGCGAAAATAAAATGTACAGTTTTCTATCAAAATTGAACTTCACACACAGCGTGTTGAAAAATAATGAATTATAGTCAGAATTAGTAAGAGCAACGGCTATTTTACGCCGGTTACCGCATAGGTACTGGCGTAACCGATTTTGCCTTCTCTGATCTTATTTTTCATGATTTTGCGAATGTGTTCGAATGCTTATCCATTTATTGGGGTAATTTCGCCTTGCATGCTTCAATAGCTGAAGGTTTCAAGATTCGAAACGATACTAGACATTTATTTGTATGTTCCAACTGGGGGGTAGTAGATCAGGTTTTGTGTTGCTTTGCAAATTTTCATGGATGGACATGAAACAATGCCATGAATGGACCAGTAATCTATAATGGCAGATAGTCAATAATAATTGAAAAAAAAAAGAATAGGTAAATACAGAAAGATTTTTACCTAGTTTTCAATGAATCTAGGTATAAGATATTGTTTTGTTATGCACAGACGTGTGAAATCAAAGAATTTTATTTTATACTTTCAAACTGATATCCAAGATTAGATAACGTACTAATATAAATGCGATTTCGTATGATATAACTTTTAAGACTGCAATGTTTACATAAAGATCTGATTGAAGAGAGATTGAACTGATTTTAAATGCAAAGAATACAAAATCGGTTTTGCTGAGTTGACAATTACCGATAAATTTTTCTACATGTGAAGGTTTTGTAGAAAAGGTTTCAATGAAAAGATCCACCATTGATTTTTCATGTCTGACATGAAAATGTACTTTTTATGATCAATTTTGCTTAGGGGGTCCATCGATAGCAACCTTACCCTACCTACTCGACGTGTTAAAAAATGATATATTTGATGTTTGTAAGCAATATGACCTCGGTGATTGAGCAAACGTTTAATATAGTAGTTTGTATAACTTCAAGTTTCAATTCTGCGAATTGTTTTGCCAAAGACAAGTCAACCGGCAATGCCGGTTATCTCAAATATTAAATACGATAGTGATATACGAAGACATTTACTCTTCTTCTACTCGATTTCTTGAAAGTCGAAATCAGTGGTTTTACCCAAGGATCAAGACACAGCATCCAGTTCATCTTACAGAGTTGAAGCCTACAGAACGCTCTAGTAATTGCTTCTACAAGCGAATATATCTCTATATTGTTCTTTTCTCACCACCAATGTAAGTGTTAACCAACCCATTGATACAACACATAATTATTCGAATATTTGAACTCTCCGAACAATTGGTAACAACCAAAGCGAATTATTTCACGGACCGCGAATTTTCAAATATCTGCGTCTAGGTCTGCTCGATCATGACGAATCGCTATTGTTTATTATACAAATAGTTGGAATGTGATTGTCACGTTATTTCATTGGCTTTTCTTTAAATTTGATTTATAATGAAATAGATGAATGTGATTGTTCGTAATTCCTGTGAAGAAATTTTGAAAAAATGCAATACCCGAATGTGTAGATCAATTGAAAAACTTACGTATAAACTATTTTGAGTTTTGAATTCAAAGAATTACGATCTTTTTTTTTTTCCTCCTTTTTTTATACACTCCGTCAATGTAGCTTATCAGACATAAATACTTTAATCGGAACAGCTTCTAGTAAACAGGAAAAAGATTATACATATTAATTGAAGGAATGATTTAAAATTGAACGGTAGTTCAACGAATTTCATACTAGATACATGAAAAAAAATAATAGAGAAATGCACAAATTTTTTGTGATACAAAACATTATATGGGTAATTCTCATTTTGTAGGTCGAAAATTGATGATTTCGTGAAAACGTCTTTTCATTATAAATTATGGTAGATTTTTCAAGTTTAGGTCTTACTCTATAAGAAAAAAATAGTCGCTGGGCTAAAAAAAAGAAAAAAAAATTTTTTTTTTTTTTAAATTGAAAAAAAAATTTTCAAAAATTTTCAAAAATTACAAAAAAATAAGCATTCAATAAAGCCATACTCATATATTGTAAAATTGTCACTTTTATTGGTCAATGGTCATATCCGTGGATAGATTTTTTATCCACGGAGCCATGGAAGTGACTCCACGGAAGTGACATTTAATGTATTAGAATTTAAAAAACATGATCTCTAAATCAGACATGTAGTTAATGACTTGGCATTGTGTTTATCGTGCAAAAACGCAATTCAATCACATATTCAAAGTTTGATTAATGAAAATTACATCCCTAAAACAGCTGCCACGAAAGTGACAGTTATGCTCGACGAGTTGTGAGAATAAAAATTCAAGTCAAATTTTCTTCTTGTGATTATGACGTCAATATAAATTGACCATTGGCTTAAGATGGCGGGTCAGTACTGTGTCTATAGCCATTTGGGTTAGGTCCCCCGCCCAATATTTTTTCAAATAAGACGGGTATGACATAGGTCCATGGAAGTGACAAAAAAATTGATCACAAACTTTGATATGACGGTTCATATTAAAATCTGTGTAACTTTAGGCATTATATTGTTTTATTTAATGATTTATTCATCGTAGTTGATATTGGCTCACTTTTGAAGTGAATATTATGATGAAATAAAGACTTTTGATTTTTTTCTTCACGAAAGCGGGGAAGTTACGCCCATGGAAGTGACATTTTTGATGCTTTGACGCTTAATAAAAAATTAACTGTGAGGCTTATTTACATAAATTTAGCTTAAGAGGATAGTATTTCACCTATATTTTACTAAAATAAATAACCAATCCTATAATTAAGTACTAAAGTGTAAAAAATGGGGTGCACGCAGATTTTTGTCGAAAATGAGAATTACCCATATAGAGAGTCAAATTCAAAGGAACAAATAAAATAAATAACCCAGCATAGATGACCCCAGCATAAATGAAACCAGCGGTGTTAACAAAAAAGCTCTGCTTTTTTGCAAGAGGCACAATCGTAGGCTTATGATGATGATGATGATGATGATGATTTTTTTTTTATACTGACATTCTTCCAATAGTTTATTTTACTGCCCGTAGACAATTCTGATAAAATACTGCAATATTTCAATTACTAATGAATGATAAAGCATTGCAATAGTTTAATTAGCAACGAATAAGATCGCGAACGAAATTCGGTTATTTAGGATATAAAATTGGAAACCAGTTCACGTTTGTAATTTCCACAGGGGACACAAACTCTGAAAGTTTCGTGGATCATCTTCACCAAACACTTGATTTTCCCCCTTAATTTCGTTCGAATCGGTCAAGTGGTTTTCTCGCAATTCAGGATACAAACAAACTTTCGGCGTACACATGCACATACATACATGTTGGAAAATGCTAGAAAATGATTGTGTGAGTGATGAAACGGATTTCTGAGTTGAAGAGAATTGTTTTTTTCGGTCCCACGTTTTTCGCGATGACGAATCTAATAGGCACTCCGCTATTTGCGATCGTGCCTAAAAATGAAGATTTGATATAAAAACCACTAAATCATAATCAAATATCATGTATAATTGAGGGGATGGGCGGAATAACGGTATAACTCGGAAAACATAGTTTTGAGATAAATGAGAAAAACGTAAGAAACTACGATAAACGGAACATATCCTGATATAATTCAACATAGCATGGTAGTACATAATAATGCTTCTGATTATATAAATAGAACCACAAAAAGTTCAAACCCTTCACAATGAACGAATAATTAAATTTTCGAGTTATACCGTTCTTCCAGATAACAAGGCTGTTTTTCACTCATCTCACATTTTATTTACACAAAAAAAATTTAACAATGAGTACAAACAGTTTAGAAACTGTTTATAGCTGGGGCATTCCATGCCAAATCGACCTGGTCCTGACCCTCGACCTCCCATATCTGGTCCGCGATTTTTGTATCATTCTTCTGATTCTGGATAGCAATCGAATTTTTATTCTGATTTTTCAAAATAAATTTGAGCGCGTCGTGAATTTTCAAAGTTTTTTTTGGCCACACCTTGATGGCCGTAATCGGAAAAACTGGAATATTTCTAAAAAATTTTGTGTCAGAAATGAAAATTTTTAATCAAAATTCATAATGCTTGGACTGTCGCTTCAATGCATTTTTTTTTTCGGCTTTTTTCGAAGAAAAAAAAATTTGACAAAATATAAACGGTGATCAATACACCGTGGACTGCTGCTTGAATATTTCGAACGATAGCCGAGGATTCTTGGAAATTTTTTCAGATTTTTTTAAACATATTTGTATCTCAGGAATATCAACATGAAATTATGATTAAAAAACTAAAAAAACAGGTTGGAGCAAAAACCCCGACATCAGGAATCTTGGTTCAAAAATTTTCATCTCTGACAAAATTTTCGAGCATTTTTCCAGATTTTTCGACGACGGCCATAGAGGTGTTGGAAAAAATCTTTGAAAATTCATAACGCGCTCAAATTTACTTTGAAAAATCTGGAAAAAATTCTGATTATTCAGAGTCAGAAGAATGATACAAAAAATCGCCGACCAGATATGAGAGGTCGAGGGTCAGGACCAGCTCGATTTGGCATGGAATGTCCCAGCTTTATCGCTTTCTCTAATTCTACTTCACGTATTAACAGTTCAGTCCCGAATTTTGCAGATGATTCTCCGAATATATTTTTCTGATTAACACAGCTGCACTCAGAACAAGGTTTTGTTGACACAACCAAAATTTTGGTTATTATACGGTCAAAGAAATTTTTTTGTCCAGTCAACCAAAATTTTGTTGATACTACTAAATTTTTTGTTGATACTACTAAATTTGTTGTTAACACAGCAAAATTTTGGTTGACTAAACAAAAAATTTTTTTTTGACCGTATAATAACCGAATTTTGATTGTTTCACCAAGACCTTTTTCTCAGTGTGCGCTTCGTTTGGCCCAATTTTATCAGAGTGCGGAGGTCATCTATTTTTGCCGATGATAAACCTGTTGAGGCAACGTCCGAGATCTTTTGGTAATTTCGGCGCTATTAAAAATACGTTCCCATACCCGAAATGTTTCGCGCTCCGAGTGATCATCCAAAGGCATCACTCCGATGTTTCTATCTCATTTCATCTAAATATTTGGAATAACGGAATAACTCGAGCTATACCGTTCTTCCGTAAGAGCTGTTTAATTTAACCCTTCAATATTCAACCCATTTTCATCAAATAAATACCTAATGTAGATCTATGGTCACTGATCATTTTTATGCAATCTCCGGAAAAACGGTATAACCCGACTTATACCGTTATTCCGCCCATCCCCTCAATTGATTCCATTTATATTTATTTTAATCTCAATTTGCTAAAAATGTATTCATTTCGTTGGGACTATTCACAAATGCCTAAAAAAATATCGGTCAATTTCAAAAGTACGATGAAAAACAAAAGAAAAGTGTAAAAAAAAAAACGACATCTTCTTTTTATTCGGGCCCTTTCGGAAATAGTTAGTGCTTAATATGAAAAAAATTGTCCCCAAAGCTCAGCTATGTTGCTTGAACACAGAATTAGCGCATTTGAAAATAAGATTTCCCATGTATTTCAAATCTCAAAATTTGTTTATCTTAGTTTTATCTGTATAACTCTCTTTATTCAACTCCAAATCCTAATCTTTGACGTAGCAGAGAGTGTTGATATATTGATAGAGTCCCTAATTAAATTTCTTAGTACATGATAATACTCGGCCGTATTGCGAAGATTATCCGTGGTGACAGAGTCCTCTCTCATCCACAGGGCTGGTATGCATCTGGAAAACCTGGAAAAGTCAGGGAATTCCGAAAAAATGGCTGAAATTTCATCTTGTTAGCATAATTGGCGTATTGATTGAGATCTGCATTTGACCAAAAATTTGTTATTTCAAATACCTATATAATTATACAGTCATTACCGATATTATCCTTTCTTCCATATCCTGCTGCAGACTGTTATGAGTATATAGATGATGATATAGAATATATTCAAAAATGTATATTAAACGAAATGTTCTAAAAAATATGCAATTTTTCGAACGCGTATGAACATGAACACAACTGGAAGATTGATATTTTAGGACTGGAATACCTGGAAAAGTCAGGGAATTTTAGATTTCAGAAAGCGTACCAACCCTGATTATCTATACACTAGCTTATTAAATTGATCATATACTAAAGTTGAAAGTCCGATTCGTTGAATCACAATAAGAATAATGCAATTGAGAATGAAATAATACGTTATTTTAGATGTGTGAGAACGGTTCTCACCCACATCAAATATACTTGGAAGATCTTATGAATTTGATGATTATTACATTACAAATACCTAATTAGATCACTCGTTTAGTTTCAATTTTCAGATTCCATTGAAGTCTGAAAAATACTACCGAATATGTGGTTTGCGTCGTCAGGAATACTAGTGATGTTTCTTTGTATGAACCCAACGCCTTCAGAAGCCTTTTTGTATGTATAGTTGATCCTATTAATTGAGAATATGAAAACTACATTTTTCCTGGTACGGATTGAGTCTTCAATTCATCATTATGCACTCATTACATGCAGATATCTTTTCTACTACATTCTTTTTTATTGTAGGAAAATAAATATGAAAATCAATCAGATGCATAGCTTCAAGTTTTTTTTTTTTTTTTTTTATAGCCTAGACTATATTTAAACTCTTGATGTGGTATTAATCTTTTCCTAATCAGCAATATTATGCATTGATTTCACCAGCGCTGGATTTTCACTAGGGGCACGCGGGACCAGTGCCCAGGGCGGCGAATTTTCAGGGGCGGCAAACTTTGAAACGTGAGAAAATTTTTTTTTTTCGCGTTATGGAAAATTCTTTGAAAAGTGTGATCATGTTAAAAACATTCATAAATTAAAATGAATGAAATACTTTTTCTCATTATTATAAGAATGTGGCAAAAATTATGAACACTGCAGTTTTTCTTGCAAAATTGTGAAACAAGCTTCCAGTTTCTAGAATTTTACACACATTTTCAGTAAAGAAAATAAGAGGGTTTCTTCGTCAAACGGGCCACCCATTAAATTTGAGGTCTTCAAAAATTCGAAAGAGAAATGTTGTTGGCATGAAATTTCTCTGTTTTTTTCTCAGCTTTTCGATAATATTAGAATAAAAGAATTCCGACTCATTTAATCCGCATTTATGAAAAAAAAAAAAAAAAACGTAAAATGTGCCTTTTCCTAATTTGGACAGTTTTTTTTTTTTTTTTTCGTTTAAAAAAAATCTAAAAAAACTATATTCAAAATCGAGTTTTTGAAAAAAAAAAAAAAAAATGGAAGTGAAGGAGAGGAATCATCGTTCTGATGATTATTTTTTTTCGGGGAGAGAATTGAAGTCGCCACTCCACATTTTTTTGCCAAAGAACGCTAATATGAATTTCATTTTTCAGACATTTTTTTAAACGAAAAAAAAAAATGTCCAAATTAGGACAAGGCACATTTTTCAATGCTTTTTTTTTTATAAAAGGGGTTTAAATGGGCCGGAATTTTTTTCTATCAATTTTACCGAAAAGCTGAGAAAAAAACAAAGAAATTTCATCCCAAGTGTTCTCTCCTTCCCCAAGTTATCGCACTACGTGAAAATTATTGAGTATAAAAATATTTCTGGAATGCAATGACCAAAAAATCTGAAAAAATTAAAAAATTTGTTTTTCATCCTCAATAACATGTACGAATTATTACGGAATGTTCGAAGACCTCAAATTAAATGGGTGGCCCCGTTTGACGAAGAAACCAAGAAGAAACCCTCATAAGTTGCGTGTCTAATGGCAAAAGGTCGTAAGCGCCTAAGAAAAAATTTGTTTTGTTGGTGGCAAAATCTTTTTTCATACAATATCACATCTTTTGGGCATATCCGCAAAAAAAATTTTTTTTTGGCGCTTACGACCTTATGCCATTAGACACGCGATTAGTATCTTGTTATTCACAATTTTTGAAAGTTTTTGTTTTGATTTTCTTTATTTGAAAATTGTATACCGAACCTTTACCTATTTTATGTAGGCTTTAGGTAATGGGGCGGCATTTTTCACGGTGCCCCAGGGCGGCACCCTGGGTAAATCCGGCCCTGGATTTCACAGCATCCAGAATATCAGAAATGTTAAAAGAATCTACTGTATCAAATAGGGAGAGTTCATATTTTTTTTCAAACTTTCTTAGTTTTTGGGCAAGGGTTGAAAATGCTTTAAACAGCCTGACACAAGAAATACGAGGCAGCAGTCGAACCTTAAACAGTTACCACCAGCAAGAGCATTACTTGAATGAGAATTTGAAAAGATCTGTTGAAGATTTGTCCAGGAAAGTATCCATGGTAGACAGATTCGAGGCGCGCTTCTCACACATTGAAATTCAATTATCTAAATTGGATCAGCTCATCTCGCAGGTAAGCTTGAAGCTTTTGCAACAGTGAAGATTGTTGACAGTCATTTTAAATTCAATCCAATTTAAATTTGAACAATTAAAAATTATAAAAAATGTTTCCTCAAACATTCATTTACAATAATTCACGTGCCGAGACTACTCAGTATAGTACATTATGCCTGAAAATAATACATCCTAAATGTCTGACTTAATAATCCCCTGATTCTGATGAATTGGAAAATAATCTCTGGAGATCAAACCACCAGAGTTTGAAAAGCAAAGTATGAGCATAGAGATTAGGTACATGAATTCGTGAAGAATAATGAAAGATAGTTGTTAGCAGTTGCATTAGCCTGCCATTGATTCAGTATTTCTTCCCCGCGAGTTGGTTCCCTACTGCATTTAATAGAAAATCGAGTCCATCAAATTCTATTGATAGAAATATCGGGAGTTTTACAGAGTTTTCACATCGTTTGGTCTTTGCCAATGGTAACGATTCTCTCAGGTGTTTGAATTTGAATGTGTAAAACTGCTAAGCCACTCAAGTTTGAAATGAGATAGTTACCATTATGCGTCTTGGTCGTAATATTTTCTTCCTGCCATACTCTAGATCAATGCAATGGAAACAAGACTGAATCTGAAGACTGAGAGTTTGATAGGAGCCTCGGAGAGTCGTATGACAACACAGCTGAAGAATATCAAAGCTACAGTCACTGAAATTAGCCAACGTGTAGAGCCAACTGAACCAACCCCAACCACGGCATCTGTATCAGCGCCAGACACCATATCCGATCCAGACCCTATAGGAACAAATTGCATAGGAATTTTTGCACGAATTGGGTCCGGGCTGAGTAATACGGCTATTAAGAATGGAGGCGAGGCTGCCACACGAGCTGAGAAACTACAGACCGTATTTACCGAAGTACAGCTTTTTTGGGTGTACATTTATTAGTGACTTTCAAGTAAATAGATTCATCGTATGAACATGCATTAGGTGAACTGCATTCGACGGAAAATCAATTTCATTTTATTGACAAAAATATCAGGAGTCTGTAGGCCAAGTAATTCTCGATCACGTATGTAATGGCAATTTGATATTCGCTATTTTTTCTACACAGGTACAAGATATCACTAGTAGACTTGGAAGCATCGAAAGTTATCTTGAAAGAGCTGAAAAGACCGCCAATGAAGCCGAAGAAAAACCTAAAAGACCAATAGTTGACGTTGGGGCAATTTGCAAAGAGCAAACCAAGGCACTCGGGAAAGTAACAGAACTTGTAGAAGATACACTGAATCGTATCCAAGTTTTACCAACGTAAGGACGATATACAGCTTCTATTTCATCCCATGTTATATTTTAGCGAACAGTAACAGTAGGCTTTGAAAAGTCAATAATCTTGTCTACATTTCAAAAGTATAATACAAAGCAATTATGGGACACATAATCAATTTCTTTCAAGGACATTCGAGGTTCAGTTACTGCATAATGAGACACAGGCAGCTTTACAAGAAACTAAACATTCTCTACAAAGTACAGTCGACGATGGAATTAATCGGATAATTAATAGCGTGGGCGAACATAATAATGAAACAAAAGACACTATTGAAAATTTGAGGTAAGGAAGAATGGATTGAAATATTTTTCACAAAAAAAGTATTAAGCTTCTTTGAGTATTATATTGGAATAATGTTTGAACTGAAGAACGTGTTGACAATTAATAGCCAGTAGTAATAAAATTAATCTAAATCATAGTGTACTCAGAGTATTTAAAAAAGTAACAATGTTTTCGAGAAACAGATTGTAAAATGGCATTATTTGATATTATAACAGAACAGATCTGGCTACGACTGCAGGGAATGTGAATCAGACATTACGTCAACTTGAAAGCGGACGAAAAGTAATGGTTTCAACAGCAGATGATGTTATTACTTTGAAGAAAAGACTTGAATATGGAATCAGTGGGATTACTACGAATGTTGATGATTTGAGAAAAAGCCATGATGCAGGAAATAAAAATTTGAACGATAAAATTGACAAAATTTCGAATGATATTATAGACAATCATAGGAAAGAGCTAAAAAATTTGACATCCAAAACGGACGAAGGATTGAAGCAGGTAACTTAATATATCATAAGTCGGCTACATATCTTTCAATTTCGAGATGACGTTCCTGTCCTGCGAAAGCTTTAACAACTTTGATCTCGAATTTATTTCAGATTTGGAGACAGATAGGAGTTCTGTACCAAAAGATGGATACCAATGGCGAAGCACTAGACAATCTTTATAAGCAGAATGAAATTTGTGTTAACGGTACAATTCCTGCCATCGTTGGTTTGAGAGTCGAGGTACTCTACCACACCTTTGATACCAATTATTGTAAAAACGCAAAGAAGATTATTGTTGTACAAGTTTCTTCAAAAACTATCTAGTTTATCCGCAATTCTCATTATCTATATCTATTCGATTACAGCCCCGAAGTGAAACAATGTCTCGCAATATGTAGAATAGGGTGATCCTTAAATACCAACTTGAGGACTGAAGTATGACAACCTTCAGACAAAAATCATAAAAAAATTGTCCCTAAATATTAGATTTTTATTGAAAAATTCCAACAGGTGCCTAAAGAGGCCTGAAGTTTTTACTTATTTTCTTTTTTCTTTTCAATTTCCCTGCATTCGTCGTGAAATTTTACTTTAGAAATAACCTTCAGAACATAGAAAAAATCCCATCGTAAGGGTGCTAATCGAAAATTCTAATATTTTCGTGTAAAATTGTGCGAAAAAAATCAGGCTCAGGGGTTACCATCATGGACAGATCGACGGAAAGAATTTTCTTGATTTTTCTCTAGATAATGGTATTTTTTTAAACAAAATTGACCCAACAATCGACTGTCGAGAAGAAAAATCGAAATATTCCACGTTATTTGAATGAAAAATTTCTGACCTCTTTAGGTACCTGTTAGAATTTTTTTTTTAATCTAATATTTGAAGACAATTTTTATTTTTTTTTATTTTTCATCTGAAGGTTGCCATGCTTCACTCCTCAAGTTGGCATTTAAGGACCACCCTAATGTACAACTACACAATGCATTACAAAATGTGAAACTCGTTCTTCCTAATAATTTATGTGCTCATTCATAGGTAGCAGTCATGCAGTCACACGTGAACGGAACGGAAAGCAATTTGAACTATTTATTGCAACAGCGTTCCTTGATGACCCAGGAATTCGATAGAATTAAAAGTAACTTGAGGAATGTATTGAGCGACATTAAATCTTCGGTCAAAGAAATACAAGAGAAGACTGAAGACCTGAAACATTTCGGAAGCCAACAGAACCCTCCTGATTCCAATGAGGAATCTAATACTAAATCAAATCAAATGGAACCCTTCGGTACAGTGGCGGCACAGTAGACTTATATCTTGACGCATCTCTTATGATAAGATAACACCTTTGTTAAAAGCTCCAACAGTATGTATAGTAGAGATGAAATTGTACGGGAAGAAAGAAAGAAACAAAGATGAGTGATTATTGTGTATTGACATCCAGTTCACTAGAATTCGAATAATCTCCCCGCATAAAGTAGCAGTATGTTTTACGTTACATGCTTCGTTTGTGAATCCCAAAAACTCTGTGAATTTAAATATCAAATTTAATTGAATCACCCAGCCTTTCATAAGTTGACAATTTCTCAAGATATTAAATGACCCATTTGAAATGAGAATTCCTAGTAGATTTTCACATTCAATCGTGAATCGTAACGAAATGTAGCTGCACTATTTTAAAGATATTAAAAGCCAATGAGAATGTATAATAGACGAAAATCAATGGAAAGGAATGAAAATTGAAGAGGTGGATGGAACGAGGGCCTGAGTTAATTCAGGCTCTTTTTTTTCAAAAGGTTGACTTATCTCCTATGAGTTTAGAGATTTTGAAACTAAACTGCCACATATTGTTGCAGATCTTGAAGCTCATTTCGAGTATACAATTCGATCGACACAAGGCATATTTCTGTGTTTTTCTCGGAAATACTATTCTCGACTTAGACCATTGTTCCATCTAGCCCTTCAATTATAACTAAAATAAAGCTAACTTCAGTTATCAATAAAAATAAAGAAATAACTCCCTAGAAAAGACGGGAGTATCAAACTCTGGCAAATACCATGCCCAGAGTAAGTCACTACTTGATTTCTTGTATAATCATACTATTAAGATATTACTTTTATACGATACTTTGTATACATCTGTCGAATATTCTAACTTGACGTACGAAGTAACATTAGTTGCGAACTGTAAAAAAGTTTCTTACTCCTTGCAACGCAAAATTTTAAATGATATCATAGACAAGTATAACAAAGAGCTAAACAATTTGACATTCAAAACGGATGAAGGATTGAACCAGGTAACTTAATATAGGTATGATAACGTGGCTACATAAATCTTTCAATTTCAAGATTATGTTTCTGTTTTGTGAAAACTGTGACAACTTTGATCTCGAATTCATTTCAGGTTTGGAGAAAACGGCTTATCAAAAACACGATTGAACTTGTGCTATACCAATGTTTGTTTGAATAAGGGTAATTTTAATTTTTAATTTAATTGATAATACTATATTAACCAATTACTTGAATTAATTATTCTCTTGGTACTTTGTTAAATATTTCTACATTCTTAATTATTTTTAGTTACAACGGCTCATATGATCTGTTCGTTAAGTTTCCACAACTATGTAATTTTATATCAATAAAGATAAATGTTTATTGCGTTATTCAATCATTGTACTCATTAGGGTGGTTCAAAATAACCCGACCCCCGAATTTTTTGTCGGGGGCCCCCCTGAAAAGCTTCAGGACGATGAAAAAAGATTCTTCACGGTCGATAAGCGCAAATGGATAAGATTTAGAGGTCGCGCAAACGCGTTTTCTGCCCAAAATCGTCGTTTCTCTCGTTTTCGCGTTTTTATTAAAAAAAAAAAAGATTTTCAATGAGAAATATTTCCAATCAAGGGCTGCCGATTTTTTCCCCAACCGAATACACCATAGAGACTCGAGACAAAGTTCAAAAACCGTTACCGAAACCATAGTTTATGAGATAAAAAATCTTTCGCGTCATTTTTTTGTGATTTTCACTTGATTTAAAAAAAATTCCCGCTAGCATGATTTTTAAGGGATATAACTTTCGCGGGTCTGGGCTTGTTCATCAAGATCTATAGTTTCATACATCAAATAAGGAAATCATAGGATACTTCATTGGCGAATTTTTTTTTTTAGGCATTATTTTTCGTTAGGCGATTATAAAAATTCGCGAATGAATCATCCTATGATTTCCTTATTTGTTGTATGAAACTATAGATCTTGATGAGCAAGTCTAGACCCGCAAAAGTTATATCCCTCAAAAATCATGCAAGCGGGAATTTTTTTAAAATCAAGTGAAAATCACAAAAAAATGACGCGAAAGATTTTTTATCTCATTATCTATGGTTTCGGTAACGGTTTTTGAACTTTGTCTCGAGTCTCTATGGTGTATTCGATTGGGAAAAAAATCGACAGCCCTTGATTTGAAATATTTCTCATTGAAAACCTTTTTTTTTTTCAAAAAAAAAAAAACGCGAAAACGAGAAGAACGACGAATTTGTCCAGAAAACGCGTTTGCGCGACCTCTAAATCTTATCCATTCGCGCTTATCGACCGTGAAGAATCTTTTTTCATCGTCCTGAAGCTTTTCAGGGGGGCCCCCGAAAAAAATTCGGGAGTCGGGTTATTTTGAACCACCCTAGTACTCATGACCTAATTTTTTTTTACCTTCAAACGCATGACTGGGGTGTTCACATGCACCCCACGCTTTTCCTGATCATAAAACCGGTTCTACGGGGATAAATGAACTTTATCATATACATAAATATGTCTTCGTTTTTTCGTAAAGAAGAGAATGGCATGCGAGAAATCTGATTGAATCAACATTTCATTGGTGAAAAATCTATTCAAAGACTGCGAAACGGAAGATATCAGCAAGAACCCTTTTTTCTTCCAAGTTCGTACGCACCCCGGTCATGAGTTCTAGGGCTGATACTAGAAAATAATTGATTATAGTCGGAATTAGTCAGAGCACCGGCTATTTTACGCCGGTTATACCGCATATAGGTATATTGGCCGTTCTCATTGATTAGAAACTAAAGGTTGAATTTGCAAAAGCACCGAGCTCTGAAGCGTAATATGATTCCAAGTCACATAAAAAAAAAATGAAGATTGTATGATTCACGTGATAAAAAACGATATATAGTTGATATTCGTAAGCAATATGACCTTAGCTCTTGAGCAAACGATTAATAAGTAATCTAACTTCTAGTTTCGATTCTGCGGATTGTTTATCCTAAGACAAGTCAACCGGCAATGCCGGTTATCTCGAATATTAAATACGATAGTGATATACGAAGACATTTACTCTTCTTCTACTCGATTTTATGAAGGTCGAAATGAGTGGCTATCCAAGAGTCAAGACACAGCATCCAGGGTTCTTCTTGCAGAGTTGAAGCCTACAGGACGCTTTAGTAATTGCTTTTACAAGCCAATACATCTTTATATTGTTTTTTTCTTACCACCAATGTAAGTATTAACTGACCCGTTGATATAACACATAATTATTATTCGAATATTTGAACTCTCTCAACGATTGGTAACAATCAAAGGGAATTATTTGACGGACCGCAAATTTTCAAATATCTGCGTCTGCTCGATCATCACGAATCGCTATTGTTTATCGTACAACTTAGTTTGAACGTAATTGTCACGTTATTTCATTGGCCTTTCTTTAAATTTGATTTATCACAAAGTGGATAAATGTGATCGTTCATAATTGCTCTGAAGAGCTTTTGAATAAATGAAATACCCAAATGTGTAGGTCAATTGACAAACTTACGTATAAACTATTTTGAGTTTTAAATTCGAAGAATTATGATTTTTTTTTGTTCTCTTTTTTTTTTATACACTCCGTTAATGTAGCTTATTAGACACAATACATACTTTAAACGTAACAGCTTTTGAAAAACAGGAAATTGATACATATCAATTAGGGAAAGGATTCAAAGAATTCCATACTAGATACATGCCAAGAATGATAGAAAAATACACAAATTTTTTGTGATACAAAACATTATATAGAAAGTCAAATTCAAATGCCCCCAGTATAAATGGAAAGATGAAGATTCAATATTAAAACCACTAAATCATAATTCAATATCTTATAAAATTAATTCTATATTTTTATTCATTTTAATCCCAATGCTCGAAGGAATATCGTTCAATTTCCAAAATAAGATAAAAAAAAACAAAAAATGATTCAATAAAATCGAATATGTGAATGATAATTTTAACACAATCGATATGATGTGTGTACTACACATGTGAGAAATATATCAAGTATACATATATAAAGATGTCCCAAATGCCTGAAAGACTTTGTTCTTGTTTTTTTGGTTTTGTTCTAGAACGAACTCTTGGAATTCGTTTGAGATTTCTTCTTTTTTTTCAAATCATTAAATACATTTTTATATCATTCTCATTTTCTGATGACCCATCATGACGAAATAGTATTAGAAAAGCCTCTTGAACTGTTCAATGAATTCGACTTTTAACTTGTTTTATATAACGTATGGCCAACTAGTTCAGCAGTTAAAATAAGAACATTAAGAATTTTATTATCTTTTATGAATATCTACTGTGCTTTCGAAATCTTTGACGTAGCAAAGAGTGTAGATATATTCATAGATTCCCTATTGGCTGTTAAATTTTTTAGTACATGATAATACTCACCCATATTGCGAAGATTATCCGTGGTCACCGAGTCCACTCTTATCTATACACTAGCTGATTCAATTGATCATCTACTACAGTTGTAATTCAGAATTAAATAATATGATGTTTCAGATGTGTGAGAATGGTTCTCACCCACATCTAATATACTTGGATGATCTTATGAATCTGTTAACTAATGCAATACCAATCCCTAATTAGATCACTAATTTAGTTTTAATTTTCAGATTCCTTTGGAATCTGGAAAAGCTACCGAATATGTGGTTTGCAGTGTCAGGAATACTACTGCTGTTCCTTTATATGAACCCAATGCCTGCAAAAGCTGCGTATGTACAGTTCATACTATTATTCAAAAATATGAAAACTACATTTTTCCTGGCACGGATTAAGTCTTCAATTCGTCTTCATGCACTTTTTACTTACATGCAGATATCTTTTCTACTGCCTTTTTTTTTTTTGTTGAAAAAAAAAAATGAAAATCAATCAAATGCATGAAGATTAAAGGTTTGATTCATAGCTTAGACTATATTTACACTCTCGATGGGGTGATAATATTTTTCTAATCAGTAATCATCTATTGATCTTACAACACCCAGAGTATCAGAAATGTTAAAAGAATCTAGTGTATCAAATGGGAAGAATTCATATTTTTTTTTAAACTTGCTCAGCCTTGATGGAAGGCTTGAAGATGCTATACGAAGCCTCACACGAGAAATACGAGCCAGCAGTCGAACCGTAAACAGTCACCACGAGCGAGAGCATTACTTGAATGAGAATTTAAAAAGATCTGTTGAAGACTTGTCCAGGAAAGTATCCATGATAGACAGATTCGAGGCGCGCTTCTCACATATTGAAATTCAATTATCTAAATTTGATCAGCTCATCCCGCAGGTAAGCTTGAAGCTTTCGCAATAGTTAATATTGTTGACAGTCATTTTAAATTCAATCCAATTTGAATTTGAACAATGAAACACCAAGTGCTCTTGCGTTTCTTCCTTAGGACCAAAATGTTTCCTCAGACATTCATCTACATTCATCTACATTCATCTAGTGACTATCAAGTAAATAGATTCATCGTATGAACATGCATGAGGTGAACTGCATTTGATGGAAAGTTGATGTCATTGTATTGAGAAAGATATCGGAAGTTTGCAGGCCAAGTAATCCTCGATCACGTATGGACTAGTAATTTGATATTTGCCATTTTTCCTACACAGGTACAAAATATCACCAGTAAACTTGAAAGCATCGAAAGTTATCTTGAAAGAGCTCAAAAGGCAGCCAATAAAGCGGAAAAAGAACCTAAAAAACCAATGGTTGAAATTGGGGCAATTCGCGAAGAGCAAACCAAGGCACTCGGGAAAGTTGCAGAACTTTTAGAAGATACACTGAGTCGTATCCAAGTTTTACCAACGTAAGGACGATACACAGCTTCTATTTCATCCGATGCTATATTTTAACGAACAGTAGTAGTAGGTTTCAAAAAGTCAATAGTTTTGTCTACATTTCAAAAGTATAATACAAAGCAATTAGGGGACACATAATCAGGCATGAACAAATCTGATATACGTAGAATGTGTTACATTTCTTTCAAGGACAATCGAGGTACAGTTACTGCATAATGAGACACAGGCAGCTTTAAAAGAAACTAAAGATTCTTTACAAAGTACAGTCGACGAAGGGATTAATCGGATGATTAATAGCGTGGGCGAACATAATAATGAAACAAAAGACAATATTGAAAATTTGAGGTAAGGAAGAATGAATTGAAATATTTTTCATAAAAAAGTATTAAGTTTTTTTGCAATTACAGAGTATTATATTGGAATAATGTTTGAACTGAAGAACGTGTTGACAATTAATAGCCAGTAGTAATAAAATTAATCTAAATCATAGTATACTCAGAGTATTTAAAAAAGTATAACAATGTTTTTGAGAAACAGATTGTAAGATGGCATTGTTTGATATTATAATAGAACAGATCTGGCTACGAATGCAGGGAATCTGAATCAGAAATTACATAAACTTGAAAGCGGGCAAAGAGTAATACTTTCAACAGCAGAGGATGTCATTACTTTAAAGGAGGATGCCACTACTTTGAAGAAAAGACTTCAATATGGAATCGATGAGATTACTGGGAATGTTGCTGGTTTAATGATAAGCCATGACACAGGGAACAAAAATTTGAACGACAAAATTGACAAAATTTCAAATGACATTATAGACAATCAGAGCAAAGAGCTAAAAAATTTGACATCCAAAGCGGACGAAGGATTGAAGCAGGTAACTTAATATATCATGAGTCGGATACATATCTTTCAATTTCGAGATGACGTTCCTCGAATTTATTTCAGATTTGGAGACAGATAGGAGTTCTGTACCAAAAGATGGATACCAATGGCGAAGCACTAGACAATCTTTATAAGCAGAATGAAATTTGTGTTAACGGTACAATTCCTGCCATCGTTGGTTTGAGAGTCGAGGTACTCTACCACACCTTTGATACCAATTATTGTAAAAACGCAAAGAAGATTATTGTTGTACAAGTTTCTTCAAAAACTATCTAGTTTATCCGCAATTCTCATTATCTATATCTATTCGATTACAGCCCCGAAGTGAAACAATATGTACAATAGGGTGGTCCTTAAATACCAACTTAAGGAGTGACGTATGGCAACCTTCAGACAAAAATCAAAAAAAATTGTCCCCAAATATTAGATTTTTTGAAAAATTCAATATCTCTAAATTCCCATAATGTTTCCTCAGACATTCATCTACAAGCATTAATTCACGTGCTGAGACTACTCATTTGTAGTAGTACATTATGCCTGAAAATAATATATCCCAAATGTATGACTTAATTGTCCTCTAATTCTGATGAATTGGAAAATAATCTCTGGAGATCAAACTACGAGAATATAAAAAGCGAACTATGAGCATAAAGATTAGGGATATAAATTCGTAAAGAATGATGAAAGATAGGTTATAGCAATTGCATTGATCCATTATTTTTTTCCCGCAAGTTGTTTTCCTGCTGCATTTAATGGAAATTCAATTCCATTCAATTTTATTGCCAAAAATGTTTGGAGTTTTACAGAGTTTTCACATCGTTTAGCATTTACTGATAATAACAATTCTCTCAGGTGTTTGAATTTGAATGTGTAAAACTGTTGAGCCACTCAAGTTTGAAACGAGATAGTTTTGCATTATGCATCTTTGTCATAACATGTTTTTTCTGCCATACTCTAGATCAATGCTATAGAAACAAGAATGAATCTGAGGACTGAGAGTTCGATAGGAAGCTCGGAGAGTCGTCTAACAACACAGCTGAAAAATATCACAGACACAGTTATTGAAATTAGCGAACGTGCAGAGCCAACTGAACCAACCCCAACCACGGAATCTGTATCTGCGTCAGACATCATATCCAAGCTAGACGCCACAGAAGCACGTTGCATAGAAAATGTTGGGCGAATTGAGTCCAGGCTGATAAGTACGGCTATCGAGAATGAAGGCGAGGCTGCCACACGAGCTGAGAAACTACAAACCGTATTTACCGAAGTACAGCTTTTTTAGATTTACATTTATTAGTGACTTTCAAGTAAATAGATTCATCGTATGAACATGCATTAGGTGAGCTGCATTTGATGGAAAGTTAATCTCATTTTATTGACAAAGATATCGGAAGTTTGCAGGCCAAGTAATCCTCGATCACGTTTGGACTAGTAATTTGATATTTGCCATTTTTCCTACACAGGTACAAAATATCACCAGTAAACTTGAAAGCATCGAAAGTTATCTTGAAAGAGCTCAAAATGCTGCCGATGAAGCGGGAGAAAAATTCGAAAGACCAATGGTTGACATTGGGGCAATTCGCGAAGAGCAAACCAAGGCACTCGGGAAAGTGACAGAACTTTTAGAAGATACACTGAGTCGTATCCAAGTTTTACCAACGTAAGGACGATATACAGTTTCTATTTCATCCCATGCTATATTTTAACGAACAGTAGCAGTAGGTTTTAACAAATCAATAGTTTTGTCTATTCGAGTCAGTGTGTGTCTGTTCGAGACACAGGTAGCTTTAAAAGAAACTAAAGATTCTTTACAAAGTACAGTTGACGAAGGGATTAATCGGATGATTAATAGCGCGGGCGAACATAATAATGAAACAACAGACACTATAGAAAGGTTGAGGTGAGGAAGAATGGATTGAAATTTTTTTAATAGAAAACTACTAAGCTTTTTCGCAATTACAGACTATTATATTGAAATAATGTTTGAACTGAAGAACGTGTTGACAATTAATAGCCAGTAGTAATAAAATTAATCTAAATCATAGTATACTCAGAGTATTTAAAAAAGTAACAATGTTTTTGAGAAAACAGATTGCAATAGTCCAGGAACTGACGACATATTTCTGTGCCTCATCTGGACACACTGCGGACTCGTGAGGAATGTTTATTCATGCCTTGTAGATCATGAAAAAAATAGTCTCGATCTCCAGATCCGGGGATAAAGGGGTGTGATTGCTTGATGAACATGTGAAAAAAATACCTATTTTTACCCCATGTGTTTCTTCATTGGAATGAACCACTTTGGGGGGTTAGTTTATTGAAAAATAAATGGGGGAAGTGCGATGGGCAGACGCTCAGGGTGGAAATTGCGGGTGGACAGACGCCGCCGAACATGCAATTTTTTTTCCAATTGCCCCATTCGAACATTGGTGAAATTTTGAGGGATGATAGTGTTTGATCCATAGATGACCAGGAAAATACGGACAGACGCGTAGAGCGGGGATGAAGGGGGAACAGACTTCTTCTGAGATGCATTTTTTGAATTTCTTGAGGGGTTAGAGCAACTGTGGAAAATGTAATGCATCTTAGAAGTTCGCCCTTTATCCCCGCTCTACGTGTCTGTCCGTATGTTCCTGGTCATCTATGGACCAAAAACTATCATCCCTCAAAATTTAATCAACGTTCGAATGGGGCAATTGAAAAAAAAAATTGCATGTTCGGCGGCGTCTGCCCGTGTGGAAATCTGAATCCGGCACGTACCAGGTCCTGAACAGGCTGCCGTTTTCGTACATAAGGCCCGGATACGGAAAGTTTATCAGGCCCTTATGGTGTTCTGTAACGCTCTCCGCCATAAGGGCCTTACGTGACGCCTTACAAGGCCCATATCTGGCAGCCTTACATGGCCCTTATCCGGCAGCCTTACATGGCCCATATATCCGGCAGCCTGACATGGCCCATATCCGGCAGCCTGACATGGCCCTATATCTGAAAACCTTCTTCATGCCTTAACAATAATGCAGGTCCTGGTCAGGGCCACATTGGTTTACCATCATATATAGCGCGTAATTCATTTCCGCAAAATTTATTGGGATAATAGGTTAACAAAAAAAAAAAACTCTCTTTAAACATAAAGACAAAAATACATAATTTTGATGTCATGGTATTTAAACCTACTGAAATCTCATTTCGTAATATAATTTTGAGTATTAAGTCGTATATACTCAACAAATACTTTGAAGGCGGTTTGAGCACCTCTTACAGAATAAGAATAACAAATAATATTGTTATATTAAAAAATAATCTGGAATACCTAGTGGAATCAGTCATATAATAACTTTTAGAACTATCATTCAAATAAAATGCTCACACCGATAGTAATATCACAAATCGAGTCTTTGGTCCGTGTGACTTCTAAAAACTTAAACTGATTTTTTTACCATGCTTAGCAACTTTGTAATATATTATTAAGTAAGACAGCCTGATCAGGAGCTGACTTATCGTAAAAAAGGCTCGTATCAGGTCCTGATCAGGTTGCCTTACTGGATAATCCATTATTAAGTAATTTGTAAGAAAAGGCTCGTGTCAGGTCCTGATCAGGTTGCCTTATTTGATGATATATTATTAAGTAAGGCAGCCTGATCAGGACCTGACTCATTAAAAAAAAAAAAGGCTCGTGTCAGGCCCTGATCAGGCTGCCCTACTTGATGATGTTTGATAATGCCTTACTTAACCATAAGGGCAGCTTATCCGGGCCGTATTTGGACCTGATCAGGGCCCTAATTATAAATTTTAAATCAGGTAGCCTGATGAGGACCTGATACGAGCCTTTTTCGCAATAAGGCAAAATAAGGCAATTTCCACACGGGTGTCCACCCGTAATTTCCACCCTGGGCGTCTGTCCATCTCACTTTCCCCATCTATTTTTCAATAAACTAACCCCCCGAAGTGGTACATTCATGCTCACATGGAGTAAAAGTAGGTATTTTTTTCACATGTTCATCAAGCAATCACACCCCTTTATCCCCGAATCTGGGGATCGAGACTATTTTTTTCATGATCTACGAAGCACGAATAAACATTCCTCACGAGTCTGCAGTATGACCAGATGAGGCACAGAAATATGTCGTCAGCTCAAAGCTGGAGGTATCTAGATACAAGCATCTAAGATACAGTATCTAGATTCATTTTGTATCTAAACAATGTATCTAGATACGATGTTTTTTTTTATATCTTTATCTGTATCTAGATATTTTTAGGAGTATCTTTATATTTTGCTAAAGATACTCCTGAAGATACTTCAGGAAATCTGAAGAAAGGTTGAATCATTGAATGACTCTTGTAGTCTTGTACACGTCATGGCCAAACGCAATGCTCTAAGTGATGATTTGTTCGAAAACCTTACTTTTCTTGAAAAAAATTATTTTTCCGCTCAAGCCTTACTGTGTAGTCAATAGTCTGTCGCTCTGTTACTTGCAATTTTGTAATGTGGAATTCTTAATTTTGTTTCGTTTCAATTTTGTAGTGAAAAATAAAGCTGATTGAGATCCAAACTTGTGCCTATAATTATGTGATCTCATTTTATTTCAGAAAGTATCTGTCAAAATATCTAGATAGTCTTGAAAGTATCTGTATCTATATCTAGATACGTTTAGTATCCTTGTATCTGTATCTGTATCTAGATACATTTCACTGTCACGTATCTGAATCTGTATCTAGATACATTCCAGAAGTATCTTTTACAGCATTGCGTCAGCTCTTGGACTATAAGATGGCATTGTTTGATATCATAATAGAACGGATCTGGCTACGAATGCAGGGAATGTGAATCAGACATTACGTGAACTTGAAAGCGGGCAAAGAGTAATGCTTCCAACAGCAGAGGATGTCATTACTTTGAAGGAGGATGTCACTACTTTGAAGAAAAGACTTCAATATGGAATCCAAGAGATTACTGGGAATGTTGCTAGTTTGATGATAAGCCATGAAACAGGGAACAAAAATTTGAACGATAAAATTGACAAAATTTCAAATGATATTATAGACAATCAAAGGAAAGAGCTAAAAAATTTAACATCCAAAACGGACGAAGGATTGATGCAGGTAACCTAATATATCATAAGTCGGCTACATTACTTTCAATTTCGAGATGACGTTCCTGTCCTGCGAAAGCTTTGACAACTTTGATCTTGAATTTATTCCAGATTTGGAGACAAATATCAGTGGTGTACCAAAAGATGGAGACCAATGGCGAAGCACTGGACAATCTTAATAAGCAGAATGAAATTTGTGTCAACGGTACAATTCCTGCCATCGTTGGTTTGAGAGAGGAGGTACTCTACCACACCTTTGATACCAACTCTTGTAAAAACGCAAAGAAGATTATTGTTGTATAAGTCTGTTTGAAACTATCTAGTTTATCCGCAATTCTCATTACCTATATATCTATTTGATTACAGCCCCGAAGTGAAACAATGTATACAACTACGCAATGCAATGCAATGTAGTGCATTGTAATGATTATAAAATGTGAAACTCGTTCTTTCTACTAATTTTTGTGCTCTTTCATAGGTAGCCCGCATGCAGTCAGACGTGAACAAAGCGGAATCCCATTTGAACTATTTATTGCAACAGCGCGGCTTGATGACCAAGGAATTCAATACAATGAAAAGTAACTTGGGGACCGCGTCGAGCGACGTTAAATCTTTGCTCAGAGAAATAAAAGAGAATATTGAAGACCTGAAACGTTCAGGAAGGCAAACAAAACCCTTTCGATTTCAGTGGGTGTAATGTTCGAGTTCCCAGCAGAGGGCCAAAAAAATCCTAGGAATAACTAGGTAGAATCTTCCCCCTCCAGCCTAGATGACGATAGAGTCAGACAATAAGATGGTGCCCACGAGGCAGTACGAAGCGTTTGCCATTGTTTAATAGACTGTTTCAAATGAAAAGAAGTTTTTTTTTTTTTTTTTTTACTTCCCACCGATGGAGCAGTTCAGGGCAGATATAGCAAAGAATTTGCACCAAAGCAGGTGCAGAAATGATTTTTTTTTAGCTGGCGCCGAGCATTTACTTTTTTGCATTGATTTAACAAAGGAATTTCCCTAATTTTTTTTCAATATCGAATTTCATGATCGAAAATCATGTTCAATCTTTGGCGACCATTCGAGAGAGATGTTAAATACCAGCTATAGATGTTATTGACGATCGTTGCATCGAAACAATAGTACATTATGTCACTAGGCCGATTAAGTATTTTCCGACGAATTTGAGTTTATAATCCGAGCCGAAGGCGAGGATTATGATGAAATTCGTCAGAAAATACTTTTTGGGCCGTATGGCATACATAATTTTATGTGTCCAGGCCAAAAACCGCGTTTAAACCGAGCGAAGCGAGGTTAAAATCGCGGTTTTACGACCTATGACACATAAACAAAATTGTAGCCATTCTTTCCCATGAAATACTCAAAATTAAAGAATAATATATGGATCTTATAATGTTTGTTTCCATGCAACGATGGTCAATAACATCTAGAGCTGGTATTTAACATCTCTCTCAAATTGTCGCCAAAGAATGAAGATGATTTCCGATCATCAAATTCGCTATTGAAAAAAAATTAGGGAAATTCCTATGTTAAATCAATGGAAAAAAGAAAAATGGTTGGCCCCAACTCCAAAAAAATTATTTCTGAACCTGCTTCGGTGCAAATTCTTTCTTATATCTGCCCTGAACTGCTTCATCGGTGGGAAGTAAAAAAAAAAAAACTTCGTTTCATTTGAAACAGTCTATGGGAGAGAGGGGGAATGGCGGTCACTTAAGCAGAAATTGCAATAACTGGAGAAATGACGATCGGAAAAAAGTCAGTTATATAGGATATGGTGGAAAATTTCATCCACATTGACTGCTATGAACGGTATTCAGATCTTCGACAAACTCCACATGCTAACTTCACATCACTGGAAAATGAAATCGACCGGCATTACCCGACCTAGTCGGGTAATGCCGGTCGCCACAAAATGCATTGACGGTCAAAGTGGGGTAATGGTAATCACACACGAAAATCTTGTGAAAATTGGTTTAACCGAAAATATTTATACTTTGATTTATTTCTTATTTTTTTTTATTTTTATTTTTATTTTTATTTTCATTTTTCTACCTGGATAGCATGACCGGCATAACCCCAACACGTCGAATCAGCTTTGACTTGTTGTTGCAATCACAAAATATATTATAATCAAAAATTATTAATATGTAAAATTAAGAGAAAGGCTGAATTAACCATCCTGTCATATTATTTGTTACGTAAATGTGACAAAAATGCAACATATCTCTTATAAATCGTATCCAAAAAATTAGAGTGGCACTACCACATAACTACCGATTGTCACGAAGAGCTGAAACCTTGAACCAAGATGACAAGCTCGATGCCAGTAGTCTGTATCTGCATCCTCTACGTGGTAGCAGTAGAGTCGTTATTTTCAAATGCATAGAATATGAGATATTGACATGACCGCCATTACCCGCATGACCGCCATTCCCCCTCCCGCCCCTATTACGTAACTATTATAAATAACCAGTTGTTTAATAAATACGTATCATACCTATCAAACAATGTCTCAACATTTATTGAACACAACAATGGGCAATCTAATAAATCAAATCAAATGGAACCCTTGGGTGAACCGGAGATACATTAGACTTATATCTGGACGCATCTTTTAGGATAAGATAACACCTATGTTAAAAGCTTCTACAGTATCTATAGTAGAGATGAAATTGTACGGAAAGAAAGAAAGAAACAGAGATTAGTGATTATTGTATATTGACATCCAATTCAGTAGAATTCGAATAATCTCCTCTCATAAAGTAGCAGTATGTTTTACGTTACATGCTTCCTTTGTGAAATCCAAAAACTCTGTGAATTTAAATATTAAATTGAATCACTCAGCCTTTCATTAGTTGACAATTTCTCAAGATATTAAATGACCCATTTGAAATGAGAATTCCTAGTAGATTTCGTAACGTAGATTTTGTAGAATCGTAACGGAATGTAGCTGCACTATTTTAAAGATATTAAAAGTCAATAAGAATGTATAATACAAGAAAATCAATGGAAATTAATGAAAATTGAAGAGGTGGATGGAACGAGGGCCTAAGTTAGTTCGGGCTCTTTTTTTTTCCAAAGATTGACTTATCTCCTATGAGTTTAAAGATTTTGAAACTCAACTGCCACATATTGTTGCAGATCTTGAAGCTCATTTCTAGTATATAATTCAAGCGACAAATAGTATATTACTCATCTAGGGAGGGAAAGTAGGCTAACCCAAACTGTGTGTGACATTGACACCCGAGCCGAAGGCGAGGGTGACAAAAACGCAGTTTGGGATGGCCTTTTTCACTCCCGTGTGAGGTATACTATTTTTCACCACCCCCTGCATCGGAAAGAACGACTTCCCGCTCACGCAAGGGAGCGAAAGTCGCACTTTCCGTGCAGGTGTGGTGAAAAGGCATATTTCTATGTTTTTATCTGAAATATTATTTCGACTTACTATCGGGACGTAAAATCGGGACACGTGGGTTTGACACTCTACATCTAAGTGAAAAAAAATCGGACAGCCTTTGGATACGAATCATTTTCAAGCTTGTTTTATTTCCCGTTAGATCAGCCAAAGACCATTGTTGTATGAAAATTAAGAGGGAAGTTATCGTTCAATGTATGCAAAAAAACGTAGTTTTTACACATTCTCTTTCGTAGCTTCACTTCAACTCACCAGCATTCTTCCAGAATAGCCGGGAAAAATATTCAAAAAATCATGCTCAATCTTTGAAGCTTTCTAACTTTCTAAGTGCAATGCTTTTTGAATTTTGGAGAAATTCCCAAAATTATGGTCACGGCAGTGGAAACTAGCGCAAGTGGTGATCTCGGAGATGAGTAACAATAGAAGGTTCGTCAATGGCTGAAAATTTAGGGAAAAATTATGGTAAGCAATTGCCGTTGCGATTTAATATGTTCGATGTATTGTTCAACAGTTATTGCTCCTGCAGCCATGGGCACCGCGCGCGAGATACTGCCCCGAAAACTCAACGGAATACTTTGCAATGATTGTTAAACAACACATCAAACATATTAAATTGCAATGGGTATTGCTTGCCATAATTTTTTTCCGAAATTTTCAGCCATTGATGAACCTTCTACTGTTACTCGTCTGCGAGATCACCACTTGGACTATTTTCCATTGCCCTGACCATAATTTTGGGAATTTCTCCAAAATTCAAAGAGCATTGCACTCAGGAAGCTTCAAAGATTAAGTTTGAATTTTTAAATATTTTTCCCGGCTATTTTGGAAGAATGGCGATGAGTTGAAGTGAAGCTACGAAAGAGAATGTGCAAAATCTACGCTTTTTTGCATATATTGAACGATAACTTCCCCCCTGAGTTTCATACAACAATGGTCCATGGCTGATCTGACGGGGAATAGAACAAGCTTGAAAATGATTCGTATCCGAAGACTGTACGATTTTTTTTCACTTAGATATACAGGGTATCCCATATTAACCAGTGCATTAGAATATCTCGGAAATGAGGACTGCTATCGGAAAATGGTTCAGATGAGAATATCATAGTTTCGAGGGGGACACATGATGATGATATCAGTTTGGTTGTGGGTAGTACTGCATGTGAGAAATGAGCCCGAACGTAGTTTTCTTAAATGACAACCGATTTTTTACCCGGTACAAATGTTGTACCTCTCGGTAAGACGAATTCAGCCGTACGTGACAAAAGTGCTTATCGTTCAAGGATCGCGAGTTATGACTGTTAGAAACTCGGAGATTTGTCATTACCTGCTGCCGTCTGCCGTCATGATAGGTGTACTTTTTCAATCGCAGTCATTTGGGGTGAAAGCAAGATTGTTTCAGGAGTTTATTAAATGTTCAAACACATTTCCCTCTGTCGTTATTGTTGCTACTCTTTTCTTCTAAATTACTGTAATGACCAATTTCCGAGTTTCTAACAGTCATAACTCGCGATCCGTGAACGATGGGCACTTTTGTCACTAATATTAATACTAATATTAAGAGCTCATATTTTAACAGGCATACTTTTTGACCTAAATGAAACTTTTGAGCCTGTTAGTGAATGGAAAAAAAAAAAATTTTCTTTGACTCACCCTAATATTTAGTGTGTCAAACCCAGGTGCCTTGACTTCACGGCCCGATGGTAGCCTTTTAATTATAACTAAAATGAAGCTAACTACAGTCGTCAATAAAAATGAAGAAACAACTCCCTAAAAAAGACGGGAGTATCAAACTCTGGCAAATACCATGCCGACAGTAAGTCACTACCTGATTTCTTGTATAATCATAGATATATTACTTTTATACGATACTCTGACTCTGTATACCTACATCTGTCGAATATTCTAACTTGACGTACGAAGTAACATTACCCGTATGGAAATTTGCTTGGGAACTGGCCGGGAACGAGCCAGTTTTCTCGCTTTAAAATGGGCGCCAGGCAGTACGCCCGGATAGCCCCCGGCCGGGCTTGTAACGCTCGACTGGGCAGCCTAGTTAAACTATCTCAGTCCCCGACTACGCCTCAATTGTATTTATTGCAGTTCCCAAAACCAAAACCGAAGATGAAAAACAAAAATGTGGATCTTCGCATGAAAGAGCATAGATATATGGTACAATCGAAAACTCAATGTAACGGATATTTCGGGGCTTTCCTGATCCTTTTCCGGATTAAAACTACTGCATAATGGCTATACGGGATCAAGCCAGTTCTTCTAGACGGGCACTAGACAATTTTTCCCATGTAAATACCAAATTCAGTTCAACTAGACATGCCCCGTCCGGTCAGTCAGTCAGTCAGTCAGCCAGCCAGCCAGCCAGCCAGCCAGCCAGCCAGCCAGGCAGCCAGCCAGACTGACTGTCAGCCAGCCAGCCAGCCAGCCAGCCAGCCAGCCAGCCAGACTGACTGACTGTCAGCCAGCCAGCCAGCCAGCCAGCCAGCCAGACTGACTGACTGTCAGCCAGCCAGCCAGCCAGCCAGCCAGACTGACTGACTGTCAGCCAGCCAGCCAGCCAGCCAGCCAGCCAGACTGACTGACTGTCAGCCAGCCAGCCAGCCAGCCAGCCAGACTGACTGATTGTCAGCCAGACTGACTGACTGTCAGCCAGCCAGCCAGCCAGCCAGCCAGACTGACTGATTGTCAGCCAGACTGACTGACTGTCAGCCAGACTGACTGATTGTCAGCCAGACTGACTGACTGTCAGCCAGACTGACTGACTGTCAGCCAGCCAGCCAGCCAGACTGACTGATTGTCAGCCAGACTGACTGACTGTCAGCCAGACTGACTGACTGTCAGCCAGCCAGCCAGCCAGACTGACTGATTGTCAGCCAGACTGACTGACTGTCAGCCAGCCAGCCAGCCAGACTGACTGATTGTCAGCCAGACTGACTGACTGTCAGCCAGACTGACTGATTGTCAGCCAGACTGACTGACTGTCAGCCAGACTGACTGACTGTCAGCCAGCCAGCCAGCCAGACTGACTGACTGTCAGCCAGCCAGCCAGCCAGACTGACTGATTGTCAGCCAGACTGACTGACTGTCAGCCAGCCAGCCAGCCAGACTGACTGATTGTCAGCCAGACTGACTGACTGTCAGCCAGACTGACTGATTGTCAGCCAGACTGACTGACTGTCAGCCAGACTGACTGACTGTCAGCCAGCCAGCCAGCCAGACTGACTGATTGTCAGCCAGACTGACTGACTGTCAGCCAGACTGACTGACTGTCAGCCAGCCAGCCAGCCAGACTGACTGATTGTCAGCCAGACTGACTGACTGTCAGCCAGCCAGCCAGCCAGACTGACTGATTGTCAGCCAGACTGACTGACTGTCAGCCAGACTGACTGACTGTCAGCCAGCCAGCCAGCCAGACTGACTGACTGTCAGCCAGACTGACTGACTGTCAGCCAGACTGACTGATTGTCAGCCAGACTGACTGACTGTCAGCCAGACTGACTGATTGTCAGCCAGACTGACTGACTGTCAGCCAGCCAGCCAGCCAGACTGACTGATTGTCAGCCAGACTGACTGACTGTCAGCCAGACTGACTGATTGTCAGCCAGACTGACTGACTGTCAGCCAGACTGACTGACTGTCAGCCAGCCAGCCAGCCAGACTGACTGATTGTCAGCCAGACTGACTGACTGTCAGCCAGACTGACTGACTGTCAGCCAGCCAGCCAGCCAGACTGACTGATTGTCAGCCAGACTGACTGATTGTCAGCCAGACTGACTGACTGTCAGCCAGACTGACTGATTGTCAGCCAGACTGACTGACTGTCAGCCAGACTGACTGACTGTCAGCCAGCCAGCCAGCCAGACTGACTGATTGTCAGCCAGACTGACTGACTGTCAGCCAGCCAGCCAGCCAGACTGACTGATTGTCAGCCAGACTGACTGACTGTCAGCCAGACTGACTGATTGTCAGCCAGACTGACTGACTGTCAGCCAGACTGACTGACTGTCAGCCAGCCAGCCAGCCAGACTGACTGACTGTCAGCCAGACTGACTGATTGTCAGCCAGACTGACTGACTGACAGCCAGCCAGCCAGCCAGCCAGCCAGCCAGCCAGACTGACTGACTGTCAGCCAGACTGACTGACTGTCAGCCAGCCAGCCAGCCAGACTGACTGACTGTCAGCCAGCCAGCCAGCCAGACTGACTGACTGTCAGCCAGCCAGCCAGCCAGCCAGACTGACTGACTGTCAGCCAGCCAGCCAGCCAGACTGACTGATTGTCAGCCAGACTGACTGACTGTCAGCCAGACTGACTAACTGTGAGCCAGCCAGCCAGCCAGCCAGCCAGCCAGCCAGACTGACTGACTGACTGACTGTCAGCCAGCCAGACTGACTGATTGTCAGCCAGACTGACTGACTGTCAGCCAGACTGACTGACTGTCAGCCAGACTGACTGACTGTCAGCCAGACTGACTGACTGTCAGCCAGCCAGCCAGCCAGACTGACTGATTGTCAGCCAGACTGACTGACTGTCAGCCAGACTGACTGATTGTCAGCCAGACTGACTGATTGTCAGCCAGACTGACTGACTGTCAGCCAGACTGACTGACTGACAGCCAGCCAGCCAGCCAGCCAGCCAGCCAGCCAGCCAGCCAGCCAGACTGACTGACTGTCAGCCAGCCAGCCAGCCAGCCAGCCAGACTGACTGATTGTCAGCCAGACTGACTGACTGTCAGCCAGACTGACTGATTGTCAGCCAGACTGACTGACTGTCAGCCAGACTGACTGACTGTCAGCCAGCCAGCCAGCCAGACTGACTGACTGTCAGCCAGACTGACTGATTGTCAGCCAGACTGACTGACTGACAGCCAGCCAGCCAGCCAGCCAGCCAGCTAGCCAGACTGACTGACTGTCAGCCAGACTGACTGACTGTCAGCCAGCCAGCCAGCCAGACTGACTGACTGTCAGCCAGCCAGCCAGCCAGCCAGACTGACTGACTGTCAGCCAGCCAGCCAGCCAGACTGACTGTCAGCCAGCCAGCCAGCCAGACTGACTGATTGTCAGCCAGACTGACTGACTGTCAGCCAGACTGACTAACTGTGAGCCAGCCAGCCAGCCAGCCAGCCAGCCAGCCAGACTGACTGACTGACTGACTGTCAGCCAGCCAGACTGACTGATTGTCAGCCAGACTGACTGACTGTCAGCCAGACTGACTGACTGTCAGCCAGACTGACTGACTGTCAGCCAGCCAGACTGACTGATTGTCAGCCAGACTGACTGATTGTCAGCCAGACTGACTGATTGTCAGCCAGACTGACTGACTGTCAGCCAGACTGACTGATTGTCAGCCAGACTGACTGACTGTCAGCCAGACTGACTGACTGTCAGCCAGCCAGCCAGCCAGACTGACTGATTGTCAGCCAGACTGACTGACTGTCAGCCAGCCAGCCAGCCAGACTGACTGATTGTCAGCCAGACTGACTGACTGTCAGCCAGCCAGCCAGCCAGACTGACTGACTGTCAGCCAGCCAGACTGACTGATTGTCAGCCAGACTGACTGACTGTCAGCCAGCCAGCCAGCCAGACTGACTGACTGACTGTCAGCCAGACTGACTGATTGTCAGCCAGACTGACTGACTGTCAGCCAGCCAGCCAGCCAGCCAGCCAGCCAGCCAGACTGACTGACTGACAGCCAGCCAGCCAGCCAGCCAGCCAGCCAGACTGACTGACTGACTGACTGACTGACTGTCAGCCAGCCAGCCAGCCTGACTGACTGACTGTCAGCCAGCCAGCCAGCCAGACTGACTGATTGTCAGCCAGACTGACTGACTGTCAGCCAGACTGACTGACTGTCAGCCAGCCAGCCAGCCAGACTGACTGATTGTCAGCCAGACTGACTGATTGTCAGCCAGACTGACTGACTGTCAGCCAGACTGACTGATTGTCAGCCAGACTGACTGACTGTCAGCCAGACTGACTGACTGTCAGCCAGCCAGCCAGCCAGACTGACTGATTGTCAGCCAGACTGACTGACTGTCAGCCAGCCAGCCAGCCAGACTGACTGATTGTCAGCCAGACTGACTGACTGTCAGCCAGACTGACTGATTGTCAGCCAGACTGACTGACTGTCAGCCAGACTGACTGACTGTCAGCCAGCCAGCCAGCCAGACTGACTGACTGTCAGCCAGACTGACTGATTGTCAGCCAGACTGACTGACTGACAGCCAGCCAGCCAGCCAGCCAGCCAGCCAGCCAGACTGACTGACTGTCAGCCAGACTGACTGACTGTCAGCCAGCCAGCCAGCCAGACTGACTGACTGTCAGCCAGCCAGCCAGCCAGCCAGACTGACTGACTGTCAGCCAGCCAGCCAGCCAGCCAGCCAGACTGACTGACTGTCAGCCAGCCAGCCAGCCAGACTGACTGACTGTCAGCCAGCCAGCCAGCCAGACTGACTGACTGTCAGCCAGCCAGCCAGCCAGCCAGACTGACTGACTGTCAGCCAGCCAGCCAGCCAGACTGACTGATTGTCAGCCAGACTGACTGACTGTCAGCCAGACTGACTAACTGTGAGCCAGCCAGCCAGCCAGCCAGCCAGCCAGCCAGACTGACTGATTGTCAGCCAGACTGACTGACTGTCAGCCAGACTGACTGATTGTCAGCCAGACTGACTGATTGTCAGCCAGACTGACTGACTGTCAGCCAGACTGACTGACTGACAGCCAGCCAGCCAGCCAGCCAGCCAGCCAGCCAGCCAGCCAGACTGACTGACTGTCAGCCAGCCAGCCAGCCAGCCAGCCAGACTGACTGATTGTCAGCCAGACTGACTGACTGTCAGCCAGACTGACTGATTGTCAGCCAGACTGACTGACTGTCAGCCAGACTGACTGACTGTCAGCCAGCCAGCCAGCCAGACTGACTGACTGTCAGCCAGACTGACTGATTGTCAGCCAGACTGACTGACTGACAGCCAGCCAGCCAGCCAGCCAGCCAGCCAGCCAGACTGACTGACTGTCAGCCAGACTGACTGACTGTCAGCCAGCCAGCCAGCCAGACTGACTGACTGTCAGCCAGCCAGCCAGCCAGCCAGACTGACTGACTGTCAGCCAGCCAGCCAGCCAGACTGACTGTCAGCCAGCCAGCCAGCCAGACTGACTGATTGTCAGCCAGACTGACTGACTGTCAGCCAGACTGACTAACTGTGAGCCAGCCAGCCAGCCAGCCAGCCAGCCAGCCAGACTGACTGACTGACTGACTGTCAGCCAGCCAGACTGACTGATTGTCAGCCAGACTGACTGACTGTCAGCCAGACTGACTGACTGTCAGCCAGACTGACTGACTGTCAGCCAGCCAGCCAGCCAGACTGACTGATTGTCAGCCAGACTGACTGATTGTCAGCCAGACTGACTGACTGTCAGCCAGACTAACTGACTGACAGCCAGCCAGCCAGCCAGCGAGCCAGCCAGCCAGCCAGCCAGCCAGCCAGACTGACTGACTGTCAGCTAGCCAGCCAGCCAGCCAGCCAGCCAGACTGACTGACTGTCAGCCAGCCAGCCAGCCAGCCAGACTGACTGACTGTCAGCCAGCCAGCCAGCCAGCCAGCCAGACTGACTGACTGTCAGCCAGCCAGCCAGCCAGCCAGACTGACTGACTGTCAGCCAGCCAGCCAGCCAGACTGACTGACTGACTGTCAGCCAGACTGACTGATTGTCAGCCAGACTGACTGACTGTCAGCCAGCCAGCCAGCCAGACTGACTGACTGTCAGCCAGCCAGACTGACTGATTGTCAGCCAGACTGACTGACTGTCAGCCAGCCAGCCAGCCAGACTGACTGACTGACTGTCAGCCAGACTGACTGATTGTCAGCCAGACTGACTGACTGTCAGCCAGCCAGCCAGCCAGCCAGCCAGCCAGCCAGACTGACTGACTGACAGCCAGCCAGCCAGCCAGCCAGCCAGCCAGCCAGCCAGCCAGCCAGCCAGACTGACTGATTGTCAGCCAGACTGACTGACTGTCAGCCAGACTGACTGATTGTCAGCCAGACTGACTGACTGTCAGCCAGACTGACTGACTGTCAGCCAGCCAGCCAGCCAGACTGACTGACTGTCAGCCAGACTGACTGATTGTCAGCCAGACTGACTGACTGACAGCCAGCCAGCCAGCCAGCCAGCCAGCTAGCCAGACTGACTGACTGTCAGCCAGACTGACTGACTGTCAGCCAGCCAGCCAGCCAGACTGACTGACTGTCAGCCAGCCAGCCAGCCAGCCAGACTGACTGACTGTCAGCCAGCCAGCCAGCCAGACTGACTGTCAGCCAGCCAGCCAGCCAGACTGACTGATTGTCAGCCAGACTGACTGACTGTCAGCCAGACTGACTAACTGTGAGCCAGCCAGCCAGCCAGCCAGCCAGCCAGCCAGACTGACTGACTGACTGACTGTCAGCCAGCCAGACTGACTGATTGTCAGCCAGACTGACTGACTGTCAGCCAGACTGACTGACTGTCAGCCAGACTGACTGACTGTCAGCCAGCCAGACTGACTGATTGTCAGCCAGACTGACTGATTGTCAGCCAGACTGACTGATTGTCAGCCAGACTGACTGACTGTCAGCCAGACTGACTGATTGTCAGCCAGACTGACTGACTGTCAGCCAGACTGACTGACTGTCAGCCAGCCAGCCAGCCAGACTGACTGATTGTCAGCCAGACTGACTGACTGTCAGCCAGCCAGCCAGCCAGACTGACTGATTGTCAGCCAGACTGACTGACTGTCAGCCAGCCAGCCAGCCAGACTGACTGACTGTCAGCCAGCCAGACTGACTGATTGTCAGCCAGACTGACTGACTGTCAGCCAGCCAGCCAGCCAGACTGACTGACTGACTGTCAGCCAGACTGACTGATTGTCAGCCAGACTGACTGACTGTCAGCCAGCCAGCCAGCCAGCCAGCCAGCCAGCCAGACTGACTGACTGACAGCCAGCCAGCCAGCCAGCCAGCCAGCCAGACTGACTGACTGACTGACTGACTGACTGTCAGCCAGCCAGCCAGCCTGACTGACTGACTGTCAGCCAGCCAGCCAGCCAGACTGACTGATTGTCAGCCAGACTGACTGACTGTCAGCCAGACTGACTGACTGTCAGCCAGCCAGCCAGCCAGACTGACTGATTGTCAGCCAGACTGACTGATTGTCAGCCAGACTGACTGACTGTCAGCCAGACTGACTGATTGTCAGCCAGACTGACTGACTGTCAGCCAGACTGACTGACTGTCAGCCAGCCAGCCAGCCAGACTGACTGATTGTCAGCCAGACTGACTGACTGTCAGCCAGCCAGCCAGCCAGACTGACTGATTGTCAGCCAGACTGACTGACTGTCAGCCAGACTGACTGATTGTCAGCCAGACTGACTGACTGTCAGCCAGACTGACTGACTGTCAGCCAGCCAGCCAGCCAGACTGACTGACTGTCAGCCAGACTGACTGATTGTCAGCCAGACTGACTGACTGACAGCCAGCCAGCCAGCCAGCCAGCCAGCCAGCCAGACTGACTGACTGTCAGCCAGACTGACTGACTGTCAGCCAGCCAGCCAGCCAGACTGACTGACTGTCAGCCAGCCAGCCAGCCAGCCAGACTGACTGACTGTCAGCCAGCCAGCCAGCCAGCCAGCCAGACTGACTGACTGTCAGCCAGCCAGCCAGCCAGACTGACTGACTGTCAGCCAGCCAGCCAGCCAGACTGACTGACTGTCAGCCAGCCAGCCAGCCAGCCAGACTGACTGACTGTCAGCCAGCCAGCCAGCCAGACTGACTGATTGTCAGCCAGACTGACTGACTGTCAGCCAGACTGACTAACTGTGAGCCAGCCAGCCAGCCAGCCAGCCAGCCAGCCAGACTGACTGATTGTCAGCCAGACTGACTGACTGTCAGCCAGACTGACTGATTGTCAGCCAGACTGACTGATTGTCAGCCAGACTGACTGACTGTCAGCCAGACTGACTGACTGACAGCCAGCCAGCCAGCCAGCCAGCCAGCCAGCCAGCCAGCCAGACTGACTGACTGTCAGCCAGCCAGCCAGCCAGCCAGCCAGACTGACTGATTGTCAGCCAGACTGACTGACTGTCAGCCAGACTGACTGATTGTCAGCCAGACTGACTGACTGTCAGCCAGACTGACTGACTGTCAGCCAGCCAGCCAGCCAGACTGACTGACTGTCAGCCAGACTGACTGATTGTCAGCCAGACTGACTGACTGACAGCCAGCCAGCCAGCCAGCCAGCCAGCCAGCCAGACTGACTGACTGTCAGCCAGACTGACTGACTGTCAGCCAGCCAGCCAGCCAGACTGACTGACTGTCAGCCAGCCAGCCAGCCAGCCAGACTGACTGACTGTCAGCCAGCCAGCCAGCCAGACTGACTGTCAGCCAGCCAGCCAGCCAGACTGACTGATTGTCAGCCAGACTGACTGACTGTCAGCCAGACTGACTAACTGTGAGCCAGCCAGCCAGCCAGCCAGCCAGCCAGCCAGACTGACTGACTGACTGACTGTCAGCCAGCCAGACTGACTGATTGTCAGCCAGACTGACTGACTGTCAGCCAGACTGACTGACTGTCAGCCAGACTGACTGACTGTCAGCCAGCCAGCCAGCCAGACTGACTGATTGTCAGCCAGACTGACTGATTGTCAGCCAGACTGACTGACTGTCAGCCAGACTGACTGACTGACAGCCAGCCAGCCAGCCAGCGAGCCAGCCAGCCAGCCAGCCAGCCAGCCAGACTGACTGACTGTCAGCTAGCCAGCCAGCCAGCCAGCCAGCCAGACTGACTGACTGTCAGCCAGCCAGCCAGCCAGCCAGACTGACTGACTGTCAGCCAGCCAGCCAGCCAGCCAGCCAGACTGACTGACTGTCAGCCAGCCAGCCAGCCAGCCAGACTGACTGACTGTCAGCCAGCCAGCCAGCCAGACTGACTGACTGACTGTCAGCCAGACTGACTGATTGTCAGCCAGACTGACTGACTGTCAGCCAGCCAGCCAGCCAGACTGACTGACTGTCAGCCAGCCAGACTGACTGATTGTCAGCCAGACTGACTGACTGTCAGCCAGCCAGCCAGCCAGACTGACTGACTGACTGTCAGCCAGACTGACTGATTGTCAGCCAGACTGACTGACTGTCAGCCAGCCAGCCAGCCAGCCAGCCAGCCAGCCAGACTGACTGACTGACAGCCAGCCAGCCAGCCAGCCAGCCAGCCAGCCAGCCAGCCAGCCAGCCAGACTGACTGACTGACTGACTGACTGTCAGCCAGCCAGCCAGCCTGACTGACTGACTGTCAGCCAGCCAGCCTGACTGACTGACTGTCAGCCAGCCAGCCAGCCAGACTGACTGACTGTCAGCCAGCCAGCCAGCCAGCCAGACTGACTGACTGACTGTCAGCCAGCCAGCCAGCCAGCCAGCCAGCCAGCCAGACTGACTGACTGTCAGCCAGCCAGCCAGCCAGCCAGCCAGACTGACTGACTGTCAGCCAGCCAGCCAGCACCTCACGCTTTGCTTGGTCATAAAACCGGTTCTCGTGGATAAATGGACTTCATCATTAGATGAATGTCTTTGTTTTTTCGTCAGAAAGAGAATGGTGTGCGAGAAATCTGATTCAATCAACATTTGATTAGTGAAAAATCCATTCAAATACTGCGAAACGGAAGATATTAGCAAAAATCTCTTTTCTTTCAAGTTCATACACACCCCGGTCACGAGTTCTAGGGCTAATACTAGAAGAAATATTTTTAATCTTGAAGTCAGCGGGCTTTGCCCCCCCCCCCCCCCCCCTCCCCCCGAACCCTACCTCCGGAGCTTTGATCGGAAGCTACCCAGCTATGGCATTTCTAGAAGTTCTATGATTTCTAATGATGAATTAGTATATTGTGCAACTGGGCGGGCGGGGGGGGGGGGGGGGGGGGAGGGGGGCATCCCCCCTAATTGCACACTGTAGTTTTTATAATGAGAGCACGAAATGGGCCTTCTTTGATGAGCGTCGATCGGATGGGGAATGTACATTCCCTCCCGCTGTTGGATATTTGGTATACTCACGTTCGAAGCACGTGATTTCCCCCACGCCCGACAAGCATGAAAGAAGGCTCATTTCATGCCCGTGTTATGGAAAATAAAATTTATAGTCGGAATTAGTCAGAGCACCGGCTATTTTACGCCGGTTACCGATTAGGTATACATAGAGTGTCCCATTTTGACTCATCCACTCGATTATCTCCTCTGGAAAGTATTGAAAGTGAAAACTTTTCAAATGGAAGTTGTTTGGTTCGGGGGGGACATCTGATGGTGACCTTCATTTTGACCTTGACCTTCACCTTCAAAGTCAACTGAGGATCAACTTCATTTTTTGAAAGGATAACCCCTATTTTTTTTTTTCTACTCCAGAAATAGAAAGAGCTTTAAATTTTACGTTCAAACATGCTATCATATCATGGATTGGAATGATTCTCAGGGGTCATCGGAAGGTCAAAAAAGTTATCAAAAATTACTAGAAACTCCACCTCAAAATGCATTATTACTTACGCAATTCCTCACAAATTGTTGCAGTGACGAATTACTCAATTGACAGCTGATGATTATTATAACTTGCAGCAAGAAAACATTTTAAGACGAAAAGTTTTGAGTTCTTCTCATTTCTAAAACCTAATATTGGGATTTCTATTGGAAATAAGAATCATTTAAATTTATGATTTGATAGCATGTTTGAACGTAAAATTTTCCGGTCTTTCCATTTTTGGAGTCAAAAATAAGGGTTTCCATTTCAAAAAGTGAAGTTGACCCTCAGTTGACTCTGAAGGTAAAGGTCAAGGTCAAAATGAAGGTCACCATCAGATGCCCCCCTCCGAACGAAACAACTTCCATCTGAAATGTTTCCACTTCCAATGCTTTCCAGAGGAGATAATCGAGTGGATGAATTAAAATGCGACACCCTGTATACCGGGAGTATTTGTGGAAACGCTTCATAGGAAAGTGAAAACGCCTGCATACAGGCAACTCAGAAGTCAAGAGTTAGGTTTCATTTCGCATATTGTGTGCTTGCATTAGTTATAGGTGGGAACAAAACCTCATCGCTTGATGTTTGAATTGCCCTATGCGAGCGTCCTATAAAGCGTTTCCCCGATTACTCCCGGTATATTGCCGTTCCCATTGGTTAAAAACCAAAAATTGAATTCGAAAAAGCAGCGAACTCTGAAGCGTTAATATGATTCAAAATCACATCAAAGCAATTAAACATTGAACTACTCGACGTGATAAGAAACTATATACATATTTGTTGTTCATAAGCAATATGACCTTAGCTGCAATCGATTAATAAGTAATCTAACTTTTAGTTTCAATTCTGCGGATTGTGTATCCGAAGACAAGTCGACCGGCAATACGGGTTATTTCGTGTAATAGATACCAGATGGTGCTACACGAAGATACTCTTCTTCTATTCCATTTTTTTAAAAGACGAAATGAGTGGTTATCTGAGACACAGCATCCAGTTCTTCTTACAGAGTTGAAGCCTGCAGGACGCTCTGGTAATTGCTTTTACAAGCGAATCTCTGTATTGTTTTTTTCTTACCACCAATGTAAGTATTAACCAACCCGTTGACATAATACATAATTATTGGAATATTTGAACTCTCCCAACAATGGGTAACAACCAAAGCGAATTATTTGATGGACCGCGAATTTTCAAATATCTGCGTCTGCTCGATCATCACGAATCGCTATTGTTTATTATATCACTCAGTTCGAATGTTATTTGTCACGTTATTTCATTGGTCTTTCTTTCTAAATTTGATATATCTTAAAATAGATGAATGTGATCGTTCATAATTTATTCCTCTGAAGAAATTTTGTATAAATGAAATACCCGAATGTGTAGGTCAATCGAAAAACTTATGTATAAGATATTTTGAGTTTCAAATTCAAAGAATTACGATCTTTTTTTTTTTTTTATCCTCTTTTCATGCACCTCTTTAATGTTGCTGATCAGACACATATATACTTTAATTGGCATAGCTTTTAGTGAACAGAGAAATAATACATATCAATTGAAGAAATGATTCAAAATTTAATGAAAGTTCAACGAATTCCATACTAGATATATGAAAAAAATTATGGAAAAATACACAAATTCATTTTGAAACATTACATAAGAACTCAAGTTCAAATGATCCCAGTTTAAATGGAAAGATTAAGATTGAATATTAAAGCCACCGAATCATAATTAAATAGGTATCATGTAAAATTGATTTCGTTTTATTTATATCAATCTCAATTTGCTAGAAATGTATTCAATTCAATTGGGATTATTTTTCAATGCTAGGAGAAATATTGTTCAATTTCAAAAGTAAGATAAAAAACAAAAAAAATATTCAATAAAATCGAATATGTGAATTGTAATTTTAACACATTTGATACGATATGTGTACACATATAAGAAACCTATCAAGTATCATAATATATAAAGCTGTCCTCAATGCCTTCGAGACTTTTACCACGAAGAAAGAGGAGGCAGACAATAATTTATCTATACTTCAAGCACTACATGTATATAAAGTAACACAGATGTCTTTGCAGCAGCCCGCACATGGCTCATCATAATGTATCAAGAATCATTTCATTTTAGTCTACATGTGCAGCTCTTTGCTGCAAGTAAGCGACACAAACTACTACTGCACCCTCTGGTATCTAGAATCACTTCACAGAGAGATTTACTTCTTAGATTTGTTGTTCTAGAACAAATTCTTAGAATTGATTTGTTTTCTTTTTTTTTTTTTTTCTCTCTTTCTTTATTTTTCGATATATTTTCATATAATTTTCATTCTCCTATGACCCATTTTGACGATATACTATCAGCAAAGCCTCTTGAACCGTTAGATGAATTTGACTTTTAACTTGTTATAACGTATCACCAACTAGTTTAGCAGATGAAATAAGAATGTTGAGGATTTCATGTGCTTTCCAAATCTTTGACGTAGCAGAGAGTGTAGATATATTGATAGAGTCCCTGTTGACTATAAAATTTCTTAGTACATGATAATACTCACCCATATTGAAAGGTTATCCGTGGTGACCCAGTCCACTCTTATCTATACACTAGCTTATTGAATTAATCATATACTAAAGTTGAGAGTCCGATTCGTTGAATCACAATAAGAATAATGCAATTTAGAATTAAATAACATGTTATTTTATAGATGTATGAGAACGGTTCTCACCCACATCCAATATACTTGGAAGATCTTATGAATCTGTTGATTATTACACTACAAATAGCTAATCAGATCATTCGTTTAGTTTCAATTTTCAGATTCCATTGGAGTCTGAAAAATACTACCGAATATGTGGTTTGCGGCGTCAGGAATACTAGTGCTGTTTCTTTATGTGAACCCAACGCTTTCAAAAGGCGCTACGTATGTATAGTTGATCCTGTTAATTAAAAATATGAACACTATGCAGTACCAGTTATAAGTTCAGGATCACCTTCCGAATTCTCGATCGAGACAGAAAGTTGAATATCTCGGTCAAAAAAGATCGTAGCCCAATGGTCCAGGTGGCATTTGAAAGTGGAACAAACCAGCTTTATTTTGCTTCTTTTTTCAATTTTCCACGATTTTTTCTGCACTCAGTAGATAATTTTGAACATGACACAGTTCGTTGCGATTTTCATACTCGTCAAAAGTCGCATGTAATTCTTTGGGAAATGGTAATGAAAATTTCTTCTCAGTGGGACTTGTAAGTGTTAAGATCAAGCTGCAAGTTGTTTTTTTGATAAAAAATATGCGATTTTTTGTCGTCAAGTTATTCAACTTTTTGTCCGTCAAATCAGTTTTTAGAAAATGCGTCGTAACTCGAGAACTACGGGTTTTTAGATCAAATGTCATGATATGAAAAATGTGTATTTTTTTTATTTTTTCAGTCGTTCAAATTTAAAAAAAAAAAAAAGAATTTTTATTCCATATTCAACTTTTTGTCTTGATCGAGAATTCGGAAGGTGATCCCGAACTTATAAACGGTACTGTATCTTTCCTGGTACAGATTAAGTCTTCAATTTATCTTTATGCACTCTTTACATGCAGATATCTTTTTTACTAAATTCTTTTTTATTGTTAAAAGAAAAGTATGGAAATCAATCAGAGGCATAGATTCAAGTTTTTTTTTTATTTTATAGCTCAGACTATATTTAAACTCTTGATGGGGTAATAATCTTTTCCTAATCAGCAATTATTATGCATTGATTTTACAACACCCAGAATATAAGAAGTGTTTAGAGAATCTACTGTATCAAATAGGGAGAATTCATGTTACTTTGAAACTTTCTTAGTACTGAGGCAACGATTAAGGATGCTATACTAAGCCTGGCGCGAGTAATACGGGACAATAGTCAAAGAGTAGACAGGCACCAGGTGCGAGAGCATCACGCGAATGAGAATTTGAAAAAATCTATTGAAGATTTGTCCAAGAAAGTATCCATGATAGATACGTTCATGACGCGCTTCACAAAAATTGAAAGTCAATTATCTAAATTTGAGCAGCTCATCTCGCAGGTAAGCAGTTTAAAGCTTTTTCAATAGTTAAGATTTTTGATAATCATTTTAAATTGATTCCAATTTAAATTTTAAAAATTAAACAGCAAGTGCTCCTTGCTGTTTAAATTTTAAAAATTAAACAGCAAGTGCTCCTTGCGTTTATTCCTTAGGACCAAAATGCTTTCTCGAACGGTTATCTACAAGCATTAATTCATGTGTTGGGACTGCTTAGTAGTACATTATGCCTGAAAATAATATATCCTAAATGTCTGACTTAATTATCCTTTAATTCTGATGAATTGGAAAATAATCTCTGGAGATCAAACTGCTTATAGAATATAAAAAGCAAACTATTAGCATAAAGATTAGGGATATAAATTCGTAAAGAATAATTAAAGATAGTTGTTAGCAGTTGCATAAGCCTGCCATTGATTCAGTATTCTTTTCCCCGCAAGTCAATTTATGAATACGTTTAGTTCGTTAACCCCGGTGCAGTAGAGCAGTCAACATTAATGAATAGACATTATTGTAGTTGGAAATTTGAAGGGGACCGAACAGGTCTCTGTACGTTTCGTAATAATAATAAAATACACTTATTTATAGAAGTATACACATTGATAAAAAAAAAATAAAAATAATAAAAATATATATTCAAGTTGTTACAGTAATACTTTGAAGTAATTTTAATAATTTTAAAGAGTATATCAGACTGTGAAAAACACCACGATAGTCCCTTCAACTGTACTGTAATCTGATCGTTAACTATGAACGTATAGTTGGTATTTCCTTAGGCTGTTTTAAATATATTCTTGATATACTATTTTTCTATTCAGAAATTTTCTGTACAGAGGTAAAAGAAACTACATAAAGACCTTACTAGCAAATGTTTTAAATTGTTAATATTTCTCTGTTACCACCCCTAGCCCACCCTTTTAGTTAATATATTTTATTTATCCTGGTCTAGCGAGATGAGAGAGAAAGGATTCAGATGCAGAAGACTATAGGGTCGATACAAAATCTAGAGAGTAGTATGGAAGAACGATTGGGCCGAATTACAAACACAATCACTGAAATTAGTCGGCACGTAGAACCAGACATGATTTCCAAGCTAGACAATACCGAAGCACACTTACTTGAAAAAGTTGCACGAATTGAGTCTAGGCTGAATAGTACAGCTATTAAGAATGAAGGCGAAGCTGCCATGCAAGCTGAGAAACTACAGACTTTATTTACCAAAGTAAAGCTTTTTTGAGTATACATTTATTAGTGATTTTAAAGTAAATTGATTTATTACATGGACATGCATTAGGCAAGCTGCATCTAAATATTTGGTGTGATGCATCTTTGTACTTTTATTTCTGGCCCACTTTAGCTAGATGATAAAGAAAGAACTCAAAATCAGAGGACTGAAAATTTGTTAGAAAACTTTGAGAATCGTTTGAAAGCAGAGTTGAAGAGGATTAAAGACACGATTACTGAAGTTAGCCAGCGCGTTGAGCCAACTGAACCAACCACAACCGAGAAAACTATATCAGCGTCAGAAATCATATCAAAGCTAGACGAAACCGAAGCACACTTCCTAGAAAAAGTTGCACGAATTGAGTCCAGGCTGAATAGAACGGCTATCAAGAACGACGGAGAGGCTGCTATGCAAGCTGAGAAATTACAGACCTTATTTACCAAAGTACAGCTTTTTTGGGTGTACATTTTTTAGTGACTTTCACGTAAATAGATTTATTACATGAAAATGCATTAGGCAAATGTGTGGTCGTATATTTAATAATAACGAGCCTCTCATGTGTATAAACATTTGAAAGTACTGCGCCATGCAAGTTCCAAACCAACTAGGTATTGATTATAATTCATCTGCATCATAATACTTTCTTCTGTCCTACCCTAGATCGATGAAAAAGAAAGAAGTCAAAATCGGAAGACTGAAAATTTGATAGAAAACTTGGAGGATCGTCTGAAAACACAGCTAGAGAATATTAAAGGTTCAGTCACTGAAATTAGCCAACATGTAAAGCCGGAATCTGTATCAGCGTCAGACATCGTATCCAAATTAGACGATACCGAGGCACACTTCCTGGAAAAAGTTGCACGAATTGAGTCCAAGCTGAATACTACGGCTATTAAGAACGAAGGCCAGGCTGCCACGCAAGCTGAGCAATTACAGACCTTATCCACCAAAGTACAGCTTTTTTGTCTGTACATCAACCCAGCTGCATTTAATAGAGAATCAATCCCATTAAATTTTATTGCCAAAAATATTGGGAGTTTTATAGAGTTTTCAGATGGTTCGGTGTTTGCTAATGATAACAAATCTCTCAGGTGTTTGAATTTGAATGTGTAAAACTGCCGAGCCACTCAAGTTTAGAACAAAATAGTTGCTATTATGCATCTTTGTCATAATATTTATTTTTCTGCCATACTCTAGATCGATGAAAAAGAAAGAAGTCTGAATCAGAGGACTGAGAATTTGATAGAAAGCTTGGAGAATCGTCTAAAAGCACAGCTGGAGAATATCAAAGACACAGTTACTGAAATCAGCCAACGCGTAGAGCCAACTGAACCAACCCCAACCACGGAATCTGTATCAGCGTCAGATATCATATCCAAGATCGACGATACCGAAGCACATTTCTTAGAAAAAGTTGCACGAATTGAGTCAAGTCTGAATATCACAGCTGTTAAGAATGAAGAGGACGCTGCAACGCAATCTGAGAAACTACAGACCTTATTTACCAAAGTAAATCTTTTTTCACCACACCTGCAGGGAAAGTACGACTTTCGCTCCCTTGCGTGAGCGGGAAGTCGTTCTTTCCGATGCAGGGGGTGGTGAAAAATAGTATACCTCACACGGGAGTGAAAAAGGCCATCCCAAACTGCGTTTTTGTCACCCTCGCCTTCGGCTCGGGTGTCAATATCACACGCAGTTTGGGTTAGCCTACTTTCCCTCCCTAGGTGAGTAATATACTATTTGGGTGTACATTTTTTTAGTGTATTAAGTGTTTTCACCACACCTGCACGGAAAGTACGACTTTCGGCCCCTCGCGTGAGCGGGAAGTCGTTCTTTCCGATGCAGGGGGTGGTGAAAAATAGTATACCTCACACTGGAGTGAAAAAGGACATCCCAAACTGCGTTTTTGTCAATCTCACACGCAGTTTGGGTTAGCCTACTTTCCCTCCCTAGGTGAGTAATATACTATTGTTGTACTTCATCTCTATCATGATACCTTTTTTTTTTTTTTTTGTTTTACTCCAGATAGATGATGAAGGGAGAACTCAAAATCAGAATACTGAGAACTTGATAGAAGACTTGGAGAAACGTCTAAGAACACAGCTAGAGAATATCAAAAACACAGTCACTGAAATTAGCCAACGTGTAGAGCCAACTGAACCAACCCCAACCACGGCATCCGTATCAGCATCAGATATCATGTCCAAGCTGGACGCCACAGAAGCACATTGCATAGAAAATGTTGCGCGAATTGAGTCCAGGCTGAATAGTACGGCTATTAAGAATGAAGGCGAGGCTGCCACACGAGCTGAGAAGCTACAGACCGTATTTACCGAAGTACAGCTTTTTTGGGTGTACATTTATTAGTGACTTTCAAGTAAATAGATTCATCGTATGAACATGCATTAGGTGAACTGCATTTAATGAAAAATCAATCTCATTTTATTGACAAAGATATCGAAAGTTTGCAGGCCAAGTAATCCTCGACCACGTATGGACTGACAATTTGATATTTGCTGTTTTTTCGCAACAGGTACAAGATATGACTAGTAAACTTGGAAGCATCGAAAGTTATCTTGAAAGAGCTCAAAGGGCTGCCAATGAAGCGGAAGAGAAACCTAAAAGACCAATGGTTGACATTGGGGCAATTTGCGAAGAGCAAACCAAGGCACTCGGGAAAGTAACAGAACTTGTAGAAGATACACTGAATCGTTTCCAAGTTTTACCAACGTAAGGACGATATACAGCTTCTATTTCATCCCATGTTATATTTTAGCGAACAGTAACAGTAGGCTTTGAAAAGTCAATAGTTTTGTCTACATTTCAAAAGTATAATACAATGCAATTATGGAATACATAATCGGGCATCAACAAATCTGAAATATGTAGGATGTGTTACATTTCTTTCAAGGACATTCGAGGTTCAGTTACTGCATAATGAGACACAGGCAGCTTTACAAGAAACTAAACATTCTCTACAAAGTACAGTCGACGATGGAATTAATCGGATGATTAATAGCGTGGGCGAACATAATAATGAAACAAAAGGCACTATTGAAAATTTGAGGTAAGGAAGAATGGATTGAAATATTTTTCATAAAAAAAGTATCAAGTTTTTTTGCAATTACAGAGTATTATATTGGAATAATGTTTGAACTGAAGAACGTGTTGACAATTAATAGCCAGTAGTAATAAAATTAATCTAAATCATAGTGTTCTCAGAGTATTTAAAAAAGTAACAATGTTTTTGAGAAACAGATTGTAAGATGGCATTGTTTGATATTATAATAGAACAGATTTGTCTACGAATGCAACGAATCTGAATCAGAAATTACATAAACTTGAAAGCGGGCAAAGAGTAATACTTTCAACAGCAGAGGATGTCACTACTTTGAAGAAAAGACTTCAATATGGAATCCAAGAGATTACTGGGAATGTTGCTAGTTTGATGATAAGCCATGAAACAGGGAACAAAAATTTGAACGATAAAATTGACAAAATTTCAAATGATATTATAGACAATCAAAGCAAAGAGCTAAAGAATTTGACATCCAAAACGGACGAAGGATTGATGCAGGTAACCTAATATATCATAAGTCGGCTACATATCTTTCAATTTCGAGATGATGTTCCTGTCCTGCGAAAGCTTTGACAACTTTGATCTTGAATTTATTCCAGATTTGGAGACAAATATCAGTGGTGTACCAAAAGATGGAGACCAATGGCGAAGCACTGGACAATCTTAATAAGCAGAATGAAATTTGTGTCAACGGTACAATTCCTGCCATCGTTGGTTTGAGAGAGGAGGTACTCTACCACACCTTTGATACCAACTCTTGTAAAAACGCAAAGAAGATTATTGTTGTATAAGTCTGTTTGAAACTATCTAGTTTATCCGCAATTCTCATTACCTATATATCTATTTGATTACAGCCCCGAAGTGAAACAATGTATACAACTACGCAATGCAATGCAATGTAGTGCATTGTAATGATTATAAAATGTGAAACTCGTTCTTTCTACTAATTTTTGTGCTCTTTCATAGGTAGCCCGCATGCAGTCAGACGTGAACAAAGCGGAAGCCAATTTGAACTATTTACTGCAACAGCGCGGCTTGATGACCAAGGAATTCACTGCAATGAAAACTAACTTGGGGACCGCGTCGAGCGACGTTAAATCTTTGGTCAAAGAAATAAAAGAGAAGATTGAAGACCTGAAACGTTCGGGAAGGCAACAGAACCCTTGTGATTTCAATGGGGAATCTAATAAATCAAACCAAAGGAAATCCTTTGGTGAAGTGCCGCCAAATTAGACTTATATCTTGACGTATCATTTATGATAAGATAACACCTATGTTAAAAGCTTCCACAGTATCTATAGTAGAGAATATAGTAGAAATTGTACGGAAAGAAAGAAAGAAACAGAGATTAGTGATTATTCTATATTGACATCCAGTTTACTTGAATTCGAATAATCTCCCCTCATAAAGTAGCAGTATGTTTTACGTTACATGCTTTGTTTGTGAATTCCAAAAACTCTGTGAATTTAAATATCAAATTGAATAACTCAGCCTTTCATAAGTTGACAATTTCTTGAGATATTAAATGGCCCATTTAAAATGAGAATTCCTAGTAGATTTTCACATTCAATCGTGAATCGTAACGAAATGTAGTTGCACTATTTTAAAGATATTAAAAGCCATTGAGAATTGTATAATACAAGAAAGTCAATGGAATTAATTGAAAATTGAAGAGGTGGATGAAACGAGGGCCTAAGTCTATAATTCAGGCTCTTTTTCTCCAGAGATTGACTCATCTCCTATGAGTTTAGAGATTCTTTGAGGGGAAGTGGGACGTATACGTCCTACCTTTTTCATTTGAGTTTATTCAACTTTTCTAATCAATTTTTGCACTCTTTATATGGACCTATGACTTTGAAAATTTGTTCAATAGAAAAATGTGCTTCTCAAAGGGTTAAAACTAAACTGCCACATATTGTTGCAGATCTTGAGACTTATTTTCTAGTATATATCGATGGACTAATGCCATCATTTTGTTTTTTTTTTGCGCTTACACCCGTTTGGCATTAGTTCATCGATATAGTTCAATCGACATAAGGCATATTTCTATGTTTTTTTATGAAATGCTATTCTCAACTTAGACCGTTGTTCCATCTAGCCCACAAACTATACTAACTAACATGAAGCTGACTTTAGTTATCAATAAAAATGAAGAAACAACTCCGTAGAAAGGACGGAAGTATCAGACTCTGCCCAATACCATGCACAGAGTAATTGACTACTTGATTTCTTGTATAATCATATTGAGATATTACTTTTATATGATACTCTGTATACATCTGTTGGATATTCTAGCTTGACGTATGAAATAACATTATTTGCGAAATGTGAAAAAATTTCTTACTCCTTGAATATTGATCTAGCAAAAAGCATATTTTGTATATTTCGGAGTATACTTTTACCAGGCACACTAAAATACAGTGGAAATATTTTCACCTAATGTATGAAAATATGAAATAAGATTTATAAAAGTTGAGGAAATACAGACACGTGAAACAGAGTCAACTTTGTTTAATAAGTCCCCCCCTAGTATTATAATAATACAATAATGATAATAATAATAATGATAATAATAATAATATGATACAAGTGATAATAATTATCCATAACTTTTAATGATTATGTACCCGAGCATTTTTTCTAGGAAAAGCACTCTGACAATGTTCGCTGTCTTCCATTCGGCAGATATTTGATGAAAGTTTCAAAACCTTATTAGGTATTTGCAATTGTTAACGTTTATTACAATAATATATATCCAGTAACTCAGGGAAAGAGTGCTTCAGACTTTACATTGACATTTCTCCATCGTATACTAGGTTTCTTAAATATTTCGAATCCTCGACCTGCATTGCCAACCAATCTGATGTGATGGAATATTGGTTTTTTTATACCATATTATAATTTCGTGGAAGTATGACTAGTCAGTTAATTAACAAAATCATAGAATCGCAAAAGTAAAGACAAGGAAAAAATTCATTATATATTTTTAAGCGAAAGATCTGAAGTTGAATATTTCTTAAAACAACCATGGAATCCATAAATGGGTGAAAGATTTTTCTCAAATTAATTAGGGAAGTTAAACTTTGATGAAGAGATAAGTCGATGGTTTTAAAATAATTCCAAGGGATGAAGTTGTTCATAAATTACAGTAGACTTGTGTAATCGTCAAGTTTGTCAATATATTTGTGAATTATTCAAATCTGAGACACTCTGCCTGTTGTAATATTTTTTGTATAATATAATAATTTCTCTATTGGGAAGTACAACGTAGGCGTTCGTCTACTTTAGCAAAGGAATTGAAACTATTCAAAGTAGGTGGTTCGACTCATTGGCATCTTTTTTATTTGCTGGCTTTAACAGAATCCACCTATTATAAATAGTTCTTAATTTTTCCAGCTATGTAGAATACTGAATTATTGGACTTCCCAATACCCAGATAACTTACATGTACAACCATTGTTGCAGTGCATATACATGATATTGAACTAATATTCTTGGATATGGGACGACGGTGAAAAACCTTGTGTGCAATTATTTCTTACAAATATAAATCATATCCTGCAACAAGTGTTGTGCTGTATCATCAACGATGTTCAATCTTCGTGTAAAGTGAAGTACAAAAAGATGGATAATTTTAAGAAATTTTCAATTCTGAGTTACTCACTTTTTTCTAAAAAAGGATTAATTGAAATGAAGAAATTCCATAGGCTGGTTTTATATATTGGAGCTGCAAAGGACTCGAGGAAGTTTCTCAAAACTTGGTGATCCATCTTGGAACACTTCACCCAGAAGTATCATTTATTGCATCAAGTATTGATGTTTGCGCGCATTAAAGAAGGTACCTTGTGATGATGAGGTCATATTATAGCGCCATTGCAGCCAAAACAATATTCATCAGTTTGTCTTTAAAGCTTGAATGTGGTAAATCAAACTTATTTTGTTATCTGGGCATTATATAAATATACATGTAGTACATATACATGGCGATATATGTATGTATTTTATGTAAACATGTATATTTAACTAGCTGCATGTATCTATACACACCAGGGCATACTAAAAAACTCGTAGACTTTTCTTCAACTTCGAACCATCAAATCTATTCTTATTGGCAATTAAATCCTCCCCATTCAATTAAAATAATATATTCTATCATTCAGACTGATTATTATCTGTAATTAAGATTCCATAATTTCAAGAATAAAGGTGAGACAAAAATGCCATGAAAATTATTTATTATTGCCCCCAGTGAATGGAATTCTACAATAAAAGAAAAAAGAAAAAAGAAAGTAATTTGGAGCATTGAGAAAAAAAAATTATCGATGAACTGCCTCTAAGAATGAACTGATATTACTCACAGGGATTATTTTTCTTTTCTTTTTTTTTTTTTTCTTGACATAAGTAGCAGATTTGAGAAGTGTGAAATTAAAAAAATATTTCACCTGTTTTTTGGCACGCCTTAATATTATGTATACATACATATAATTATGCATACATATGATTACGTAATTTAATATTATACCAAAAAAATATATATGCAAATATTTGTATAGTTTAATATTAATTTAGTAGTACTGTTTTTATTGTATGTGTTCTGTGTCGTAGTGAAAGTGACGGGCTGTTACTTGGCTATTGACAAAATTATGATTCGCCACGCGAATCACATTCTATCATTAATATAATTAAATTTAATTTATTATTACTACTTACTGTATTTTTATAATTTAACTTACATTTCTATATTTATTTTAATAATAAATTAATAATATTATTAATTAAATAACAACGCGTTTCTTCCTATTATTTATACGACCTGCACTTACAATCGGTTTGGACGAACGTGTTTTTTTAATTATACGAACCGATAAGGTAAAATCGACGATTAAGACATTCACGGGCTCTAAATACAGAGACTAATCTACTCGGATCGTCAATCTTTTTTAGTAAGCCAAAAAAAAACACAATCATCCAAAATTTGGTATCATAATTTTACAATAATTAAAACTTTTATTAATAAATCTACTAAACCCACTATATTGTCACCTTCCAACGATTTTTGTGTATCATATCATATCTTTTCCTTTTTTCTTTTCTTTTCTTTTCTTTTTTTTCGCCTTTTATTATGCTTTTTCAAACGTTATTAAAAATTCTTTCACATCCATAAATTGCGCATCGATATTTCTCTTCCCGTGCTCTCTTTTGCTTGCCAACTTTCATATGTACAGCAATTTACTTTGTTACATACTAGATTTAACTTATATTTACTCGTTACGTTATTTGTGTAAGTAGCAAGTTTTCTTTAAAATTTATTTTACGAGTTTCAGGTCCGCTGTATCTCGCTATGGTTAAATTTTGCGCAATTCCAAGTTTATATGTTTCTTAGCTGTTTCCCTATTTTCTTAGAAGAAGAAAACAAATTATAGAAACTTGATAAGAACTTTTATTACGCCTAATAACTAATTGTTATTCACAGGTAGATCTATAGGCTTTTAATTCATCCTAGGAAATGGTTTTTTTCTCTTCTTGTTCATTTATTTTTTTTCTTTTCTTCTCTTCTCTTCTTAAACATACATTGAAATTGAATAAAATTTAAGCAACGTACCAAATTTACATCTTAATTTCTTAACGATTTTCAAAAAAACCATCTTCTTTCACTTTATATCGAAAATGTTATTCTTATACTGCTACATGGTAATTGAAGAAAAGAAAAAGAAAATTTTTTAGCATTAATTTTCATCAGGCAATGATTAGCTCAAATTAGATTCAGATTATCTGCGAAGAATAAATGATTCAAAGATTAAATGTCGATTAATTTATCTTATTTATGATAACAAGCTATGTACATCCCAATTGCTATGAAACAGTACTCGAAACAGTACTATAGTTATATCAGACAGTGAATATTTACCCCTGGATGATAAATTTGAAAATGATCGTGCCTGAATAATCATAGTAACTCTACTTGTCTCGTTGTAACCATGCAAGTTGCTTTCATCATGTAAGTTCCCTCCTAAAGATGGGTGGCGCTTACAAATGTATTTTGGTAAAGGATCGCATACGGATCGATCATAATATATCTATGATAATGGTAGCTAGCTAACAACGATGAAAAAAAGAATTGTCGATCGAAGAAAATGAGCCCAAAATATTTGTTAGATGATATTGCAACAGCTGTTGACTGCGGATTTAATTAAAAACTGTTCATTTACAGATGCAGAATTATTTAATAGAAATATGATTATTCCCTGACGACTGTGAGGGTGAATAATGAATAAATTTTTTTTTTCTTGTTTTTTTTTCTTTCTTTCTCTTTTTATATAAATGGGTAGAATTGAATTGAATTAATGAAGATTATTTTCTAAAATTGTACAATTATCTAGACGAAAAAGCCCCTCAATTAATTGCTATTAAAGCCATTGGACATCTTAATTACTTACACTATAAATTATCTTATATTATAAATTTGTGCTTACCTACAACTAAAGCTATTTTACATCCATGCCGATATATTCAAAAGTTTACAGAGCACAGAAAGACCACAAAAATATACTCGTGGCTATGGCAATGAAACTATGACTGATGTGAGTCTAAAAAATGAAGAATCTCATCCCTGAACTAAAAATTGACAAACTTCGATGGCTACATTAAGTCTAGGTTTCGAAGCCAATATATCGACATACTTTGAATATTTTGATATCTTTTAACAGATAATTGTCATTATTTTATGACAAGTACAATTTTCTTTATCATATACTTTGTGCCGATTTTTTTTAAGTATTTTCATTTTTTTTTTTTTCTTTTTTTTTTTCTTCTTTGGATTCGTGACAAAAAATTATTAATAGTTATTTTTACATCCAACTACTATACAAGTGCCTTGTTGCAAACATACCATGGCAAATTTTAATTACCGCGGATACAACGAACCCAAGAATGATTATTTTACGCATTTATGTCAAGATTGTGACTTAAGTTTGGGAAACTCAGAGTTTTTTTTATTTTATTTTAAACTCCGAGCTATGGAATGTTATTTATGAATATATGTAGATTGGTTTCCGAGCTTTTTCAAGGACCACTCTCAACTGATTTTTATATCGTTATACCGCTCGGACGTAGATTTCACACACTGCCTACTGCAAAAGTTTCTCATCAGATAATTAGTTCTTTAAACGCTGGCTGGGTACTCGAACACTGGTTTCGATACAAATAACATTTCAATTGGTTTGAACCGATGAATTGGGTAACGAATAGCTATTCAACCAGAATTCATATATATCCTTTATAGTCAAACGGTTCACAAAGTTATTATTATTGCTCTTATTTGAAATATTAATCATCAGGGATAGGAGGAACTCCTGTATTGATTCCAGCTCAAAGTACAGCAACCAAAAGCGCTTATTTTACAGACGAGAAAAATTTGCATCCTAACTTCAGCTGCGATGTTGTGTTCAACATTTTAGCCATGAACATTTTGAGCTCCTCTAATATTTAATTTATTATATATTTTGCTTTTCAGATTTCATATGGGCTGTATTATCATACTTTACGTTGAAGCATTTCCAGTAATTGTAATGGACGACCATTTATAATATATACGAGGAGAAAAAATGGCTAATACCGACCATTGGCGTAGGGGTACTTGATAATCCGTTCAAAAAACTAGCGAAGGACTTAATTTAATAAGATCGTTTCACCTTGACGCAAAACTTATAGAAAAGTAACAAATTTATACGATAACCAGCATGGAATATAAACACCTATCTACCATTTTCTGTGACGCACAAAATTTCACATTTTATCAAACATTTCCAATGCAATTTAATTAACAAAGAGTCGTTATTTAAATTTCATTTATTTTCTTAATAAAACCAAATGATTCAAACTATATTTAAGCTTATTTATTGGCAGTAGTTTATAGTCTTTAGTATAAATACTAGGCAATAGTTACTGAGAACTATAGCTTCGAGAGAATCTTCTAAACTAAATAGTCAGATCAATGGAATTCCAGACTTATAAAGATAAATATCGCATGAACGATATGGACCGATATTCTTAGTTCCGATTTAGTATTTAATCCGATGTCTCATTCTGTGATTCAGTTGTGGGCCCAAATCGGAAAAAGAAACTGTAAAAGCATGATAGAATGAGAATCTCCTGAACTAAAGCTGGTATGTTCTGATATTTTGATATATTACGAGCTCTGCCAATGTGTTATATAAGTATTGCCATTTTATTTTTGGCAAACCAGCTTACTCTTGATTAATTGTTCTCTATGAATTTCTTATGAATATGTAACAGCAGGTTCGCCAGCTAACTGACCTTTGCTATAATTGCATTGGTAATGTGTATAATAATATAATAAGACGACCAGAATAACGCTGTTTAGGAACAGTAACTGAAATAATGCTACAAGAAAGAAATTTGAACATTGGACACATGATACCAGAACGCGGCAGGTTAGTCTTAACTAAGAGTACGATGCAAGAATTTTTTCCACAGATCCAAAAAGTGTAATTAAACTTTCCATTCATAGACACCGGAAGCATATATTTGAATAATCGCAAACTATTTGCCATCCAGGTCTAAGTTTCAACCCACATTAAGTGGATTGACCCTATTAATAAGACGCAATTGCATATTTATATCATTCAAATAATCAATATTAATATCACAAATTCCTACTATATTAAATGCCCTGAATGAACTAGTTTTTGAATCTACTAATAACGAGTTCCGAATAATCGTGTGTTATTTTTATAAAAGTAAATTTGAATTACACTTTTCATCTCCGTCTAATCATTTGGGTTATCAGTTTTCACTTCGCGCTTCGTACTCTCAGATTTCAGCTAATGTTAGGCGGCTGCTAGCTCGAATTGCTAGACGTGGAGATGCGCAGCTGGAGATTGCTACGCCGTCGGCGGTGAGAGTGGTCCTAGCTGCTAGTAGACGCGATTGGGCTAACAGGGCTCAAGGGGCTTCGCGCAGAGTCCCTTAAGCAGCCAGTTAATGTTATTACTAACTTACGACTTCCTGCATGATCACGATGCTCGCAAAGCCAGACTCCTTGCCACGTACCCAATGCAAGTTTCCCATCTGTGATTGGAATGCTTAACGATGAACCCAGAAAACAGGCCTTCACGTGGGCAGGCTGAAATTTCATTAGATATGTAACAGCGTTTCGTCTCCAGAATATCAATCATGTCTTTCTTTTATTATAATTTATTCCCTCCCAGTGTTCTTTCCTTTGAAAGTTTTCATTCAAATTTGAAAAAGGAATACTTTCGCATAGGAAAGTGAAAACATTTGGCAAAAAGTAAGACCGGAGTAAAATACAGAATTGATTATGAGAATGTTATGGCATTAGATGTTCAAAGATGTGTAAAATTGAACATTTATTCAATTTCCTAATTAAAATGATCAACAAGAATGAAAGCCAATCGCTTTCGTGATTCAAATTTTTTATATTCTGATTCTGTTCAATTATTCTAGAGAATAAACAAAGCACTATTAAAATTCAATCTAAAGACTCAATCCATTGAGATTATTTGAAGCAACGAGCCTAATTTTCAAAGACTACAAATGATTAAATGATCGCAATATGATAATATCAATGAATACCCACCATGTCGTCTGGGCCTTCGCAGCTATGCCTATAAGGCATTCCCTCGGGGACTATTTTGTTGAGCATCATTTCCATGTCGTCTCTAACGTCAGGATCCCAGCTTTCGTTTAGTGCTAAACTAGCCGACGTGTGAAGTACTGAAATAATTTGTTTTTTTTAATCAAAATATAAAACTACGGTAAATTCTGAATAGAAAAAAAGTATCGATACGCTTTGTAATAATAAATCATAAAATAACGTAACTAAACTTATAACACTGTAGGAATATACATCGATCGACATTTGACGCTGTAAAAATGGAAGTTTATCCTAAATCTAGTTTATTTATTATTCTGATTATTTATTTAGGTTAAATGTACGGTTGGTATTTTATTTTTTTTTTTTTCAAATTCTGATATATACTTACTTTGTATGTGACAGAGGCCTACGGAAAATTGGCAAAGTTCAGGAATCTGTCTTAGAATTTCTTCGGTGACAAGATGTACACCCCGGTGTTGAGGCCTGAGATTAATCTTTTTTTGAAACCAGGCAGAGCCAATTTGAATGCCTCTGTTAGAGGAGGCCATATTCTTGGCACGTCCGATTGCAACAAGTCAAAATTTTTAATTTATTTAAAAAACAAAAATTTTCACCAGACGTTAGAGGTAAATAAAATGATAAATCACGATAGTGCACTGGCGGTAATCATCTTCGTTTATCCGACTATACCGATGGGTTTTTAAATTTTTTATTATTTATCGTCGATTTGGCTATGAGGAAACAAACATAAGCCACATTTTGTATTAACTTTTAAATAATATTCGTATAGTTTCTGCGGCCCGATCGCACCCCGCGACTTCTGAGATTATGACAAGGTTAGAAAAGATAACGATTGACTTGACGTGCACCACTCCTCTTCAGCGCACACATGCAAACCGATTCTGAATTCCACTGTTGCCAAAACATCGGGTAGATTTTTTATTTTCACAAAGCGTTTAATAACGCGTTTAAATATATCGACGACATATCGATGCGGTTCAATATTATAGGTATACAAGTTAAAATTGACTTGTTAATTATCATCAAAACTGCTAGGTATACACGTTAAATTCCATCCATCATTTTGAGCCGAGACGTTGCAGCCACTGAGAAGTCTTTTCATTTCAATGAAACCTTAAGCCTGATTTACAACTATAACGACACACACCCACGCATAAAGAACGCGTAGTAGTAGTACCGAAAATATTATTGCAAACAAAGGTGGACGAACATAGTTAGCCTTAGTTTATTCAAAAATGATGATGTAGTTGATTGTATTCGTAATAGTATAATCATCGGTATAAAACCCACGAGGAAAACGTGAAAAGTCGCTAAATACCTGCATGTGTATTATTTCGCAGTACAGCAATCTGTATGTACCAGTTTGTATAGTAATATTAGAAAACCGAATAGTATGTTATAAAGCAATATGGGAAGTGGAGACACAGCAACTGTGATAAAAAAACTATCAATTGACAGTAATGATATTAACGAAGAATACGGTCCGAATTTAAAACTATTACCAACAAATGATCAAGTTAAAGAATTGCAAACAATATTACGTGACAAGTAAGAAGATGCATAGATAAATTGAATAAAATACTAAACAATAAATGCCGTATGCAAAAGCGTTATATACAGGTACCGCTAAGCGAAGCACATGTCATCGACATCTTTCGTGATTTATAATTTTATTATTTACAGGAATACTACAAGGAGCGATTTTAAATTCTACGCAGATCGTTTGGTGAGGATATTAATGTAACATTGACTATTTTTATTATTTCCTAACTCAATTTACCGCTCGCTACGCCTTTAACTATTACTATTATATCTATATCTATAGTCTCGTGAATGACGACAGTAAATATGCGCAATAAACTAGAATCACTATAGAAAAATTACAATATGAAAAAAAAAAAAAAATGAAAAACAAAAAAAAATTATTATTTATTACTATTCGTATTTATAAACTCATACTTTGAATTCTCCAAATTCAATAAGTATAATAATCCTAACTATTAATATCTACGAAAATATTGATTTCAGATCAGACTGGTTATAGAGGAAAGCCTCAATCAATTACCATTTTCAAAATGTACCGTGACTACACCAACTGGTGCCAAATACAAAGGACTCAAATATCAAAAGGGTAATTGCGGTGTGTCAATAGTTAGGAGTGGAGAAGCTATGGAACAGGTATGTATTTTTTTTTAATCAAATCAATTTCATTCATAATTAGTATGTAGATATGTATAATATGAACAGTTTGCGATAATTTTTATTTTTATATTTATTTCAGGGACTCAGGGATTGTTGCCGTAGCATTAGAATTGGCAAAATACTTGTTGAAAGTGACGTAGATACTCACGAGGCAAAAGTTGTTTATGCTAAATTTCCTGATGATATATGCGAGAGAAAGGTTCTCTTGATGTATCCGATAATGAGTAAGTATAAAGAATTGATATACTATTGTTATCAATATAGTTAATCAAATCTTACAACATTTTTTATAACTGAAATTTTTCACAATTTTGTAATAAAATCAATAGCACAAATCTGTGCTATGATATATTTCAGGACTTTATACTTAATACCATTCAGAATTGCATCATTTATTTCTGAGGTCACATACGTGTTTACTATTTCAAAGAAGGGTAGATAAAAATTGAGGATTTTTATTGCGAAAGTAAATATATAAATATAAAAAAATCAGATTTTCATACAGAGACTATTTGAGTTAAAGTTTTTTCCAATGCTTGTAATGTTATTTTTTGTTTTTTCTTACTAAAGTAATAAAAAGAAATTGGCAAATGTGCTAATGTCAGAGCCAAACAGGATGAATAAGATTTTCTGTGAAAAATATGTTTTCCTTAGACAGTAACTCTATTCTTAAACCTACTGGAATCAAAGCTAAAAAGTTGTGAAACGTTGTAAGATATTTATAGAACTCTGGTTTGTGGAAAAACACGAAAAATTTTATAAATCAGAGAAATAATATGATTTTAACATGTTATTCTCTTTGTAGAATTCGTTCGAATTTATTTTTCCTTCGTCAGAGATCAATTAGTTCAATTCGTAATGAAAATGAATTAGTCATGTGAGCCTGAATTTAGAATCTGTATTATACTTTCTTCGTATAATAGTAAATTGATACAAAGTAAACAACTAACTACTAACTCACAAATTATTTCTTTTTATCTTCAGGTACCGGAAATACTGTGATAAAAGCGATAGCTGTATTAAAAGAACACAATGTTTTAGAGGAAAATATAATCCTTTCAAATTTGTTCTGCACACCATTCGCTGCCAAAACTCTAGTCACTGCCTTCCCCAAGGTATGTTTGTTACACAAATAATTGGTAAGAATTTTCAATTACCTTAATTTAAATTCTTTTATAATAAGTTTCAAATATCTATACAACGTACACGTACCTATGTAAGATTCACTGAATTTGTATATTCAATTCCCGCAGAATACTTTTTTTTTTTTTTTAGAATCAAATTCCTTTGCTTCGATTTTTCAATTTCTTTACAGAAAATAATTTTCTATCTTTTCATGTTTCGATTCAATATAATTTTCGAACATTCTACGTATTCAGATATAATTGTAGAATATTATAATAATCAATCAATCATCCATTGAAATGAACTGACTTGAATGAAGTTGGTTTGCACTTTGCAGATGAAGATCTTGTCCTCGGAAATTCATCATGTCGCGCCGAATCACTTTGGGCAAAAGTACTTTGGTACGGATTAAACTGATTAATCTTCTTAGAGAATCAATTTAAGTTAGGATATATGAAGAAGAAGAAAAAATAAATAAAAGGAACGCAAAACCTAGACTTGTATGTAGACAAAATGAACTACTGGTGGCTCCAAAATATGATGATATCTATCTAACTGACTAGTTTACCGTTGCTGCCCTAATAATTAATACAGTGCTACCTCGAAACACCTTGATGCATCAAGGCCGTTCTGACCGTTTAACTAATATTTTTTTCATCGAGTAAAACTGAATCTAATTGTTTATTTGCATAGTCCATACCACATGCATACATACCCTGGTAGTTTCATTTTTGTCAATAATTATAGAACAGTATAGGTCGCACTACTTTTTCGTTAGTGTTAAATCGACGTGTGATGTAAATTAAGTATCGAAAAAAAAAAAAAAAAAAAAAAAAAAAAAAATTTCTGGTACCTTTATTAGGACCATGATTGATTATATTATTATTTTGATTATGATCGCCTGTATGCTTGAATTTTTTACAAGCTGTTATATTTATTTGTATAAAGAGAAGAGAATCCCATTTAGTATTAGAGAAGGCTAACAGACTCCGATTAGGAAAAATACAAAACAATCAATGTAAAAAAAAGAAAAAAAAAACGCAAATTGATTTTACACAATTCGTTTCAACTATAAAATGAAAACATTCATCTAACTCGTCACTAACGATCAATTATTTGGCTAATTTTGTTGCAAATGTACAAAATGCTTATACTATTTTCAGTATTTACTGATTTTACTGAATTCATTCTGTTTATTTTAATCCTGAATTGTCAATTAGATGTTACGGACATAGTCATACTGAAAAAGTACCAGTAACATCGGAATATTCTCAAATCCAAATCTAGATGATTTTTACATTTTGGAAATAGTTTTCAAGCTCGATACTGCAAATCAGTGTACCAAGTATTTATTTTGATAATTTTTTTGAAAAAAAGACATTCTCCAACACAAATGTACGATTTTTAGCTGCTTATAGTAGCATTTTACAAGACTTGAAAACAATTTTCTGTATCAAACTCTTATGTTTTTTTTTTTTTTTTTCTTTTGCTTAAGAAAATAAAAGAATCAACATTTGTTCACTTAATAAAGTAAAACTAGTACTGGCACGTACGTAGATACCACTTTGTGTATAAAGCGTTAATTTTAACAAGAACTTATATCACATGTAATATTTTCATTTGCTACAACTTTATACAACTGTAAATATGGCCTGTTACTTTTTCAATCACAAAACACTGTATTATTTGAAACTTGAGTTCTATCAAAAATCTTTTATAGTATAGCAAGTGCAATACAATACAATTTTTTTTCGAACTCAGTTTATACAATATTCTGAATACTTATTTTCACAATTGCACAATACGTCAATGTATGTAAATAATGTAGTTTTACCAACACCGTTTTGATTTACAAATGATAACATTATTCACACCTTTTCTGGAATACTGCCGTAGTTGTAAAAACAAATCTATGTACAACGCATCGCTTGTTGTCCATACTAAAGAGGTTCTTATTATGTTTATGTTTACAGTTTCAAGGAAACTCAAAGTTTTCTAATATTTATTAGCTAGCTGGTTAGTAAAGGTACTACATGTACCTAATATCTATTTTAATTCTCTATCTAAGCGACGAAAACAATTGCATAATCTGTTACAAGTAAAGAGAAATTAATTGAAATTTAATTTTAAAAGAATTATGTTTAATTTTTTGATCATATTAAATGTTAAAAAGTTATTAATGTTTCTTCGAGCACGGCAATTCAGTTCTTTGTTTATTTTATTATTAAATATATGATACAGCGCTAATCATATGCATAATGTCCTGAATTGAGTCTGAATTCAAATAAGACCCGGTTAAAATCTGAAAGAACTACCTAATTACGTTTTCTTCGTTATTCTGAGGATTATTTTTTCTTTATATAAATTAAGATAACGTTTATTATTTAGTACTACTTATTTACTATTTATTATTCTAAAGGTACATGTACTCAAGAACTTGTTGATCGATGTTAAATGTCTGCAATCTCATGAAAAAAAAAAAAAAAAAAATTAAATTGTATTCATAATATTCAACGATAAAATATAAAATTCAATTACTTGAATAGTGGCTGACTGATTAACGCATTTAATTACTTAATTTTTCTTTTCTTTTCTTTTCTCTTGTCAGATCTGGCAATAGTGTATATTAGAATTACACTATGTGCCAAAAGACTGCTGAAATTAATTATTTTAACAATCCAAATTTTGGAGGAACATTTATCAAAATTTTATTCACCCTTGGTTCAAACCATCTAAAACTTGCTTTAAATGTAAGAGAATTGTTTGGTGTTTAGTCAAATCTTAGAGATAAGACATATATTACATATAATGTTTGAGTGTATCCCATGGCTTTCATGACCACTTTTTTTTTCTTTTTTTGATACTGCAAGTTCTCTAGTACAGTTGAAAATTATCGTACTTGCCAATATATGGCTTCAATATTTTACCATAAAGAAAAAAAAAAAAAAAAAAAAAAAAAAACGCGCAAACGCATAATATTTATATAATACTTACCTATTTCTTAGTTCATTAAGTATTTTTTAAGGATTGAATTTATTTTTATTTATTCAGAATGTAATTAGGAGTAAGCCTATTAGTACTTATAAAGTAATTATCTTGACCTAGCCCGAGATATTGTAGACCAATGCAAATGTACAATGCGAATTTTATATTCACAGTAATATTGCATTCAATATGAAAATGAAGAAACTTTTTCTTTCTTATGTTATTAATTTTACAACTTTATGCACTATTTAAACTGTTGTTGCAACGTTATTAAAAAAAAAAAAAAAAAAAAGAATAGTATTTTAATTTACTTCACGAATGAACAAAAAGTATCTTTGAACTGATAATAGATAATAAGAAGTTATCCACTAAATTCGTTGCACCAGTAGTTGGATGCTGTGCCCTCCAATAAACTATCAAACTTATAAGTAAGAATACAGATTGCACAATTGCATTAGTTGAAATGAAAGAGTGAAAACCATCTTTAAGCACATACATGCATCTACTATATATGAGCCACTAAAATTTATTGTGAATGATTTTTAATAAAAACAAACTGTTTGAAAAAGACGTAATTTTATTTATTATTTTTCATTCAAGTTTGAAAATAATTCGTCTACGCATTAGAATTTTCCTTCATTTATAACGCGGTATTGATTTACAGTCAATTACCCATTGTCATTAGACTGGTTGGTTACGTCGTGAATAATCAAAGATTTTTTTTTTAGCTTATCGCGATCAATTAAACTACCTACATCATTGAAATACATCAGGAACTTAATGATTGATTATTTTGATTTTTAATGATAAAATAGAAGAAAGAGCGTTTGATATTATTCTATTGATATATAAAACGCAATCTTATCTGCATTTACTAATCGTCAATTATAATCTACGATAGAATTGAAATTTTTACATCTTGCCTCCAGATAACTTTATCCCAATCATTTTCATTTTCATCTGAATAATGTATATAAGTTTTCTCCTCTATGGTAAATTATATTTAAGATCTTATATATATATTCAAAAGCCAAAATAGATATAGAAAACTTTGATTCAGAAAAGTAACATGTTCACAATTGACAAAAACAAGTTCAAAATTGTTGTTTTCAGGATGTTCACATCATGGTTTGATGACGGGTCCTTCAAGCGCATCAATGAAAAATTTTTGAAGATCCTATTCGAACCATCTGATATTTTCATTTACAATTCAATTACAAGTTAGGAAAGTAGTTTCTTTAAGAAATGATAATTGCAAAAAATATTGTCAGATATATGATGAGATGATCAACGAATCACATCGCATACAATATATCGTTGGTATACATGTAGTCTACCATGTGTAGGTCATTGCTATGCAGATTAAACACCATAAATATATATTCCAAAGCGTAGATTATGAGTAACTAACTATTTTTCAAATATATAAGACAAGATAAACGTTTCAAACATTTCATGAGCTTTGAAGATAGTGCCTATATCTATATATATTTTTCATATGATTATAAATTTTGATAATAACAACAGTGTCTCTCATTATGTAGTTCTATATAGCAGATTATGTATTATCATAGATTCTATACGAAATATATTTACATCATTTAATTTCCTAGCTTGAAACAAACATGTTCAGATATTATAATCACAAAAAATTAATTTAAACAAAGATTAAATCTCGTATGGGTTCTAAATTGCCCGAGGTTCGTATATGTATACCTAGATAATTATATTTTTTTTAGCACCAAAACTCTATAAACATTAATTTTAAATAACAAACTATGAGAAGTCTTCGAATTACCTATATGACCTTATTAGAAAAAAAATGAAATGATTATTAAATTAGTACAAATTCTAAAAAAACTGTAATGGGTTGACTGGGATATCCATAATCAAATGAAACAAATTAATTATAAGTAAACAAAGTAAAGAAATCTTTCCTAAAGTAAGAAAAAAAAAAAAAGAAAAAAAAAAAAAAAAACGAAGAAGAAAAGTTAACAAAAAATAAAAAAACATATGTTAAAAATTGTATATTTTATTAAGATTATGGATTAAAAACACCACTTCAATTTTTGACAGAACATTTGAATATTCAATAAATAACATTTAATATTAATTTTTGTTCTTCATGACTTATTGTGTATTAAAATGTATTTTATATGAGTTACAAATGTGGCCTTTAAGCTATTTTGACTGATATTATATTCTGTTCCTAGATTTGAAATTTTACTCTATTAACAAAATAAAATTGTGATATGGTAATCACGATTAGCCAATGTTCTAAAAACAAAAATCGTTGTTACATAGTATGTAACGATAATTCATATAGTAAATAGATATTAAATGTATAATGAATGTTTGTTCTATAAATTTAAAGGACTGTTTATTTTAAAAAGATCCATAACTGTACTTGATCTATAAATTTTCTAGTGTTTAGTTAGAATTTATATATTGCACATTAAGCCAAGATGTATGTTTGAAAAGAATGCATATGCGTGATAAAATGATTGAAGAAAGTGGCATAAAAAAAAAAAAAAAAGGAAGATAAATAAAAAAAAAAAAAACAAGAAAAAACAATAGCAAATAATTTGCAAGTGAAAGAAAGATCTTATCCTATCGTATAACATAATGAAGTAAAGGAAATGTCTTAACGCTCTCATAACTCTTGTGAATGAAGTATTTTCAAAAAAATGTCATATAGGCCTTTAAACATATTGAATGAATCCTAAAATGTTATTAATTATTTATAAGTAAAAGATTACTACATTAAATTACTATGTCACTTTTGTAAAGAATTACTAAAGCTATGCTATCTCGATGTTTTAAAATGAAGAAAGAAAAATTATGTTAATTATCTAGATAAAAATTTACATAAAATTTCATTATAAAATATTTACGAATATGCAAAATCTAGGCGAGTTGATACATGAGGTGATACGTAATATAAAATCTTTGATACTAGCGATAACACCGTAAAGAGCGGTGCCTATATTTTCATGCAAAAATCAACTCTAGTTTTTATAAGAAACAGTGAATGACTTTTGTTTTCTGAGCAACGTGATTACTTCGTTTATAGTAAATATACTTTAGGAAAAAATATTCAATTTTAACACAAATCCGCAATTTATACGCAACAATATAGTAACTAAAAATTTGTCAATACAAGGAAATTTTGTTAAAATAGCATTAGCATCACATTAAATTTAAATTTGTTATCATAGCATTTAATATAATCAATATTTTTCAAATTTCTTTTAAATCTACCAACATCTTACGTGACTAATGACAACGTAGTAACAAAGGCGTATGTATGTATAGATAATTACTGTACTGGCAAAAACTCATAACGGGTATATAGCTCAGTAAAACTTTTCAATATCCAATTAGATGACTTACACTGTAGACACTTTCGAGTACAGAATCAAGTAGGTAATATTGATATTATACAACGTTGGAATAAGAATGAAAACAATCGTTGTAACGAACAAACCAAAGTATTTCCTTAGTTTTTTTAAACAATATGTATCAAAATGTTGTTAAGCTTACCAAAATAAGCTGTGCCAAAGTTGTTTGATGCAAATAAATTTTGTTGTCTAATATATATATATGCCTGTTTTTCATCATTATCTCATAACTCGTGAAATCCTTGTATCGAATGATTTGAATAAATCCTGGGGCATCGATTTTTCTATAACACTGATGGTATAATAGCATTTTGATTGAAACCTCATCGCGTAAAGTTTAAAAGTAGGTAATCTAACTTGTTTTTATTTTTATGTGTAATAAATTGAAAATATGCTTCTAATTCCAATAATAGTACATGAAAATTGAAATTTTCTTTATTCTCTTTTAAAAAGCCCCTTTCTCTTTTGAACAGACGCATAAAAACTTGGCAATAAATTCCTCCGGCTTTACCTGCTTCATAAGCATCATAAGAATCTAGCAATAAGAGATCCCTCAATGAAAAATAAACGACATTTAAATATTCGTTCGTTAAGGTATTCCTTTAAGATAGACGTTGTTGCGTTACCTATCTATTCTTCCTTTGCCTGATCATCGGATTTTTCTTCATTTTTATCAATTGAATCATCGCCCAATTCGGTGTTATCTTCTTGTGTGTCTTTTACTTCATCTTCGCTCAACTTAGGCGCCTCCAATGATTCGTTCGATGCAGTAGTCTCGTTCTCTGCTACCTCAGGTTCATTCGTTTGAGGTTCTTCAATCGGTGAAGATCGCCTCTCTTCAGTACTAAGAAATGATTAAAAAAAAAAACAAAAACCAATTCATTTCAATTACATATCTCTTCAAATTTCAATAAAATAAACATTAAATGGAAATCAATTATCAAAATATTTGCATTTTATCAAGAAATTGAAATATTTTTTCAATTTTCTATTCAATTTCATTCAATTCTATTGATGACTTCAATTATTTTATTCATATTTCACTCATAGTCTCACCTTTCTGGTTCAGTCGTTGCGGCAGCCTTTTCTATAGAGGGCTGTAAAAATTAATGAAAAATTGATCATATTTTTGTATATAATTTAACATATTCATTTTTCTAGTAAGAATAAAATGTTTCGTATATAATTTCTTATTAAAAAAAAAAATTGTCCAGTTTTTATAATTGAATAGAAAATAGTTTGAACTGTTTTCTATAATAATATTGTTGATACGCACCTCCCGACTGGATGTGTTTCCATTCTGCTGAATGTCTTTAGGTGGAGATTTGCTTCCAAGTGTAATTTCCGCAGTGCTAATCACAGGTGTGACTTTAAGAAATTTTTCCAACTCGTCAATCTCATTGGCTAAATCAAATTCTTCGTAATCCTAAAAATGATTAATCTTTATAAAGAAATTTAATGACAATATGAAGAAATATAATCTTTTCTAACTGTTATCTTTAAATAAATAAATAAATAAATAAATAAATAAATTCGTTTAACTACCCCGCAGTATTCGTCATCGTTGAATAATTGCGGTGGCAATGGATGTTTGCTATCTCTTGCGTTACTTTTACTCTGCATAAATTCCTTGTCCGTCTCTTTACCCGGTTCTGTAATATCAGTTACTTCGTAAGGAACATTTTTGCTTTCCAAAATCATCAGTACTCGTTGTTGCCTCTTTTTCACCTATATAAAAAAAAAGAAGAGTCAAAATTTATATCGTACAACAATTTTTATCAATAATTCATGATCATTGTTATCTTTTTGACAAAATAAGATCAATTCTACAAGATAAATTAAAAAATCTCAGATTTTAAATATTGAAAAATACGTTTTCTTGTAAAAAAAAAAAAAAAATTTATATTTCGATTAAACCCAGTTAGTATAACGAATTTTTCAATTGAGTAAACATGAAAAAATAATAATATAGTTATAATAAAAGGCTATAATATTGCGTATTATTTATCGAAATATAAAACCAAGATTTCTTGCTGATAAAAAGATATTGGTATAAAAATTGAGTCACTGTTTGAGGCGAATGGTGATATCATTTGATGAAAGTTGTGTCGTTACGTATATATATATATATATATAAGAATATAAAAGACTTTGTCTTTATTTTAAAACGTAATTAAAAGTGTAGATTAAAAAAATAAATAAATGAAAAAAAAAAAAAATTAAGTATATGATAGTAATTGGCAAATAAATTACATTCCATTGTATAACGACGTAAATATACCTAGACGTATACTTATGCATAATATAGTAGTATAATGAAAATATAAAACCGGCTAAATAAATTCAAGATATAAATGATGATAGCGATTATTTATAGTATACGAATTGGCATTTGGTGTATATTGTTGAGTAATTTGATATATTTGCGACAAGTATGTATAATGAAATGTCATAGAGCAACACTAATCTGAATAGGCACTGCCCAAGGTCTTAGTTGCCTTTTGTGTACTACACTACTACTACTCCGTTATTCCGGCACTCACTTCTTTATTTCCGCTAATTCCTGATATGTAGACTTTTACAACCATTGTTAATGTTTTTTTTTTTTTTTTTCACTTTAAATAAACACTGTCAACAACAATTATAGATCGGATATTATTTATTTCTTGAATAAAAATGACTCGTAAATAAATATGTTAGCGGTGAACAATTTTAGACAACTGCTTGCTTGCTGGTTATGGGCTGACGGTGGAGCTCTACTCCTGCTGCACTAGCTCGATCTCACTCGTTCGTTTCTTTCCCTAGAATATTAACTACGTCACGGCATAGAATAACCGAAACACACACAATCAGAAACGGTACTCGGAATTCTTTTTTACATCATCAACGGTGTCTTTCGACAACGTTGAGGGGCGCGATCGGCAATAATAAACAACAATGAATATTGAATTATTCTCATCTATCCGATTTTCTTTGATCAATGCTCTAGTGATTCTGTATTTCTAAATTCTAACCGCAATATTCTGTATTCTGCGATTTCTGTCATTCTGTTCTAGAGTATTGAGATAACTAGGCGAGAGTGCCTCTCGGCAAAGATGTTGGGATTTGTATTATGCAATCGTCTATTAAAGTCTGGAATAAATGACCGAGAACTCTGGATAAAGAGTTTAAACTTTTCTTCCCGAGCCGCAAAACGTGTTCTTTTAAACAGAGGTTCGGTGACCAGTGTTCATCTTCGAGGATCACCTATTTCAGTAACTGGAATCAGGGTAATATTTATAAGCTAGTTAAACCCATTTTGTACATTGTATAAACATTTCGGCTATTCTTTACTCGCTATTCGTCTATTGAATGAATTGATAATATGCAGCAACTTTGAAGGTTAACTCATCATTTTTATTACGAATTTTCAATAAATTATACCCATATTTATTCACGTTGTACTACAACAAACATTTATCAATAATAACAACAAGAACAAAAAAAAAAAAAAGCAATTTTTTGTTCATTCACCTTCGTAATGATGAAATAATCAATAGGTCTTAAAATAGCAGCGCTAACAATTTTCAATTAACAGATGTAAGCTGAGTTGTCGATGATAACTAGATAATCATGTTATGAGATGTTTGTAAAGTTTTAGAATACTTAAAAAATGATTTTAGATCAAAGGTTACAGCGATAAGGATGATTCATCAGTTTTATGATTGACTATTGTTTTTTTTTTTTGTTTATTTTCTATCAAAACGTTCTATTCCTTCTACAGATATAAATAAAACAACTTGAATAGATGGGTCGTGTGTTAAGAAGACGACGTATAAAGAAGAAGCTTTCCTCATTACAATCAGAAAGCGAGGAAGCAATACTCGATCGTTTAATAGCCTGGATGAGGTCAAAAAATTGGTCCCAAACTTGCGATATAGTTTGTCATAACTTTTTGGAAACTGGACGAGGCCTGAAAGCTTTGAAAGACGTTAAACCTAACGAAACGATAGTCAGAATACCTAAAAATTTATTAATCACAACGTCGAACGTATCCCAGAGCTACATTCATCATTTATTGATAAATCCTCAGATTTCTGATGCCCAGAGTGTCTTAGCAGCATTTTTAGTATATGAAACACATCTAGGAGACAAGTCTGAGTGGAAACCGTACTTAGATTCTATTCCCAAATCATTCAGTAATCCATATTTTTGTAGCAATAAGGAAAAGAGACAATTGCCTAATTACATATCGGAAATTCTGAATCTGCAATCAGTGCAGATTAAAAACACTTACCTAACTCTTATAAAGGTCATTAAAAATGCTTGTGAGATGAAACGTAGCGATAAAGACTCTGACTTAGGACAGTACTTTAAGAAATGCAGACATTGTGATAAAACTTATGATAAAATTATCACATTTTCTAAATACCAATGGGCATATTTTGTTGTTAATACAAGAGCAGTGTATATTGATCATGGAGAAGATCAAAATAGTTTTAGAAACAATAATTTAGCTTTAGCACCGTTTTTAGATTTATTTAATCACAGTTTTGATGCGTCTGTGAGTACAGGTCTTATCCAAGATCAGAAAAAGGCAGAGTTTTATCAAATTATTACACTGAAACCCTTCAGTCAAGGTTCACAAGTATTTATCAATTATGGCCCTCACGATAATACGAAGTTGTATGTTGAATACGGGTTTTTTATACCCAATAATCCATTGGATGAAATTATCTTTGATATATCAGATATTAATAGATGTATTACTCTGTCCGAAGCTCGGTGTAATTTTATACTCGATCATGGATTAGATAAAAGAATGGGATTTAATTCAAGTGGTATAAATTATAACGGAAAAATGACGCTATTTATCGCAGTTACTAAATTCAGGAGGAAAGAAGAGTGGCTAATGAAAATATATGGAGACGATCTATACGGCAAAGAACTGATAGACATTTTTTCATTAGGTAGAACTATACTGGAAGTAAAGAAAAAAGAGCTCGTAAATCAGTTGGATAAAATGAAACAGCTAGGCAAAGAGAGCGATAGTTTCAAAATCGCTTGTAGCCTCGTAGAAGAACACATTCGTATCTTAGAATATTCATTCAATAATTTAACTAAAAAATCAAATGTTTGAGAAACGTTTATACCGATTATAATTTCTCATTCATTAGACGATATTTCAATATTTTTACACATAGGTAATGTTTGTAAATATCTTTATACTTTCACTTACGTAATGGTATTTTCGAATACATGGAATTGTACGGTGAAATAAATATTTGAAAATTAAAATGAATTATGATTAAAAAAATGTCCTATTCATTCGGAAAGAAACAAAGTAAAGATCTTACTAAAAGTTTCTGCAAAGTTCGCCAAAAGATCCTACAATACAGTATTAGAAATACACATCGAAATTTTAAACCCTATTTTCAATAATCATTGAAGAAATGATCTTCTGTTATTTCCTCAATTCATACAATTCGAAAGCTAGAGGGTTGACTAAAGACTGATTCAAATATTGGTATTGATGATTACAGTACTGCAGTGGCAATGTCATCGATCGAGCACAAAAGAAGAAAAATGTACCACAATCTAAACCTGTGGTCACACCGGTTAAAATCGCTTCTGTAGTGACGGGTGTAACCGGTGGTAAACCAGGTCAGCAAAAAAGAAACTGTTTCCACCCTGGAGCGTCGAGTATGAGTAGAGAAGCTATAAGCTTTGAAGACCGGCCCCCGGTTACTAGTCAAGAAATGATTAAGGGAATGCTGAGTTATATTTGGCCAAAGGTACAAGGAAGCGTTCAATTTTCACTTTAGTAACACAAAAATTCTTCCATCATCTAATTTTTTCCCAGAATTAAATATGCTTTGATTTTTTGGAGAGAGAAGCCTGCCTCTAGAATTATTTAAGCTAAAAATTGTACTTTTCCTTAGGACGATCCTTCGATTAAGCAAAGAGTACAATTGGCAATGGGATTGCTGGTGGGTGCAAAACTTTTGAACGTATGTGTGCCATTTGTGTTAAAATATGCCATCGACTCATTGAATAGCCACATGGTAGCAGCTGGTAGCGATCCTATATTGAGTATGACGACTGCTCCTGAAACTGTAGCAACAATAGGAACATCTTTGCTTATCGGCTGTAAGAATTAAAAGCTTAAAATAACTTTTCGACGAGTGTAATAATTGAGACTTCGAGAAAGAATAATGAGAGATAAATTTCACCTAATTAGAAACTCATTTTTTGTTGAAGCTTTCAGACATGCAAAGTCCGCAAGGTTCTTAATATCATTTTTCATTACTACACAGATGGTGTAGCTCGTGCAGGTGCGGCTGGATTAAACGAGCTAAGAAATGCGGTATTCGCAAAGGTAGCTCAACATTCTATCCGCAGAATAGCCAAGAACGTATTTCTTCATTTGCATAACATGGATTTGGCGTTTCATTTGAGCAGACAGACCGGTGCACTGTCTAAGGTGAGGTAATATCAGGAGTAAGTCGAATGTCTGACTTATTGCTAGATAATTATATCGCATTTAAGATTCATTCAAGCAATGCTAATCTATGAAATACAGACAATAGACCGAGGCAGCCGTGGTATAAATTTCGTCCTTACTGCAATGGTCTTCAATGTTGTACCTACGGTGTTTGAACTCGCCTTAGTCAGTACCATTCTGGGCATTAAATGCGGCCCTGAGTTTGCCGGAGTTGCACTTGGATGTGTTGGGATATACACAGCTTACACTCTCGGTGTTACTCAATGGAGAACTAAGTTCCGAGTTTACATGAACCGAGCAGAGAACGACGCTGGCAACAAAGCAATCGATTCTCTAATTAATTATGAGACAGTGAAGGTAAAATTGAGAATGAATTATGTAAGATAAGAATAAGAACAAATATATGCTGACTTTCGATTGATTCACATCGAATGGTTTGAAATATGTTTAAAATAACATCTTTTATACAATTTTCAGTATTTTAATAACGAAAAATACGAAGCTGAACGATATGATTCCTCGTTGCAAAAGTACGAGGCAGCTTCGCTAAAAACTAGCACAAGTCTAGCAGCGCTAAACTTTGGACAGCACGCTATATTCAGTGCTGCTTTGAGTTTGATTATGGTATTGACCGCCAAGAATATAGTCAATGGCAAGAATTTCCTGCTCTATTTTATACTTTATGATAAAGACTATGTTATAGGTGTTAAGCAATAATTGTTCTTTCCTTTTATATCAGCACATAATTAAATTGCTAAACTATTTCAATTATTATTCAGGGACGATGACCGTCGGTGATTTGGTAATGGTCAACGCATTGCTGTTCCAATTATCTGTTCCGTTAGGGTTTTTGGGCTCAGTATACCGTGAAGTGAGACAAGCGCTTATAGACATGCAAACGATGTTTACATTGATGACGATGGACAGTTCCATCAAGGTATGGCCTTGTCGATGAATTAGTACAATATAAATTGTGGACTCTGCCTCAAAATGATCAATGTATGCGCAGTTAGAAATTTATGATTAAAATTTGGAATTTACAGAGCAATGAAAAGGCCGAACCTTTCCGAGTGACACCAAGCACTTCGGAAATCATTTTCAAAAATGTTAATTTTCAATACATTGAGGGCAAACCGATTTTCGAAGATCTAAGTTTCACTATTCCAAGTGGCAAGAAGGTTGCTATAGTTGGTGGATCAGGTTCAGGGTAAGATTCGAACACTGTTTGGCGATAAGAGTTCTTGAAACAAATCACAATTATAATAACAAGGTGATCTCTTGTTTGTAGTAAGTCGTCGATCGTGAGATTATTGTATCGATTCTTTGAACCCCAACACGGAGATATATACATAAATGGTCAAAATGTTAGAGACGTTAATCTGGATGAACTTAGAAAATCAGTGGCCATTGTTCCGCAGGTAAAATATACAAAGTATTACAAGAAATGAAGTATGAGTAGTCTGAAAATAAGTAGGTATTTTATTATGAGATTAGTTGTAGCATTTTCAATATCTACAAATGCTATCAGACCAAAATTAAATCCATGAATGTTTACAGGATTCTGTACTGTTTCACGATACTATCTTCTACAATCTTCATTATGGAAATTTGAAAAAAACTGAAGAAGAAGTATACAAAGCAACAGAAATGGCCAATTTACATACGTCTATTCTACAATGGCCTAAAGGCTATCAGACACAAGTTGGTGAACGTGGATTAAAATTGAGCGGTGGAGAGAAACAAAGAGTCGCAATAGCTAGAGCAATATTGAAAGACAGTCCTATACTGGTATTTGACGAAGCTACATCATCCTTGGATTCAATCACAGAATATGTAAGCATTTGAATTTATATTATCGATTTTATTCACAAAGAAAAGATACTATGTATTTCAATTTTTTTTTCTCCCAACTAATTTTTTCCGCAGAATATATTGGAGGCTTTAAAACGTGCAACAGTAGGACGTACTTCGATTGTAATTGCGCATCGTTTATCTACCGTTATGGATGCCGATGAGATTTTAGTCCTGGATAGTGGAAAACTAATTGAACGTGGAACACACACCGACTTGTTAGCTACACCAAATTCTTTGTATAGTAGACTATGGGAAGCTCAACATATGGGCATGACTAAGCAGAAGAAAGATGATAATCTTACAAAGCACGCTGCCTAAGAATCAAGACAAGAAACATCTGCTATTGCAGGAAGAGAATTCAGTATGGATATTAAATGTATAAAACCGACGTCATCTTAGTATTGCAATAATCATTCATCTTTTTGATAGATTCAATTTTTCACACTCATATTTAAAGCAGTAATGTAAATAATGTTTAAATTTCGGCCTGTTGTAACGAAAATGGTAGTGTTTATAAAATCAATGTAAATAGTTGTACAGGAATTCAACAGATACGACTTGGTGATAAAGGGGTTTGTTGTGATATTCTCTGGCCAATTAATGATCCGATATTAGATATAAATTATCTAACAAAGCAGAATTCTATTTTTCATCATTAATGTAACTATTTGATCAAAATTGATAACACTCATAATACATTAGATTCAAAATAGGTAGATTAGAAAACTTTGGGATAAGAATTAAACTTTCAATTCGTTGTTCTGACATCACTATTTACCAAGCCCCTTGATTAAACAGAAAATAATTGTTCATAGTAATTATTTCGTTGTCATTATGTTGTTGTTATGTTGCAATGTATATTTTATAGTTATAGTACTTGATACCGTGTTATCTAATGTATCATAAAGTTGAGGGTAACATTGAATAAATAAATTGTTATATTATAATTTCGACTTATAGTATTCTATTTGTTACATTCCAATGAAGATCAGAATATACTCTGGCACATTGGTGTTTATTCTCTCTGAGAATGTTTTGCTTCATCGACAATCACCGCAAACTTCTTTTTAATCAATACGGACATAGTTTTCAAAGATATTTTAGCTGGCAAAGAAATTATGATTTATTTTCTTATTATTAATATACTTTGGATCTAAATTGGCAGAATTCGATTCGAGGAAGCTTTTAAAAATCAATTATTGATCAATACTTAATGCATGTTAGTACGTTGCCGGGACAACTCTTTAAAAACAATCATGGATGCCTGCAATCAGCCAGCAATGTGTTTCTGTCAATTGCATTTATTCTAAAAATATTGTAATGTCCAAAAATATACTTGCAATGTAGAAATTTAATTAACAACTTATAATTTGTCGCAAAATGCAAACCGAAGTGCCGGCACTACCTGTAGTATGCTCGGATGGGTGTAAGCGACTTATTAGGTAAACAATAGCCATTGGGTATAGTATTTTCTTTTATAATCTATTGATTTCGTAACATTAATTTTAATCAACACTAATGTTGAATTTTGTTCGCATAGCTTTTCTCTAATAATTTTCATTCTCACTATTTAAATTTATTTCATTATTAGTTGAGTGTTGGGTGTGTTTTAAAATTTATAACATGCACCAAATTATTGTGGAGGTATCTTTGCTTCAGATTTAGTCTCAAACTATTTAGCTTGTATATCATTTCGATTGGTGTTTCTACTATTCCTAGGAAAATTGGCGAAGAACCAAGGGTTGCAGAAGCTTCAATAAAAAATCAATCGGCATGCAAAAATGCAGCTATTCTTCTAGCAAAAAGAAAGCAGTTACATCCGTTGCTTGGTTTGTACACATAATTCATTAAACGCTAGACTGATTCTTCATAAAATTCAGAAAATATGAAGAAGATAAAATAGTACGCAGCTTTCAAACGAGCCGCAACAAGTGCGAAGCAAGAATTCTGATATAGCAGCTTCTTTGTGTTCTCTCAGCTTTACTCCTGAACTACGCTTTTGTACCTTGGCAATTTAGAGTAGCACCCTTTTAATTAAACTAAATATGCACTACAGCTATGATATATATATTAATAGGCGGTCCGTATTACAAAAACAGCGCACGTGTATACACTCTCGCTGAGCCCGCTAGATCTCTGGAAAGAAATCCTGTTGGGCAAAGGGTTTTATCAGCCAAGATGTTGCGTGTCAAGCAACTACAAAATCAATTGACTGATGCTCATTACCATTTAAATGTATGTCAAAGTTCCATTTATTTGATTATTCACTAGTTCTCTAATATCTTGAAAGAATGAAGTTTGTCCTCGATCCCTCCATACAGAAATATATAGATGTGTGAGTGTGTGTAAATAATAAACTTCTTTTAGGAACTAGCCAATGAAAACAGGCTCTTGAAGGCATTGCAAAAAAGACAAGACTCAGCACTGCAACGTTACGAAGGAACTACCGCCGAATTACCACGTATCATTAACTCGCACCATGAAGAGCTTAGAGTACTACAAACTAAGTATAAGAAATTGAAAGCTCAGCATAAAGATACTTGCGATTTGTTGAGGGACAAAGAAAACGAGCTACATGCTCTTCAGGTAATTATATTAACGAGTCGAATTTTGTATCGGTATTATTATACTCCGTTATTAACGCTTTTTCTAGGCACAGAATAAACACCTTTTGCAATTAAGCAAAGATAGAAATTTAGGAGAGAGAGAAAAATTACAAGGACAAGTATCAGATTTAAATCACAGGATGAAACGACAGAACGAAACCATTCAGGTACGTATAGTTCCTTGTATCGTTGAATCTCACACATTTTATTTTGCTACTTGAAATAAGATTCCCTTTATATTTTTCGTCCTGATAGATGTTACACAGAAAGTTGGCACTCGAGGGTAAAAGTTTAAAACATCAATTGAATAACGAAGTGGCTAAAAATAAGGTAGCGCAAAGACATCTGAATAAAACTATGGAAAAACTGAAGGGTTTAGAAGATTTATTAGACAATAGAGAAAAGAAGTTGTATTACACTGGCCAGTTACCGATATTTGGCAAACGTAAAAATGTGGCTAGTCAATCGCTTACAAACTTGGTTGCTGATGGAAGGTAATATCAGTATGGAATTTTGTACGATATCTTAGCATTTAGAGACCCCAAGGGTGTAATAATCTGATTCAATATTTATAGCAATGTCACAAGCCTCATGAAGGATGTTACCAGAAATAGAAATCTTGAAGAGCACGAACCGCTAGACAAATCTTTGGTAAGTCTTAATTCGCTTATGCAGTCAATTACACGTTGAATAATATGTTTTCGAGTCTATTTGTTCTCCCATATATTGCAACCATGCTTTAAATGACTGAAATGTTGAAATTTACAGCCAACACTTGCAGAATATGAATCAAACGCGAATCCAAAAGTTAGCGAGACCAGTGCAAACTTAACGATGGATTCCTTGCCCATATCTCCAAAAACTGAAACGATGGCTAGCTTGGATCAAGTCCGTAAATTTAGATTGCAAAAATCTCCTCACACTCAGAAATTGAGTGCCAGGGATAGATTAAGAGAAAGAATCAATGAAGCAGAGTATGAAGATATTGAAAATTCGGAAAAGCCCTTCAACTCTGAAAGTGAACATTTTCAAAATCTGTACACAAACTCGGATCAACATGATGTCAGCGGGTATGACACAGAATTATTAAGATTCGAACAAGGTTTGGAAAAGAGTAAAGAAGAGAGTGGCTACAAACTGCCAAGACAACTCAAAAAAGAATTTGGCTACTCAACTAGCGATAGTGAAACAGAAGACGAGAATATCCAGCGTACAGAGGGTGAACAATATGAGGAAACAGATCCGACTACTACGTCAAAAGAATTGCATGCAAGGTTTGTACTTTTTATGCCTTCACATAATTTACAGACATGTAAAGAATTGAGACTAGACTTCCATCTCTATCATTACGGTACGTCACACGAAGAAGAATATTTTAGATTACATTATGAATCGATTATAATAATTCTTTGTCAATTATTTTTTCAGATTGACTAGCAAAGTTTTAGATACTATTGAAGGCAAGGTATTAGCTCATGAAAGAGAAGAAGGAAGGCCGTTTACTGAAGAAGAATTGGAGAGATTCGTCAGCGAAAGACTTAAGTTCAAACGAGAATCTATTATGCAGGATTATAAGAAGAAAACATTTACCAAAGCTGAATGTAAGGCTGAAATGAAACAGCTCAAGGCAGCTATTGGCATATCTGAAAGCGATTCTGAGACTGATAGTGCATCTGGATGTAATAAAGAACAAGAAAAATATGATTTTATTCTGAGGAATGCACCTGCAGAGGATTCTGAAAGTGAAAATCTGAATCATCCCATTGAGGATTTCTTCAAATTTGACGCTAATAATCGATCGGATTCAGGCTCAGAGGCTGAAAAACCAGTAAGAAACAAGAAGTCCAAGAGTATGAATGCAAAATCTAAAGCCTTGCATAGCCCAACTGGTTCGAAAACTACAAACGATGAGATGCACTCAAAGTCACCGGACAATAAATATGAAAATGGAAAACAACGCTTGATGGATATAACTAAATCGTGGAGCGAATTGCAAGAAAAGATTATGAGAGAGCGTGAAACTTCAGAACATCAAATAAAGGCTTTAGAGAGTGAGCTAGATGAGGACATGATAATGGTAACGAAAAATGTACAAAAAATTGATAACGAGGAGGTGAAGATATTGTTGAACAATACAAAGCTGTTTACACCTCACGGCAGTATGGATAATTTGAAAGAAAATATCGAAGAGAAATTATCCGAAATAGATAAACAAAGTAAAAAGTTTAAACAGCCGCGCAGAAATTCTATTTCTCTAGGTAATATGAATTCGGTAATTGAACCAATTGAAAATAAAGTAAGGAGTGTACAATTGTCTGGTAAACTTGACGATCAAGAATCACAATCAAATGAGTTGAAGTTCGACGATAGAGCGCATGAACAAAGTGAAACTTTAGTGGACAAAGACTTATTTGCGTCGGGCTTCGGAGCGGGGGACAATACATCCAATATTGAGAGCGAATTGATCGATATCGATGCAACACAAGCTGCGCTTCAGAGTATGGTATTAGAAACTAAAAAACAGCTCAATGAAAGTTTAAAATCAAAGTCAAAGCCCAACGGTTCTGTCAGGATTGAAAATTTGAAAAAAATATCAAGCTCGGTTCAACAAGAGTTAGACTTTTCAAAAAAAGATAGACTTGTACAGAAGGAGATTTTGTACAAGGAAGAAATGTCTACAGAAGCAAAAATGATAAGTTACAACAAAGAGAAGCTACTAGCTGCAATGAAAGCTATTGATAATAATGAAAACCTTGAGTTTGTAGACTTGCAAAAGTCCCAAAGAGGAAATGGGAGCAGCAGATCGCAAATAACCGAAAATCTCTATCGTGGTGTACCGACTCATACAAAGAAAAAGGATGATCTTATAAAAGAATTGTTCGGGGATGGTAAAGGTGATACTAAAACCAGAAACGGATGTACCAAGATGCACTAAGGGGAATAATAAATAGGGGATGGGACCCAGAACACAGAAATTGAATTGCTGGTTGCAAATAGAATGCTAGAAGAACGGAATACATGAGTATTTGAAGATGTGTTTATACCGACTGCCAAAATATTGAATGCAGCTACGATAAGAAGATGAATAATTCAAATCGCGCAGCATGGACATTTTTGAATTCAAAATATACACGTTTATATGAAAAGACGCCAATTGAAGTCTTACTACGGTATTCTATGAATATTATATTAATATTCAAACTAATAGAATACAGGAATTCATATTTAGTGATTTTTTAAAGCTGAACTCTAAGTTGAAAAAATTATATTTGTACAAAATGTATGTTTTCTATCAGTGTACAAAGTGTAATGTCAATCATAGATATACTATATGATTCACCGTGAATGGACGAATTAAAATAATTTCTTATAAAAAATCAATATTATTGTTGTGATAAATACTTATATAACTTCTAAGGATTCGGTAAACTATACATACATACATAATAAAAATACAAATTTCTTTATTAGAATATAATAAACAAGTTGATTACCTCATACTGTGGCATGTCAAAAATCAATGGTCATTGTATCATAGTGTCACACACAGACAATTGATGTATTATTTACATACGATCTAAAGATCTCAATACTTAAGAAATATTTCAACACGTTATACGCGTTTCTTCCACTACCATATAATATAATATAAATATTGAGTTAATATAATAAAAGATAAAACGCCATAAATCATTGCAGATGTTAATGACGTTCAATAATACGTATAATGCCCACGAGTAATGTTTACTATTATAAACTCTTTGTTGTCATTTACAATACAACAACACAGGCATTTAAGTCTTATATTATTCAAACTTAACAAAGGACGGATTTTTGTCAAACTGATTTCTGGGCTAATTACGTCTCAAGTTTTTCTATTAAATTCATAGAACCCTGGTCAAAAATCTCCCATTGCTACAATAATGTTTGACAATGCTGTTCTCGCATCACTTTCTTCAAAAACAGCTAATACCTCCATAGCACACTGCGAGTGCTCTTTTTGTAGCTGCTTTGTCAATTCAACTCCAGGGCCTGACACGATGATATCATGTACCTGAAAGTCATTTAAACACATTATTCACCGGTGCTTGATCAATAGTTTAAAACGTATTCAAATCTATAGTGAAAGTAGATGGTAATTAGACAGAGAACACTCTCCTTAGGAATATACCTTTGTGTAGTCCACGTTATGAACAGATTCGAGTCCCTTATCAATTTCAGTTAAAATTGAAGGATCGTGTTCGATATGAAATATGACCGGTGCTGAGCATAAACTGAACGGTATAGTTTGATCTTTACCAGTGAATGGCCCCAGGTCCAAACAAGCCTGAAACATTGATTTAACAATCATAAATACTCACTTAATGCAGGGAAATGAAATTTTTTTAATAAATAATATAGTGAAAGACAATAACAAATACATTACTGAGTTCTATATAATGATATTTGTGATAATTACCTGCCACGCAAGAGCCAAATGTTTGCCAAACTTGTAACCCTGCTCTTGTATTCCGTCGCTATGACCAGCTAGCTTCAAAGTCCCTTGACAAGACTTTCCAAGCAAAGCACCAGCGCTAAGAACATTCCTAAGTGTCCAGTCTGTGACGGCATATCCAGTTCGGTCTAATGGCGGTATTGTAGGCAATGGATTATTCTGATTATCTCTTCTGCCAACAAATTCAGCCTCTGCCAAGTCACGAACTGCACTTGACATTAACTCCACAAGCTGTTGAACCATCAAATTTTCTAGTAAACAATTTTGATGAAGCAATTCTTTCGTTAAAATGTAAAAATAGACTGAGAAATACGATGTGCATGTTATAGAAAAATTTACAGCTTATACGTTGATCATCAGAATTTATTATATTGTCAAGCTATCACCTTGATTAAATATGAATAAAAAATAATTTCGAGTTTTCTGCGTATACACTAAAATCTTACATCTTGATTTCTGAGTGCAGCTAATTCAGCACAGCTGTTACCAAGCAGATAATCACCACTTAGCAGTGCAATTTTGTTACCAAAAGTCATGTCATTCATTTCAGATGCCTCTGGATAAACTCCAGGTTGAATATTGACCAAACCCTTATGTACAAGGTGACTGGTACGTATCATCTCCGTTACTTCAGCCAGTGCTCTTTGACTGCAACAAGAAGTTTATTATAAAAAAAATATTCCAATACATTAATGATTAAAATTTTTTTTTTCAGTGTGCTTTCACTTTTAGGTAGCTAAAACTAGGTATATTGATTATAAAAATCAAACAATACATGAATTGTTTTATTTGTTTGAAAAAATGGTTTCAACTCCAAAACAGGAATGTTTTTTCACTCTCGAATTTAATCTAAACGAACATATCTTTCATTCAGCTTTCACAACTGCTTAATATTTTACCTATGTAGGACTCCAGCAGCCTTATCCTCCTCCATGTCATCGACACTCAAATGTCCAGCTGCCTTAGAAATTAAAAGTACTATGAGGCCCCAAGCCTGCATATTATTCCTTCCATTGTATATGAGGCTCCTTTAAATAAATTAATAAATTCCTAATTATACAGATATTTATAACATCAGATATTTTTTTAGAAATTAAATTTAAACAATTTTTGCTTTCTCTCCTCCTATACATACACATCTCCAACATAGTTCAGATATTTTATTTATAAAAATACTTACTTGGCTGTTTTTAACAACGGATGATTAGAGCCAACTAATTTTCTCAAATGAAGAGCTACGTTGGCTATTTCATCGCTCAAAAGCCATCGTAAGCTTAAAAACGACGTTGGATATCCGACAATCTTTTCAGCCTCAGAAACAGCTCGATTCCAATCGGGTTTTGGATTGGTAGCAGCTTTAGCAGCAAATTTACTTACTTTAGTTTCGTGAAATTTTCTCTCCTGCACACTTATCAGATTGTATTTATTATATAATACAGACGATATAGCGTTACTTTTTCTCAACAATTGCACGGCTTTATTATTAACAGACATTTTGGAAAAAAAAAAAAAATTGTGTCCTTTTACTATACTATAATGAAAATTTCTCTCCACACTGTCACTTGATCGTTGTTGCTCAGCAGCTACTTCCTCACTGGTTTATCCTCACTCTTCCGAACTTTCTCTTCTGTCCTGATTTCCAATTCTTAAGTAACCCGATTCCCATCAGGCACACGTTCCTTTAACTATACTATAATACTACTACGTATATCTATACGGATAGGTATGTATGCATACTACGAAAGGCTGACGCACTAGAACCAACTTTAACCCTGAAAAACCATGCGTCTCTATTTAGTATTTCCTCTCGCTATCGGTTGAATGAGGTTTTTTTCTCGACAATTGTTACAGTAGATTTTATACGCATCGTAATGTTTACACTTTCTATCAACTGATCGATCATCACGTTTACAATACGAATAACATAACTAAAATTAATTAAACGCGTAATATGAGTCGATTGTCTCTGCACTGTTGGTCATGAATTCTTGGCTATTTAAATGAATGCCTAGAGGCTATAATAATAAACATCTAATGAATTTTATGAGATGTGACACGAGTTTTAAATACATCAATTTAATGATATTTAATTATCGCGCGCATACGCGCTGCGCACGTACGGCTAGCACTGTTTATTGCGTTTCATTGTTATCACATTTTTATTAACTATTTTAGACAGAATTTTATTATTAATTAACGCGAATAATTGCTTTTCGTATCATTAGGAATAGAATCTTTGACAGCGATTTATGAACGTAAAGCTACGTATACGGGTATACGGTCAGAGGTACGGTGACCTTCAGAACTATTATGAAATTTGTGCGGTTAGGACTCATTCAAAAAACATGATTACATTGTTTTTGCGAGCCACCAGCCAAGAGAAAAAAAATGTTTCTAGTTCTGATTTCATTTTTTTATTTCAGAGACAGCGCTTAGAAGGGCTAAAACGAATAAACAATTTAACTGTTATTTCTCCACTTTATGAAGAAAAAGTCATGTATATTCTCTAATCCAGAATCCGTATAAGAACGTGATCTTTGAAGAAATAGCGATGAAAAAGCAGCGTCAGTTATAGCGTTTAGCAAGACGTTAACTAAATAGGGTCAACTGGGCTGCTTTTTTTTCGTCACGAATATTAATTTTACGTTTTTTTTCTTTCTAATGTTGAAAAAAAATAAAATTATGAAAACAAAAAATGTTTTCAATTGTTTTTAGATTTACGTTTATGATTGTAAAACTTTATAATTGTATTTCAATATATTCGAATATTTTTTTCTTATTGAATAAATTATTGTTGTTTTTTAATATAAATTATTAGTAGGAATATTAAATGTAATTAATTTTTAAATTTATTTAAAACTTCCCGCCTTAAGCTACTGGCGCGCCACAACGCAGCTATTTTGTGGCTACATGTGCGCAGCGGCTAGGCTGCTCCGTAATTTCGTATCAAAAGGTTCTGGCAACACTGCGCACGAGTTCATGCCATGCGTGATACATAGCGTTGTGCGTTTTACCGGTTTTACGTATTGTTTGGTTCTGGCGAGGGTAGCGAGACAAAGTTACAAAAAATTTTCAGTGTTTGTTGATCACACCTCGTCACTGAACAATCAGTTCTCACCATTTATTTCCCGGATAAGATCTTTTTCTTATAATTCAACGCTATTCAACTACGCTACATCAAATATGCCTCCGAAGCGTGGAAGACCCGCAAAGTCAAAGGTTAGGCTTACCACTTATTATACGTAGTGTAAAAAGCATAATTTCTCTGCATAAAAGAGATTACTGTATATCTTATCGCTGTATAATCGCATTTATAAATCTAGAGGAAAATTGCACGCATTGAACACATTTGTAGGTTTGATATCCATTGTAAGAAAATTTCAGGTATTAAACCTAAAAAAAAAAAAAACAATTCCAAAATCCGTAATTCGTGTTCTGCAATTTTAAGATTTCATCTATTTTTATTTTTTCGTGATTTTTTCTCAGATTTAAAAATATGTCGTATTTTAATACGGAAAAACGGTTTAGTCCTTAAATATTAATCCACTAGACTTTATTAGCTAAAATTGTATTGCTTAATCTTTGACAAATTGTTCAAAGAGAGGTTCAAAAACTAAGGCGGGGACCTCGCAAGTTGCAGAACAAGAGAGTACCGCTAAACCTCAGGCAAATAAAAAGACTAAGCGTAGCGAAAATGAAGATTCAAACGATGAACCAGCGGCAAAGAAAACAAAATTAGACCCTAAGAAGGCACCGATGAATAAAACAGAGTCTAATTTAGATGATATTGACTTTGATTGTCAAAAACAAAATGAAAACGGTCAGAAATATAACTTGAAAATATGCAGCTGGAACATATCTGGGATCAGAGCCTGCATCAAAGTAAGATCACACGCCAAACTCAGCAATCATATCGTCATTTGTGTTAGGCACACTTTCGTTTGGGAAAGAAATCTATTTTGCTGGTTTTTTTTTATAATATTTTTCAACAACTTTTAGTTGATAATAAAAAAAAGAAAAAAATTAATTCCAGAAAAATATGTTGGAATATCTTGAGAAGGAGAATGCGGATATAATTGCACTCCAAGAGACAAAGTGTGACAAAGATAAGCTACCCGAAGAAGTAAAACTTCCCGGTTATCACGAACATTTTGTGGATAGTAAGAAAATCGAATTACAAATTTTGTAAAGAAATTATATCTTTTTTCAAATTTTTCACATCAATTAATCAAAGACTTATTTGAATAAGGCAAGAAATCTGGATACTGCGGAGTAGCTTTATACACAAAAGAAAAACCTCTGGATGTTAAATACGGACTGGATCATGCAAAACACGACGAAGAGGGTAGAATAATAACGGCAGAATTTGAAAATTACTTTATAGTCTCGGTCTGTGAGTTCAATTCATCCTTTTTTACAAATTTAAAAAGGAGCGTATTTGAAATGAACTTTTTACCAAGTATTGAATTTTTTAAATCTATCAGATGTACCTAATGCTGGTCAGAAACTGGCCACTTTGCCAAAGAGATTACAGTGGAATAAAGATTTCAAAGAATTTATTGAAAATTTGGATAAGCAGAAGCCAGTTATTATTTGCGGTGATATGAATGTCGCTCATACTGAGATAGGTAATAATAGAATTTTTTATATAATTTTGAGTGAATATTAATGTGGAATTTAACTGTTGCTGAATTATTTCTTACCACAGATTTAACAAATCCAAAGACGAACATGAAAAATGCCGGTTTTACCAAAGAAGAACGAGAGGGTATGACTGAATTTTTGGATGCAGGATTTGTCGACACATTCAGACAGCTATATCCAGATAAAACCGGCGTCTATACATTCTGGGCATATTTCAATAATGCTAGAAGCAAGAATATTGGATGGTGAGAATTTCCTTCACTTGTTTTGTTTCTGAAGAAAGTAAACAGAAAACAGCATCTTTTTTGCCTCTAGAATAAACATTTCTGTTTTAGTATTCGAATACTCTATCACCAAACTGTTGTTTCTTAATTCCAATTATTCTGAAAGTATATTAATACGATAGAATAAAAATAGAACTGTAAATTCAGATTGCTAACAATGTATTGTAATTTCTTTTTCAGGAGAATAGATTACTTCCTGGTATCTGAGTCAATAAAAGACAACGTTTGCGACAGTGTTGTCAGAGACCTGGTGTACGGTAGTGATCACTGTCCGATTATACTTTACATAAACTTGTAAGCTGGTATCACATTTTCGAAAATTTGTCTGTTATAATTTGGAAAAAAATAAAATAAGATAAAAATTAAAAAAATAATAATGCAGATTAACTTGTAGTGTTTGTTTGTTTTTTTTAAGTTTATTGTAATAAAAGACAAATAATAATACGTTATAAATAATTTCTCCGAAATTTTGAACAATTTATTCTATTCCATACACAACTTTGAGAAGGGTACTGTACTTCGTGTGCTCATCTGTTACATTAATTTATTAAACGCCTTTTTTTTTTTTTTTTTGTTTTTGTTTTTCGTTGAGATGTATAAAATTAAATACTAAACATCTTTGGAGTTATTCAAATATTGTGGATTGTTTTATTATAATGAGCATACAATATCCTGTACAGTCATCGGATATAACATTTTTGTATTATTCATCCTATAATTTTCATTAACATATATATTAATCAGATTTTTGAGGATTGTATAAAACTGATTTGTTTAATCCTCTCCTGCTGGAATGGCGTCTTCAAGTCTTTTGACAAATTTAACTCGAATCTCTGTTACACTATCATTTTTGAGTTGATCTTGAACGAACCAAGAAGCTACCTCCATTTGTACCATTTCACAAGCTCCTCTTAGTACGCCGGTCAATATATTACAATACTTTAAATTCAGGCAATGATCTGGTAGCTCGACAAACTCTGTTAAAGGATTCGTTTCAAAGCATAAAGAAAAAGCATCTCCCGCTGGACTCCAGTTTGTTATAGTTGGAGTTATTCCCAAAAATATTTTAAAACCGCTTTGAATTTTTTCTGCGGTATCTCTGAAGTCGTAACAACGACCTGAACCAGTACGGGCTAGAAAATCTTCGATCAAACGAATCCCCATGTTATATCCCATCCTTTCAAGCTGCTTATTGACGTCCTCCACATTTTCGTAATCTTTTAGAAGCTGGGTCACCAACGCTCCGTAAGTTAAAGTGAAAAGTTCCGAGTTCTATAACAAAAGTATTGAAACTTGATACCATTCACTAAGATAGGATAAATCTGATGGGGAAATTTTGAACAAAATTCAATCGAATTTTATTCGATCTACGAGTAGCAATGTGTTTTTAACTGCATGAGTTTGAGCTTTTACAACTTTGAACTGACTTCATCAGCAGGTACAGTTATTGTAGTAAAACTACCAAAATATGGGGACTGTTTTGAAGATTTAGTAAAAAAAAAACACCGTGTTGATACTTACCACTTTTTTTGCATCGAGTCTCGCCCCCGTTCTAGACATTATTTTATACGAAGTAAATCACTGACGTATAATTTTATGGATTTTAGGTTATGTTATGTTGTTGGTTCAACCTGACAGCAGTCGATGAAATCTGTGTGTTACGCCTCCGATCATAGAACATGAAATGATAGGGACTCTCGCTGTAGCATGTGGATTCATCTTATGATACAAAAATCTGTAGTTTTTATTTTTAGCCAACTGGTAACTGGCTGATCGGTAATGCAGGAAGGCTTTTTTGCCAGCATTACTAGATGACTATAAATTATTTCGTATTGAACCCAGCTAGATGGCAGTAGCTTGGACTAACGCAAGCTATGAATTAAATAGAAGAACAGCAAAACCGAAGCTGTTTGAGGATGTTTTCTTTTTTTTTTATGCTTTCGATATCAGCGAATTTGAATTTTTGAAAAAAGAGATTGTATAATTTGGCAATAAATCCGTTTAATATGCATTAATTTTTTTCAATCCGTGACTAATGTAGGTAATAAAGTTTCTCGCGATTTTTATCTATTTGAATTGTTGCACTGTTAATATAAAATTGAAATGAAATCTGTGAACACGTTATATTAGGCATTTCAGGTTTATCCATTCTCATTCAATCCTTTTAGCATAAGAGATCAGCTGCGAATTTACCGCGAATATAAATCGTCGATTAATATGCGCTAGACAGATTTTGGAATTCAAATTATCACGATTTTCTTAATTAGAAAAAAAAAAAAAGAGTTCTTTTACGGGTTTATGATTCCGAACTTTCGCTGGTGAAAGAAACCGATAGAAATGACAGATACATCCAAAAATAGATCGAGATTGGTTCAAAGAACTGATTTATGTCCTTTCGGTTCTTTATTTTCGAATCCGGATTTGTCCGGATCGATATAATCTTATAATTAATGCGCACTTCAACTCATATTTCTTATCCATTTTATGTAGAGTAGGGTGAGATGATTGAGGAAAATGAGTTTCGCTGTACAAACTAACATAAGATTACCTCATGTCGCTGTTACACATAAGTCTCAATTATGTATTTCGTGTTACATGTAGTAAAATATGATTGTAACGAAACACCAATCGAGTTTTGCAACGGGAGAAATGGTATATGCACAAGTCGGATGTAACACGACACTTGGATATCGTATTAACTTGTTTGGCTACTATTTCTTAAAACCTGCAGGCGCGCAAATGTATTATCACGAACAGGTCGACGCATACGAATCGAAATATCATAAGATTTGAAGGATTTGATTCGGTGACAAGAGTATTTTTTTTTTTTGCTCGTTCAACGTGGTTTTATGTTCTCATATAGTTTAAGCCTATAGTGTCTAACTCTGTTCTCGTTTGCTGCATCTCGATACAATATTACAATCACTATCCAAACAAGGCTGAAAATGAAATCGAGGTCTTCAAGTTTTTACACTTCACGTGATAGATATATACGTTAAAAGCTTACATTAGTATATGCTGAAATTTTTTTTTTATACCAGAAGGCCTTATAACCAGCCTTTAAATACTTGAACGACTTGATTGATAACTATCATTGCCGAAATTGCTTTTTTCGTTCGTATTTCAAGCTTATAAATATTCATTATCAACTATTGCGGGTTAAAATTATATCTCCTTATATGTATATGTGTGCGATCAATCGAGGATAAATTTATAGGCTCTTATATGTGTCATGTACCTATATGCAAAATTTTTTAGACTCTCGATTCGCACTGTTTAGCTAAATGAATTGATAGAAATGAACTTCATTGCTTTCGCAAACCTGAGAACACACTTCCCCTCATATTTAATAAAGACGTATATAAAAATGATAAAAAATGATATAAAATGATAACGACTATATCGTTCAATATTTAATAATGAATAACATAAAAAATGTTGCGAGGTCACGCCGGATTTAGATCTTGGAGTATTTTTTATTTTATCTCTATACTCTGGTATTATGGTAATACAGTAATGGCCGGGAAACACCTACGAGCTTTTGGAGTCTGGTCCACGCGGCTCTCGAAGCTAATGAATTTTGACAGTGTTGATCTAGCAGATCGTACATTCTGAAAATCACAAGGTGGCATTAGGCCGGATTAGCTGGTGAAACAATAAAGATTAAATGGAATTGGGGCCAAGAATACGATCCAGATGAAGATTTGCTCTCCTCAAAAATCTAGCCCACGGCCACATGGGATTAGAGTCCGACTTGACTGACGCCTAATCAAAATTGTAACATCCGAATATTATGGGACTATATAAGTTGGTGGATATCACAGCGTCCAGTGTGTTTTCTTTTCTTTTTTTTTTTTTTGTTGTCGAGTTTACATCCTGGCTAAAAACAAAAAAAAAAAAGAACTGGTACCATAAACGGGACTTTTTTATCACCAGAAATCAGTAATAAGCAATTATATTAGTCTTAATGCCGAAAGTATGCTTTGGTTAAATTTCCGGGTATATTAAGCCGTTCTAATCGATGTTATATTTGTCATTAAAATTAACGCGATTATATTTTAGGACCCGCAATTGATCGATCATTCATCTGCAGGAGATAATAGAGTTCCCAGTATCCTGTATTATAGATTCAGTATATAACTAGTCCTATGGCTATTTCTTACATGTGTTATAAGACTCATTATAGAGTCCATTGCCTGAAGTGGACGTCATTTTCTCTGGCACTCAACAGTCAGCATCGCGCATGAATAGGAATCGTCAATAAAAATTGAAAGTATATTATTTGCTACTGGGATTATGTGATTGTGGGCGCCACAAGCATATGAGCACTGTTTATGCAAATGATATTTGTCTCACCTCGACTTAATTCGCACGTCATAAATTTGATTCAGTGCGTATATGATCGCGCGGTAGTTTTAATTCTGAAAATAACCACGCCCATAGAAAACGAAAAAGAAAAAAAAAAAAAAAAAAAACCATATGGGTCTTTGCACGGGTGTCACCCATCCATAAGGTTAATGGATAATTGCACTGTCAGAGACAGCCGGGCAGAACAGAAATGACTTTCTAAAATTTGCTTTTAACTCAGCGGCTTAATATTTATAAAGACCAATTTAGGCTCAAAATTGTACGTTACGCAACGACCCAGGCGGTTTGATCTTTCGATTTAATAAAACGTTCGATAAATCATAATAACTATTAATTTCAATTTATAATTGCCATGAGATTTCATATGGTGGTAGGACGTGAGTTTTTGTAATAGCCATATCGTCACGTGACAGTTCGAGAAGAACAGAGAAAGAAAGAAAGAAAGAAAAAGAAAAAAAAAAACGATTCACATATATAAAAACGCAGGATTCAACAACGGCGCGTTGAATTAGAAAACTTGTGCGGTTCTTTCATTAGAGATTAATTTGGCCTCTGCAGCGCATTAGTAGATACAGTTATATTCCCACAGAGCTATATAACCATACTAAAAACCTATTACCTGTTTCGTTTTATGTATATACACAAATTTTAATAGAAAAAAAAAAAAATTAATCTACGTATGACTTTGGTTTGCGGTTCTATATATTATGTATACCGAAAGTTTACTTTGATTTGTTGTTTAATAACCGAGTAAATAACGTTACATTTGTCAAAGACTGACCAATTTGTCGAGTTAACGTAATTAAATTAATTGCTGGCTTGGGGCAACCCTATATCGCTGCTCTAGTTCCGCTACCAAATTATTATTTATACGTTAATTTTTGGCCATGTGGCTGAAAAATTATGCATTTCGGTCAGCGATGAAAGAGCAATTTAACAATTAGTCAATGTGTTCGAAGGCTATAGATATATCTAGACAACATTGGGCGAGAGTGAGGAGAGACCAAAAACAATTTGCATAAACTTATTACTGTACGGTTTACGTCGATTCATGTCTAATTAAATCGCATTCAATTATTCGAACCATATACTACTACTTTCTCGTTCTCTTCCGTGTTCAATTTATCATGGATCTAGGTATATCAAAAGTGAGTTGAATGGTATAATTTCGTAATCGAGTTCGGAAATTTCCTTGAAGAATAAATTAACAGTCTTAATCTCCGTCCTTTATTTTATTATAGAAGGCCAACTTCGAAACCATATTCTCTATAATTTTCCATCTCTTATATGATCTTCTCGGTGAGTTTACAGACTCGGAGAAGCTCTCTTTTACAGGACTGCTACCCTGGTCCTGCATCAGGAAGTGTTTCCAACGGAACTAATTCCTAATCCTCCGTGACGAATCGGAATCAATTCAAGCTTTTCAACTAGAATAAACGAAACTTCCAGAGTCCAGTCTACCGAAGATATATAGAGGTACGAGGAACGAGAGTTAAGCCATTAAGTAGGGTGGAGCTTAGCTTTCACCCTGCCCTAACTCGACTCGGTTTCGAGGGCTACGTGTACCGCAGACCTCTTTGCCTCGTATGAAACTCTGGTTCCCTTGTTTATTATTATTTCATCTTCAATTCCTCGCCCATTCCCTCATGGGTACTGTTTAGTTTCGATTTATGCTTTGAATGGATCCATTACGGTGAACGATTCGTGGTATAAGCCGTGTCTGGTATAGAACCGGTATATATTCAGATTAGGACCACAGAACACAATGGACCCATAAACATTAATATCGGGAGTCCAGGATGGACTTAGAGTTGGTTGATGCAGAGCGATGGGCTCAACGATTTTCAACGGCGTATGTCAAAAGAAGAAAATGAAAAAATCGTCACGGTGCATTTTGATCAGGAAAACATGAAACGGGAACGCGTGGTGAAAAGCTATCCAAGTCATGATGGAAAAAGGGATGAAAAAAAAAAGTCCAACATCTCCGGAGTCCGGACTCAAACCGTTCGATACGGTACAGCTATATATATATATCTATACTCGATCCTCACGCTTGATAAAAGGTTCGATCTTACCGTAATACAACTAATTAGTGCACCCGTCGAAGATCGATGTGCCAGTTCTTCTGGCTCAAACATGAGTTTGACGTTGCCTAATCGAAGCAATATGTATTGCAGGCTTGTGACGCAATCGCGGTCTACCAATCTTAAATCAAATCCTGGATGATCCAGTTTAAGAATCACACACACACGGCTCTGAATCTCACTTTCATCGATTCGCTCACTTAAGAGAGTGTCATGAGATCGCCGCTACTCGTCTATACCAACATTGAATTGCGGTGCACTGCAGATGCAGCAATTATATCTAACAATATGCAACTATCCGTGATATGTCGTTCACAGGCTAATTATTTGCTGTCAGTATCCTTATCAGACCTCAGTGAACATAATATGTGACCATTGATCGTTTCAATGAAAAATTTAAAGATCAAGGAGTAGTTATCTATAGGGACATAAAATTTTGGTGGTGTCTTTGCAGATGGATAAATTGTCGTGCTATTATTAATTTGATCTTATTAGCTGCAGCGGGGGCAGTACATGGTATATTTGAAACATGGAAGCAACTTTGAAGAACAGTATTTACGGATTTCGATATAAATGGGAAAGAAACGATTGAAGTATAGGTAATAATAGTAGAGTTTCTCAATATCGCGGATAATTCGAACACTTTGCGGATACCTCGAAGAGATAGCATCGTGTACTCGATCATTATATCAGTAACACTTATTCTGCACGTTAAGTTTGTACACACATATACCTACACATACTAGATACCATAGATATATACCTACCAATAAAAAAAATGTAGCTTCGTAAGTTGCGGTGTGTTGTTAGAAAGGAGAAGGGAATTTTGCCAATCGGAAACTTGGACAGGTGCAGCAGGCATCTCTATATTACTAACTCTCATCATCATCTTAACGAATTGGTTGAAATCACGGACTCGACTATCGCCGTTAGCAATAACACGTTGTAGATAGTTAATCGTAACGATTACCTACTCGCTTCGACGATAAAAAGATCATCGACGAATTTATTATTTATACTATACCATAATAAGTTGTAAGAACAAATTTTAACTCTTGCCGAAAAATTTCAATAAGTTTTTATTTTTCTTGCCCTTCACGTTCAATTTTCGTCTTATTATATTACACTCTACGATTAATCAACGTGTCAATATTAATCGTTTTCGGCCCCGTACTATTACCTCGGGGAAATCGCATACTTGATGGAAAAATATATAGGATTGGGTTACCAGCAGCAAGGACAAGCTTGACGAAAAAATATATCAACAGCCTGTATATTTTAAACAGCAAATATATATTATATACAGGATAGCAGTTTGTTCAAGAACATTCAGATTTCAAATTTGATTATCATCATTTCGCGAACTACTAATGTATAGCTATGTGTAGGTACAATAAGAACCTACAGATTGGGTAGCCAATATATATCATAAGTCCGGTATACTGGACTGAATAAATTTCGAACAAGATTGTTTACTGAGCTGGAACACGGTTGACAACATTAAGAACCTTGTAACCGCGAACGTCGTCGGTCAAGTGACGCAATTTACGTAAACGCAACAATTGAAATATTGCTTTTCATAAGCTTGAAAGCAAAAATGAGATTCGAAATATCAGCATTCTGTCATTCTAATACTTTCAAACGTTAGAGTTTTTATTGTTGACACGATTCCTCTACAAATGAGTAGATATTATATAGCAAATTTATTCATTCATTTGTCATTGTTTTCGAATTTTAGCTGAAAGAAGAGTTGATTTTTCAACCTAATTAATAATAGTTAGAAATTAAACGGAAGCTGAGAAACTCGCGAAGAGTTGTATTATATGTTTGAGATTTAAGATTGCGCAAAGAATCTGTCGCAATTAATATACTAGTGAAACAAATGGAAAATTTTAATGCAAAATAGGTTGAGCAATATATAAAGTGTAGTTTGGAGTTGGGAATAAATAATACGACAACGACTACAACGACTACCAAAAGCTGCTACCACGCCCTGAATATTTCTTTTGCCCTGCCCAAGTGGGTACCTGAGTTTAATACCCCGCGCCCGTAATGTTAGCCGGTGTAAAAATATAATCACACTAAAGATAATTAAATCAGTGAATGTATAAAAATAGGTCAAAGCAGTGCTAACTTAAACGATCGCCTGTCTGATCGTGGTAATATATATATTTCGTGTATATGTTGCACTTAGCTGAACGTGAACCTGGTCAACTTGAGGAATACTGAAATGTTCAATCCTATCTTGGCGCACGATTTACATTGGATTCGTTCAGCAGCGAAAGGTGTTTATTGAGAAAACAAATAACAAAAAAGGAGAAAGAAAAGAAAAATCTCTTACGATTTTCGAGTCAGCGAGTCATATATATATATATATATATATATATATATATATATGAGCGAGTATAAATATTATCAGAGACATAGTCATATATATACATATATATGCGTAGCGTGTTTTCTGAGGCTGTACCAATATTATCATCTCAGATGTTTGAAGAAATATAGAAATTTATGTACAATAAATCAAACTCCAGCTACTGTATCTTTCGTAAATTGTATAACCCGCCGAAAGATAATATATCGAATAGGGATATAAGATTTTGAAAATATTTATCAGATCATTCTGAAATGATACAGTTATTGGTATGTAACTCGTTTATATTCTCAGATGGGAAAAAAGTCGATTTCTATATAATGCGTGAAAGAGAAGTGCAGAATTATTTTCAGCATTCGATAATTATTATGTCTTGTTGAGCGTCGGAGATGGAAAGATGGTAATAACGAGAGTGCACTGGTAGATAACACCCTGTAACTGCATTTACGTTCCTGCATGCATTTGAATCTTACAGTGTCGTAATAATCCGGCATTTAATAATTTATTGCAGGAGAACGGCAATGCTAAGAAATTGCAGTAGGTGCTCTAAGGTCAAACTTTCAGCTGCCGGTAGGTATATACGAAAGCGTTTCCCTATGCGAGCTCTAATGCTGCAGGAGAGTAGTTAGGTATATTAAACGGTAAATATTACCTACGCGTTAAAAGTAAAAAAAGAGTCCTTGCCAGAGCTTATAGAGGCAATAACTTGAACTGGAGAATCGAGCAATGTTCAATTCCTTATTCTGTGAGCTCACTTATAAATACTTGTAATTTACTCTATCTCATATATATGTAGGTACGTATATCTTTCCACAATTATACAATATCCACGTATACCTATATGCAAAATCATTATCAACTACATATACGAGAGCCTCGAGTCATTGTTACGAACACGTCGATGATATTTTCCGTGCATCTACTCTACACCGCGAGGAGAAATGGATCGTAAACTGGCAAGTGAACATCGATTTGCAACAGTACCTAGAGAACATACTCTCTTGCAGGACAGTCGTTAACTTTGCCTACGCATTGATGGGTTATCCTTAAGGCGATTGCTTGTTATTATAATACCATAGCGTATAGTATAGTATATATACCTTGTGTAGTACTCTCTTCATAGCTATTGTAGTATTATTTATGCCTATTGGTAAGCGATAATCTTTGTATATCGCTCACAGGAAACTCTAGATCGAGCATTTGGACGAGGTTCATATATATATGCAGACGTTCAGAAAACATATCAATATGTTAAGCCATATTCATAAAAGACAAAAGTGTGATTTAAAGTTAGCGATCTATGAGGGATGCGATCTTTGCTCGAGATTGAAGGGAGCGCGCGTGCGTGCGTGCATACGATCATGAGTGCGTGCAAGCACGGTGATATGTGAGGATATACCTTCCTACCTACGCGAGAGCGTGCGAAAGAGTTGAGCTGGCTTTGTGGAAGGCACGCGAGACTCTTGGACTCTATAGCAATTACACTGCCATCGCTATAAGACCCGTTTACTCGCCATTCCAGCAAAGCTTACAGCTTTTGATCGTTGACTATAATCACTTATATGCAGGTTATTTCATTCCGTATAAACACTAAGAAATAGGATTTTCTGCATCATTAAAGATTATCCTCGTGTATATATATTAGGCCGGAGTGAAACAGGTCGATTTTCGCGGATCGTATTCTAATAGTACGGGAAAGTTATGTCTTGGCATCACTCAAAACTGTGCCAAAGGAAAAAATTTACACTAGATATCTTCTGTTCTGGCAAACGCCCCAAAGTTTTGAATTTTTTAACACGGGGTTTAAATGGAGAAAAAAGGCAAAAAGACAAATTAGCACTGAAAAATTCATAAAAACTCACTGGGTCGGCCGATTTCAGTCTTCCTACGCTTATTCGAAGTGGAAAGAATATAGCTTTCGCTTGGCATTTTGAAATTCAGAATATCTTTCTTAGTTTCAAAGATACACGCGTTTGAAAATCGAGTATTTCCCGAAAAAACGCTATTTTTCAATTTTGTATCTTCTAAAGTAAGTAAGATATTTTGAATTTCAAAACGTCAAACGAAAGCTACATTTTTCCCGCATCGAATAAGCGTAGGAAGACTGAAATCGGCCGACCCAGAGAGTTTTTACGAATTTTTCAGTGCCAATTCGTCTTTTTGCCTTTTTTCTCCATTTAAACCCCGTGTTAAAAAATTCAAAACTTTGGGGTGTTTGCCAGAACAGAAGATATCAATTGTAAATTTTTTCCTTTGGCACAGTTTTGAGTGATGCCAAGACATAACTTTCCCGCACTATTAGAATACGATCCGCGAAAATTGACCTTTTTCACTCCGGCCTAATATATATATATATATATATATACGACACGACCTAAGTATGATCTATACGTGTTTAGTAGTAATATTTGTGTACAATATACATGATATCGATTCATAGCAGTGCTATTTGAATGACGTTCGACCTACTCGTGACGAATCATTCCCGCATCAAGAGAATGCTTCTCTTTATCGTTATTGTACATAGGTATAATATATATCTACCTACCTATAACCATAAATACAGATATAGGGTATACAGGGGTATATAGACACACTTGAACCGTTGCTGTAAACTGTAAAGTGTGCTCATAGCCTGGAACTCGAGGATCCGCCACTCTCGATGCAGACTGCTAGTGCTATTGCATAATTCGCACGAGCTATAACATCTAATAACATGGTGCTTTGGTAATACAGGTAACATTTAGACTTTACACAGGTGAACGGATGATGCTGCACGGACTTTTACGCGATACTTGGACCCGACGTGCCAGATATATATACAACTCTGTTATATGTCTACTCATACACGTTAAGAAAATTTTCTGTTTTTTTTTTTTTTTTTTTTTTTTTTTTTTTTTTTTTTCATTTTTTAAATCTATATTATGGAATAATTAAAAGCCAATTCTTGAACAGGAATTCGTCGACTTTAATATTAAACCATTCTTCCTTATTGGTAAACGAACGTAATACTTTTTTGAGACGTACATATATTTACTGTGAAATTATCCGTTCTATAAGAATTTACTCTCGAGTTACCTATACCGGTAGCAAAGTTGTTTTATTTTAACGATTTTATCGTCGACTAGGATAGTCTGGTTATCAACTGTACAGAACTTGGTTACTGAAGACCATCGCGCTTGGGTACATTGCCCGTAGGCATTCCGGTTAATGGCGATGCTGTAATCTTTCCGCTGCTGCACTAGACGGAGTCAGATATATGTGCCAGATGCACAGTGAAATTTTTTTTTTTTTTTTTTTTTCTTTCATTTAACATCTCGTGTCTACTATTACCTCACCGAAGATCTCTTCCGTAATCCATTGCTGCTTGCTGATCCCTTTAGCTTCCGCGTGATCAAGCACAGCAATCCTTCTTTTAAATTTATTGAGAACGTTTTCCCGTATATGTGAAGTCAAGAATTCATCTTAACTTTATACTCGCTCATAGACATAATCCAACGAATTTTCAACCACTAAAAACATGCTGGAGTCTCTTCATATACACGTTAAACATTCTCAGTTATTTAAAATAGATCAAGGAAAGAAGAACGTAGATTTAGTTTACGTGAGTGAATAAATCTCGTATACCTTCTTCATAAGCCATATGGATTAAGCTTTGGTAGGTAGGTACATAAGTATATCGTGCACATCGCGGTATATACCTACTTGAATTCATAATGTTTATGGGTGAATTAATTTTCTGAAAGTGTCAGGAGCGAAAGGACGCAGGAAATAGCTAGTGCAGCAAGGATGCATTCCAAGTAACCGTGGACGAGGCGTGAGTAACATTCGTGCAAATTTTCCAACCGGCTGACTCCTGCGCAGGTGAATTTAATTAGCCAATTAATCATTACCTTCAGAAATTACAATTAAACGCACTTGTCTCGATAAAGAGAAGAGCAAAGATGATATATAAAGAAAGCAATAAGAGAGAATTAAAAAGAAGAAGAAGAAAAAAATAAAATAAAATAAAATAAAATAAAATAAGTATAAGGGTTTCGCAGTATTCTAAAGCCTGCGGTGCATCGTTGCAGGTATTTTCTTTCTCCGTATAGGCTACAGATCAACTGTATATATAGTACCTATATAACTGCAGCGAGCGTGTAGGCAATGAAATTGTTCGATAACTGATCGTTAAAGGGCACGCCGGTAGTCAATCATCGGATAATGCGATTGAGTGTAAAAACAAATGACTTCAATGACAGTAATTCCTGAAGTATAAAGGAAGGAAGAATGGAAGGGGTACGTATATACGGTGATCAAGTTTATTCGATTGTAAGAATATACGAAGCAACCCAACCCAACCGTATGTTTTATCGTTGTGTTTCACCAATTTACGAGCGGTCTCCCTTTAAAGATCAAATCGTATAAGTATGTACGTTCAAGTTGATTGATGGACGTAGGACCAATGTGAATGTCGCCTGAAGAAATGAGATTACAATTAAGTTAATCTTATTCTTGATCGGATTCTTTTTCTTTTGAACAATAAAATTTATTTCACAACTTATATACAAGTTATACCCCTTTTTTTTTTTTTTAATTTTTGTGTTCATTCTTGTCCTTTATATCATAACGTGACTACATACGCATCCTGCGCTTATTCCCTCGTTCTGAAAATTATACGACGAAAAAAAAAAAAAAAAATTGGCATTCGTATTATAGTCAATCATAAGATTACCAGCTGATTCGTACACACAGACGTATAATTTCTGAACCAAGAATATTTTCCTAAAGAATTTGCATAGCTGTTATAAAGGTGCGGATCCAATGCAAGAGATGAGAGAAGGTTGAAGATATACAGATAGAGATAGAGATACAGATACGAAAACGAGGATCATATACAATAAGAAGGTCGCATCTCTGGGAGGTTAAAATACTGACAATAAGAGGCTGAGATAGTGAGAGACGTATATACGGTATACCACATAAGACAGAATCCCAGTCTCGTGTAACTTCCTAGAGCCATTCGTCAGTTAGATAACCTTTAATCCGGACTAGGTTGGCGTTCAAACTTTTTGTAATTAAATTAACAAGGAAACAGGAGAAAAATTGCGACTTCTTATTTAGCAGCCGTAGCGGTCGCGCGTTGTTCACCTTTGGTTTTCACCTAAAATATAACAATTCGTATATAAAAAACTACTGAATATTAAATTGTCATAAGATTGAACAATCTTTACTCTATATACGCGCAAAACGATAAAACAAAGATTGCTTATGTCTCGTATAGGCATACACGTGCCCGCTTATAGGCGCCGTTGAGACAATCTATGTAGAGAGAAAGATAAAAGTGACATAATGCGATGCTTATTAGTATAATTTATCGTAAAAGGTATATAAGCTCCTTTCTCTAACAATGAGAATAAGAAATGAGCACAGTTCTATCAAATTAGTCGTATTACATCGGTTTAATATTTGAAGTGGTTCTATAAGTGAACCATACGCGTATATATCTATATATAATACACATAGGTAAATCATTAGGTATAAGTGAGATAAAATTTTTGTGAAAGTAGGTATACATATAAATTAACCACCCATTTCTAGTAATTAAACTCATAAGCATTGCGACTGCGATTCGATTCAGATCGTTTTATTTTTATAATAAACTATGTTGAAGATAAACCGCATTTAGGATAAAATTGTTAGAAGTAATGGTCAGAGATCGGAAGCGATGGCTATAAATTTAATCGTCATGTTGTTTGTAGAGAAATTCATTCGCGAGGTACTGCAGAAAATTTGGTATTGAAAAAAAGCAAAAAAAAAAAAAAAAAAATATGCAGAGAATAGCGGCGTTTTCACTGCTTACTAATAAGACAGTCGAGCTAGTGAAGTCAGAATTTATTGTTCGTCAGAGAGAATTTATTACTGCGGGAATGGTAGGTGGGCCGATTATTTGATAGCGGTTTTTTTTTTTCTTTTTTTTTTTTTCAAACCGTACAGACTTTCGATTTCCGCAATAAACCTTCGATATTTATTATGCGCTTGGACCGGTTGCTCCCGACATGTCGGTGCATACGATCTCCGAATTATATCATGAGCCCAGATCGGTACAATCGTTAATAAGAACAAACGAGGCATGGGGCTACAACTACATATGAAGGAAAAAAAAACAAAAAAACAAATTATTCCTTGCGCCGGTTTTCGTTGACAGTCGAATGTCGCCACGTATCGGACATCACCGTTCCATTGCCAGACATCCGATTTTAGTTTGATTTTTTTTTCCCCCTTTCAAACCTTGCGTGATTTTGTCCATGTTAAATATTAACGATGGCTATATCATCGTGAAGAATTTACAAGAGTTGAAATAAATCGTTGTTAATATTTCGAAATATCAATCGACGAATATGAATCGTCACACGAATGTATATAATATCCACATATATATGTATAATATACACTATAGAGAGATTATAGAGAGTTTAAGAACCGGATAATCGTCGTGTTCGAATAAAAACAATTCGACAGTTCTGGCATATCGTTAATTTTATATCAAGATATTCACCAATCCATCACCGACAATTTTCAATATGTCTCGTGTTATAAATTAGTTTTCGAAAGTATAAAGAGTCAGGATAGGGTTCAAACTCGTAGTTTTGAATTTATCCCGTAATTTCACGCGATAATAATTTACGTTGTTCCTCCAATGCGCTGTGCACTTGCTCAATATTTTTACACTACCAACCTCCGTACATCGCCAAGGCGAATGAATTTGCTGCACGACACACGTACGTTACTGCAGGTCTGCATCCATCCTGGACTGCATCTTATAACATATATATACCTACCAACCGGACGAGAATATCAATTTTATATTTAATTAAAAATTCTTCTTATAAATATCATTTCACTCAACCGAAGTATAATTAATTTTGCTTTAAGAAGGTATGGAGGTAGGTAGGTACATACCTCGGTACCCACACCGATTATACCGTGTATATTTATTCATATATGCATACCTATTACCTACATATACCTGCGTGTGCCTATATTCGTGAAATCTCCACTGTTTCCGGTTTAAATAAAACCACAGCAGCTCTACTGAGACGATTAGGCGTACCTATAGAATTATCGACGCCATGGTGATTACTAATCCAAGTCATAATGGAAAAATTAAAATATAGAAGCAGGTTACGTTATTTTATGTTAAGTAGAATCTGTTTCTTGGATGGGAATTAGGTGCAGGTAGCCGCACCTATTCTGAACGCCAGGGCCCTGTGACGAATGAACTAGCAAACGAACGAACAAACGAATTAATGAATTTAAATTTCAAACCAAAAGATTCAAAACCCGTGCAGGCTCATTGTTCGCGATCAGTGGACAGAAAATGGGCGTACCACATACCCACGTTTTTTTCTCTCATTCGATTCTTCGTTTCATCTCTCGTTTATACCAGTTAAAATAATTCTTATCGTTTTACACCCGAACATCAAATTTTCGAAACATGGTGATTCCCGTTTTTTGTACATCTTGTAATTATCTGAAAAGCATACTTGTGTCTATTGGCTGGGTGCACGCACATATTATACTACTTTAAAAATAAGTGTGTATTGTGTATACGTTAAGCATGAAAAAATGCTGAGCATGATTTTAGATGGCGCTGACAGTATGCATGACTATGTTACACACTGATAATTAAATAGTATTAGTATTTTCGTGCACCTAGCCAATAGATGACGTCCATGCATGTGCAGCTGAGGCCTCGTAAGCACGTCATGATGCAGTAGTAAGCCTGTCTGTTCGTTTATCCGACCATCCCCGCCTGTTTGTGGGATCGAGAGTGGTGTACCTACTCGAAATGTCAAGGTGCTGAGAGTGAAAGGTCTCTTTACGCACATTTCATGCAACATGAATTAGCCGATGTCTCGTAATTAATTAATCGGCAGATTATTTTGAGGAGTAGATCGACCCGAAGCTTGAAAAACTGGTTCGAGGAAGAGAGAGAGAGAGAGATAAAGAAAAAGAAGAGAGAAAAAAAAAAAAAAAACGAAACACGATTGAATAAAATACGGATTTTTAATCATCGTCCTTGGCGAAGCTGCTCCGATCGGTGGTATATCAGTTCCTATACCTTCGCGAAAATTTTCTCGTTTTGTACCGGATACACTCGGTTGATCTTGTCGAGTATCATTTACTTTAATTACATGTTGAAATTGTTTGCCTATATTTGTTTTTCTCCAATTTTGTTCCATAATTTGATGCTAAATTATCGTCTGATAGTTATAACGGTGTGCTGTAATTGAAATTATACCGTGAATATACTTTGGCCTGGACTTTGCGTGATCGTTGAATATCACATTTTAGTTCTACACTTATAACGACGTTATAAAAGTTTATTCAAAGCTAGTAAATATTGTTCATCTCTCGATACAAGTTGGAAACCGATAAACTCAATATCGCAACTTGCTCAAATGTAAGAAATTGGTCTTAAGTTATAGGTATATTATTTCGCAAATACAAATGATGGTTAACGAGGACGTCTTCTCAATTTAATGTTCGAGCGTGGGACTAAAATATATTGAAACTGCGATATATCTTCCATAGGCAACATTTCTCTCGAAAATTCATTCAACGCTAACAGTATGACACTAATTGTATTGTATCATCAACTTCGCGAGCAATTTCTCAATTATTTCTATATTCTTGTGTATATTTATTTCAAAGCGGTTCTATATACTGTCGCACCTCACGCGTGGGTTTGCCGATTTTATTTTTTTGATAGTTTATTTCTAAAAGTCAACCTGGGCTTGTTTCATCGAGTGACATTTTGCAGCCCGTTTATTTAATATAAAAAAAAAAAAAAAAAAAATGTGTACTATGTAAAACTCGAGAAAAAACTAAACTAGGACACGTTTGTTACATAACACGAAAATAAAATAAAATAAAATAATAACAAATAATATTGGCTTCAGCCTGCATAAATTTGATGCCAATACCAGATAATAATTTATTCTTAAAAATCGCTGGCGCATATAATGATATAGATACATATATAATTAATTATAGTACGTAGGGATGTAAACCGAAACTGCGGTATCGAAACGCGAGTATTTATCACAATCCAAACCGGAACTGGAGCCGAAACTTTATTTCTGGTCCACCTTATAATTCCCATAATAAATACAGTTTATGTTCTAATTAATTTCCATAAGTGGAATTGCATATCACAATTTTTTATATACGTGGCCAAAGAGTTCCTGGATCATTGAATCTTAAATCGTTTATCCGCGGCCTTCGTAACAAAAATTTATACAAACAGCTCTGATAACGATTTCGCCAGTTTTAATCTCTTACGATTTAGCAGTAGGTATACTTATCGCCAAGATCTGCACAGTAACCAAAATCCATAATAATTGATTGACGTGATTTTGATGAATGTTACGTAACTCTATTCGTAACATGTGCATATATGTAGAAAAAGTCTCGAAGACCATATATTATGATGTAGAAGAACGAAATAGGTATAAATGAAACCAAGGGATGTGATATTGTAGCTTGACCTACGATACGTTCGAGGTAGATATAAAGGCGAAGAGCACCTAGCTGGTCGCTGTAGTTAACAGATCCGTTTTTACTCTAGACGAAGAACCTGCAGGTCTGATGAATGTGACAATCTTCCGTGTCACGACATTCTTAAGCTGCGACACTCGTCAGCTTCCCGGACCATTTTCTTGAGTTAATTGTTGCGACAATTAAGCCGGTGTTTTATTAAGCTTATAAACGAGAGGACTCGAAGAGCATGGGAAAAGGTGTCTGTTCGTTCGTTTGCTGGATTCTTTCATCCTCGGTCTTTGGTCTCTGGTCCCTGGACCGTCACATGGTGTGACCATACCACAACCTTGTTTCAACTGTCGAGGCTGAGAATATAAATTAAATTTTTAATTAGGTTCTCAGACTCTGGAAATCTTGTTCATCTCTCAGGGTGTTATACCGAGGCATGAATTCGTCAACCTAAACGTCCGCAGCCAACTCTCTATCCTATTAAAGCTTAGAAACCTGTTATTTGATTTGCTAATTAAACGAAATTAGAACTCGATAATAATTCGATTAAAAATATTTAAGGCTCAATCCGAGATGCCTTTATCACTTTTAGGGTGATAAAATTGTTATTCTAACTAACTAAGTAGTAACATTTACGATCGCCACCAATATGATACGATTTTTCATTTTCAACTTAAGGACGTACATATTTAGTTCAAAACGTTTGTTTGCAATATTTTACGCAATATTTTATTCAACTGAAATCCTGGTTTTTTGATATAAAGGAGTTAAATTCTTTTGTAAATCAATATACAGCCGTTTCAGGGACTCGGGAGAGAATTGCGAGGCACAAGGTTTCGTTCGAAATTTGTATATGGATATATAACACATGGTAAAAAATTGAAATGAAATAACGAGCGAAAGGACACCGATATATTTATATTTATATCAATGTTTATACGTTTTCGTGTCAAAATTTATAACCCCTTGTCCATATAGGCTAAGAAAAAAATGAATCACCTTGCAACATCTCTCGTATCCATAAGCGTATAATACAACATATGTAGAAACGTAATGGCCAACACTCTTGGGCGTGAAATTAATTTAAGGTCATAAATAAGAATTCAAATTATTTATTAAGAATTGGCATTTGCTTACGTGACGATACGTTAATATTATTCTATATCAACTTGTTTGAATGGGTTTCTTTTTCTTTTTTTTTTCTTCTTCTCCTTTTTCTTCTTCTTCTTTCAAATCTTTCGCAATCGTAACGATAACATTATGACTAATGTTGCATGGCGTGTGGCCTGTGACCAACTGTGTATATATACGAGCCAGCGAAGTTCTCAATCATCGGATACCTACGTGTACGTATACTTACGTGAAGAATCCTTCAAGATGAGAAACGATGGTTAAGTTACAAGCTCGTTTCTCAGGCGACATATAGCATCTTACGTTGCCTTCGCGGTCTTGTAATTTGGCCCAAGGTGGCTTAAGATGTCCCAGGGACGAAGGAATGAAAGAAAAATATGGGAACGTATAGAGCTTGGCTCGATTATTATCTCTTATCTTATTATCTGAGCGGCCAGGTACTGAGACTCATGGAAACCGCCTCTGGTGTGCAGCATCTTCCTGGAGAGTCTGTGTACCGCGGGTATCTCGTAGTACCTATATAGTTAGTTCCGAGAGCGTGAACCTGTTCCTTTAAAAAAAATAAAATAAAAAAAATAAGAACCTGAAAAAATATATCTCGAGGGAATGTCAAGTGGCGCGTAAAAAGGGCCGAGTTCAGGTTAGTTACCAGGTAATGAGCACCGAGTTATGGGATGCATTCGGTAAAGAAGCTCACCTCACCTCCACGCTGCGATGTGAATTAAAAAAGAAGAAAATTCTCACCACACGATCGCGGGGATCTTAAGTAAATTTAAGACCGTTTATACCATGGAATTATTATTATTATAATTATTATTTATTTTTTTTTTTTTTCTACGGGTATAACTATATCCAGGGTGTCTAGCGGTCCTGGAAATCCTGGAAGTCCTGGAAATATCCTGAAATCAATGACTTCCTGGAAAAGTCCTGGAAATATCCTGGAATTTCCCATTATGTCCTGAAACTACCTATTCATTCTTGATGGGTACTATTTTTATGTTCGCAATTTCGGTAATGCCACAGCTCTGTGCTCGCTGGCGCATTTCGTAACTTTCTAGAATTTTAGCCGGCGTTCAGTAATGTTCGGCAATAATACAAACGTTGCTTTCAGTCGAAAACTCCCTTTTTCATTGATATTCGGCAGCGAAAATTATCCTGGAAAACAATTCTCCGGTCCTGAAAAAGTCCTGGAAATATCCTGGAATTCTGAAGATAAAATATACTAGACACCCTGTATATCGGACAATTGCACTCGAGTGAACTTCGCTCCTTCTGAGATTATATTTAATTTAATTCTTTCGTACGAAACGAGTTCAAAAATAATTTATTTTATACACACGTTGCATATGCTGCAGCCATCAACAAGCCTTCGTTATATTGAAAGGAAATTCACGTGGCTCTGCTGAAGAGACACGTGCCTCACGGATTAAAAAGTATTGACAAAAAAGTTGCGAGGAATTCGGTCTACAAAGACGGATTATTTCGTGATGATGAATAAATTAGTCCGACTTGCGAGTGACTTAAAAGTTAAAACGAAACTTCATTTTAATATATATTGCATAAACTTAATCCTACTCAAAGCAGATAATACCCTATAAAAAAATTCTTCACGGCGTAGCCTGTTCTTCCTTGATTTTTTTGCTCTATACAATCTTGCATAGTGTCTTTCAAAAATTTTCGGCCAATGCCATATATGTTACTCGCAAAAAAGAGAGAGAGAGAGAGAGAAAAAAAAACAACCACATTGCAATATCTCTGGCTTGATTACGCGTATGGTTCTTTAAATTATGAACAAAAATTACATTCCTAGAAATTAATTTAGTATCATCAAGATCTCCTGTGACCCAGATTTGTCCCTAAGAATATATTATATGGTCTTACGTTATTTTGATGGATGAATGGGTAAAACTCATTTTTCAACATGACTTCTGCATCATTTTGCGACAGAGAATCAACGGACATAATACGTGGGCGTTGCCGAAATGCAACCAACGCGAAAGTTTCGCGGGCGCATAAATCAATTCGAAAACTGGAATTGGCCTGTGCTGAATGTTACATGAGAGCAAATATGGTGCAGCTATACTGGCCCGAGGCTCTCACCTCATTGCATTCAAGTTATCATTTAGCAATTCGTTGTTTTCAATACCTTGTCACTTTGGACGTTAAAAGTTTCCACTTTCTGTATAGTATGCTTCAAGTGCTTACCACTGATCCTGATTGTAAAACAAGCAAATAATTAATAATATATCCTTTGCAAGCAGACTCAATCTTTGAAATGTCATACATTATTACATCATCGGAGCAGGGCATATGCCATTTTAATTTTTTACCTGGCAATGGAGATACGATTTATTATTTCAAGCTTGTGATTAGCGCTGCATGACCCCAATTTATCAGATAGTCACTACGTAATTTTTGAATTCACAAGAAGCTTTATTCAGACAATTATTTCATAGCAAAAACTCTAATCAAACTCTTGCAGGGGTTGTTCATTATTCTATAACGAAGAGCCTGAATCGATGACGTATACTATAGTATCCCGAAATTAGTCTAACAAAAATTCAGTGCAAAATTATAATTGTTGTTTGATTAAGTGTAATTCTTCGCTTTCAAAATATGGTGCCCAATTCCAAAACACCCTGAACTGTGGCGTTGTTAAAAAATTGCGTATACATATTATGCTCGTTGAGTATAGGCGAACTAAATTCCGTCCAGACTCGGTCCTAAATTTCACAGCGGTAACAAACAAGTTAATAAATAATCCAGTAGATCCAAGAGCAGTTATATTAATTTTATTTAGGTATATGGTTATATTTCTTCTCCGTAAGAATTGACCTTCACTCAAAACTTAAGACCGTACCTTTTACCTTCGATTGCAAATATAGTTTCAGATGTTATAGAGATCGCAGAACCTATCAATTACCGGAACGCACCCACCTCGCCGTTGTTAATGGTGTCGTCAATTTCTTACCAAGGCGAATATTATCTCGTACACATCTTTCAATCGGAATATATATATATATATATTATATCATCCATAGCTCTATAGCTCCACATATAGAATATTTAATTCAAAACGTAATCCTGTTTGGTCCGCTTCGCTGCTTCCAAAAGTCGTCGACAGTCCAGTATCTACAAATCATGGACTAATCTGTTTTTTTTTTTTTTTCTGAATTTTTTACCTATATAGGTGCTGTAATATTGCAAATCGAATAATTTGGCCTTCATATCCTCATAGTGATTGTTTTTCTATTTGTCATTGTATCTGCTCATCGTGGAAGAGCGTGGGCGTACCACATCCGGTGGCGCTTTACTGGCGTTAATTAATTTCTTTACTATCATTAAAGCACATAAGTTATTTTAATACTAGTCGTTAATACGATAATTATTCACGTATACGTTAAGTACTTTAAATCCTTAAAGTAGAAGGCGTAGACTCTGAAGTAAGATAATTAGTAATTAAGCCAAGGTGAAAACATGAGTAAGACCCGTTTGAGGAAAACTATGCGCAAAGCAAACACTATACATCCAGAAATTAATCATTTTACATTACCGCAACAAGAAAGATCTCAGCATTTCATATGCCAAGATACTCGAAATATAGGAGCGCCTTATACATATATGTTAATTTATATGTGATGAAAAAGGTGTACCTTATATCTAATTCTGCACAGAAGCACGCTGCCTCCTGAAATCATTCTCAATTGACTTTACAGACAGATCATTGTAGCACATATTCAGATGCATAGTATAGAAATTGACGAAGCCCTAAGGTGCCGATTGTAAATTAAAAATAATAATCAATTACTATAAATGCTCGTTGAAGTACCGATCGATAACTCTGTTAACGAGGGGATGTCAGTCAACTGAGAAGACTAGAATACCAGGGAAGCAAGATTTACATTGTCGGAAGCAATTTTCTCAATGAGCCTGTTAAAGTTTTTTTAAACTTGTGACGCCTTGTTCAGGAAGCATTTACCACCCTGAAGAGGTGGCTTTATCTCCTTTCAGGCACTTAAACCATCGGCTCTTATTCCTGCGTCTATAATTAACTTCCCGCGTTGCATAGTCTAGGGAGAATACCTCGAGTAGTTGCAATTTTAAATTATTTTATATGTTCATTGATTCACTACACACTACCGCTTACCAATGTGGTCAGTTTTCTTGTATTCAAGTATCGAGAATCATGAGATACAAATTCATCACTCGAGGTATCAATCAATCAATCAGTCGAGGGACTTTCTTCCAATTTGGTATATAAGAACGTGGATCTTGGAAAGTTTCACCTCAAGTTTCATTGAATCGAATTATTGTAGCGTTCGTTTAATCGATTTCACGATGAAGAAAAAAACCTTTTCATATTATACGTCTTCTACGTTTGGAACTTACCGTCGCAGATTTTTTATTTCAACTTTATTATTTTTCTCTAATCTTGACACCCATCAAGGTCGTGAAGTTTTGGTTTATTTAGTTTATCAAGTACATCTTTTCAACCAAGGATTTTTACTTTCAGCCTTGAAGCCTCAAGATGAATTCCCGGTACAGGATCCAGTTGTTCTTTTCCTTTGCTTTAACTAACAACCGATCACATGTTACTCAAGGGATTGGCCAATTTGATAGAGACACTGAATATTGATGCGGTGCTATACTCATTGTATTCCATACACTGATATTGGATATAAAACGTCAAACTAACAGGTAATTTATATCTGTGCAATAATTTTGCGTCCCTATTACTTACCTTGACCCGTCTATTCGGGTTTGATCAAAATATTCCCAAACAATGCATTATATAGACTGAGGTCAGAAAAAACGTTCACATTTTTTTCTCAATTTGGGTTGAGTGCGAATAAAATTCGCTGCTATGCAGCGATACAAAAAATCACTCACAATTATAGTATCAAGTTTTTATAGAGGAATTAATGGTTTCTGGTGTATAGAACCTATACGGCATTATGAGTCGAGTTAACATAAATGAACACAATTAAAGTGTAATGTGCAATTTTTTTTTTTTATTTCTTACGTTAGCAGTCATACATCTTTCCATTAGGTACCTATATACCATTGAAATCCTGTTTCTATTATTTTTTTCTTTCTTTTTTCTTTTTATACGAATGAACAATCCGCGTGCTAAGTCATCCTTGTCCATCATTTTATTTATACGCAGATATATACGTTCGTGCCATTTGGATGTGTTACTTATCTGATTCAAGTAACACGAGCAATCATCCCTATCTCGATCTTGATATTACAACATGTAGTTTCACTTTCCATTCATTTTTAAGAATTGTAACTAAAGGAATTTAATAAATGTTTCCGATTGAATTCATAATCTATTCAAACGTTATTAATTTAGATGTACTACCTACGTCCGAAAGTCTTGAATAAAAATTTCAAGATATGTTATGCTATGCTTACCTGTCAAATTACCAATGACATGGTCAATTAACTATTTCTCATCCCGATCGTATAGATTAACTTATATTCAAGATTCTATCTGGTATATCATATTAGTTAGATAATAATTTACGTCACTAGAAAAAAAAAAAAAAAATTAAAAAAAAAAAAAAGAAAAAAAATGTAATTAGTGATACAGGATATTTAAATTATTGGTTATTAAATTTTAAATTACCCAAGCCTAATCAAAACTATTTCCAGTGCAAAAAAGAAACTTTACGATTCATTAAACCGAAAATCCTCCAACCCGAAGATCTTTTAGGTCGTGGTAACTCCAGTTAGTTATATTATATACAGTTTTTAGCGTTGAACGCTTACAAAAAAATCTCAGGCAGTTAATGCCGATTGATTTTTATTACCTTCCAATTATCTTATGGGTACGTACCTAGTTGTTTGTAATTTTGAATTCCCAGCATAGACAGCAGCCAAAATTTATGACTTGCATTATATACCCGCGTACAGTAAACGAACCCGTTAGTTTTTGCCCTGAATTATTCTACACCAAGTTTGCAAAGCTATGAATTTGTTCTGCCTCAATTCTCGACATGTAGACTTGTAGACAAACTGTAGCCATCGATAACTTTAAAAAGAACTTTAAAAAGTGAAAAAATATATTTGTGCTTTTTTGGTGAGATTTGACAAAAATTGACTTACACCACTTTCATTTTAAGGAACTGAATTGTCAATTAACACATCGTTAAACAAGAAATTCCTGTCCACCTGTACACGAGGCGTGTTTGCATAACTATGAACCACGAATCCGACACGCTTCTTGAACAAGTTCCTCAAGTCTTAAGATCCCTGGAAGGTTACGACAAGGATAATCTCGAACTTGGCTGAAATTAAAAAATGGTTACTTCATCGATAACATATAATCGTAGAAATTTAAAATTTCTTTCAATATCCCTCATGGTATTGGTATAGATTACAAATCTGACTGACTTGCTGTAGCTGGTCTGCTTCAACACTTCATAGATACTCCTATAAGTCTTAGTTATAAATATGCTGAAATTCTCTCCTGCCAAGGTGTGCATCTAGGGGATGAAATTCTTCGTCGTTGGAAATTCAGTTTCAAGACTTATTCTGGTTCACAAGAATCAGGTACTGCGATGTTACAAATTTCCTGTGCAGTTCGGAAAGTAAAACTTCTCGAACCGTTGAAATTAGGGGTAGGTCGCCTGCACTGAGAGAAAGTTAACTTTTGAGTGGCAGACTGGTCCCGAGCTGTTGAGATATAAGACCGTAATTTATTTATTTATTTTTTCACAGATCCCAACTACAGGTAATCCTGTGATTATATTCTAAGTCGTTATTACGTATGTCAAGTAATTATTTCCGTTGGTATAAGGTTCAGTTATTTAAAATTGGGTCTTTATGATGGGCTACATATATTCCATTTTGAACTGGTCATTCAGTTGCGCAACGGTTTACGTAATTTGCGCATCCGTTTTTAAATACTAGATGTATAAGTATCAACCGAGAATCAACTGATGTTAGATAAAAAAAAAAAAAAAAAACCCCAGCTCATTTCAATCACCTAATATTCAGATTGCCTCGAGAGTATCTCATTTGATGTAAAGGTTGCACGTTACTCATAAATCATTGACTTCATCTTCAGGGAATTCATCATACAGATTTCAAATTGTAGAACTAGCATAAATATTATTTTTACATAAGGCCAGAATAACCTGTTCTAATGGCAGTGATTTTATAATTCCATTGCCACGAATAGCACGTTGCCATTACAACATAGGTATCTATATACCTACATGCGCCTTATAAATATCCACGACCACGCGATTTTCATCCAATTCTATACACTTTTGAATCAACATAGTACCTACATACATGACATCTTTCGTTTTTGGTTCATATCTAATAATTGTTTTTTTTTTTTTTTAATCTCTTTTTCGTTATATGGGCGTTTCTCCACAAACTGGGCGACTTCGTGTCCCACGGAGATTTCACCCATAAAATTACTGGGATTAGATATTATTTTTTTACTAAAATTAATGGTAACAAGTTGTTTGAAAGAGCCAATAGTCTAAAAATATTAGAATAAATCCATAAAAAGGAAAATTTTCACATCAACACCCCCAAAAAAACAGTCCCCTGGGATGTCACAGATGCAAAATCGAAATTATTTTGTGACCTGTAGTGAACAAGTAATAATATTTTTCAATACTATTCTAGTATCGTTGTCCATAATGAAGGCATTTCACAATTTGCATGGTTAAAATTTTTCAATTTACTATTTTTACGCCGAAATTGTGAGCTAAAGTTTGTCCCTTGATTTCTGCTAACAGTCCCCTGTCGCACAGAAAAAAATTATTTTTAATGGTGTGTGGTACCCTCGCCATGATTTATGCGTTAAATCGAATGTTCCCGCTGAGAAGTTCATATCAAATGCCGGACAGCGCTTTCGCGCTATTTTATCTAATCATTTCTTCGCGTTCAATGTGATGATGACGTGCTGTAATCTCAAAAAGAATAGTCCTCCGGCAAGGTTTTTTCTTTAAATAAATCATTTTATTCACCCTATCCAGCTGGATAACATCTAACGGTAGAAATCGTATTACTATTACTGCGAGTTGATTTGATAGAATATTCTTAGTTTCGGCAAGATTTTGTATTTCTGCCAAATTCGTCAGTCCCCTGTCGCACAGTCCCCTGCCTAAAATATGTCAGTTTTTCCCAATTTTACTGTCAATAAGGTAATTTTATGAGATGTTGATTTCAGAACTTGGTTCTGTAACATGTTGATTTGCTATAAAAAGTAATATTGTTCTTAGTTGATTTCATTTCGATTATTTTTTCAAAAAATGCGAAAAAAGTAGTGAGGACAATTTTGGGTAGTTTTTCGCCCAGTTTGTAGAGAAACGCCCATATAACTTGACGATGACCTATAAAATGACTTTTGTACTTTAGCGCAGATGTGTGCACAATGTTATTTAACACCTGCACACATACGCCTATATATTTTATTCACGCGTCGTTATGGAACCCGCGTGATCGCTTATTAAGCTCTATAGATATAGTACACGTTTTGACCTTGATTTCTAGGGTATTTGAGGCTATATTGGATAGGTTATGAACTCGGGCCAGTCTATCGGTCTACGTATTAGCCGGGTGTCTGCCTGTGCTTAAGAATGCCGTAGGCTGTTGTCAGTTACGTTCGCTATTAGATACGAGTTCACCGATGTGTGGCGTAATCGCGTGAACGTGATCGGAGAGAGCTGTTACTAATGGCAGCTCATCCATTCATTGATCTGTTAAAGATTCATCTCCGTATCAATTCTGAAGGTATTCCATGATCCCATCGAACATTGTAATATTCGCCTATAACACTAAAAATGGCAAAATTTTATCCAGCAAAAAATTCTCCTGCAGTTATTATCTTTTCGATTATTTTCTATGAGATCGTTAAGCCTTTCGTTCTACGATGGTTTCGGTTTTGTACAACGACGTAGGAACTTTGTTACGTTTACGTAAAACTGTTCCTTTTTTTCACACTCATCAGTAGTTGATCGGTTTTTAACGAAACACAATCGGATAATCTATCATTGACATTTTTGCACGCTATTTTACCTTGGGTTTTGTTTCGGCGATATATAATCACCTGCCGTTGATGAATTAATTTGCATTTTAATGCCTAGCATGGACGACTTCCCCTTGTTTTATCCATAGCCATTTTAAAACAATCTAAGCACTACACGATGCTGCGACCTCTATCGTAGATAGTGTTATCCTGTATCTAGATATAGATTTGAATATCTAACATTTGATCGGGATACACCTTGTAGAGTGTGTTCGTTATTGATGTCGCGCTAGTGTAGATCTACCGATAACTTTGCTTGTATAAATCGATGCTGAAGTCTGGCTATACATTTGTAAATCTATTTGCTTTTGCTGCTGCACCGAGTGACTACCGTGCTATTAAATTACTTATAAGAACTAAATCACGATATTGTTGTTCCTCTGATTATAATACTGGTGTTATATGCCCCGTCAATGTTTTATGAATAATGATTAATGATTATTTATAGGATTATTTTTATTTTTTAAACCCACCTACTCATCCTTGAACACGTCAACGAATCGATCAAGTGTATTTAATTACTTTCAAACTAGGGTCTTGTCAGTCTCTGTGGATTGAAAAAATATCGCAAAAAAAAGAAAAAAAAAATTCGCTTTGTTAATCTGATTAGCTTTGATTTACGTATTATTAGACGAAACAATAACCAGTTAAGAGAAAAAAACGTGAATCAATACGTTGTTTCGCAAAAGAAAATTAGATTGGAATTACACCACATCCTGCAGTAGCAGGCGCGTTTATAGGAGTTTCATGGTACATTGGCAAAGTGTCTATCAATTGCGGTATTAATCTTTGTTTCGAGTATAAGTTCGTTATGAAGTTGTGAAATGATAATAATTTACTCATTACAATTACATCGTATAGAAAACTAATCCGCGAGTTTTTAATATTAACTAATTACTATGGCAGGACGCTATTGCATAAGCTTAAGATTTGTGGCTGCATCGTGTCGGTGGGCGACATAATAACTGTTTAGCATCGAAAGTCGACTTTTATAACCGTTCAAAACTTTTAGGGCAGAAAGCGAATTCAGATTACATCAGTCGATCGGTGAATGCTGCTGCGGTAATTGAGCGATCGGTCAGTCGCTTCGCAATCGACACCTTATGTGCTCTTGTGCAGTCGAATTCTGTTTTGGTTTTTCTTTTTTATATACAGCGATTCAATATTCTTTTGAATCTCAATTTTTTTTTTTGTTTTATTTCTTACATATTCTTGCCAACGAACTTGTCGAATTTGTAAGGGAAGCTGATTGCTTTGACAACGTTATGATTTTGTAACCCGTACTAACAGGCTGCTTCTATATCTGTCTTATACATCTAAATTAATATTATCCTATAAATAAATTTGCATCGAAAGTGACACTGGGCTGCAATAAGTAACTCTCCCTTGACATATATTAACATATTCGGTCAACACACGATAAGCTGGCCTGACAATTGAAGTACCCGAAAAGAATATAATATATATCTCCGATACATAAAAGCTAGACTGCTATTAATTTACAATCGCCATAATTAATCAAAGGGGCCGCTATTACCAGACTTCTTAATCCAGTTGTTCAAAATTGAGATTGTAGTAGGTACGTACGTACGTACCACGCCTAGATATATAAATCCAGGAACAAACAACATACGAGACTAAAAAGCTATGAATATCAGATCAACGCAAAGATAAATTAATATGGTACCGACGACTCTGGCCCCATGCAAAAACTTGTCATCGAAATCGAAACTCGGGGACTTGTTTGTATCCACCCCGGTCAATATCTACATACATGTACCTAAATTCTAGTCGTCTGCGGCAATAAGTCTGTGGAACAGTATGATGAATTAAATACAGGGTTTGTTCTGCGCGATCGCAAGTATGTCTGGAAAGTCAAAAGTTTCAGTTGTCAAAGATTGATTACTTATTGAGAGAGATGGTTGTCTCAATATTTCATATACGTGCGGAGAGAGCAAATCAAGATATTTCCTTGGATTTATCAACGTCTGACACTTAACACGAATTATTGTTATTTGATATTTTTGATGAAGTGAGCCGATCGTATACGGGGAATTATTATATTGTATATGTACATCTCTTATCTTTGATCCAGCGTATATGCGACTGTGTTATCGAGAATGAAAGAGCCAAACGTGGGAAAAGAGTGAAAGGAATCATCTAGGATAGTTCCAAAGATTTAAATCTGTGATATAGTATCAGGTACCTAGAAAATTTATTCCCGTAATCGAAATAATCAATTTCACTAACCGAACGCTTCACATTTCCGTATCTTCTTCTCTCCTACATCGTCGATGTCTTCTTTCTTGCGATTTACTCCAAGCCCATTATATACCTACTAGCGAAAGAACTTTGAACAGCGTCGAAGTAAAGTAACCGATGTAACGAGAGATCGGCAGCTAGATTTATATTATTAGGGAAATTCAGCGCACAGCCAATACTCGTAAAATATGTATTCTATGAGAGCCTGACCCACTTTATATGCGACGTGGTGAAAGATGTGGATACTTGAATTCGCATTTAATTGATAAGAAAGATCTAATTAGTGGGTAATAGCTTCCTTCTACACTTCACATATATTATTCAGGATCATTCCGTTCTCAAAAACCGAAGTGAATGTCCTTTCGCCGCCAATTTTTTATTTTTTTGCTTAAAATATACCAAAAACTGTTTCTCTATTTGAAGTAATTTATATCCTCTCTCGTCGTAAAATCCACATTTTGGTATACACGTCGTATTTATGTGGATTAAACGAGACACAGAAATCCCGTTCCCAGGTACGAGGTAGGCGTAACTTATTCGGTTTTTTTCACCATGTGTAGATTTAGTTTCTTTTTATTAGTTCCAAGTCATCGCTGGCACGTTCTTGATCAATCATTATCTTTTATTCCTTTCTTTTTTCTTCATCGCTATACAAGTTTGCTAATGGCGATGAGGACTTGGGGACTTCCTGATCAATCTATCAAGGTTTTTTTGATCAACCATTAGGCCGGTAAGAATGCACCTACAATTTGTAAACTGCGAGACCAGCTTTCGTAGCAGTATAGGGTTGATATATAATATTAATGACGTGGGTGTGCATGGGCATGTATGCTAACAGATCTCGTTTGTGGGCGTAGATACAAAGCGCTGCATATATTATTATTCAACATTCTTTACCCACACATAAACGCGAGTAACTCGCCGCCTCGGATTTGACATGTGCATTACAATACACAATGTGCTACGCCGTTGGACTCAAGTGTGAGACTGTAATTACGGTAATTGCATTCTGGCGCTGTCAAGTATCAAGTCATGTCACGGAGAGCCTGTATGGTTAAAGATAGTTGTTATTACTATCCGTGAAACCAATATTGGCTGTGAAGCCGAGTGTTTATAACAAGCTTGCTATATAATGTGCATATATTATGATATACTATATATTGAAATTGAATTGAAATTTTTTTTTTATACGATTTATAAGAATTATTTCACTGTTATAGGGATTTGGAATGTGTCTTTATTATAGAATCTCGACAAGAGACTGCAGTATAAGATACGATTTACTCGTGGTAATAGTTTTCCCGTAACATCGGACTCATCTCAGACCGCGGTTCCGTAATCTGATATACACCTGGAAAGTCTGCACGTTACGCTTCGTCAGTAAGCAGAAATCTACGACACTGAAATGTTCTATGTTCAATTCTTGACTTCTAACGCTAGATGCTGTTTAGATTTCACGATGCAATCGTGGCCTAGCGCGTATCTACGATTTATTATTATTATATGTATTTCATTTGCAACAACCAACTCGCTGGCCTATCATCATCATCATCATCATCATCAGCAGCAGCGCGCAGCATCCTCGACACCTTCTTGACGCCTTTGCTATTACGTTACAACTTACAACTAGCTGGTAATATTGCTACGGTTGTCTCTTTTCAACTGCCTGTGTCTTTTCTTATATAGGTACGTTACGTAGGTTAACAGGTGAAGAAATGATATCTTGGTACTGTAATAAGATCGCATCCAGCACGCACTTCTAAACCTCGTCGAAATTGATTACTCGTATATATATATATACATATCTTTCCCACCTTGCATATATCCAAGAGAACGGTGAGACTAAACCAGCTGCAGTATTTTGCCCTGCACTGGTTGGAATTTTTAATTATAAATGCATAGAAAAAGTTTCGCTTCATTTTATCAGGAATGTAATAAAATCTATGAAAACAAATAGCAAGGAAGTTAAAATATTTAAAACTTAAGGGGTCTGTCTAGTAGCTCGCGCCGAAAAAAACGCGATTTTCGTGATTATTTCTTGGGATACTGGATAAAGGTAATGATATAAAAGTTATTAGGCTTAGTAAATACACTCTTGAAATACATAAAAAAAAAATTTTCTTTTATTTTATACATGTATTATGACCAAAAACGTCAGCCAAACGCAACACCTCGAAAAGTAGGTAGGTCCGCCTTGTTGATAAAATCTCGGAGCTGTGTTGTCTGAAACAAAAAAATCAAAGTGCTTTAGGTTTGGTATGACAATGGCTATGTCCCCTATGAATTTTATTCAATTATTTTAAAAAATAAAAAAATGGTGAAGAAAAAACAAGAAATTTTCAAAAAACCGGTTTTTTTTCGCCGATTTTTGAAAAAAAAATATAGTAAAATTCAAAATTTTTGAATAAAATTTATAGGGGACATAGCGATAGGTTTAAAGAATATGTGGTTCAAATTTCATAAGGATCGGTCGAGTAGTTTCGAAAATTTCATCAACAAGGCGAGTAAAATTTGCGGTCAGCGCGCTAGAGGTACACCGAAAAAAATTTATTCTCAAAGTTAGTATAATATACTGAAACTTAGTATATTTCCGTCTAAAATAGGCGGTAAGTATATTTTCTAATCTTTAGAGGAGAATCATTTAATAAACACATACTAATGTGAATACATATACTAGCTTTAAGAATATCCTCTAATCTAAGTTTGGTATGTTATATTCGGAAAGGAATCAGTGAAATTATAAAATAATCTCTTTATTTTCATTTTATATTCATATTTTACATTCCTGGTATAATATATTTATGTATATATGTATACTATATTATATTCATATATTTTTTTATATTTTTATAATATATACTATGTATATTTATTATTTATATTATAAACTTTTCAATCATACAAGACTATGAGATAATTAATTAAATTAAAGACAAAAAAATGTTCAACAATTTTAGGGAATATATTTATATTTATATAGTATTTATATGGCACAAAAGTCTCAAACAATTCATCAAATATTATTGGTTTAAAGTTGAAGAAATTTCATCCAACGCAGCAGCCTGTACCCTTCGACAACTGCTTTTTCTTCGATGGACTGAATTTATGTTCAGCGGAGGACATAAAATCTGGAAAAATCATGAACTTTGTATCAAAATATCACTAATCAACTGTAGAAAAACTGAGTCACTAGAACGTTTTCTCAGAGCGTAGCAGTAATTTGGAAAAAATTATTTTTCATCATTCTAGCCTCAAAATCGCAACTTCGTCGCGATTTCTCGGCAATCCTGATGAAAAATAATGATCATTACTTGTACGTAAAGGCTTTTTGACGAGAGGTTTACGGCACGAGCCGAAGGCGAGTCTCGTACTCGCTCGAGGTACTCGTACTCGTACTCGCTACGATCAGTCTCGCCTTCGGCTCGTGCCGTAAACCTCTCGTTTCGTCAAAAAAGCCTTTCGTTACTCGTAATGAAATGTACTATTATACTCAGAATTTTAGGTTTACTTACGTTCAAATGTTTCGACCAGTTCGCCTGGATCGTTTTTGATGAGCCACTTCACGACTTCGTCGATTTTTTCGAATGAAAAATATAACTTGATCACTCACACTCAAAGACAACGCGACGCATGACACGATGCAGGACCTGGACGCGGCCATATGCAAAATGCGACAAGTTTTGATCACGTGGTCACACCTTAATAGATAGCATACTAACTTTAAGAGGATATTCTAATACTCTAGCATTCTACATAAAAATAGACTAAACATTTAGGGGATTTCATTAGTATATACGATTAGTATGTTACCATACTAGAAATAAGAATAAATTTCTTTCGGTGTACCTACCTTTGAAGCGTTCAAAAATAATGTTAGAGTTCTCGGATCGTTCTAAAATTTTCACACAATATTTCTTAATATATTTACTTTCGAAAAAAGTAAAAAAAAAAAAAAACGATTTTTCAAAAGTGAGTTACTAGACAGACCCCTTAATGTCATGAGGGGGTCGGATGCCGGGAATTAATTTCACAAATTAGCATTTCACATTCCATCAATGTAGGCGTATTTTGTTATGAAAAATGTTATTAACACAAAAATCAGCGAGTTTCTATATCGTTAACGGTTCTGGATGTGAAATTCTCAGTAGTACAAGTATTCAAACTCGGGTATTCTTAAATTATAAAAAAAAAAAAACAAATTATCTCAAATCATAAAACTTTCTAATAGATTCTCAAATTTTTTCACAACCGGGTCACAAGACGTCATTTCCTTCTTTCTTGTTTTATTATCTTGTTTGTTCCTTGCGAATACTTCGAAGAATTAAACCTGATTTTATAAAGCATCATACAAACCAATTTGACACAAGAACGTTGAAGAAAATTGAATTTCTTTGCCTCGTTGGTGCAGTTTATATTTATAATTGTGTTAAAACAGAGTTTAATTGAATTATAATTTTACATCAAATTTCCATGCATTGAACTCAGTCTGAAAAGTGTCGACACCATAGGATAAGTAAAGAGGAACATTGTTGGTATATTAAGTATATGTGCAAAAGAGCATAGGTTTATATAAATTTTATATTCTGATACAATTTTCTTTATTTTCTTATTAACATCGACGAATGTTTCGTTTCATAATAGTATTCGTTTAAAATATATTAAAATTCGCTGCAATATATTACATATTTCGCCAAAACTAATTATATTTATTACTTACATATATAATAATATGTACTATGTACAGAACGTGATATATTACTATATTTAAATACTTTTTTGATCGTTGATTTTTCTTAATATATGATATAAATTCGTCAACTCGTTATCACTAATAATGTGATATTATAGCCTCCTACGTCATAGGACTTGTATAAATTTTCTCATTAACCATATAAAGTCGTTCAAAGATAGCTATAAATAAATTTAATGTGTTATTATACAACTTCGTATAAACCTACATATTCCTATATATATGCTACTATATATCCAACTGGAATCACAATTTCTCAGTATACTTACGATTCATATGCCTTCTACTTCGCTAAAATGAACGGCGAAACGGGTCGTCGACAAGGACGAGTATCAAGATGAGAAGGCGACACCAGGCCGAAATCCATCGGTTCCGACCTTGCTCACTGTTATTGGAAATCGAAGGTGAATATTTGAATTCGATCTCTTCATTGTCCCGTTCATATTATTACTCGCACTTGCGGCATTGAAACAGTTATACCCTAATTAATTTACAATAATTTTTTAAAAACACATCACAAACATTGGTAAATATATATTACCTATACTACTATATGCTTGAGGACGGATATTAAAACCAGGAAAAGTTTCTACAAGATATACCGCAAGGTACGTCTAACGTTAATCACAGCTTCGAATTGCTACGTCTTAGTCATCTCTGAGGGTAAACTTCTCGAAGATAATGGCGTCAAGACGCTAGATTCCTGGTCTGAATTAGGCGGTGTTAAAGCCGCAGATGGTGTTCTTGGACCAACCCGATTCAATGTTGTAAGAGCTTCAATTTCCCGTGCACTCTGACCCGCACTTCTCTCGCTGTTAGTCCCAATTTGATTAGAACCCGGGTTATTAACGGCACATTTTTTGAAGTGTGTACGCATGTTGCTACTTTGTGAAAACCTGAGTCCACAATTTGGACAAGAATATGGTTTGGTGCCAGTGTGGTAATTGAGATGCGTTTTTAGGTGGTGTTTCTTGGTGAAAGCCTTAGAGCACAAGGTACATTGGTAAGGTTTAAGTCCGGAGTGTAATCGTGTGTGCAAAGTCATGTTCGATCTGTCCGCAAAAGCTTTATGACAGACCTGACATTGATAGGGTCTCTCGCCGGAGTGGGTTCTCAGATGTTGTTTCAATAACATTTTTCGCGAAAATGCTTTGCCACATTGTTCGCACTGGTGAGGTTTAACCCCGGTGTGTATCCTTACGTGCATGTTGTAAGCTACTCTCTGATTAAAGCTCTTCCCACATTCAGCGCATGCGTATTCTTTACGGTTCCGATGGATCTTCATGTGTGAACTTAAATATCCTCTGTCATTAAAGTATTTTCCACACTCGGGACAGGTGGCTGCAAATTCCCTGGTACCCTCATGGACGCTGCGGTGATACTTGTAGTTCCGTAGCTGCGAGAACTGCTTGCCGCAGTCTGAACACTGGAAAGGTTTCTCTCCTGAGTGCGTCCGTGCGTGAACCTGAAACAGGTGAATGCGTCGTTCTCTGTATCACGTGAGTATATAACTTGACCTCCCGCTGCTAAACGCATACAGAACCGTTTCAAGTATCAACGCGTGTTTGAATCTAATAAGCGCACTCGAGCCATCCGCATGATTCACCACATTGAAACGCAAGTACTTATATGCAAATTACTATTTCGATAACGCAAAGTGCTTGATATTTCATCGAAGCAGAAAAACGATCTCAGCTTTATACGGCAGGTATATATAGGAAATCACGAGAGACTCATTTCACGAAATTCGACATCGATATCCAAAATTGAAAACTCATTCTTCTAGAATTTGAGATTATGATAACTCACCTTCAGAGATGCTCTAGTGACGAAAGTTTTTCCGCACTGTTCGCAGCGATGTTCATCAGTAGTGACTCCAGTTCCAGTCATACTGCGGCTTTGGCCTCCATCAGTATCGGAGGGATTGTTGTTATTCGAATCGCTCTGAGTGAGTGGATTGTTGGTTTTATCCCCCAAAGAGCAAAGAATTCGTGGTTCTTCCTGATCAACATCGATGTTCATGTTCACCGAATGATTAGCTGGAGGTTCGCTACTCCTCGTAGAATCGCAAAGCCTGCTAACTGGATGTGACAATTCCGGTTTACAAGACGGTGGTATACAGTTCTGTCCGACTTCGACGGTTGGGTGGGGTTGTATACTTTTCCGGGTAATTGGTACAGCAACTGAATGCCCTGGTATGGTGTTGGAAAGTGTAGGAACACCGGGTGGTGATAACGTAGGAGGAGAGTTTTGGTTTTGATAAAAATTCTGGTTGACCCCAAAGCTGACCGGAGCCGGTCTGATGGGTTGAGGACCAGGAAATAGCATCTGTGCTCTGTAGAACTCCTGCAATTTCCTTTCCTTTAATCGCACTAACTCCATCTCGCTTGGATAGGCGATATTCGCTGTGTTAGGAACTTCGAATCCTTGAAAGGCAACAGAGTTTCCGATCGGCCTCGGGAACTGATCGTTTATAACGGGCTGACATCCTGGAGGTATCGCTGTCTCCATCCGCGTTACATCCGTCGACAAGAGTTGCTGCAACCTTCCATTAGGCTCCTGAAACATAATGTTGCGATGATTGATGACATAAAGAACAAAGAAATGAAAAGATGAGGCATGGTTTGATCTTCAAAGTAAGTCGCGGTAAGTCAAGCACCGTTAGGCGTTTGAATAGAATTTCTGCGTATGGATGGTTCCGTAGTTTTTCTTCCCCGAACTCTTCACTTTAACTCGGTCAGGCCAACGTAGCTCTCTTATATAGTTTTTTTCCTTTTTTTTATTTTTGTTTAAATTGGTGAATAGATACACACACCTATACAGGTCTGTAGGTATTACTGCAGTAGGTATCAGGTATTGGTGAGTGGCCGGTGAAAAATACTTGAATACACATAACTTCATGAGAAAATATATTTCCGAACAGATATTTGTATGGTCTAATAATAAGCAAAGGTTTCATTCCTCAAGTTTTCAATATACAATATCATCGATACAACAAATAAGCTATAAATCGTACTTTATGTTAGGAGCAATAGATTTTGTTTGCTTTTAATAGTACTTATACTTAGTTGCATGTGGTAAAGAAATACCAAAGTTTATGACTTTATTATACATTTCCTTCGTCTTTTGAATGATTCAAGAAGTTTTGATTACCAATTAGCGTTGTCGCGCTAACCGTCGTTGAAATATGGCTAGTAATGATAATTGCTGCAAGCCAGTTTGACGTAAAGAGAATAAACATACGATGGCGGGCATAGATCAAACTTAATTTAATTAGCACCTCGTCATTTTTATGGCTGTATTAATGATGGAATTTTCTAGAACAAACAGGATTTACGATTTTCTAGTGAAACGGGTTGCAATTTACCGGCTAAAGTCCGAAACAAGTATTTTATTTCCCGCGCTGATTACGTCGTGGGGACATAATTGGTATAATAGTGATCAGTTATATTTCGCATTTCGAGTCGTGTCAACAAATTTACAATCATTTAATTAAGTCAACCAGATTATTAGCTCGACTCAGATGACAGACTTGAAAAATTAAAGGATTGGAAAAAAAAGCAGTAGGTATACTATATGAAATGAACATTTCGACGGGGCTGCAACTCATCCGTGCCAATTACAACGATTCCAATCATTCAAACTGTCGGTCATTTAATGAGCTGATATTTTCGCTTTCTACTATAAAGACCACTACGAGGTTCGAGCTCGAAGCATGTTGACCAAAAACGCAGATCTCGACTAATCACCGGAAGCTATAGATTATTGATTAAATAGATTCACTATCGGAGATGAATCGGTGATATTATTTCGAAAAATGTGGAAATCATGGTGGATTTCTCCATATTATATGCTTCATTATTTGCACAGAAGTCAGAACTATATCGTTACCAGACGTGGCTTTATACCCATCCTTCGCCAGGTCTTCTAACACGGTTACCACACGTCCGTCTGATTCCTAATTGTAATTCAAGACGCCTTTTCACGCAACAAGACGAGTCACATTTCACCAATTTAAAATGAGCTATAAAGTTGTTTTCTATTTTTTTGTACAATTTTTTTTTTTTTTTTTATTATTAATCAGGCTCGTTTCTTCGAGGCTAATAAGATATCTCATAATTTGTTCTATAACTTACTTATGCAATGTATAAGCAAGTGGTAAAAAGCTACAGAAAAAATATCGATATAACTAATAGGTACAGTTCAACTGAAGACCATTTTTGGGACTCGCTTCTTCTTGCACTCGTAGCTATGAGAGCAGAGTTCAAATTATTACGTATTAGAAAGCAGCATGAAACAATGTCGGTTAACGGTAGCCCATAAGTGTTTTTAAATATTGAAGACACAAAACCTCAGCTCCTCTCAAAAAATAGTCAAAGAATCGCTCTGGGTATATAGGCACGGAATTTTATAGCTAAACTGATTTATTTCGCCAAGCTATTATATAGCGCAGCTGTTCTACTTGGATCATTTTTCTGAATATCTTTTGATAGAATTCCCCATCGGCTTATAAGTAGATACACGTTATCTGATTTTGCTCTCGACGTTTAGATGGTGACGTCTGATAAGAACGCGCGTTTATCTATAAGCTTTATCTAATTTACCGAGTTATTTCTATCGGTTAGTAATGCCTTATAATAAGGTCGCAAGCTAATGCGACGTCGTTGCGTATAACACCACGCACCTCGTAAAGTATTCACATAATATTCGAATAATCAACTTCGTTAGCGCTTATTCCTATATATACCTTTTACACGACCAAGTGGTGTTAAGAGTATCTTATGATACGTACGAGTGTCTTTCAGGTATTTCTTGATGATTGAAAATTAATTTCAGTCTCTGCAGAAAGCAGTTGATAGATCTGCTTGCATCCCTGATGCGCTGCAGCGTTTGAAGTTTATAAATTACCGTTTATTCCAAAGCTCTACTTGGCACGACTTTGTCGAGTCGCTTGAACTCTAAATAGCTTTTTATACTCGGTTAATTGCAGCGCTGGAATAAACCTGGAAAAAGGTGTCGTGCGAATAAAACAGCTGACCTTAGGAACGTGGGTAACCGTTTGCCGAGCACGACATAGAAGTCTTCTTCGTACTGTCTTCAAGTTTTCGCTCGAGGCCGTTCTATACCCTTGTTAATCGCGTGAGTTGGCCGAAGTCAAGTTCTTCAGGGTCGCCCTAACGGTTAGCTTAACTCACAATCAGTTACCCAAGCAACGAACGCTCGACATTTCTGCGCCAGGATGCCGCTGGGTGACCTGCCCGATCGGAAACAGGTCTTTAACTTGTCCCCAGCATGATTGAAAACGCGTTTTATGAAAAACGACAGACTACCTAGGCAACGTCTATACGTTTATATAACGTTCTTGCGTCGAACCGGCGTTTATTAAGACTAAAAGAACGTAGACTGAATTATAATTCGCCAACTTGCACAGACTTTGATGATGTAGTGGAATAAATCGCTTTGGCTAGATCAAGGAAAACGTGATGACACAAGTAGGTATGATGTAGATTTACGCGTGTGCGTCATATCATATTGATGTTTCATTCGATAAAATAGATTTTTATCATATATTTAAAAATCAATGAATAAGAGACGATTATATTAGTCGACAAGTTAATGAGATTCTTAAATCTTGTTGATCTTTATACAAACTTGTAGCCGATATGTCGTACATATACTACTATATTACATCGCTAGAAGGATATGCTTATAAAAATCGACCGTTCATCACGGTTCGAAAAAAATTCTGTCTCTATTGATAATTATTTTTATAGATTTTCACGATGTTTTATAGTCGTGTAAACTGTTACTAACAACATTTACACGATGTACGAGACTTTCATCATTAGTACCATATAGGTATATCTGTCAATTGAAAGAAGGGGGTCGATTCCATAACGAAGAACTAATGTAATATAACCGGCATCTCACTTTCTTCATGATAGATCCCGTGCAGAAAATGCAAAGTGGCGCTCGCCAGATCCTGCCGAGTTTTCCTTGTTTCTGGCCAGTTAATAAGCTGGACAACTGACGAGTTCCGGACTAGGAATGTAACGCAAAACTGTCTAGTGCCGGACCTGGCAAACTGACAAGTTTCCGGCTAGGAAACTCGCCAGTATCTAATCAGAAAACTCGCCAGTTCCTAGTCAAGAGACTCGCCAGGCTCTAGTAAAAAAACTCTACAGGTCCTAGCCAGGAACCTCGCTCTATTCAGATAAAAAACAATTTCGTTTCAAGAAAAAAATTTATTGTTTAAAGAAACTGTAGTTTCTTGAATGTTCTTTGATTGAATCAAGAAAATATGTTCCTAATTCGAATCAAGAACATGTTTCCTTGATTTAATCAAAAAACATTCAATAAACTACAGTTTCTCAAAACAATAAATCTAGAGAAGTAAAGTAGATAATGAGCTTTTAAATAGGAAAATATTTATTAAGACGCACATTAACAGTAATATTATTAGTGTTATTTATATTATTTATATTAATATCGATATAAATAATTAAATATATTATATATTATTTTTATTAATATTCTCAATATTATTTATATTATTATTAGGAGTGTCATCGTGACTGTTATCAATTTGGTTTTCTCCGTCTTCTATTTGCTCATTCTCTTGGTCATTTTCTATAGTGTTCTCTGCTCTACGTTTTGGACGCAGCTTGCGCTGACCATCCCAGTCCACTGCATTACTGAGCGAATTTCCGAGTTCCCGGTAAAACACTTTGTCTGTAATCGGGATTGTCCTGTCCTGTTCAACGAGTTTGCATTTTATGCGAGCAACCTCTGTATCAAAAAAATTGTTCATAATAGAAATTTGTTTTTGATAATGTGCATCAGAGACTGGAGAAAGTTTTTTAACAACAAGACTGGTTATAGAAATTCCTCACCTATCAAACACTTGCAGAAGGCTGTCTCTTTGAAAACAGACTTCGTCCCTGAAGTTTTTACAGCCGTGTAGTTCGCTGCCAGCTCTCTGGTGAGATGCTTCTTTAGAACAGCGGTGATATTTTTCGATAATGTCGTTCTAGTGTCGATTAGATAGTGTAACGTACTGGTCTGCAAATTGTGTAACAGCTGAAACTCGGTAGGTTGTTCGAAACAAATAAAATCATGTAACCTGTTATATTCATCACTTACAAATTCTTTGCGAAATTTTTTTTCATTCTCTAGACGATCGTCAAAGGCCTTAAATACTGATTTGGTTTTCATTGGCAGAGATATATCGTACTCTGTAGTGAAACCTCGAACGTTTGCACCGAAAGCGTCCTGTGCAAGGGCGGAGGTCTGTATGACATCTTTTAATTCCCGCAACTGTTTCGTCATCAGTTCAAATTGATTTGACATATCCGTGATAGCAGCTATGACCGGATCTTTCACTACTTTGTTTGATGTAACAGGCTGTGAGTCAGTTCGTAATGCTAGAAAAAACAAAATTATTTGATTCAACATTTACCTCACATTGAAAAGAAAAAAAAAAAAAAAAACATTTAAAACATTTATATAGTAAGCGTAGAAATGATCGTTTAATTCAGCCGAGTTATTTTCTGATACTTTCATTTAATTGTGTATTTTTCTATATTCGACATACATACCACTAGAATTTGTATCGATGAAACTTGTAGACCGAATAGATGCATTGAAAACACTTAAGCTGTTCTTAGTTGGAGCTGGGACAGTAGAAGTCTTCAACGGAACTTTCTTTCTTTCTTTTTCTTTCAATGATTTTTTCGGGAACTCTACAAATAAACCAGACCAAATAAATAAAAAATATAAAAAAATTACAAAATTACAAAATAAATAAATAAATAAATAAATAAATCGATACAATAAAATTCTATATACCTCGAATATATTCTTGATCATTGGGAAAATTGGTCCTTTCTTGTAAAATTTTTTTTCGATCAACATGTCTAGGGGCTGCTTCTGCAATAATATTACTGATTTCATCGGTCAATTCTTCGTTTCTGTGATATTTGAATTTCTTATGTCTGTTCTCAATCTTGCGAGTCTTTCTAGCATTTGACGAATCCATGCTTTCATTGGATGCTGTAAAATTAAATACATCGAAATAATGGTTCATTCAGAATGTAATCTCACATTACACCTACTAGCTGCTGAGTCGTCATCATCCGTTGACGTTAGAATTTTTGGCACTTTTGTTAATTTTTTTATTGCTTTCGAATTGCTTTTTACGATTCTTTGGCGGTACGATTTCGTAATAACTGCAGCTTTATTGGCTCCTGATACACCGTCTTCAGTTGTGTAGGCGTATTCTTGCGTCCGAAGTGTTTCCAGCCGCTCAATTGCCTCGTCGTAATTTTCTGAACAAAATGAATTTCATCGATTCAGCTTAATACATCATCCTATGATATGAAAAACTTGGAATAATGTGTGTAAATTAATTACGCACTTGCATGTCCGCGCAAAATAACTGGATATGATGGCCAAGTTGGTGGTGGAAGCTCTTGGTTTTTAACAAAGTCGTCTAGAAGCCTAGCTTTATCCTTATTGTATGGCGGAGGTGGAAATTTGCATTCGCACTTTCCCCTGCGTATATCAAAGCTGACCCATGTAGATGGCACACAGTCTACATGTGCCTCCCCTTTTTTATTCGTAGTTTCAAATTTGATTAGTTGGTAAGGATAACCATCTTCTACTTCTTCATCGTCAGTATTTCCCGAGGTGTTTTCTGATTTTTCTTGTTCATCCATTTTTACTATTAATAATAAATATTAATATTTTTCTGGGTCGTCAATGTGGACGACTTGTTACCCTCAAATGTCGCTAAGCAACTGGAACGTTTATTATCGATGTTCAACAACTGAACTGAAGCCAAACTCGACTCTGTGATGACGCTAACTAGCAAATGAAATTACGGCCTGAGCCCAAACGAATTGGTTTTTTTTATATATTACAAAGGATAGCAAAAACAGCATTAATCTTTTACCAGTAAATCATGCAGAAGAGACGTTGCATAAGTTTCATTCATTTTGTTGGGTAAACGCATTACGACCATCTTCCGTCTAATGTTATGTAGAGGGCATGAAATCTTGATTGCCGAAAATATGGCATCTAGTACCCAGGATTCCAGAAATTTAGAATCACATGGATATGTTAGTAAGGATCGCTTTATTTTCCACTTTCTACCATAAACTGTCACATCTTCTGGTCGTTCTTCACAATAAGTCATGTACTCAATTTTAAGGATGGTGCCGCTTTTCAGTAATACTGTATCGTCGGGAGAATGGGTTGACAGCAAATATCCTCCGTACTTCAGTTTAAAGATTTTCCAGAGATTCGTTGCTTCGTTGGTGTCATGAGATTGCTTCATAATCACCACCAACGGTGGTACAGTTGGCCTTTTTTTCTTCATAGTACTTAGCTCATGTAGCCGGCAGCAAATTTGTGCGAGGGGTCTATTTGGTGTACGAACAAACTTTTTCAGTTTTCCAAGTGCACTTTCGAAAGGGAATGCAGTGATTTTTGAGAGGCTACAGTCTAGGTTCTTAACGTCGTCAGCAAGATGTATCAAATTGTGAGCATTCATCACTTGTGAATCAGCGCCATAATATTCCCTCAAAATTAGTACAAAGTTATTGAAATATTTTTTGGCAAACTTGTTGTATTTCACAGCTAGGTCTTCATGACACAGAATTCTGCATGCTGCATGAAATAACAAAAAATGTTTGTACATTCGGTTATTCAAAATGCCTTTCAATACAACAGGTCCGCAATAAAGCAAAAAAAATCTCAATTCAGTAGCCTTCCACTTGGCTATATAAGACACTGATCTTGGCTTGCGTTGAAAATCAGAGGGTGTCAAAGGCCTTAAGAATTCCAACCTATGAGAAAGTTCGATGCGGGCTCTACGACTCAGTCTAGTATACAGATTCCCAAATAGCCAAAATTCTTTGAGCAGTTTTTTCATCACACCAATGCAACACAAGTGCATGAAATCCAGAACGAATGCAGCAATCATATTTATCTTTGGCCGTAATTGTAACAACGGTGAAAAGCCCTTATGGTGTTCTTGTTGACTCTGACGCCTGAAAGATTCATCCGTTCTTTTTGGACAGTTAGTTTCTGGATACACAGTAGATTTTCCACTTCTGCAGCCTCTCACTTCACACCGTTCACATGCGAAGTATCCAGTATGGCCTTTTACGCACTTCAAGAGAGATCTAGCTGGTGTGTCGCAGATGAAACACTGAATAGAGACTTCGAATAGTTTCCCATCAATGAATATACCATTTGCTGTCAAGTCATTCATTTCTGTGACAAACTGACTCAGAAATTCATTCAAATCCTTCGGCTTAGCACCACCAGCATATATAGCGATAGGAAATGGTTTATATATGTCTGACTTGTGAATGATTTTGACTAAAATAGGCCACAGCTGTGTGTTACTAGACTTGAAAAGGGGCAGTCCGTCGATATTAATTTGCAATGTAATTGAATTTTTAGGATGTGCGTCTGCATTGATGCGAGTTTTAATCTGATCTGCGATACCGAAATATACAAATTCTCCTGCATTCCCTTCGCAGTCTGCCATATGATGTATGTCATAGGTGGCCGATGAAGTTTTCAAAAACGTTTTGGTTGTCTTCGGTAGATTAGGAAGCAGTCGTCTCCTCAGGATCGATAGAAGTGAGTCTAATTGACTGTGCATGATATTATTTTGTATCGCCCACCTCTGAATTTCGTGAGATTCATCTTCGAGCTCGAGACTATCATCCGCTGAATGGTTCGAAGCATTAAAGCTTAAAACACTAGCTTCTCTACTGGATTGTGAGATGAATGTATCATCTCCACATTCACAGTAAGAACTTCCACCAGGCTCTGCTCCAGGTCTTTCTGCTGGCTCCGATGAATCCTCTTCAGTAATGACACATGAATCGATTTCTTGTCCATGGGGTTCTGCAAGCCAATTTATTTCAAAGTGTAGATAAAATATATACATGAATTAAATATTATCATCTTCACCGAGGTTTCTCCCTCAACCTCACCTAAAAAACAGAAAAACAAAAAATTTATGTATATAATAAATACTGTTATATTTGACATACCTCCAGCTTCCAAGCCCTCGGGTTCACTTTCACTTGAAATCACACGTGTTTTATGGAGAGCACGATGCTTACGGACTCGCTCTCTAGTTAGTTTCCGTTTTTTAAGTAGTTTAGTATTCATTTTATTTTATTTTTATATTTTATTCATCAAACGTTTGGGATCAGAATCACGAAACAACTGTGATTCTATCCTAACTGTCATCCAGCGTTTCAATTTTTTTCATCGTTCTGATCAGTAAATCCAGAAGGATTCTGGCCAGTACCGCGTCAGGCTTTGGCGAGTTCGCTCTGACCAGTAAATCCAAAAGGAACCTGGCCAGTACCAAGTCCGACTTTGACGGGTTCGCTCTGGCCAGTAAATCCGAAAGAAACCTGGCCAGTACCAAGTCAGACTTTGGCGAATTCGCTTTGGCCGGTGAATCGTGAAGAAGTCTGGCCAGTACCGCGTCAGGCTTTGGATAGTTCGCTCTAGCCAGTAAATCCATGAGGTCCCAGATCTGGTTCTGGCCAGAAGCTGGTCGAACTAGTCAAATTTCTGCACGGGATATACCTACCCGTAATTCTTCTGATATTACAAATTTTTATTTCAATTCTTAAAAAAAAAAAAAGTTTAAAGATCAATCTGTTGCGGTACTATTAATCGTGAGGGACCTGAGGCAGCCGCAGCCTCAGCCGTTTGCCCTCTCTTCTTCTGGACCCGTACTGCAGATGCCTAATCGTAAGTGCTCGGAGCGATACTTGAACTTAGCTAGATCAATGGCATAAGGAATGCATTTAACGTTACACTTACAATGAGTATTGATGTTAATTAGTTTCGTCTATACCGGTTCTGAGAAAAGTTCATGCTATTTAGTCCTGTAGAGCTGCTGCAGGTGCTTCAAATACTCAAACGCTTCTATATAATTCGAAGTAAATACGCGTTTCGCATTTCACCATTTTCTTCTTACATATTATGATAGAATATAGAATGTATAATTTACAGATACTGTTTACTCGAAAGAAATGAGGAAAGCATAAGAAATTTACGTCTTCTTCCTCTCAACTGAGAGTTTTATAACATCTCCATAAGGTTTTTTGATTCAACGTTGAGTATATACAATCTGCAATTTTAAGATTGAAGAACCCCATTTTTTGTGGTACATAGGCAATGATACTATAGAAATAATGATGAATGCCCAGCGGAGGTTGTAAAAGTAGATCAATGGCGTAGGATGAATCAGAACTATAGTTCGCAACGAGATTTTGCTCTCTAACGCTTCACCTGTAATCATAGGCCAACAAACTGTGTTCTATCTTCTTGTTTTTCTATATACGGAAAGTCAGTGTTAACTTTAAACGACGCGAGAAGTGATGGCGAATGTGTTTGAGTGAGAGTGTTTGCAGAGGTTTTATACGAATGTATGGTATGACTTCCTATACGTGTCTATAAGCATATTGGTGGCTGATCAATTTTCATTCAATTGTAAAACAGGAAAATTACAGCTTAAGTGCGTGTGAAGCACTGCAAGCCATATTCTTCACCGGTTGCGTATCTTCTCACTTATATAGGTACTTTAGAAAGGAAAACAAACATCTTTAATTTTATGAATCGTCGAAAGACATGATAATTGCTATTGCCTGCATACTAACACTTAAAGCATGCATATTTTACTGCTACGAACACAATCTGTCTGTAATTATTAAAGCTTTCGTGCTGATATGGGTCAACAAATCACCGAGTGGACTAAAGGTCGAATTAAACTAGCGAGCAACCAATACCATGACTGTTAACCTGTATCGAGTTATAAATTTATAATCAAAGATACCGCCATTTAATGGCCTTTAGCTTAAATTTAAGGTGGTTAAAGCCCCGGTTCAGGTACCTTCTTTTGAGAAATGAACGCAATTTATATAACTACTTTGAAATTCTGACCAGCTTCAAATAAATGGCAAACGTTTAAGGATTATGACCGATTAACAAAAATTATGCTATGACTTCTCCGCGTTAACAGCAATTAATCTTAGAGATTTTAATGATTATTTCAACGAATTATTATAGAGTCACATAAGGTTACACACGCGGGCACAGTAATTCCTAACAACCGACGCGACGTGCCGTGGCGCACCGCAAGCTTGTCTCTGTACGCACTTAATTGACTCACATGAATTATTGTAATTTATTCATTGCCCATGGCACACAATAGCTAACTGGCTGTGCACTTCATCACGGTTGACACTCACACACTAAGGTACATACGTACAAGTCACGCTCAAGTCTCTGCCTTTCGCGAACAGTTGCATAGACTTTGACAAATGGTTGTTATTCAAATGAATTTACTACAAGCAAGCATATTTCTATCCCTCGTCGATCACCAGATTTCCCCAAAGCTATGAAACTCGGATTATTATTAGTCAATTGTTAATGAAATATTGGATATAAAAATTGAATTTTTTGCACCACCAGATCATTAAATCTTTCCATAAACCTCACGCACGGATTTCGTAGTATGAATTGATTTCAACATTCGTGAGACTGGATTACAAATTTAGGATGTCGTGATTGGGGATCGTAAATTCTCGTATGTAACATTTGAGAAGCGGGCCGACGGTATTTCGATTATTTTTTGCTTCACAGGATTTAGTTGCATTCAAAATTTTGCTGGCGAATCAAAGGCCGTGACCTATAATTCATTTTTATGTCGAAACGCCTCCAGATCTAATGGAAATTTCAGCTATTTGAGGCTTTTTAAAAAAAAAATCACACCGCTTATGGTTCAATTATATTGATAAGTCGTTAAAATATACCGCAATGAAGGCCTTAAAATAACTAGACAACTACGGCAATGACAACATTTATTAATTAGCCAATGAATTCAAGGCCTTCGTGTAGCACGAGAGCTGTAATACAAAAATTTGAAAGCACAAAAAATTGCAATTAACAATTAAACGGTTAAGATGATGTCTACAAGCCCAGCTCTTGCGTATTTTCATTATTATTGCATGAAAACGAGTGTCCTCAATTCTCACAATTATCAGTGACATCAATATACTTTCTGATGTTGCAGTACGATCTAATATTTGTTCACTTATTAACGAAATAGTTATTTTCGAAATAAAAGATACAACTGGATATGCTCAGCTTCTATTCGAATTATTCTGAAGTTCATACGTCGAACTTCTTTCTAAGTGAAGACGAATATAGGTACTATATAAAAATTAAATAATAGGTACATATGAGGAAATGATAAACTTACACAATTGTCGTGATGATTCTGCACCACCATGGGTTGCATCTTCGGTGAATGGTGTGGTCTTGTCAGCTGTCGCCAAGGGGATGCCGTAACATGATTTGCCACGTGTTTTCTGGGTGGTCTCCACCTACAGCAGTTCTCTCTGCACGTCAAATTCACTTCTCCTTGAACGTAATTGAACTTCTCGTTGGGCAGAGGTTCTGTATGAGAATTTTGATGGAGTGATGGTACCCTGAGATCGAATAAATTCTCCAAAATTTTGCTCGGAGCTTCGTAATTCCTATCGATATCAACAACTCGTTGATCCGTTGTCGTCATTGAAAACCGCTCCTTCTCATCAGGAGGGGACGTTCTTCTGATATCACTTGGTAACACAACTTGCGACGGTGACGTCTCTGCCAAAATGACTCGTTTATCAGCCTCAACGATCGATCTCTGCGTCGAATAGTTAACCGAACCATTGCTAAGAGAGCTTTCAACATTCATTTTGTGGTTCTCAAATCTTGACCCTCTGAGACCACTGTCTAGTTTTACTTCGGGTATGTGGTCAGCGGTAGTCCTCGGAACTTTGCACAAGTTGATCGCCGCTGCTTCTTGACACCCGTCAACCGTCTTCTTAGGGTCCATCACCCTCGGTGAAATCGGTCCACTGTCAGGGTGCCCAATGGTTTTCTGATTCGCGTCAATGTCGCGTTGAGGGTGCAAGTTATACCTTGTGCTTGGTGAGGTCTCCATCTTATCCGGTCGTTTAGATGTGCCATTATCCATGTGGCTAGGGGTTTTTGGAAGGGCGTGATCAATATTTGAATCTCTAGGGTAGCTCTTCAAGCTTTCAGAACTATCGTGCATTTTGATATCACGGTTTTGCCTGGAGTCGTAAGAGTTATAGGATTCGATGCTTGCCTCGTGTTCTTGAAACCAACCTCTGTACGATAGAAGAGGGTACTGATCACACTGAAGATAAGTTGTATTGAACTTTACATCTTTCATATCTTCTGGTTTACAGTCTTCTGTACACGTCATCATTTCGGGTAAGGGGGGTAGTTTGACGCGAAGAGTTTGGGCAGCCCGCAAAAACGCGTCTAATCTTGGCCGTGCAATTGCTGCATTTCCGGTGTAGATTAATCCCAAAATTGCTGCAAGTTCAGGACCTTCGACTTCGGCCAGTATCACTGTTATAGGCTCACAAAGTCCTGCTGATCTGCTATGCGCCAGTAGCACCTCCTGAAAGCGAAAGTGCGTGTTATTAATTAGCACATCGGTGGTCTGCAAAGTTTCTAACATGTTATTACCAGAAAAAAAAAAAAAAAAAAAATACAACGAAGGTGTAAATTAGCCCCACGGTTGTCGAACCAATAGTTAATTACCACGTCAAGATTAGTTCTTTGAAATAGATGTATGTGCAAGTGATTAAATAACCGCGGATGAACGAACACACAAGTAAACGGCCATAAATAATAGTCAATGAAAGAGATTAAGATGTAAAAATGTAAATAGTCTGGAACAAGAATTAATGTTTAGAGTTTTGCATATAACCATTGCATGGTACTTTGGTAATGTTGCACGATGTGCTCTGTACTCGTTGTCAGTAAAGGGCAGCTCTACTTTTTCGAACTTTAACTTGTTTGCAAAATACGTGCAGCGCCTATTTAGAGCCTGAACAGATCAGCACTGCAGGTGGTTTGCTCTCGGACATGCTACCGTCTTGGCTTCTGAACGTTTTTTTTTTTTTATCTTCTTTAGAAAGAAGAGAGAAAAAAAAATAAAAAAACAAAACGAACAAAACGAACAAAACGTACAAACAAACGAAAAACAAAGCATATAGCAAAGACAGCATCTGTATGCGATGCAGTCGACGCACGCCCATAGATTGCATCTCGAACTATAAATCTGGTGACATGAGAAATGATCGTCCTCCCGTTTCGCTTTTGGTATCCAACGGTTTTAATACCGTAACTACATCGGCTCGCGACCAATGCAAGAGTTTAAAAGCAAATAGAATCGAGGTTCTTGATTATTCTTTTTTGTGATTACATATGGACCCCGTATATCACTTTGGTTTGGGTTGGGTCAGGTCTTGGTCTGCAATTCGAAACTGTTTCGAGGCTCTGACACGTGGAATAAAAATCGAAAGATAACTTTCGGTGAGCGTAATGGAATTTTTTTTTATTGCTGCTACACCGGGGTAAAAAAAAAAAAACTGTTTTTTATCGCTACAACGAATTAGACGTGCAAAGATATATATGAAAGGTATACAGAGGTATATTACGGTCTGTGGTCGTAAGAGAACAACACATTTGAAGGAGGACTCATGACTACTTACCTATACGTCCAAGACGATGTAGAAATATAGAACAAAGGTTTTTATTACTTGCGATAGAGACCGAGGTGATACTTCTGATCGTTATCGGCGGTACCTATATCGTCGGAAAGAGGAAACTGAGATCGTTTTCACTCGCGTAACGAATGTTCTACATCGTATATTAGTAGTTGGCTCTATCGTTTGGAACGTAACTAATTTTTAAACGCAGACTTTTTAAACTCCGCTTTGAATAAGAGAGTACTTATAAGTTGAAATTATGTGGGGGTTATTGATAACTCAAATAAATAGGTGTTCTCACCCATGAACGGGCTGAATTCCGTGGGCTTGATTAGACGATACAAATATCTTTTGTGACATCATTTACACTTTCATAAATTATTCAAGATACGCTTTGCCACCACGTTCTAACTGAGATTAATTGAATGAGCGTTGGTGATTCATTAATTTTAGACTAGCCTCATAGGGACTCTGTTGAGATGGGGGAAAAGATCTATTACGAAGTATTCATCATATTAGATGAAGATATTTTTGTCAGTCGATCGTAGCTATAGGCGAGTATGTTAACTGTGCAATTTTAATTTATAGCATCTGATTCCATATCGCAAGAGCAAAGACAATAAAAAAAAAACAACCGAAAGAAAATAACTAAATCAATATAATGATAGGCTTCCGTTTTGTTGAAAGTACTAATCAATGGCCAAATGACTCTTTTCAATTATTCAACGGAAATCTGCTAAGGTTTTATGAGAGACTTGCGCCTCAGTGATGACAGGAAGGGTAAAACGATTATCAATGCTCCTCCGCTTATAAATCAGTAGCAAAGTTCTTATATTGAACTGAGACTATGTCCAAGAACGATGATCGTAAAAGGCTGGGTCATTGCCACTACTATGACCATATAACTTACAGTAAATTGTAATCCTCGGATGGTGTATTTTCCAGAGCCAAGTTATTTTAGTCGAGCTTTTTAAGCGATTAATCGTGAAACTTATAGACTCCTCAGATTTTATTCAGCAATTTATTTCGTTTATAAAAAATCGCCTGAGGACAGTACTACACGGTGTGAAGTTTCTATATAGAAGAGTCTTCTATCCATATATTTTCACACATATGTATATATACAAAGAGAAGTCACCTCGTCGTAGATGTATTTATTCTACAATGATTATCTCATTCGCATAATTTATAACCATACGTTACGCCCACATACATATAGTACGTGAAGTTGGGTTAATGTGTTATAAATAATCATAGAACATGGTCAACGGTACGCGAGTAATATTGGTTCGCGTGCTCTCAAGATTTATTACATCCCATCAATCACCAGCTCTCGAAAATTAACCGTTCGCTAATCCTGACGATACTACTCTTCATCTTCATCGTATACTATATACTTTTACCGGCGATTATGAAGTGGAGGAAGGATATACGGGTAAAAAAAAAAATCATATAAGCACAGCAGCTGCAGATACAGTAAATAGGGACTATGTAGAAGTTCACGTTCACGTGTACATAAGTATGTAAAGACAAAAACTTCAATCAAGTACCAAAGTTAGCAACGTTTCTCGTTAGTTAAATTTTAACCCTTCTAATTAAGCGGTGTCTAATTATAAAAGTCATTCTCTGCTGTGAATGAGAAACCTGTCCGGGTCCCATAGGTAAATGTATAAGGAAGAAAAATTAAGGTTGCGTACGAATCGTGAAATCTTGTCACTAATGAAACAACATCTTTGAAATTCTGTATCACTGTTTTTTTTTTTCTTTTCTTTTTTTTTCATTTTAGAAAAAATTTGCATAATTTAATTATATGTTTACGGTATTAGTATGTGTTACGATCGAGCGTGTGGATGAAATTTTTGTCGGAACACGTTATTTATAACGTCACAATAAGCAAACGTCCGAGCTCTGTATAGTAACGCCACATTAACATCAACAGCAATAACGTTGAATTGCCTGGATACAGTTAGATAGGCGGTGAACTGGGAGTAGAGATTCTCGTGTGGGAAAGATGTTGAGCCTAAGATAACCGTCTCACTGCATCGTTCCTGAATTATTCAAAAGGTATGTTATTGAGACTTCTCCGCGGGGCAGTTGGCGATGTTTGTTCGCGTTTATGCCAAAGATTATAATAAATTTCTGTTTGATGAAGAGTTAATCAACCGATCAGTTAATTACATAAATCGCGTTCATTTCACGCTAGCCGACAGAACAGCAAAAAAAAAAAAAAAAAATTCAAGAGGAACAACAGGACTAACGAAGTTTTGATGATGTTATAAAAAGACGGCGATTTAATTACATACAGAAATGATATGTGTCTGTAGGTGCTACACGGTCATAATAAAGTAGCTCACTAGGGATTTCTCAGGAATTTTTTTTTATAGAGGAAACTGTTTGATGGATATATTGCCTTTACACATGTTGGTTTAACTACCATTTTGTTCCGTTATTCCCATCAAATTCTATTCGAATAGAGGTCAGAGTTTTTGAGATCCGAAGGCCTGGGTTAAGGGTTATATATACGAATATGAAAGGCTACTCCCCATTCGTATAAATCCAGTTTTATTACCGGCAAATAACTATCACGATCTAGGACATGTTGGCTACATGAGTTAAATATCCCGGGTAAAATATACTCCGAGCGATATCATCCGTAGAAAGTCTTTTCTCCCAATGATCCTTAATATCGGTTAATAGCAGTTGCGAATAAGAAAAAGCAAATTATAGGTGTAGTTATACTCTACAGGACTGCCGCGCCATGCCATTCGGAAACGGGAACCGTTATCAATTCGGTATTAGATTATTAGTTTATTAGATACGCTTTTGGAGAGAGGCCGACAATTATTCTTGGTTTGCCTGTCTCAATAAAACCGATATCTCATCGTTTCGGCGTACACGTGCTACCCTCTGCAGAGTCTTGAGTAACCGGCAATTTAATTCAAATGACTTCACGCAGCGCGTTGGATTAATTCGAAAAAAACAAAATTAAAATCTTATACAGCAGGAGACTTTCGGATGATCATGTGATGTCCTGCTTCTGCAGAAGGCATTGATTTGGAAAGTCAGAATATCAGTCAGGTGAATTATAGTGATTCGACTATATATTCGGTTATTCCTGACCTCGCCAAATTATAATTCAGTCAAGTTTGATCGTGGGCTAGAAATTGCCGAATAGACTTCGAGAAAAAAAGTTGTGGAATGACTTTTACCGGGAGTCAACTTAACTGTGCTTTGGTTAGCTCGATCACCGGCTATTTCTTTTTATTTATTTATTCGATTTTTTTACTTTTTATACAGATTTATTAATGCTCTTTGGCTACAATCTTATAGTAATGAAAATCATTTCGCTCAATAAGTTGCTGATCACACATTCGTAATCTGAATACATTCCAACCAGTTCTAGAATCCGGTGCTCGGGTAGGTAGATAGAAGTTTGTAATACGATCGGTTATTTCTGTACTTTTTTTTTTTTTTTTCTTTTACCGAAATCGACTTTTTTCGCCTCCAGACTGACCACGCATCTTCATCTACGAATAACGCTTCGTAATAATGAACAATTGGCTTGCTTAAGCATCAGTGATATGAATATTGATAGGTGTAATTAAGGTTAATTACGGTCCATCTAAATCCAAACTGACTAACGACGTTTAAAGCCTGCTCCAGGATCTGGCCCTATTTAGTGATCAATTTTTAAATGCTGTCTCGTTTCTCAGAGATCAAGGTCAAAATGGCAACGATCACCGCTATAAACCTGACCCAAAAATTGCAAACGTGTTCTCATGGTTCATAAGTGTCAGATGAAACGATGTTTGCTATGTCCTATGCTTTTTTTTTTTTTCTTCACATCTCTCAATACTTTCCTATAGAGAAAAATCGTTAATCATTTATATGTTTCATAACCGATTGCTATCATCACAAGTGAAAGAATATCCAGCATGATAAAACGTCGTGTTACCTCCAAACAAATTTCACCATCATTCTAAGTATCCTTATTTCTTCTTCAGATTCTCTTCCAAAGATTCATATTATTGTTAAGTGAACCTTCTGAATTCTTGACCAATCACGATAATTGAATAGACATGTCAACGATTGAATATCTTACTTTTTTTTTGTTGTTGTTGCATTCTACGTTCAGTTCAGTTCAGTGAGGTGTTTAGGGGTACGATTAACGGTTCAAATATTTAGTCGCTATTTTTCGAATCTGATCTCTCGAGAGATTGTAACGGGCTCTAGTTAATTTAACAGGCGACCAGTGTGCCATAAAAATATCTATAGGTATGTATAGGTAGGTATACCTGTGCAGCTGAATTATATTTATGTGTCTGGAAATTGACTATTTCATTCGTATGATGAATGAAAAAACGTGATAGGCAACAACGACAGGAACATTTACAGGTATTCAATTACATGAATTCGTTAATTGAAATTGGTAAATTTTATCATTCATAAATCAAGTTTCATGCGGGTATAACGGACGCTTTACTGAGTTAACATATTGCAAAAATAACACGACTAATTAAGAAACTCTTCTTCGGATTAAATGCTGACAGTTTTCAGTAACCGTTACGAATCTGACGCACAAATTAACTCCTCCGGAAGAATAATTCAATTGAAATATCCGTTTGAATCTTATTGTCAGAGTTCAGATGGTGACCATGCGAGTATGCCAAGAAACTGATAGACCCATTTCAATTATTCGTGTGTGAACATCGTTTCAGTAGACACAACTGTTTCATCAGTAGCTGCAGTATATCTGTGATTCCCACGTGGCAAAATTCTTTTTCTCTCGAAAATAAAATACCTCTTAAATTTAATGATCAATAAATTAATACTGTTGTGAAAAGTAAACTTTTGACCCGAAGGCGTAGAGGCTGACTCAGGTGTGGCCGTATAACACATACATACTTATACAAATTTAAGAATCTTTCACATTAAAGATTCGACATCGGTCTGTCAATTGTCTTTAGTTTACCTACTTGTAATTTATAAGTTGCATGGTTTTAAACTTACGAGTATATGTGCAACATAAATGCTTATGCACCGTGAAAAATTGTGGAACTCATTGTTTGGTTTTGATTCCGGCTCCTTATTTGCCTCAGGCTTTGGTTTAATCCCACGTTATTGTGTTGACCAGCGAGCAATAAAATCGTACGTATAGTATAAACGAACTACGCCCATAAAACATAAAGCAGCTCTTTGTTGACCATTGTGAGCATCGGTTAAATTAACAATTTTAGGGCCCATTCATGCCGGACAACGGATTCTCTACGGAGTCAGTGTGATAATGAATGTGAAGCGCACTTGCCAGGTTAAAAGCGCACTACCACATCGATGATTGACTATTGTTTAAGTTACTTTTGACCAATATGCGATTAGCTGTTAACTCTAACACCATTTACACTCTTGATCGAGAGATCTTTTTTCTCATCACCATTATATTCAACCATTGATGCGGTAGAATTATTGTTCCTCTTGATTCATTCCACTTAAAAACCGCTAGCTGGTCATGTACACAATATTTGGTCACGTTTCGAATCAATTTATAAAATAGTTTAAACATTATTACGTTCGAATATTTTCATATTTTCTTTTCGAATCTACCGTTATTTATATAACCAGCTATGATGGGATATATCAAAATCGTAGAGTAATCAATTTGTTAAGCTTGTCAACCCGAGGTTTGACTCGCCTAAACTGCAGACGTAACTTTAAAAGAATTTCGTTGAGGACATAAAGCCCCGCCTATCTGCACAGGTGTGTCGGGTGGAATCCGCACAGCCAGTCTTTGAATTTCTAATCGAATTCTTACGTTTGGCACAATTACATCCAAACCGCTAAACTTCCGAGGGCGTGTTCAGGTTGGCCATCTGGTGGAAGCATCAGTGTAGACCGAGATGGAGAGAGGAAAGTATTTACATTCAAAGTTAGAACGAAGTGGGCTCCTGACATTCACGACCACGAGACGATATCGAGTGCTCATCGATGTGAAATAAAAACATTCACAAGTCTTGGAGTCGTTCGATAATTAGTCAGAAGATTCTGTTCGCCCGACTGCTCTAATCAAGTTTAACATGGAACACAAGATTATAAAATTCGTGGCACAAATGAACGGAAATTGTGGCACAAGCCAACGATAGGTACAGCCTTTTCTCTGCCCCCACAAATTTTATACAACTATATAGAATTTGACAGATGACTCGATGCGTTTCACGTTGGCGTGTATTCGGGATTTGAATTTCTGATTAATTAACCGTGACAAATTATAGCCTCGCGTGTGTTGAGTACTGCTATAAGTTTCGACTTATTTCATTCAATCATTAGAGATACTCCATCTGAATTCTAGCGACAGAATTGCTCGAAGATAATTCCTCTGAACACACCGTGTACAGGTTGCCTTCTCAGAGGCCTCCGGTATACAATATCCTCTGATTAAAGGCTCTTTTTCCGATCCAACAAATACCGTTCCCACAAACTTTTAATGAACTATCATCAGTACTGCGGACAGACTGAATGTCCTACTCTGTTAGCGTCCCTGCAGTAATTCCACATTCGCGATTTCTACAGCGCGCAAACTTGGTATGCAGCACTCAATCCCGCTCGGTCAGAACGTTTCATATTGGATCAACAAGACCGCGGATAAAAAATTCGTTAAGATCACAACAATTATCGTAACTCGCACTCTTTTTTCTAGTTGTACATACAAGTGACAACTGATGTAGGGTGTAAGTGGCAAACCATTTGCAGCATACATTAATTGGTACTGAGCAGCTCTTACAGCAACTCTACATGATCGTCATGCACGCCTGTTGAAACCTTTGATTTGACGTTTTGCCACATGGTATCTAATACCACAATCCTACAATCTCTAAGCTAAGCGGTATCTATGATTAGCCAAGACGATTCGAATCGTTGAGCTAGCAATGCGTATCTCATTGTCATAGGTAACAGTATAATACCGACATTTTTTTATCGAAGTTATTTACAGCAAGAGTAGTACAAGTGTTTATTATTCTGCATAGGTCAGTGCTAACAGCAGCTTTTTTTTCGCAAACATCGTCACCTTGCTTTCTTGATTTTTTTTTTTTTTTTTTTACCACCGCGCATGATCAAATGATTGACTATGCGTACGCGCTAGCAATCATACAATAGATTGTATAAACGAGGAACTCACTTGAAGGTAGGGGCTGGCTGCTGAGAGTACTAGGCGATGAGCGAGGAACCTCTGGCCACCAGGACAGCACAGGGCAACGTCGGCAAATCTTTGGGATAGCATTGCTTCCCTCAGAAATTCAGCGACATCCGGGGCTCTCCCGGATACGCGAATAAGTTCTCCCATCATTATTTAACGGTGCGTTTGCACCGCTCGAGCATGAGTTGTATAATTTAATCCAGGTCTTTATAGACGGGTCATGATTGATGAAGCCCTCAGGTGTTGGCTAAGGTCAAAGATGTGCCGTTTTAAAGTCATTTCAAGTATCTCTTCTTACAATTTAACGCTTCAGGCTATCGTATCTAGGTATACGTGATTTGGACAGCGTCCTGGATCAACAGTATAGGCACTTAAAAACAGTAACTTCCGAAAGATACTTGAGTAAATTCACAGCTAATCACTGGTTGTAGTTTATCTCAACACAGCCACTGTAAAGTTGAATTAATAATAACAGTGTGAAATTAATGAACACAACACGTATTTTTCCAAATATCGGTAATAGAAGTTCGAAAATTTTCAAAAAAAGTTCAAGTGATCAGCAATCGGTACGAATTTGCATAATTTCATTTCTTTGAATAATAAACCATCATATAATATCTCGTATCAAGTCTGTGCCGTTCCGTTCCGATCTGATCTGATCCGACTCGATCCGTTCGCACGTTAATCTATGGATCAACTAGTATCGCCATAAAGCTGGCGTAACTTAAAAGGACATCGCGCACGTGGCTCACACATATCGGGAGGTAAAGGAGAACGGAGCTGTAGTAAGCTGGGGATTTAAGTCCCGAAGAGCCGCCGGACACGGTGTGCCTCGCGACAGGGCAACTGCCACCTGAGTGTACCTCAGGTGAGCAGCAGTCCTCCTCTACTCTTTGCAGCCTCTCTCGGAAACTCAGAAAGAACTCCTCCCATATCTGACTCCCCACCACAATTCTGAACTACTGGCGTTGGTATATCTCCTCTTCGATAGGTACCCATTACCTCCACGGTGGTTGTGTTGTTACCTGTTGCCTGTTGCCTGTTCCTTACTACCTCGTTGTTACCGCTCCGCACGCGAACATCATACCCCTGGATCGGCTGTTTGCCTGTACCACTTCTTTCATTAGAACTCCTCCTCTACCGAGGTATGATACCACCTGTAGAGGTCGGAGGTCCGTGGGGAATCCCCTCCACTTTATATACGATAAGACCTTCCCATGTTCTCGTTCTATAGTACCGAAGCGTTTAGACGGTTGATGAAATTCCGTGGAAAGCTTTATCTAACATACTATATCGAGGCGATCTATTGATAGGCACCAACTTCATCAGATTCCCACAAATTGCTTAATAGATTTAAATATTTTTTTTTTTTGCAAAGATAGTCATCGCTGTAGGTATTCCTTCTCTTTTAAACAGAGTGCTGAATACCCAAGTAACTATAATCAAACCTTCCAAGTTGGGGATAAAAAATTCAGCGCGAACCATTCAACCGTGTCGATGAATGCAAAGAATTTTGTCGATGCATAAACCCCGCGGTTTACCGTGTACCGTAAAATGTAGCTTCGTGCTTTTGTCACAGTTCGAACTGTCGTGAATAGTAAATTAATCGTGTGCCTCGCACCTAATACAGTGTGTAAGTATATATATATACCTACTGTAGAACATTCGATCGTGTAACATGCAGTCGAAGTCACGTTACCGCAATTGATCGTGAAGAGAAATCGAATGATTATCTTCGTATTTTTCTTGTACAGCTCGGTTATTCAGACTGCAAAGGGACCAGGCACTTCATCTGATCGTTATTCTAGGTAAATGGTGGACCGCTAGTAGATTGAGGATGAGATTAGGTGTCTAAACAAATACCGAGAAGCATTACGTTGTACTTTCAATTTCGTTGCGGTTATTCGTTGACCACTTCTTTTGCCCGCTGAGAACTCGTGTGTTTAATGTGTATGGCAGTATTAAAGTACGATCGGTCTGAACTTGACGTTAACCATTTATCATTTTTATAACTCCGATCATATTCATTGATGATGCTAGAATATTTTTCAGAGTTTCATTACGAGTGGAACTAATCTACTTTATACTATTACGAATGCCACGTCAGGCTATTAGCGTTGCAATGTATAACCATTTTGATTATGATGTGTATAACGCTCGAAGCTGATATTACCTCCCTTGACGCGTTTATTACTTCTGTAATTAGACGTTATTCTCTATCAATCATATAAATGTGATTGCTGTAAGTATCTGACAAATCGTCACAGTTGATCCTCAGTCTTCTATAGCGTGCTTCGAATGAACACTCATGACAGTGTGCGTCTATACGTATCGGAGAATTATCAAGTTCAACGAAAGGCAACACGGTTCTCTCTCGAGGCAAACAGGCAATAAACTATAAACGGGCAGTGTTATTTTCATACTATCAGAAACTAACGGTTTCGTTCAGAAATACCTTCAAGGTATCGATACCAAGTTTATGATAATGACTGTAGTGTTCGTCTTTACCTGTCTTCAATTTATCGATTCCATAGGTTCCAGTGGGCCTAAACTGTCGACAGAATATTCACTGTCCGTTATATTTATATGCATCAAATATTTCCACGTTTTAGAAAGTACGACGAAATGGTACTCCCTACGTTCGTTATTGTGAGATATGCAAGTCTGGATAAAAGTCTGCGCTAAAATAAAGAAACGAAATAAAAAAAAAGTAGTGTAAATGCTTGAATCGTGTTCACGAGATATTCTAATCGAATTTCTATCCGATTGGAGCCGATCGATTCTCTAGCTGGTTGCTTCAAGGTTGTTCAAAATGATTTTGAAATTCAGAGTTCTGTTCTAATTAATATACTAGTCGCGAATCAATGACCGGCTTCATTTTTTATAGTTCGATGTAAATTTTTTTTCTTTTTTGTTGTTCGGTTTTTTTTATTATTCTATTTATCTAAACGAACTGTACCACGTAAAAGTAGCACTAGTTGAGGCACTGTTAGTTTGTTAGCAAGTCGTCCTTACGTTTTCCGATCTGGTTATCGATGTGATGTTATTTCGAGCGTGGTCTGCTGTCGGTACCGTTTCACCCACATTTCAAACTCACGCCTTACTTAATCTCGGACTTCTTCCGCACATACCTACGCAAAGGCAATACGTCATTCTGGACATGAAACTCAATCGATGATTTTCAGTTCTATATACATGAGAATCTGTCACTTGGTGTGTCAGCAATTGAACGTAGTTGATAATGTTATTTGAAAAAACCGAGTAAGCTGAGCTTTGAGAAAGCCTTTGCCGCGGTAAACCAGTTTCCAATATCTCTTGGCTTATTAGGCTGATTTATTTTTTATTCCAACTCCTGTATTGACCAAATTTGGATTCGTATGTCTATACTTGATATCGGGGTACCTTTGAAAAGGTAGTAAATGAATAATTTTAGTGAGAACATTTTTGCATCGAACCAAAATTGATTGTATTACGGTCACACAACCCGACTACGGCCTGCTAATTGTAAGTGAAATAACAGGGGGACTTGATGCGAAAGGAAAATGTTACCAGCTGAGAATATTTCAACTGAAAGTTCACGCTGAGTTTAACAAATAAATGCCATAGCTTTTTAGGTCGGGTAATGAAATAATAACTATAATTTAGTAGTATTATTTTTGATCGTTAAGACTGATTACTGTGAATCAATTTCAACTAATGTTTACTAATTATATGGTAAAACGAAACTATTAGCGGTTTTAAATTCAATTGAAATGTCATTGTTAAGCTAATTCCGTTGTACCGCATCACCACACGTTTCCATCTCCTGACAAGATACCTGCAGTTAGATTATAAACTGCGCTGTAACCTATGTGGTCTGCGCGCGCCCAAGACGAACAAGACAGAAGTAAATTTCATGGCCGAGCTTTTCGTCCTTTATTGTCAAGAATCTCCTGTTTTGTTCACGCAAATCTACATACGGCAGCTTTACAATTCAAAACCAAGAAAGTAATAGAGGCGACAATCGGGCAAACAGATTGTAAGCGAATTAACACACGATTGTCGATTGTGTGTAGATATATGAACTCTTTTGTACCGTTGCAGGTCGCGACGGTATTACGACACAATAAATCGTTAGCTGGGATTTGCCTGTTTTTTGCGAATCCCTCGGACACCCAAAGAATGATAATTTCTTTCGTAAAGGAATAAAGGTGGCAAACAAAGAACGGAAAAGAGAAAGGAAGAGTTTGCATTGAAAATATCTCGGAATCGTTCAACATTTGAACTCTTCAAGCTACATTATTCAGTTCAAGTTTATCAAAGTATTTTTTTTTTTTTTCTCTCTCTTTTGGATCAATAATATGTGAGGATGAGCTTCTAGATTTAACAACCTTGGCAAAATCGTTAGATATACAGGAATCGGCGAAAGTGAGCGAAAAGAATGAATGAAATTGACATTAATTCCCAAAAAAGGACAAAACGTAGACTCATAATTGGTTACGAAATATTTGTACTAAGCCTCGCGTGGTGATTTATCATTAATATGTTGTATACCTCCCACGGAAGCAGCGCATGATATCATTATGAGCAAAAAGTCAACCCACTTGGCAGTGGGTCTCTACAGTCGATGAAAGGCGACTCTTAAATTGAACACTCGATAACCGGTGTCAATATCAGTCAATTCTCTGTCCGCGGTAGCTCCCTCGTGCATGCGTGTAAAATATATATATATATCTACATCACGAAAGTTATACATACGGGTATACGTTTACTCGATATGTTTTATTGGTCAATGAAATGACAACCTTTTACAAAGTTATAGAGCATTGGACGAGGCTAAACCTGAGATTATTTCAAATTCAAATTCCTGCTTTTAGCATTTTGCAGATCGTTTTTCCTCACGATTCTCTTCTTCAACTTTCTCGTTTCGTTAAAGCTGTTCAGACACTCTATTATTATCTTAAACACATCACCTACACTGTTCTCAATTGCCATTTCAAGAAGGGAGTAGAGACTTTCGAGCTGCTGGCAGCTGTAACCAGTAGTCAGTACAACAATCCTTTGCAATAATTCCATAGTTTGATTTTTTGGAAGGGTTTCAATAACCGTTTTTAATTTTGGCTCAATTATTGTCACATTGGACGTCAATCTCCGTTTCTTCGAGGCACCAGCCTCACCAGCTGCACTATACTCTCGTTTCAGAGCGATGCCTGGAAAAGGGTATATAGAAAACCAATTACTTCTTTTTTTTTTCAAATTATGCTATATAAAGCTAGTCGTGTAATTCTGAACTATTAACATCAGCTGTTCAACGAACTTCCGGCTCTGGAAAATGTTAATTAATATATCGTATGCCTTTAGCGTTTGCAAATTTCTAATGTATGCCTACATGATTGTGAACCGATGCTTGTACCATTTCACAAAGTATATTTATTAACTGATCGTAATGTACGCTAATGTCTGGGTCTTAGATATAAACCCAATGTCTACAAGTATAGGTACCTAGATATGCCGTCAGTCGGCTTCTGTGGTGCTGTTAATAGCTTTAAAGCTATAGTATATAACCGAGCATTAGAACACATTTAACCTGTCACGGCAGTTTGATGGATTTTTAAAATTCTAAACTGACATTCAACTAACAGACCATGTGAATATTATAATACATACTCGATTACTGTGCGGTGTGCTAGACTGACTTACCAGACGGCGATGTTGACTGGATGGATTGAACGCCACTGACCATTGCCTTCCCGTTTATATCCGACGAAATTTTTCTATCTGGCGTTATTTCCATCACGTCTGTTTTCGCTCGCATATAATGCAAAAAATGAGAATACATAAAACGCTTGAAGCAATGTAGGTAACGGAAATAGGTGATTATTATATAGTAGATTTTGTAGAGTACTTAATTAACGGTCATAAGCAAACGTGTATCTTTCTAAAAAATCATGGACTGGAAATCAAAGAATAAACTAAACAAAACAAAACAAAAAAAAAAAAAAAATAGCCCTTACATTTTCTCCTTGTAATGCGAGAAAAACCTCAAAGAAAAAAATATATAGTCAGTTTCGTGGCCGCAGAAATCATTGCACCTAAAGCTGAAGCACCGTTATCCACTAATTCAGACAAGCAGTTATGATTATAATTGAGGGACTATATCACGCCTCTTTACTATATAGCATGACTTGGTTGAATATAGTTTTTTATGATTAGTAAATGGTAAATATGTACCGCTAGAAGACTTTTGCGATGAATCCTCAGGTATTGACGTTGTTGAACTCGCTGAGAAGAACAGTTGTTCGAAGAATGCTTCTCTTTCTGCGGTTTCTGGCGCCCTAATTTCGTACACTTCACCCTGACAGTCATTGTACAGAGACTTTATCTGTAATAAATTTGAAAAAACTAATTTCAATACTGAAAAATACGCTCCTGGTAATTGAAACTCCGTTTTTCTATTTAGAATGTTTGCAGGCTTCAATTCACCTAAAAAAAATCACTCGTCAATAAGTTGATCTTAACTCGTGTTCGACCCATATAACTAAACAAGTTGTACAGCCATGACCTATACGATGTAGGTGATTTAGCTGTCTCATGATTAGAACAAAAAAATCTCTCGACAATTAGAGCGGGATTGTAATAGTGCAGAAGAACATTACTCTGAAATAAATCTGGCTCTAAACGAAGCTGTCATCCAAGTGTCGAAATCATGCTTTTCTGCGGTTATTGATTACTTATTGTTTTGATAAATTGTTTCTGTGTGGGTCGTATTAGACGGAAGCGTAGTAGGTGGTATATGAAATGTGAGAGATTAATGTCCTGAGAAGATTGTGTAGACGGATTTCATCTTTGTATAGTCCCAATTACCAACCTCTTCGGGAAGCTTGGCGTGCGGACAATTGGCGGTTGTCAGAAATAGCATAGTCACTGTTCTGTCAAGTCCACGCATCAGAGAAGTAAATACGACGCGTGCTGGTTCTTCGACAAGTTCCCACCACGCCATGATGTCTGGGACGTATAGTATAGAAGGAAGAGTATGCCGCGCCTCTTTAACCCGCTTAATTAACGAAAATATTACAAGTAAAATGAGAGATAAAAATCATGCGAATTGAATGGAATAGAATATACATGATGTAGTTGCTGTACTACGCCTGAGGGGATTCTTGTATATTTACAAGCGAACCTGAATTATCGCTTCCTCGGCTGCTCTTCCAGTGACTTCATATAACGTTGTGATATCAAGAATATGGCATGGCAGATGTTCTAGACTGTGTAAAATAGCTGGACCAATATGTCGAGTTTGACAATTGCATTCATTTCCGGTAAGAATGAGTCTTGGACAGCCAGCTAACTTCAATCCAACATTACCCGCGCTAAAAATGATTGAGATTTATTCTGAGATAGAGATCCAAACAGAATAATAATAAATACAAAAAAATAATAGATAAATCGTACTCATTAAAGATCGCTGTGATGAGCTGAGACGGTACTTGATTAACGGAGTTACTAACACCAAATAGACAAGTAGTAAGTAGTATTGATGGCTCACGTTTTGTCGGAAGACAGCATTCCCTGCGGACAGAGAACTTGGAGCCTAGACATCACTAGGGAGAGAGTTTCTTCAAGTAAAGGTCGTATCTTTGCTGTCAAACGTTTCACTGGTGACACTGCAATGCGATGTGAAGCCGGAATGATTCTCTGATGAGCTGTCAAGAAGTCCTGCTTGTTGACCTACGTTTTAGCAAGAATATATATATTTTTTTTTTTCAAAATTCTTCGACACACAAGTTCAGTAACGTTTCTCTCATCAATCCCACGCGCGTTGCCTGATTATATACAACTTCTCGATGTATACATTTATGCGCAGCACAGTGATTTTTGACAGATTTGTGATTATAGCATGTAATCAACCCGAGGCTAATAATTATGCTAACGGTTGGACAGAAGACGTGGCTACAGGTTTGAGAGACGCAAAACTGGCAATTTAGAAGCCTTTCAATGTGTGACTTGATACTTTGAAGTTTCCCCCTTAGCGACATGGCTTATTGAACGGTTCAGTGGTTTGAATGAAAATTCTTACTTTGAGAAGCCTGCCGTTTATACGGTGTCTTCCTTTCGAAGTGTAAATTTGTGGGTAATTCCGCCGAACACAGCACATAACAGCTTCGGCGCAAAGCGCTTGTAAATCGCTACCGCAGAATCCAATTGTCTTCGAGGCAATATACGAGATGAATCTCTTAGCTGGTTTCTGTTTCCATTTGTTAACGTGGACCTATAATCAATGAAGCGTGTGATCAGTAGTCGGTTAACGCATCTTCAATTCTTTTTTTTTTTCATCGAATCATCTTCGCAGTAGATACTATAGCGATATAGAAACGAACGGGTCCTTATTTGGACATCATATACATTTATTTGTCTGTCCTCATCTTCCAATCAATGTACAGTGTGTGCGCAATATTTCCTTTCATAAATATGAATGATGATTGTGAAATTTCGTTGTGATTTATGCTCAGGCGTACCTCGTGCTACTTGTAATAAATAGGTGGTTAAAAGTCTGCTTGAAAAAATGATCCGCACAAAGTTTCATTCACGTGGGAAGAAGTTATGCATAGTTCAATTTCCTATCCTTAAAATTTACATGCCTTATTGTTTTCTTCGTGAATAATTATTAATCTTTCAACTTCCGTTGACTGACGTGTCGAAGAGATTCTGAAGGAATGCTCCCTCACAAGATTAACTTCTCATTACTTTCCCTTTCAGATTTGAAATCTAGTTGAAAATCGGTTTAAGGATCATGCTATAGAAACTCAAGTGTTGAAATGAATAATTGGATCCTAAAGATAGCGGTTTGGTATAAAATTAGTCCTCTTGAAATTGACGTCCTACTGAACAGTGGGAGATTGCTATCACTATTCTACGAACCATTATAACGTGAATAAAGAGTATGCAAATTTATACCGATAGTATTTGTATCCTGGTTTTGAAACATGGCAATGGAAAGTACAACTCCTTGTCGAACCTTCCCGGTCTACGAAGGGCTGGGTCTATAGCTTCGAGTCTGTTAGTAGCCCCAATAACGATAACTTCGGAATTGTTGTCCAACCCGTCCATCAAGGCAAGAAGGGTAGACACAACACTTGTGTGAACAAAGTCTTGCCGACTGGATCTGACCGGCGCTAATCCATCAACCTCGTCGAAGAATATGATGCACGGTTTTGTTTGTTTTGCCTGGTTAATTGCAATAGTTGTAAATAAGACAGGTCATCCGTGTGGAAATAAAACTCGTTGATCAAATCAAAGGGAATTGTTGATATAATAGAAGCAGGAACATTTGAAATGTCCATCTTTAAGTAAACTAGGTAATTTAATCCGTTTTCTTCGTGGTTATTTATCTTCCGTTTTGACCCCGGACTGTCATTCCCAGTTGTTAACATGACCACGTTGAATACTTCGAGAGACGTACTCGACGTCGCAAGAAGTAAATCAGTGAGCGAACTAATTGATACTTCACTCAAGGAGCACTTATACTTTTATATTATCGCTCTTCGATCCTCTACTCACGTTAAACTTGGAACTAACAGAATATATACGCTGGTTCCATTTAACTAACGTTTAGTAGATGGTCTCAAGGCTCATCTTAATACTACGAAAAAGATAAAGATTTCTCGTTGTCAAATACGGTGTTAAAACGAGTGGGTCTCACTCACGCCCAGGAGCCCAGAAGTCTTGTAGAGATAACTTAAGGTGTCACCGTTTGATAGCGTCTACTATATCAACACTTTGTCTCATGAATAAACTATGCATAGCAAACACTGATTTTCTTCCTGAACCATCAGGTTCTATGTACTTCTTTTTCAAAACTTCAACATTCATCGCTAGGGTACAGTCCAGGATCAACGATATTAAAATAATTTTGATAATCACGTGCTTATTAGATCAATGAGTAAATTCTCAGGGTCTTAATGTACCAGCAATGTCATTTGTTCCATATTGTTTCCAAGACATAATATAATATGTTTACTATTATACTGACGCGTAGATTGGAAATCAGATGCTGTTTTTGCCCTATAAACTGCTGATCACGTCTCGTTATATTTACGCAATTTTCTGGCCAACTGACCCAAATTTGTTGAGATTTATTATAAAAAGTGATCGGAAAAAACGAGTTTATTACCCTGAGAAAAATGTCTCGCAGTCTTTTCTCGCTCTCGCCGACCCATTTGCTCAGACAATCTGAGCCCTTTCGTGATATGAAGGAAACCTTACGTCCGGCGTTACTGCACTCCAGGGCCAAAGCACCGGCCATGAGAGTTTTTCCAGTTCCTAAGCAAAACGCAGTTAACCTTGAGGTTAATAAATCAACACGCAGATGTGAGATATACCAATTTAATCTCAAAGCTGCACGTATACATGAGTTCCGTGGCATTTCATCAAAACGAGTTACACTGACAGATCATACGGTAACGTTAATTACTCAGTTTCTGCAGTACATACATTAGAGATTCGTTTCTCGAAAGGATAAGATAAACGTTTAACGGTTCAAATTACCAGGAGGTCCGTAGAACAGAAGTCCACGTGGTGGTTTTATGTTGAACCTAACATAGATGTCTCCGTACATCAGTGGAAACAGAATAGTTTCTTTCAGGATCTGTATATGGTTTTCCAGGCCACCAACACAGCTGAAATCCTTTATCGTTGCCATCGTTGATTAAAAGGCTTTACGAGTGATTTAGTGAAGATAATTAAAAATTCTTTATCGCTAAAGCATCCCTAATATCATTGTGTCTATTATTACTGCCTCGTCGTCAAGGGATGATTAAAGATCACAATTCTCGTTCAGAATTTAAATTCTAACAACTCAATTTCCTACTGAAATTTAATCAAATTTCACTATACAACTTTAGATTTTTGATGTCTCGCCAATCTTCTATGTAAAAAAAAAAAAGAAGACAGATCTGAACTTTTTCATCGTGGTTTAATCGCTGTATTCAATGTTGGCCGTCAATTGTCGTATCTGAGGGTCATCCGCCGTGGAAATGTTCGATGACTACCTATACTAACTCCGATAAATTTTAATCCTTTGAACAAACATCACCACTTGCTATCCTCGATATTGAAAAACTCACGCCGCTATTATTATAACCGAGTCTATCATGCGATGTACAGTAAACATCTTCCGGAACATCTCCGGGAAGTAAAGGATTAGCGTTTAAAAAATGTATAGTTAATAGTAGACACGTGATTGCCTCTAAGTTTAATGTATTCTCGATTATCTTTTATATATTTAAACTTATATTACAAGTACATCGTATAAAGACACGCATCTTGTAAGCAATCAGGCCTGCTTAGTTACGGCCTACCATATACATTACACATCAGTCCGTCCTTCCACCGGCTTAATTAATATATTCAGTTTAGTCGAGCTACAGCTGGTATGTAGGTACTGTTCCAAGATCCCCAACCTGAAGTCGTAGCGATGCAGATACGAGTACAGTGCAAGGGAAAGAGAGCCATAGTACAGACAGATAGACAGACGGACAGACGGACGGACGGATCTTAATTGCAACTACCTTCTACGCAGAGGTCTTGAATTATCCAACAAATACACGTGCTTGTGTGTAACCTGAGTATGTAATTCTTTGAATGGAATTGCAATTAAATGCAATATCTGAACCACACGAAAACTATGCGATCATTCATTTGCCCATATGTAAATGAGGCAAATACTTTAAACTAATTTATGAATGACCAAAACCGACCTAACATTTTTCTTATTTTTTGTAATAAAAAATAAGAAAAATCGCTGCTTCAAGGTCGCTGTTTTATTTCAATCGTGAAATTTGTGGTGCTATTAATTATCAGATCTCTGTTTCACCGAATATAGTTCGGCAGTTACGACAAATTATCTGGGGAATTTGGTTATTGGTCCATTCATCTTTGATCAGGTCTACATCTACATTGGTTTGGTATTCTTGGTGTAGAATACTGAATTGTTAATCGAAAAACTACAGATTTTCGAATTGCGTCACGACTCGATGGCCATAATACTAATTTTTCTATAGTAGCAGCTTTCGTGTAGCCTTTAAGTTATCTTTCGCTCGTAATTCGCGTGTAGGCGTTGGTAGATCGGGATCTCAATACATTTCCTTCAATTCCAGAGTGGTTGAGAATTTTATGTTCAATCGAATAATGCCCCAGATATCTTCAATCAAAACTTTCTATACATTATTACATACAAAGTTAACCGGTGCAATTTTCGCTAGTTAACAACCTGGAAATTGATGAGCGTTCCTATTCTAATGCTTTGCAATTACGTGGTACAACAAACCTCACTGTTCATTATCTAATAAGCATTCACCCATTGTTCTAATATCCGATTAATTTCATCACATGAATCATTCACCTGTATATATCTATATGCATGAACTATTCAACAATGTCAGCCACGGTAGGTGTAGTACGTATGAAATAGTTGGATACGTATAATATTGTACGATACATAAATAGGCAAAGGCATCTGTATACTTCGAGATCCACAGTATAATGAAAAAGTTTTTGACTTTAGATTTGGCAATTAGGTCACGATGCAACAAACCATGATTAAAACAAAAAAAAAAAAAAAAAAAAAATCAGGAGCATTGGACATAAAACCATCGTTTGCGAGAGGTCAAATAATATTATATGCCTTATAGTATAGATAGATAAATGTCCGCATTCCAGTTTGAATTATGAGCTTCAAGTTTTTTCATTGAGTTCGAATCACCTAGAGCATATAAGTTTACGTAGCGGTAGAAACGATTTATTCTCCATCACATCCGCTGTATCGTCGATTTAAGATGTCTACTGCCGTTCCCTCGAGAGTTGAAATATTACGTTACTTGGAAAATTCGCGACCAGATAGAGTCCAGTTTTCAGGGCTGGGTAACATTTGAAATGATTCCATTTCAAATACATATTTCAAATGTAAAATGGCATTTTGTATCTTACAGTTTAAACATAGAAGTTCGGAAAGCATTTACATATTACATTTCGAATGGTAATTTCTATCGATTCAATACTATATTTGTTAATGGTTCTAAATGCTTAAGGTGGTTCCCTACCCAATTCGACCTGCTCTAAAAACATTGGGCTGAACGGTGTTATTAACAGAATATCTCTAACCAGGCTTCGAAAACGGGAAAAAGGACTCTGTAGCGCAATTCTATTGGCGATTTCGAAAACGCAGGTCCCAAAACCTGTTCGTTTCATGCGAAAATAGAGAAATGGCGTAAGGAATAAAATTTAAAAGTTTATTCCTTAATATCCCACACAGCAATCGAATGTCCCCCGAACCTCACGGGGAGCTCTCAAATATTTTTGTGAGGTTTCGCAAAATTTCGTCATTAAGTCGCAGTAATGTCTCTGGGACCGCCTATGTCCCGATTTTGAAGCTCTCTGGAACGTCGGACGAACGTCTCATGAAACGCCCGACGGAGCTTCTAGAGATTTCTGTGCGACGTTCGAATTTTTGATTTGTGCCGATACATGGAACTTTTCAGAATTTAAGTGAAATAACGCCACCTTTGGAACAGAAATGTATCAAAAGTCGGGATAATAGTGTATACCAACTTTTAAGCCGCAAGTCACTTTTCTTTGTTAAAAATACCGTTATTTCTCTCGGATTCTGAACTATCTGTACATTTCTGTTGATTACGACTGACACAGTTGGATAGTAATAAAGGATAATAATGAAATAAACAATTATAACAATTATCAACTGTTATTTGCACTGTGAGCACTGTTACTTGCGCTGACTTGCACTGATGCAGGGCGCTGTGAATAAATTAATAAATGCCAGCACACGAGGATTTCCACGCGCGCCATACTTATGTGTTCATCATTCTTTCACTACCATCGTCTATCGGAATTCGTGAAACTATATTCTGACCTTCCTGGATCGTTTACGTCTGTCTGATGTAGTTCAGTAAATGCGAACTCCCCAAGACCTTACTTTGCTGAAGTTCCAGAGTAGCTCAGAAATGGGACGTCTGGGCGACGTTTGTGGAAACAATGTGATGTGTGGGATATTTATTGAAGCATTTCACATTTTCTATTTCGAATAGGTATGTTTCATAAAGCATTTTACCCAGCCCTGCCAGTTTCTCATTAAAATTCTGAAAATTAGAACATCATGCACCGAAGAAAAATCAGAAGAGTCTCTCCGATTATCCAAAAGAGCCATGGAGTTAATTTAACATCGCTGACTCATGGAATCAGCTTTGTCAAACGATCTTTGGCTACAGCAACAGGATTTTTCTATTTGCTCAACGAATACTAAACGTTTGACACCAACGAATACTAAACGCTTTAAAATGTGTTTGGTACGTGACGCCGAGGAACAGTTTAAGAGACAAATTCTCTATTGCTGAAATGATGAAACGTGGATGTCTGCAGCCAGTCTTGTATCAGTCGATAGATGAAATTTGACAAATTTATTTAAGCTCGCTACAACTTTGATCACAGTTTATATGCACGCGGAGATCTATCCGCGTTCTTTGGCGGTCATTGGCTCCGCATCGTGTATCGTGCGTGAACTTCTCTTTTGTGTGACACAAATTACAAATATCTTTTAATTTTCATCCGGAGTCAAAGGGTGAAGGATTTAACAGTCATGAATCACGCGACTACGCCACAGCTTCTTATTCTATCTCTATTATTATTGTACTTGCAATTAGTTACGTATGTTTGTATGTACCTAAACCTACTCCTAAAGATCGAGCGTGTTCTTAGCTCTTTAATGCCAAGAACCATCACATGTTTTTCTCACTGCATCACTCAAAAGAAAAAAAGAAAAAAAGAAAATGAAAAGCTCTTAAGCTAGCAGCATGCGTGAGTATTGGGTGCTTGAATCTTGATGAAGAATGACCACAAGCTACAGTAATCGTCCCGTTAGTTTTCATGAGGGTAGATCTCCGTCCATGACTATACGTTTGATGTCTATGTACTACGTATTTATTTATTAGACTAACGCAGAGCGGGTAGAGCTCGAGCTTAGAAGTCAGGATAGGTATTCGTGACAAACTAGGGCTATTATGAACAGTCTTCTCAGCTCGATTAAATTTACTCAACACTAGGCCGGTTAGTATACTTGCCAACTTGGTCTTCAGTTCTAATTTAGCGCAAGTTGTTAGTCTCAGTCTCAAGTACTTGTGAATATAATACAAGTATCTGAATCAACCATTAGCTTTGCCTCGTATTTTGCCATCTGCATTTGTCATGTTTGCAAATGTCATGTATCTCCGTTCGTTTCATCATCACATTCTGGTTTGTGAGATAGTAAAAATTATTGTTATAATTAATATTATCTTGAAGCATCTGATTTGCTTAAGACTTTTATCAAGCCATAAATCCGCGTTTCTAGGCGTAGAATGGATATAACTTATCCCTGTAAAGGCGAGCGTTAACCTGGGCTTAGAGTCGATGAAATTGAACGCGAGTGCTCTCGCAAGTCTCGCAGGCAATGGAAATAAATAGCGCACGCTATCAGTCGTGCAGCTGACTTCTGGCATTCGTAGGCAACCTACGTCTTTTTCTCTTGTGAAATAAATGCCGCTTAATGGTTGTTCCCCATATCATAGATTGTCGCGTGAGAGTTTATTTTTCGTGTAGGTATATAATTATGAAGCTACATACTCACGCACGTATACACATATTTTTTCAGTACATCCGTGTACCAGTGCGGTAGGATACCACATGGGGTGAGAGAAAAAGTACAAAGTTACTCAACAATCCCGTTTGTCGCAAAATATAAAAGGTAAATGAATAAAATATGAAAAAAAAAAAAAAAGAAATGGTTGACACACACCAGTGCGGTTTTCTGCGCGACATCAGCGTACATCTGCCAGCCACAGTTGGATCAATTTTTGGAGTAAAATCTATAAAATTTAATTTCGAGTGGTATATAATTACGCACTCATTACCGCACGCTCAACGGAAGTTTGGAAAGTATGTCAGCAAGTCACATACACGTCAAGTTATTCATTGTAAACGCTTCTCCAGAGGTCTGTAACAAGTTACGCTGTCAGTCTTTTACCCAAGGATGTATGAGTGTTTACATATACCTAGATGTGAACCGTGAATAATGCTCGTCATTCCTAGAGAGAAATATTATCAGTTAGAAAATTTAATCAAACTTGCGTAGAATAAAGTCTTGATTAGGCCAATTATTTTCGACCGTGCTTGTACGATATTATACGGGAGTGCCGAATGTACCTACATAATATATGTGGTATAGCAATGCCTTAATGAAGCCAGCAACAAAAAGTTAATTATTCTCGTCGACCCAGAAAAGTACAGTAATTTTATCAGCGATAATTTTATGATCAACCAGGAACAATTATTTCGATCCACTTTGGTTTACATTTTAGCAATAAACTGAGAATCTCGTTTGGAACCTATACGACGTATGATTATTATGCCACTTATACGAGCAGACCATCATGTTTTCATTTAAGGTAATTAAACGTAATGTATGATAACTGAACAGTTCGGATAATAATTGTACTTTCAATCGAAGCTTTTTTTCCATGATATGCAACATGATTCTTTGTATCATTGATTATCGCGATTTTATTCGCCGTGGCCTGTGAAAGTCTGCGTCATGGTTCTTATCTGCAGTTGATTTAATCTCACAAAAGATGATCTTTGCATAATTGATCCGTCTCCAAGCCACCCGAACGTATGGTGCTGAAAATCAGATTAAACGTAGTATAGTACTTCAGTAGCTCAAGCTATCAGCATGACAGTATCATGTAGGTACACTTTGCTTTAGTCTGACGTCGAGGCGCTTAAAGCATATTTACAAACTGACTGTACGCACCCTCGGAGTCAATTCAAACGATGTTACTTTAATCATTAAGAGACGAAACCATATCGTCTACTCGATCTTTTTTAGATCTCACTAATCACCTGACACGTTTTACTTTGGTACTAAAAGTAATCATTGACGGGATAGTACGCCTTTCACGAGCGTATAACGACACGGTATACAACGCAGGAGCACTCCGAGGACCTGTATGGAGTGTGTCAGTCACAGCATGACTTGACAAATGCAATTCAGCGCGTTTTACCGGGCAAGTTATATAGCCTCATAAGAAGTGTAAGTGACTACATGGCACTTTACATGAGCAATGTTAGCTTGGATGAACCTGGTTGAACTCAAAATTAGTCTCGCGTGTTAACAGTTTTTACTCCTGTAGATACAAGAGCAAGTCGCGTGCAGATTTCTGACAGCCAAGGTGAATCAATTGCTGATTACCTCAGATCAATAACTGTCATGGTAGATTTTTGGTAGCTCTTTTCATATCCAAGACGCGTCTTTGGCACAGACTATGATGGTGCAAGAAGATGACCAGAAAAGGTTCCAGCCTGACCAAGACCAGTCTTAGCCGGGTGTACATCCATTCCTTTATTGGCCCTTCCTTCCATGGAAGTCTCTTGCGTGCTCAAGAAAAAGGCAATACTCTTTCGATACCGTGAGACGAAAGTGGATGAAAACGAACGAGACTGGTACCGATTGACAGCAAGATGAAGCGACCGATCAGCTAACCTCAGAGAACGTCCTGAAAAATTCATAGAAAAGTCGGATCATCGATGAAAAAGGATAAACCTGCATGAATATGCCGATAGATTCGAAGTCGATTGCATTTGCAAGAAACTGTCTTTGCTTGTCCCATACTGGGGGTGATTTTGATGGAAGGTATTCATGGGATAAAAGAGTAAGAAGTCCACTGATCATCGAACATAGTTTCGTCAAGTGGAAGACGAGTGGTGTGCCAACATACTTGGTATTTTCAATAAAGAAAAAGGGATATGTAAGAGAATATATATTGCTGCCATGTACAACGTTCGTTATATCCTCGGATACCTGGAAGATACATCGAGCCCGAAGGTGTAATGGGTATGGGGTAGAGGTTGGCAGGTTAAAGTACCAGTTAAAGGGTTCGTATAAATAACGCTAATTGACACGCAAAGGTATCCAAAGGATTTCTGCAATTTATCGCGTGCTCAAAGCCTGTTATTAAATCCACTATTTTAAAAAGTTTAATAAATTTAACAACTCAAACGCAAGTACGACTTCAATCTATTCTTTTTCATAATCTAATTCCAAAGCGTTACCCTATATCGATCGTAAGAGTAAAGATACTCGTTATATCCGGCGTGACACTGGAACGACACCGCAAAAAAAGGGTCTTTTTACTTTTATTTGATAAATTTCACGTCTCAAGACAGAAAGTGTGAAATTCGATTTCGTGCCAAGGCGAAGTAATGCGAGTTCCTTTCGTAGAATGAGACAAGTTCTGTGGGAGTTGGGGCATCCGGACGTCTTGAAAACATGTTCCGTTACGAGACGCGGGGGAAATCACTAGCAGCGCAACGGTCAAAACCAGTTCTCAAGATCTCGCCAACGTCCGGCTACACACAGATATATAAATGTGAAGGATCAAACCGCAAGGCTGTGCCTGTGCCATTTATGGGATACAAATGATGCGAAATATTTTGACAAAAATATCAAGGAATCGAGATGACATCTTTTTGAAATGTTGAGATGGTCGCCATACGTGAACATGTATGGTCATGACTGATGGCTCACAAAGGCTGAGAATGATGGTTTGTTTTCACGCTTTTTGCTATCCCAATAAGGCAAGTAAGCGCATATTGTTTCAATTTGGTAAAAAAAAAGCCGGATAAAAGAAGAAACTAAACGTGGAACATGCGCCAGACGTTGAGTACACGTCATATACGTATGGCATGAATGCATATTATACCTATATATGTATACGTTGTAAATCCATATACGGTATAAAAGATATATATCTATAGCTGTAAAGACTCGCGAAACATTGCGATGCGGTAACTGGTAACAAATTACAGTGGCTTTACTGTTAAGACAGCCAATCAGCTACCAGCTGATGAAAGAAACAAGCAACTCCAGGAGCACGTGCGTTGACATGGGCCCAGTATATATTCCGATATATTCTAACGTTTGCGACTCCTTTATGGGTTTATACATATTCTTCTCATGCGCCTGGTGTCACTAGCTTTAATAGACTGGCAAACACTGAAATGAATAGAGCACACACCGTTGCTTCTGTACAAACATAGCTACTCTTATTTGTCACAACTCCCTATGGCATTTTTTCTATTCCCAAATATCTATTCAGTCGGCGGCACGTCGCCCATTTGCATTCGAGACCTGAGCCCAGACCGTAGACGAAGGGTCAAAACCTCGGCTTTGTTGAAGGATGTGATTAGGCTCGTTAGAGCACGAATTCGTTTACTATGAGTCTCGACCATATACGAGGTGAAATTTTCAGTATTTCGGAACGTAAAAACTAAGGAACCCGTGTCGCACCTTATTACGCCATCGCCGAAAGAACACCCAGCTCGGAGTTAAGTAAATCGGTAATATGGAACACGTACGTGGAAGCTAACTAATTTTCTCTAACAACAAGTCAAATACTTTGCTTCGCTTACAAGTCGTATATATAATATTTCTGTATAAGTATTCAATACCGGCAAACATCTAACAATACCTCGTCCTATTCATCCAAATATAATTGCGAGACTCAACGATTTAATAGAATCTGTTCGGTGCTATACAGACAAGTTATTAGCTTAGAATTTATTAGAAACTAGATTTATAGGACTTCTTCATTCCACCATAACGTTCCATCCGATTTATTGATTCGACCATTCTATTTTATGTTCTCAGCCCATATATCATATATGTATATGTACAACAGTTCTAGCGCCTACAGGCTGTGGAGTAGATCATTTTTTATAGTTATAGACATATGGACAGTATCAATTTAAACGATCAGCAACTTTATAAATGCTGATTACGCTCCTTCATTAATCCTCAGATGTGAAAAAACGTTTCACTTCTTGCCCATTCTACTTTCGTACCAAGATTCAGAATAATGTATTGGTATGACAAAATCTACTGTAGATACCTATACGTGATACACGTCTGCTCTCGAATTAATCAAGTCCCAAGTTAAGTATGCCTGAAAGAATGTCCGCAACGTGCTGTGGGAATCTAAATCGCATTATGCTGATGGTGATGGTTTTCTGTATATTTACACTCAATTCTACGGTATAGTCGGATTGGATTAACGCGTTTGAAAAAAGGTTTACACGGTTAATCTACATCTCCTTTGCACTTCATTTCACACCTTATGAGTATAAACGATCACAGATAGCCATAGTGGTTTAGAATTTGTTGACACGTTGATTAATACGTATATTACGATGAATGAATACACAGCCATGGTGAAAAAGAAACAACAGATTTTTAGATACAGCTGGTACAAATTGACGTTGTACTTCTATAACAACGTGATTAATCTTTTATACTTCCTCGCCACAGGCAGAGTGGAAATGTTTCTTTCTAATGCCGTAAACCTGAAAGAATGGCAAAAAATGTATTGGAGCAAATGTTTAGATGAAGGAATTGTAAAGTTTAGCAATCAAAGATGCCCTACGGTGGTCTTCGATCCGGAGAAAGATTGGATTAGATTATTTCCTGTTGAAAAAATATAGCCTCATCGCGAGAAGAGAAATGAAAACATTCTTATTTGGTATGAAGTATACAACGGGATCGTCATAACGCGATGGATCACAACGTTCAACGTTCAACGACAATTTGGGGTGCATAAATTAATTTTCGTTATTGAGGTAGGTTTAGATTTTAAGTGACTGTGGAAATAAATCAAGAGATTTAATATTTTGGTTGTAATGGATACGAGAGAAAGATTTTTCTGAGTATGATGCATCGACATATGCAGCGAGTCTTATGTCCTTGAAACGAGACCCCGATATTCAAACTGCGTGGGTACCTTGAGTTCACGTATGCCTCGCAATGAATACTTCGCACGATTTGCCTTTGTAATTATTGAAAAATGAGAGGTAAAACTTACGAGACTTACGACGTTTCTCATATACATATGTCGTGACAAAAATGGTGTCATTTGCTACAGGGTCAAAGTTCACCTAAGGTTCCTACCGAATAAATAAAATAGAACTCCTGGTCTCACTAAGCTTCTGTAGAGTCAACAGACATTGGAAATTTCTTACAAGTATAAAGCGGCTGAGAAAGTAAGATGCTCGATACCTTTGGTAATAGTAGTAGTTGTAAATGTAATTTCTATACCTAGATATTATAATCATCTGGAAAATGAAGGGATACATTATTTGTCAAGTGTTATATATAGAAAAAAAAAAAAAAAAAAATCCCATTTGCCACGGATCAAAATGAACCGTTAGTCGCGCAATACATGTAAATCAAACGTAACGTTATCCCGAGACGGCCCTAGTACCTATATGATTAATCTTAATTAAACGATGAAGAGAGTACCGTTTTCTTTTCACCATCCGTTCTCTAATCTTAATGACGTTGATCGAGGCTATCGAACAATAGTTTCATTCAAGATGGGAGACTCGTACCTACACATTCGAGAAGGCGAAATCGATTTGAATTTGCCATTATATACTCTCACAATGAGGTACCTAAATATACTGGAACATCTGTCATGGGTACGTAGATGGGAACGTGAACAACACGTTCTCTGGATTAAGAATGAGAATATTTCACCTGATTCGATCAGGTAAAGCTAGAGGCATGGAGCATGGTGTAAATTATAAGTTACTTGCTATACGACTGTGATTCGCTTTTGTTCGATATTCACGTGTCGAAATGTCTAATTGATAAGATCTTAGATCATGGATCTTGGATGTGGCTCAGTTGAGGCCATATACCGTCGAGACTCGGGTTATTGGCCTTCTCCTCATACAATACTCTTGTATACGTATTTGTAAGTCTTATATTTATATTTAATTACGTTACGACTACCTTTTACCCCCTGGGATTATTGTCTCAAGGTAAAAACTACCTCCTGTACATTTTCGATCCTTTGATCCAATTCCCAGGGAGCGTATAAGTTTATCAGGTATTTTAGGTCGTGTCAACTGTCCAACGAAACGGAGTAAAAACAAATCCAACCTCGTGTAAGTTCGCCGCCCAATTAGCTATTGCCTGAAGGGGACGTCTGTCGTTCGACAATTTCAATTATGGCTGTGGATAAGATCGCTGCAATGTACAATCCGCATATACCCATTTAAATTTACTATATTTGCTACGTTTTTTCGGGATGCGATATGTACACGTACATATAGGTAGTATATATTCATTTTATGGAGATGGTAAAAAATTTTCATGTGTAGGTAATTGAAATCCAGTAAATTTATTACTCATGAATTTTTAATACTTAATGCGAGAAGTTCTGCACGCACAGTATTTCAACTCAGTAGGTTTGATTACGGGTTAGGTAATTTCAAAGTGATTATTACACCTATAACTACACAACGATCAACAAACTTCCGAACTTATTCTTTAACGTTAATCAAAATCCTCCCTGAAATTAAACCGGCAATATTTTTCATCGCGTATTACGTCAAGATTCTCGTGACTGAAAAGTTCAGAAACGTTAAACGAGTGTGCTGATCATGTGAAGGAAATAATTGGGAACAGTCAAGTGGGGATTAAAAACTATGATGCAATTTTTTGATATTTAACACGAATTCTATTTGCCCTAATTTTTCGTAAATCTGACTACAGTCTTTCAACTAATCAGCAGTAACTTCAAGTAACCGAATAGAAGATTATCTTTCCAGTCACGATTTCAATCCGTTGAATTTGGATGTTGGGATTCAAGAAGTGCTGCAATAAATTTGAGCTTAGTTAATTACTAGTGCCTTTAGGTTCGTAATAAATCATGTGAAAAATCGCGATGAGCGAGTCGCGATCAAATCCATAAATTGAGAAATTATTGATCCCTTATTAATTACATTGCAATGTGTAAATAAGTTCGTACAATCTCTGACACAATTTTTGCCTGGGGTTGATGACTCGTTTTTTATTTACGCTCCACATGGTCTCACGAACACAATATTTGATCTTAATTTTGAAAATAACATGTGTAGAAATGGTGGACGTGGTTGTATTTATAATTGTGAAACATTTCGCGAAATATGATTATTCAGTACTGCACAGAGTTTGCACAAAGAGAAAGCCAAGAATTGAATAGTTCTTACAAAAATGAACGAAGATTAGTTGAAAACTGGTTTTAATGAATTCAATCGTTTCCTAAGTACCCAGCAATTACTCGTACCGAGTCGCCCGAGTGGTTTATTGCTTTTTAATCACTACCTAGTCTTTCCAATAATCGATCGAACGTTGCAGTTCTATGTATTCTGCGTGTTATTTTCTCGCCGAAGACCGATTGACCTTAGAAATTTCTAGGATCTCGGGGCCAAAGTTCCCCCAATAAATATTCGTTATTCCCCTCAAAGATTTCGTTAAACAAGTTGGCCATAACATCTTACAGATATTTTCAATATTCAATACAATATCGATATATAACATCTGTGAACCAAAAATTTGCCCATTAAATCTACCAAATAAGCAATCTGAGCCCGTTACACCTCTTGAAATCAATTCCAACATTCTCATCGTCGATTTCTCTGAATAACTTAACTTTTGCCACCACCATATAGTATATTGATAGAATTCTTTGCGTCATTTGAATAGAACCCGAATATCTTGTGTAGTATTGCATTCATTTTTCGCCCAGATTCAGTATACGACTGTTTCATCGTTAGTTTTCATAACAACGAGTAGTCCCTTCTTTCCCATTGTCTTTTTAGACACGAAACTTGAATTCCTCAGTATTTTTTTATCAGATGCTTCGCGAATGCAAATTGGATTTCAAGACTTTGGGATTAAAGTCACGAGCAGAGTCGTTGTACGTCAAAAAATAGAACGGCAATACGGTTGAATGTCTGATTCACAAAAGCAACTGCGAACGACTCTTCGTGGTCTGACTATATCGTTTCAATCAATTATCACATATCAATGATTTATTTCTCAGTGCATGATATCGTGGCGAGATTCGTTCCTGAGCTAGAAATAAAAAAAAAATAAAAAAATTCATCTAGTTAGTGAGTTTTAATTCAGTTGACGACACGAGGATCTACGATAGTATATCAAATAGAAATAAACCGATAGCTGATGGCTGATGGCTTGTTCAACATGTCATTAATCTTTCTACCATATAGCTTCTATTGACTCTCCAATTCTTAACAAGGCTATACCTGCTCCCATTCCAATAATTAACCTCTTGTTTAAGTCACATAATTAAATCAATTGACTTCTTGTTCAGTCTATCAGATTCTTCTATACTTATATAGAAAAACGTAGAAGCTTAAATGGTCCAGCACAATGTCTACAGCGTTTTCGAATAGTATTGGCAAATCGCTAGCTCCAACACTTTTGGTCATGAATTTAGGATCAAATCGTAAACTCTGCTGCACCAGACTCGATGGTAGATTTCAAGGATTCAAAGTCCTCGAGTTCAGTCCAAAGGCAAGGGAGTAGCGAAAATGTTTATCAAGGATTAGGATCGTATCCCTCGGGGAGTTCATGCCACCAGATAGAATGCATAGCCGTGTGTGGGTATTGCTCGTTGAGAATATTGAGGGCATCTTCAGTCAACTCGGGTGCTTTACATGGTCGTAACCATCAATCTCAAGTCGTAAAGCTGACAATAGAAAACCCATAAAATGACCGGGGTAACATGGAACTCGTGTTGGTAACCTGGAGTTGGTTGGTCGTGGACCCCCGGCCATATCCCAAGTCGTAACAAATTCCGATCGCTTATTACCACACCGAGGGGCGTCGTGCAATCTAAACACACGTTAGGTGGGAGGGAGGGTTAAGAACACCCTGGCATAAATTATATGGGTCTTTCTAGCAGGAGAGCATATACGCCCGGAGATATCGAGTTATGAAATGCTGTATCTCCGTTCACACTGGGAACTTTTTAATGGTATACGATGCAAAATTTGAGCGTTGCATTAAACCGACTGCTATTACACTTGGATAAAAGTTCTGCCTTCTGCTGCTGCTGCAGGGATTATCGGGGGGTCAGGATATGTGCGTATCCGTTCCACGTTGCAGTTGGAAGAAGTCCCCATATGCATATTATCGCGTAGACAATGGTGGTTCAGATGATATTAATGTGCGAAGATTTGAACAGGAACTAGACCGATTTAAATATTCAAATACCTAGTGTCGACACGAAGTTAAATCGAATTTGAATTAATCTTCGAGTTAGTGACGAGATCCGTGACTGGGGAGGCTTTTGTTATCTTAATTAAAATTTTAATCCTGATGTCGTTTCATTCCGGTTATGCAAACCTATTATTGAAATCTCATAGGCATTGTCACACCTCGAAATTCCCATTAACTCGTGGGCTGGAAATTTTCAACGAAACGATCCGAGGAATTGATAATTGTCAAGCCAATCTAACTTCTCTGACGAAAAGCCCCCATCAACACTATAATAGCGCGAATTCAAGGCGTGAATATTTCGATGCTCTTATATATATATATTAGTAATGGTCCATTTATTACAAGACAATCGTATGTATGTTCGCGATAGAGTAAGTCTAGTTTATCTTATCTAATAGCCTGAGGACGAGGGTCGAAATGAGAACAGGATCTCATCGATAGACCTTTCGACACTACATTTGATCCGCATCGATCATCACATCGTCAGAACGTGATTGTCAGACAGTGGAGAAGAAGAAATTCCGACTAAATCCGATAACGTCGTACCTCTATTTCTATTCTTACTTCTAATATACCTTACAGACGATGTTATCACTCGCGGATGCGAATTATGCAGTACTGAAAAATATTCAAACATTTAAATCAGTCCATGTTACTTTTATTCTTTCTATAAACGAAACAGTGCACTCGTTTTTTGGTCGACATAAGAAATCATCGAATTTCTCTCATGGCTTGCATGTTCCAATTGTATACGATGTCGAAAGTTGACGTTAAAACAACAAGAACAACCCATCAAGTACTTACCTGTAGCCAAAATTTTTTTTATTTTTATTTTTTTATTTTTTACATTTTGTACGAAGCGAACGGAACCCTCACCGGCAGTTCTATCGGTCACTCACTTTTTTCTCAGTTGCTCTTAACGTTCAATTACTTGGTTAATAGCATAGTCGTTCCTATATACTGTATACATATACGGTAAGCCGAAGATAATCACATTCGACCCGATTCTTTTGTGAGTCTTATACCACCTCACGTCTCACCTACAGCTTCAATTTAACGTACGCTTACTACTACTTCACGTCCTTGCCCAAACTGCCTATAGTGAAATAGCTGATCATTTTATTACTGATATAGGCCAAGAGGAGAACATAACAGCTTCCAAAGGATGACTCCAACAATTTTAAGAAGTGAGTATATTTTTATACCCTGATTCTCGGCTAAACTTTTAGTACAATATGTAACGGTGGTATGAGCGATGATAGTATGTGGAACACGCGACGTTGCTGTCATTTGGCATGTATAGAAAACAGTTAAAACCGTTTTTGCCTCGAGTCAGATAGTATAAAAAGTTAGTAGTAATCATTCTTTTTATTGTCCAAATGCTTCGATATGGCAGTTGTTAAGATATAATTTAACCGTTAATATTTAACTACCGTGCTACTGAATTTTTTTTTTTTTTTTTTACCTTGTATAGTTTCATAATAATGCACAACTGACATGTCTATATAGTCTATAGATACAATTACAAGATTCATATTGCTGTTCAGTTAAGGTTTAACGTTGGGAGATCCAGCGGCTAGTATATATATATCCGCGAGTGAAAAATAACCAGGCAAAAATTCACCGTGAATTAATTAATCGTGTCAGAGGTAATGGGCAACTGCTATCTCCTGGTAGAATTAATATACGCGATTAATCGAGCCGTGATAGATTTTATATGGTTATTTTTACACTCGATGTTAACCTTGTTACCCTTGCGCGTTCGTGCGAAAGACTCGTGCCGGATTCAATAACTCGTGTAACAACCAACGGCGCTTAGCTTACAATTAGAAATGAGTAAAATCTAATCACTTGTTGAACCGCGTTCTCATAATCGCTAGCTAAGCATTGCAGCTTGAGCCTATAGTATCAAGCCGAAGAAAGCCTTGAAAGTATATATTATAAAAATGTATACCACATACGTTAGTTATACAGTACCAAGTGTTCCACAAAGTCTTACTCATTGTCAGGCGTTGGGTATGATCCAGTGCTTATATCTAACATGAGTTGTTTTGACGTTAGGCTATCAAAAATCCTGCATCTAAAAATGTAGACAAACGTATTTGATGAAAATTAAAAATTGAGAGATAAGGACATCAACGAAATTCAGAATCTTTCAATAAATATATAATTCAGGTGTTGGATTTTGAAAGTCAATTTTTTTTTATATAGTACATGCTGTATCTATCCTTTGACCTCGTACGTGTAGCGCAAATAGAATCTTCGGAAAGAAGGGCGCGTACGGTATATTAGTATAATATTAGATCTAGTGGATCTAATTCGTCATGCGATTACATGGAAGTCACGTTTCGTCTTGATTCTAGTGAGATGATACACGTTTATATTTATGATGTAACAGATTTCGTTTCATCTTTTTGACTCTTGATGGAAATAAGAAAATAATAAATCGAGGTATGTACTATTATTATACTTATTCGTGAGGCTAATCGACCTTTAGCCTTGGTTTGAAAAACGTAACAAAATGTGAACGCGGAAAATGACGATGAATAAAGAACGGTGAAAGCAGAACAAACGGAACTACGTGTACCCGATGAAAAAAAAATAAATTTCTACTTCAAATAAATATGCAAATATCCATCATCTAGTGAAAATTTCGACAAAAATACCGTAACCCTCAAGTGCTTTGTAAATAGTAAGCACACTCCTGTGTCTTTGACTGTGTATTTTACCCACACAGAATTCATACCCGAATTCTTTACTGTCTGCTTCTATGATAAAGAGCTAATAACTTAGTGGGCTCGTTACCGTCAAATCATTATGGCTCAAGTTTGAAGAAATTATGTCCAAACGATAAGTCAATTTTCAACCGTTATATCAAGACAGATTTCATAGCAATAGCCGAATCGAAAGAATATACTCATCAACCTGATGTGGTTTGATCAGAAAGATTAATAGAACTTGACGAAGCAGTTAACTTAACGATTTAGTTGATCAGCGCCACTCGAAAAAAATCAGACAAATGTGATAGACTTGTACTTCTTAGAGCGTGAAAAATTCTTCGAAGCTCATAATATAGAATTTTTCTTCGATGCTGAGAGTCCATATCGCGGAATCTTTTAGCTCGACTAGTCGATAGTTACAAGTTTCTGGTTCAATCCGCGCTCTCCTATCACGTAACACTTATCTCGCTCTTCTGATACATTCCGCGTTCGTTCAGGTTTGTCGTGAAAATTTCCGACTTTCGCTCATATAGGTACCTATGTAGAGGTACGAGCTGTGATCGTCTCTCTGCATTTATTTTCGCGATACAAAAACTTTTCCGTATAGTATGTAGTTAATTAATGGGCGTATGATTGAAAATAAAAAAATTGTTAAGAAAAACAGTAACACCAAATTCGACGACGTAGATATATCTTCGATCGATCGTCTCGCTGACAACGCGTCTCAACAGTTCGATGTGCGGTACAGGCAGGAACTTTCTCGCTATGACTTTCGGCCGTCTTTTCTTTATACCGGAGTGAAATCTTATTCCTTCCTTAAAGAGAATTTTAAACGGTGAACGCCACCGTTGTCTCCAGAAAAAATCAACACACAAAGATTAAAACCGTCCTGTGGAATCGATCTCATTGCGTCACAGGTTAATCCTGCTCTAGAAAACAATGTAGGTACGCCTTTCTTAGAAACTACAAGGCCTAGATATAGTAATTTCAAACCCCTTTGGTATTTTATAATTATAATTAATGGGTAATTATCTCTATCCCAAGACCCGATCTGTGATCTATCTATCGGAGATTGCAATTATTTCGTTGCGACCAACGTTTAAGCTAACCGCAGGTCTCTGCTATCTCTTTGTAATTTCTATAGTTTTCTCAACTGCGGAACACCGAGATCGAGCACTCTTGTCCAGAATCGAAACCCTTTCTATGGCTTAATTTGACATTTTCTGTCTCTGACCCTTCGAGAATATGACACAGTATGATCATACCTTCAAATATACTATAATTACTCAATCATCACGCCTCGCAATCGCCACGAAAATCTTGTCAATTTTATTCTAGGAAAACTACAAGCCGCATAAAATCCATAGCTACCAGATTGAAATAATATATCATTCGCTTTTTTACGAGTTCCTATCCGTTTGATTAGTCTTTATTACTCGTGGTAATAATTGTATTTTGTTCTAGAGATATGGACTATAAATTGTACGATTTCTTATTTTTCCTTATTCACATTTCCAGGAAACTACATTCCCGCTTGTTTAGATATATAGACGTATAGTAAGACGTGTGTCTAGTTTCCAGTTAACGCGGTGAAATGAAAAAAAAAAAAAACTGAACTGATGTAATGGACACAATTGACTAAATGTAGCTATTATGTAGTGAGTTAAACGCAATATATTTCACTCAGAATAGAAGTAGATTGACGAGAGTATAGGAGAGTAGGTAATGTACCTGTCATGTCATAAAATACTGTGTATAAAATGGTCTTATCGTAACTATTATAACGTCATATCGTTGGCCATACGAGAACGTTGGACAATTTTATGAAAAAAAAAAAAAAAAAACATTTCGAAAGGCTGGCAAAAATTTTTGACCCACAGGTCTTTATCTTAATTTTAAGATCGCACTCGTATAGTTGCATAAGATCCGAGAATCTTCCGTGGTACAAAATGAATATGATTGATGTATGTTTAACAGAAGCTAATCGTTCGTAGTCTCAATTTTGACAACTTGCAATTAATGATAATAATTCACGTTACTGCAGCGCTTTTGTTTGCAAAGATCACCGAAAGAAATTTATTCTTATTTCTAGTATGGTAACATACTAATCGTATATACTAATGAAATCCCCTAAATGTTTAGTCTATTTTTATGTAGAATGCTAGAGTATTAGAATATCCTCTTAAAGTTAGTATGCTATCTATTAAGGTGTGACCACGTGATCAAAACTTGTCGCATTTTGCATATGGCCGCGTCCAGGTCCTGCATCGTGTCGTGCGTCGCGTTGTCTTTGAGTGTGAGTGATCAAGTTATATTTTTCATTCGAAAAAATCGACGAAGTCGTGAAGTGGCTCATCAAAAACGATCCAGGCGAACTGGTCGAAACATTTGAACGTAAGTAAACCTAAAATTCTGAGTATAATAGTACATTTCATTACGAGTAACGAAAGGCTTTTTTGACGAAACGAGAGGTTTACGGCACGAGCCGAAGGCGAGACTGATCGTAGCGAGTACGAGTACGAGTACCTCGAGCGAGTACGAGACTCGCCTTCGGCTCGTGCCGTAAACCTCTCGTCAAAAAGCCTTTACGTACAAGTAATGATCATTATTTTTCATCAGGATTGCCGAGAAATCGCGACGAAGTTGCGATTTTGAGGCTAGAATGATGAAAAATAATTTTTTCCAAATTACTGCTACGCTCTGAGAAAACGTTCTAGTGACTCAGTTTTTCTACAGTTGATTAGTGATATTTTGATACAAAGTTCATGATTTTTCCAGATTTTATGTCCTCCGCTGAACATAAATTCAGTCCATCGAAGAAAAAGCAGTTGTCGAAGGGTACAGGCTGCTGCGTTGGATGAAATTTCTTCAACTTTAAACCAATAATATTTGATGAATTGTTTGAGACTTTTGTGCCATATAAATACTATATAAATATAAATATATTCCCTAAAATTGTTGAACATTTTTTTGTCTTTAATTTAATTAATTATCTCATAGTCTTGTATGATTGAAAAGTTTATAATATAAATAATAAATATACATAGTATATATTATAAAAATATAAAAAAATATATGAATATAATATAGTATACATATATGGGCTATTCCGCGTCAACCGGATCAGTCATCTCTCAGATATTTTTTTAATTTTGCATGTCGATTGTCCTCGGGGAGTTAGATTTTTGTGCCAAAGGATTTTTCAATTAGTGCAAAATTCGTTGAGTTATTTGCATAAACAAATTCGAGCAAGGTTTTTTTCAAAAATTCATAACTCCGCCAAAAATGACACTAGACGCGATTTTTTTTTTTTAGTTCACGCGGAAAGAGTCATAGAATGTATAAAAAAATCAGTACTTCGAAAAAAGTTTGTTCATCCATTGTTTATTTAACAATTAAGTTTTCAAAGATTTTTAAAACAGTGAGCAACACGACCAAAAAATTTTTTTTTAATTCTGACATGTTCCTTGAACTATACTACAACCTGTGAATTAATTCCAGAGATGTGTTTTTCTTCGTTTTCGAGTAAAAAATCATTGAAGGTGTCGATGCGCATGAAATTGCGGCGCGCCCGAGTCTCTACGTAATGGCGGGCGGCCGGTTGCCGTCCACCGCTACTCAGCGGTGGCGTCGCAGCTTTCGTTTAGAGTCATTTTCACGATGTAGGACATGATTGAAAAATCTGAAAAAAATACTGTACCCTCACAAGGCCTGCTCGAAGCGATAAGTGAAGTTTCAAGAATGTGTTTTTCACCGTTTATCTATTACAAAGATTCAAAATAACGGTTGCATACCATGAGAGTGCACATAAATAATAATAATTACAAAACTTGCTACTTATAATCACCCCCAAAGATATGTGGAAGCTGTGACTGAACGCACTTACAATTATATATTTTATACAAATAAATCGCTTATTCTATGGATACAATCTATTAATCTTTGATCAAACTGGGCATTAAACTTATAAATGTGAGCAAAAGTCTTCGTCATAACTTACATGGCTATCTTAGCGCATAGATTTACGGGTAAATGACTCATCAGAGGAAGAGTAAACCCTACATTCTACAGTTTTATGTAATTTTTGCAAGTTTTGTAATTATTATTATTTATGTGCACTCTCATGGTATGTAACCGTTATTTTGAATCTCTGTAATAGATAAACGGTGAAAAACACATTCTTGAAACTTCACTTATCGCTTCGAGCAGGCCTTGTGAGGGTACAGTATTTTTTTCAGATTTTTCAATCATGTCCTACATCGTGAAAATGACTCTAAACGAAAGCTGCGACGCCACCGCTGAGTAGCGGTGGACGGCAACCGGCCGCCCGCCATTACGTAGAGACTCGGGCGCGCCGCAATTTCATGCGCATCGACACCTTCAATGATTTTTTACTCGAAAACGAAGAAAAACACATCTCTGGAATTAATTCACAGGTTGTAGTATAGTTCAAGGAACATGTCAGAATTAAAAAAAAATTTTTTGGTCGTGTTGCTCACTGTTTTAAAAATCTTTGAAAACTTAATTGTTAAATAAACAATGGATGAACAAACTTTTTTCGAAGTACTTATTTTTTTATACATTCTATGACTCTTTCCGCGTGAACTAAAAAAAAAAAATCGCGTCTAGTGTCATTTTTGGCGGAGTTATGAATTTTTGAAAAAAACCTTGCTCGAATTTGTTTATGCAAATAACTCAACGAATTTTGCACTAATTGAAAAATCCTTTGGAACAAAAATCTAACTCCCCGAGGACAATCGACATGCAAAATTAAAAAAATATCTGAGAGATGACTGATCCGGTTGACGCGGAATAGCCCATATACATAAATATATTATACCAGGAATGTAAAATATGAATATAAAATGAAAATAAAGAGATTATTTTATAATTTCACTGATTCCTTTCCGAATATAACATACCAAACTTAGATTAGAGGATATTCTTAAAGCTAGTATATGTATTCACATTAGTATGTGTTTATTAAATGATTCTCCTCTAAAGATTAGAAAATATACTTACCGCCTATTTTAGACGGAAATATACTAAGTTTCAGTATATTATACTAACTTTGAGAATAAATTTTTTTCGGTGATAAATTATTATCCTTGACTGTATAAAATAGTTAACTTTTCTTGAATACAGATTATCGAGAAGAATATACCTACTGCTCTTTCTCGCGCGTTCACCGATTTATTCTAGTTCACAAAGGTTTTCTGAACAATTACGATTCTAATTAGATAAAGAGGTAGGGCCGGTGCGGTAACCGTGACGACCCATCTAACGACAGCTCGCATGCCTCTAATCGGTTCGGAACAGAAGCTGCACTTTTATACTTGGTATACGGATAATCACATACCCATGCAACTCTATACCTAGAACGACGCGAAATTCTTCAGAGGTTACAATCACGGAGTTGGTAGGCAGGTAGGTAGGTAGGTAGGTAGGTAGGAAAGTACAAGAGAAAAAGGGAAGAAAACGAGTGGAAAAACGGTAACGCATAGCGCAGTCTACCAGTCACTTGAAAATTAGATCGGTCAGCTCTGAATTGCTTTGGCAGGTCTAGCATTAGAACGGTTATGATTGCATCCAATGGAGGGCTCGTCAGCGTCGATGTGTGGCAACGAAGAACATATAGAATTACGAACAGTATTGGCCTGCCCGAGTTTACCTGGACTTATATCAGTCTATCTTATGGATTATCTGGGTCTATCTATAAGTCTACGTGCAGGTTCTGATTCGGCCTTCGTTCTCCAATGCACGCTTCTCCCATGAGAACTACGCTTTCTCGATTATATAGTTTTCCTCACGATTCAACATCGAACAGAAGCAATCCCCGAAGCTCGAGGCAAAAAACCAATAAATTTCATTCAACTACCTTGTTCTCTGTTAGTCAAACACTGGATAATCCAGGATAGTCAGGATCTTATTCGATATATCTACGATAGTTCCCGAGCTGTTCATCTCACTCCACATAGGGAATATATCACCTGCATATATGCATGGGTACAAGACTGTTAGTTTGAAATTATCGTATTGTGATAAGAATTTGTTACGAATTCGTTTAATCCTGCGAAGAGAATTATCGATACGTGGAGTTTATTCATAAGACGAATTGCCAATTAGTACTACTACTAGGAGCTGGGGAGGAAGTTGTAACAGCCCTTGGAGGCGTCGAGGCTCGTGTAATCGGTTTTAACGTATACCTCGATGAAACTCTTCGGCGAGATACAACCCTGGCCACCATGACAGCTGCGACACGCTGATGGATTGATGGCACGATTATGGCCTCCATTGAACTGCCAGTTATCCGCTTACGAGCTTCTAAAGAGCAAAGATCAAAGCGAATGATTTATCCCGTCCGCATGACTGCGTCGGCATTTGTATGCGGGCGTATATAGGTGTATATGTGCACTCAAATGCGCGCACGCCTTCATCTAAGCTCGGCCCTGTTTCGGACTGCAGAAGGACGAAATAATTGAGACGTCCACGTCATTCTAATACTTAACTCTGACGGATAATGCGACATTGAAACCTTGCCGGATATAAATTAGTACGATTAACAAGGAATTTTCTCATTAAAGATAAATCACTGATATACATATTGAGCTGTAAAAGATTGTTTCAAATGTACAGTGTCCACCTCACGTATAGGTATGCTGCGTTTCAGGGCATGTGAGTGACATTATAAGGTCTTCTTACGAGCCCAAGGCCCAGAGTCCACATACTCATCCGTACCTGGTAAACACCACGAAAATATACGTCTTTAGAAGTTTCAAAGTTCTGTCATGGACCAACGGCTAAAATCGTTAATCTCGCAAAAATTTGTACCAAAACGCCATTCATACGCTTTTTTGAGCGACCTGATTCGTCGATTTCACCCCATATTCTTCTACGTAGATGAAATTCTGAATTGTCAGTTCCCACCCTTGCGCCACGCTCTAGTAAAATTGTAACAACAGACTCTTCCTTGTCCGTCTATAAGGGCCGTGACTATCATACGATTCAGTAATCAAACAATATGGCCGTTGTATAGCCATGGCTAAGGGTTTTCACCCCTGATCTCTGATGCTAGCCTAGTACAGTTTATGGGTTTTCTTTTGTCTAACACGCAGTTTGATTAGCATTTAGCTCACAGGGGTTGTTGTGGGGTTCACATACTCCCTTACATCACTGCATATAGCTTTTCTTTTAGAGTCACGCCTATATTGGCGGGGTGCCCTTGTACTAAACTCTCATCTTTCGGTTGATGCTATCCTAATACAGTTGGCAAAGTTTATTTTGTCTGTCTTAATAGTTTCGTCGAAAATCCCCCTCGCCCTGAGTATGCTCCCTTGTGTGTGCAGAGTATTTCTTCGAGCACCACTGCAGTGGTCGCAATTTAAGCTGATAATATTCTGCGATATCAGTTTCTTGATGCTAGCCTAATACGGTCCATAGTATCCCTTTTGTTCTCAACCGTAAACCACATCCGCGACCTCTTTAGGGTTCCGATCATATATACGATCAACGAAGAACTTTGATCTCTCCTTTCATCCATGGGGAATTCGCGGGATTGTTCGTAAACGTCACTATCACCCTGTGCAAGATGATGCTGCCCTAGTACAGTTTATGGAGTTTCCATTGTTCTTCCTGACAAGTTGATTAGTGGTTAACTGATATGCCGCAAGTTCGACGCCCTCTTGTTTGCTGAAACTATTCATGCGCCGATCCGCATGCTACAGACTATTGACTGCTGGTCAACAAACCTTACAACCCCGTATCTCTGATGCTAGCCTAGTACAGCTTATGGAGTTACCTTTGTCAAGCTCAACGGGTTGATTGACGAGCGAGCTATTGTGTGTCGTGACTCGTTCCTCGTAGATTACAGGGTCGAGCACCGCATCTTTATAATTCAGACCGCATAATACCAAGTCTTAGAGTATAAGTATAGAATTAACCAAACAGCTAAAAGTGTCGGAGTAGAATTTATAATATGATATTCAAAAGTCTAGGATGACTTTTGCCGTTCAAAAATACACTAAAATATTATTTATGACGGCCGTTTGTTAGATGTAGTAATATTATTACTAGGTATTAGTTGTTTCATTGCAGGCTTGCGTAATGGTTTGTATATTATCTTGATGTTACCTCAGCTTTTAAATTATAAATATATCCGGAAACCAGGTGACCGGTGATGCTGTAATATCTTCTGCCACCACATCTGTTTTCATAATTACGCACTACGCAGCGAATATTCCAAGTATAATTACCGATAATCAAGAATCTACATTATTAACTTGGCAGCTGTGACTTCCGCCAGATGATTATTTCGCGAATTTTGCCCCATAAGCCTGGGATCCAAAAAGGCAAAACGTACCTATATATACCTATATCCACCGTTTCTATTACCCTCAACAATTATTTCTCTATTATTCTGCTTCCCTGATCGCTATTATCGCATTCCTATTCCGTTCCTAATCTCCTGGGTAAACTGTCTCATCGCTGTGAAAACAACTCATGAATTAGTTGCGATTGAGCGGGTATAAAAGAGAAACGACACGTGGAGTGTAAGGGCATCAGGACAACGAAGCAGGTAAATCCAAGACGGTACCGTAGTTCGTAGACTACATCGTCAAGGAAGTTATCTTATCGTCAAATAGGCAATCATGATGTGTGCATAGAAGCACTTTGTTCGTTCTATACGGATGTGCCCGGAAGTAGTAAACGGCACGCCGAAGCACTAGGGTACCATAAGAAAGTGACGTCGCGTCGCGTCGGTCCAGAATTTGTACTGACTCTGACGATTTCGGTCTCATCATAAAGCAGGGAGATTAGATGTCGACATCTGCTCAGGGGATGCAGTCCTGCTACGTTTACGACAGTAGTGACACAGTCGCGTGGGTGTGGTACCGTTCTGTTCATCTTTATGGTATATTTTTATTAAACGTACCGAACGGTATTTTTGGACGTTTATGGAGCCTCTAGTTCATTTTATACCTGCCAGCGGCTATATTCTCCTGGTAAGCTCGCGATGCGTTCTGCACCATCTGATTTATAGCCTAGGGCACAGACCAGGAACTGAACATGCTACGCCTTCTGCCTCGTCATCAATACATGTCATCTTTACACCTTTCTCCTGTGATTTATTATTAGTTTACTGATAATTATTTAGGTAGTCAAAGAATGAGAATAAAATAAAATCAGTAGACGTATATATGTATAGATTATTATTATGAAAAATTGTGATATTATTATTGATGCTGTTTTTCTAACTACTACTTGAGATTGCTAATCACAGGCACAACGTCCAAAGCCCCAACAGAGTCCTCTTCGCCTCTCTTTAGGTTCGCTTTCTTGATCAGCAGATCCGGTGAAGAAACTATCAGTACGATAAACTGAAAATAATGGTTCATCTAGTAGCATTTCAGCAGCGGCAATATCGGCTCGTATTTCTGTGATGAGCTCATCTGAAACGGAGGATTGATCCAATGAATATAATTTTTTTATGATAATTAGATCTGAGAAAGTGTTTGAAAATGTATAACCCATAATAAATGCATCATTTTCAATTAAGATAACGGTATTAAAATCTAGTCGCAATTACCAACTGAGGTGAATTTTTTTTCAGGTCTCAGGAAGCCGAGCACCACAACCTTCAGTTCCAATCCATGAAGGTCTGCTTGAAAATCATGCATTATGTGTGTTTCCTGAAACGAAATTAAGAATTTTGAATACCTGTTATAGTATGAATCTGAAAAAATTACAATTTCAAGAACCAGGAAGCTTGAACTATTGTCAAAAAAATTAGCACTAGACCGACATGAATTTAAGCTAACGTGATCGTCTTGGATTTCTCTTATCTCTGGTGATTCCGTATCAATTAGGGTCAAGGATTGTCCTAAATAAACCACGTGTAGCAGCTGATTAAAGTGAAGAATACTGCCTGTAGATGATTAAGTAGCAAAAAGGTTGAAGAATATCAGAGAGGTTTACGTTCGATAGCCTCAGGTTAGAAGAAATTTAAATTACATGGTCTAGAGCTGATCGTGCGAGTATGTATTGCGATAAAAAAAAATAATCCATTACGATTCAGTTACACAGTAGAACAGTTATTGTTAACGTTTCATTATCAGTTACCACGTATAAAGTTTTTTGTACCTTTCATCTCGTGAAATGTACACGTACCATCGACTTGTGAGTATTTTGATACGAAGGATTCCATCCTATGTTTATCACCATTTTGTGAACTTTTCCGTTATTGACAGAAGCCCATCCGCAATATACTCCGGTGTCAATTTCCTTTGGAAGTTTTTGCACTGTCTCTTCCGAATAATTTGCTATTGATCAGATCGATATATAAACGTGAGAAGCTCATAATAGGCATCATCGTCATTATTATAAATCAATTTCTCTACGCTCATTGAAATATTGTTCAAAATATTTGACGAAATAACACAGTGTGGTAAAGGTAAGGCAAGGTAAGGTAAAAGGTAAGGCTTATACAGCTAAAACAAACGTCACTTGAATTAACGATAAATCAACACTAGTTTATAAATTATAGATTAACCTGTTGGGATTCCTAATTCTTTGGAACCTCGACCGAAGCCTTTCACTATTGAACCGACTGCAAAATACGGTAAGCCCTCTTGAAACATGTTGCTTACTTGTCTATAATGTAACTGGTTTCGTAGTCGAATGAAGATGGCGAATTACAATCGCAGGTTTCATCGAACCGTTGCGTGACACTACGATTTAGATTAGAGTGATTACACCTCCTAATCATCGATCAGGTAGACTAAATAAAAGAAAATAATTGAACACGCCTATTTTTTTTATTTTATTTTTCGCTTCGTACAGCTAATACTTGCAGATAACAGCGATGAACTTTTTTTTATCCACTTTAGATAAGCTCGAGAACCAGCTATTTCGCATAACAAAATATGATTAGGAATCTAAGTGAAAGACATTTCATTTTCACCACAAACTCTTTCACTGTATATGGTGCGAATGGGCAACTCCATAGTAAAACACCAACTCGAGCCTCATATTATCCTAGTGAATTTATGCGCGCGTTATTTGCACCCTTGGGGCCTCAACTTTACTCGCAGTTTCATTTAATCTACAGCCATTCAAGAATTTTATCACCGTAACTAAAAGATAAACCTCAATTACTGCAGGTGCTAAGTGAAGACCACCCCCTGGATGTTTATCGTGCACTTATACAAATTCGCATAGACTGATACTCAAGTTACAAAATTCGATAGCAATCAGAATTTACTGTCTAAGTTGTGTGGTAGTATAATCCTTCGAGGATTTGTCGTTCATTTTAATGCAGATTGACAGTATAGCTTTATACATAAAATGAGAGTTGCATGAACGAATGACCTCGAATTGTGATCCAAGGTTGGGTAATATTGACGGTCAAATCTGATTCAGTCAGAGACTGTGTATCTTCGTAAAAAGGAGAAAAAAGAAAAACTCATAGCTGAGGTTCGTCATTTCTGCGATATATTTACAGCTCGTCGACCCAGTTATACTAATTAGCAGAAAGCATATAAGATTCGAAAAAGAAAAGACAGAAAAAACCGAAAAAACTGGTAGTTGGAACATGCTTCGGTGCAGAACAGATCGCCGCTCCAGGTTTAAACCGCAAATTACGCAATATCCCACCCAAACTCGGCCACGCAATTAATCCGGGGCTTAATTATACGCGATGTGAGCACAGACGAGTGCTTACTCTGTTGCCTTTTGGCTGGAAACATAAATACCTGCAGTCTCTCCGCCGTCCGCCGTCATTCCTGCTGTTCACGTGACATTTCAGATTTCACTTCCACTTGCATGTAACGTAATATTTATCTGTCTGGACTCAGGTTCTTCGTTCGTTTACTCTGCGGGTACAAAGAGAGATCCGAAGGTAGGTCTTTAAAGTTATGACAAGGCCTGGACCTGCTAGGGGAAGGGGGTAATGCGCCCAACACTTTTGATGGATTACAGCATGGGTTCGTCTCGAGGCTACAAGATGCAGTTGGCCTTGTTTCGCGATTAAAATCATTGATATTATATCGCTCCGTTTCGTAATTCGTACTTTATTCAAATAAGCTTGCGATAGTCATTGCGTTGAATAAGCACCAACTGCATGTAATATATAGATAGCGTTTCTTTTCTGATTGCTACAGATATCATGGATATACCATACACCCCCTGTTCAACCACTTACACAATTATATTCTCGCCCACTACAGCTATATGTGTACCTACGTAATAATTCTGTGTTCTATAGACTCTAGGCCAATATTTCCCTCATACTGTAATCTGCGCTCTGCAGTTGCGACAGATTTAAACATTGCAACTTTTTACCGAATGGCTTAATACAAACTCTGCCCTTTGTCTTGCAGCTGGACCTCCCGCTGTTCAAAGGTTCGAGCTGAACCTATATGCACATTCCATGAACCTATGTATACGGTCACGCATTGAAGTGTATGGCCGTACATCATCGCTTTGTAGTCATCTGTATTGGTTCATGGTATATTGCTTACTTATAGATTTACTCATCTGCAACCGAATGTAAAAAGAAAATTTAGTTCATCAACACTTGTACAGCGTTCACTGCAATCACATCAAGTGCATGAAATGCTGAAATAAGCTGTGCGCAAAAAATCCGGACATATTCTGAAATTTGATTCACGATCTGTGGGACAGAACGAGGAACTTGATTGGTCTTATGACATTTCGAGACGTTCTTAACAATTGCAAATTGAATATGTAATGAGTTATTGTGACACCTTATATTGCGACTTAAAACTAACAGCATATGTATATATATATATAGATAATGTATATTTGGGGCGCCTGTAACTTCCATTTAGATAAAAAGTGCATTAACTATGACAAACAAGAGACTCGACGAGACAATATTCCTCGTTATATTCTGGGTATGCTTTTAACATTTTTAAAACTTATATCTGTACATTAGTGGGTCCCGATTTAATCTTTGGCCTGTGATTTATTGGAAGCCGAACCGGACATTTTGACTGGTTGCGAAAAAAGGCAATATATAGTATACATACCCTAGGTCTTATCTCACCGCAAGAAAGTATACTCCGAATTGATACAGGATGGACTTAAGAATACTCTACGCCAATTAATATATCTAGTCATTCCACTAGACAGCCTCGGCCTTGGGTGACACATTATACTTAATGCATGTAAATCCCTTTTTCTTCGACCTCACATTTAATATCAATTATTTCAACAGCAGATAGTTATTTTTGTGACTCACAACATTAACTTTTCAACGATTCGGACTGCGTCCATATTCAATATTATTTAATCGCAATTTTCAAAAAACCAAAAACCGAACGGGCCTATCTATCCAGCTTTTTCTTCTTCAGTCAAAAGTTGTTGCTCATTCATTAAGTTCGCTCTTACTCAGCCGAATACCTAATTTTTCTTTTAGCGTCACGCAAAAATTTATAATACCAGATGAAATTATCGACGTATTGTCGCACAATCAAATTGTTCTTTACAACCATTCATCACCAGTCATTGTAAGTAAATAAAAGGACAGTGGGTCTGAGAATGGCTGCATCATGATTACGTATATGTACATAACGTGGTAAGTTGTTCAACAGTAAATTTTATCATCTAGAAGGAATGTCGCTCGTGAAACTTGGGGATTAATGCTTCCGAGACCATCCAGCCAATCAAAAACTATGTTCCTCTATGATTATTTAATATTTTCTTTGTCACAGAGTCATACGACAGTCTTACATCCGTACATACATCTATATAATACGCACATCACATTTGAACTAAAATTTATCTATATATGTTTCGATTCTAGTCGGCCCACACTGTCGCGTCGTCGTGCCACATTTATCATTGCATCTAAAATTTCGATCGTTGACGACGTTGTTACCTAATTACGAATTTATTTTTAGCGATACGAATATATAAGAGGCTATGTATAAATCAATCGAATTTTGACGTATAGGGGTACGTGGGCGATCTTCAGCCTTGAAAGACTTTTGCTGTATATAAGAGCCGACTATAACTCTGAAGAGAATAATTGCATTGATTTGCATGGGGATTGCAGGTTCTTGTTTTTAGTTCATCATTTATAAGAGGTACATACTATGCAATTCTGGATACGTGAAGCAGCTATACACATAAATACACACGTATTCTAGTGTAAGAAAAGATAGGAAAAAAAAAAACTAAAGAGTAGTCTCAACGAAGCACGAAGCGATATTTCTTAAGTGCAGGCTTACGCGCCAGTGCGAACTGACCCTCACGGCCTTTGCACTTTTTTAATTACGACGAGTAGCGAACCACCTTTGAACGAGATGATGGCTATCGCGCGATGCTCCTGCTCCTGCTCTTGCTCTTGCTCCTGCGAGGATAACTTAGGGTACCAATAAAACCAAGTGAAATTAACCGCCTAGAAACCTACCTGCAATCGGGAGATTAACGTCGTTTCTTACTGCCATGAATTCATTATTACCTTATCTACGACCCAGGTCTTGTAATTATATCCGCGTATAGGCACCATGCGGGCGTACGGCAGCGAATCAATTTACTAAACATCTTTCATTTTTTTTTTTTTCTATCTCGTCATCTTTGATAACAAAATGGATGATAACAAAAAAATTTCAACTGAAACAATCGCGTTGGGAGAACATTCCAGTTCAGATCATCACAGCTCGGATATTAATTTCGATCCAACACTGTGACGTTAACTACTCTCCATGACTGCACAGCTATATCCTATATATATATACGCGTCATTAAGTACATTAAGTAATGAAACCGGTGTGTACAGGGTGGTCTAATTTGTTACCCCTTCTGAACGTATATGGTCATCGGTAATTGTAAAAAATGTATATCATACAGATAGGTACGCACAACTTTCTTTAATGTGTTTTATTTTTACTATTTTAATATTAGAAAGACTCCGTCCATGGTATGGATTTTAGTTCTCGTGAAGAAAACTAGCTGAATATATATATGTTGCAAGCGTTTAATATGACTTCGTAGTTAGAAAAGTGTTTTCCTTCGACTAACTTGAACGAAATTTACCGTAAGGCCAATAATGTGACAGCAATACTTGAAATCGCAGAGTGGAGTATAACAAGCTTGTAGGTACTTAAACGGTTCTCGATGATGAAGCATTGCTACATAGCTGAACATGATTTGACCTATTCTCATTCCTGGTCAATTTTCTCCTCCACTGTAAACGGTCTACAGTTTTCTAGTAAATAACAGAAAATCAAAAGGAACAACTTATGTGTCTAATTTCAAACATGTACCTAGTATAAATTATTTGCAAACGTAAGAATAATATTTAATAATGTCAACTGCATCATCATCATCATCATCATCTGTGAAGAGATATCCTGATTAGCAAGTCGGTGGGCGAACGCACATCGGTCAGATTTGCAAGACGCCGTGTAGATAGAGGACTCTTCAGAAACGAGACTAGAGTCCTTTACCTTTTTCCCTTCAGGCTATATCATCGTTATTTCATTTAGTTTCAAGAGTTATTAATTTACGGCACTTTATGGTAGCGGTAATTACGACCACACATAGTAATGCAGCAAATTGTTCGAGTCCTTTCATAAAGCCTGACAATGTTGGTATAATGGACTTTGGGTCTGAAAATATTTATATGTATGTATATAAAAAAGAAGTAATGCCAATTATAATAAACTGTTATAAAAATTACGGTAGATTCACTTATCGAAGCCCACATTCTCTGACAGAAACCAACACATTACAATTATTTTTTCTCTTGATCTCTTCGTGCAAATTTAATAGGACCCAGTATAGCCGGATTTATAATTTTTATTATTGAATAAATGAATAGGTACTATAAATCATTTTCTTACCACTGATTGATGCTCTAAATTTACGCCCATAAAATTCGGGTTATGCACTTAGGCAGGCGGAAGTGAAGCGCTATATGACAAATGACAGCAATATTTTATTGCCAATCTGGTAGCAGACCGAATTCGAAGCGTATATAATGCAATATACGAAATTTATTGAAGCAAGTTATACTACATTTCTTTGTCGCGTTAATGGATCCGTAATTTTTATTATTATTATTTATTTATACTGACCACTCGACGGCACGTGCTGCGCTATCTCAGCGCATTTATCTGTTACGCGCTTTTACACTCATCGCGTCATACGCACCCCGGAGACGTGTCAGATTTCACGGGCTGGAGATTATTGAATCTGTCTATAAAAATAAAAATAATAAAAAAAATAAAAATTGATCTATGATTGCGTTACTTTAATAGCACTTAATATTTCGTTTCTAATCGACGGTATAGATCCGCGATTATTATTTTATTTTCAATCGACTTGTCTATGATCGTTTCATGCCTATATATATATATATATATACCATAATTGATTTGCTCATTTCTTAATATTTGTCCTTATATAATCCTAAGTTATAGTCAGTTTAGCTTATTTTTATGAAAATCTATAAGATCGATCTCCATAAGTCTTGCAACATATTTTTCACCTCAAGATCAACCCCTGACCTGTAGGGTAAGCTCGGTTCCATATTGGGTGACAAAAGATTTATTCGAATCCCAATAGAGAACCAAACTCATTAGCATACGATTGCCGAAAGCACTTAAACCACCTTTAAGACTACTTAAACTCTTTTGAGTCAATCAATTCCTTGAAGCCGTACGTATAGACCATGACCCGCAACTGTCGCAATCTGACTAATTATTGACAAATTTTTATTCCATCCTTTTTCTAACCCTAGATCGATATGTATATGTCTAAATTGTGGCACATGGCATTGTCAAATACAACAATTGTGCATGATCACACTACGCGTGTGTCAGTCATATGACAGTAGCCACAGTCCAATAGCGCTAAGTATCGGCTAAGTAGTAGATTAGATAGGTGAGTATACTTCTTGGAGTTGACTGACGCAAAAATTACTAAGAGACGTTGAAAAAGACGCCAAGTCTTTGTCGCTATTGCCGTATAGAAAGATTATAAAGATATATGTCTGCAAACTCAGTCGATGTAATAAATGATAGAAGACAAATTGCTAAAGGCTTCCAATTTATTCTATCCTTGAGGTATAGCTGGTATATATATATCTATAACTACGAATTCGTAATTTTATTTGTTTATTAACAAAATTATTACAAAGAGATGATCAGATTGTATAATCCGATATGATATACATACAGAAATAACTACTGTTGACAACTTCTTTATGACGACTGTGAATATATATGTGAGTCGATCCAGAAGGAAAGATTTGTTTTCTCACGCAAGTAGGTATACGTATTTGATTCGTATAGAAAACGTAATAAGTTTAAATCGTTACGAGTGCAAGTTAAACTAGGGAAAGTGAGCTGCAAAACACGTGATCAGACTCTATTATAGTAATTCTACAACTCCGTAGGCAAGGCTTAGCGTGTATCGATGCATTCCTATAAATTATTCCATCTGATTCGTTGAGCTGTAACGAATTATTCACGTGAATTCCTAGATAATCTTTATATTCTTTCAAGTGAAAGAGGTATCGTTGTACCTACATATTTTGTGGTAACAAAAATTTGCAGTAACCGTTACCCTGTCATTCGGTGGACAAAAAAAGTAGTGTTTGCTCAAAGAGCGGATATGTATACCTAGATACAGACGGATAACAGAAGGAGCTATAAAATCTGGACTTGGGAATGCTTATAGGACAATATTTCAAAGAATGAAACCTTATGCGTATACCAGCTTCTTACACCCATGAACTGAAATCAAGTTCTATAGCTTCGTGGGGATTAATTGTTTTCGACGATTAGACTGCCATTTTTTTTTCTTCTTTTTAATCGCTATATAAAGTTGATGAGTACAGGAGAAGGCCGGAGGCGGAAGAAGACCGTTGTGGTCTAGATTGGCGAGGCGATTAATCATCAGCAAAAAATCAATGAGTCATCAGGCACCATGACGTAATGCGAGTGTACTAGCGAAATGAGAAAATATAGCAAATGCTTTCTATGTCACGTATAGAGAGAGATTAAAACCTGATCCTATCAATAGATGAGCTCAGAATCACATTGCACTTGTATATCTCAATAGATGGAGGCGATTAATCAATTGGAAATTCCCGTTTGTATAGATAACTATTATTGGATAAGAGATAAATTGATACATACCTATGTGTGTGTAGGTATGTACAATGAAATGAGATTTTTGTCTTCATTAATAAAAATAATTGCCAGAAGTTTTACTTGCGCCAGCGTGATTCATCGTTTAATGTCTAAAGCGCGAAAGGTATACAGCAGGTGACTAGGCGGTAGTTAAACGGAATCGTTCCGTATAACAAGTTGCTAACAGCTAACTATAAAGTAGCCAAACATATACCCATACTGCATATTCGGAATAATTAAATTATTAGCATACACGTCTGGCTAATAATTACCTTACGCGTACTTATCGTGAATTTCTCTTGTTTCACTACAGACTCAGAATGAATACCAATCGCGAGAAAAGCAACGTTCCCATTAAACAGGTTATTCGTTTCGTTCTATCTTAATTGAAATTTTCAAAGTGCGAACATTTACCTATTCGAGAGTTAGATTATTAATTAATTGGCTCCTCTAAACGTATCACGCCCTGGCATAGAAGATGGAGAATACGTTTCATCACTTGTCTACGCTTATAGGGTATTTGACAGTCCTTACCTTTTGCGTAGTATCTGACGTTAGAAAATAGCATTTATATATTCGCGATAACGTGTACGAAAGGTTTTTTTTTTTTGATAAGCAATCAATTTTTTCAACGTATTCGCAGACCTGCATACGCGTCAATAAATTCTTCACGTGATTGATAGTGATAAATACGTATCAGCTTCACACAGTATAAGTGTACCTTAATGAGCGCCAAACTTATTACAATGCAAAAAAACCCGTATACAGTAGCAATATCATGGCAACAATAACACCTCCAACAATGAGTGGCAGAACCAGTTCGAAATTAAATATCTCCCATAGTATATCTATACACGTATGTATATGTATATATAGCTGATCGATTTGCCTGATAGCAGAGAGCCCGCGTAATCTTGGTTTGGTATAATATGGCACTTGTCAAACTTGACAGACGAATTCCGCATAATAGCTGCTTGGAATAATCACTTTTATATTTACATTTAATGCTATGTGAGTAACTAATGAGACCCCGTCAATTTATCGAGAGATGAAGGTTCTTTGCGGGGAAATGGGTGAATTTTTATAGTCGAAAGAAAACTGTACTTTTGATTTAAAAAATACCTTTATATACAATCATATATATGTGAAAAGCGTGCCATATAAATATCTAGAGACAATAAGAAATATAGGTACTATGGTCGTGGATACATTCCACTGTTCCATTGATCGTTAACATCTTGAAGTAGAACTACCAGCCAAATTATGTATCCTATCAGTAAGGAAAAAAACACGATGTTCAAACAAATGATTAAACTAATTATAGCGCATCTTGATGACCGAAATCTAGAAGGAGTTGCGTGTTGAATGTATGTGGGTAACGTTCCTGGTGGAGATCCGGGTGGAGCGTGTATCATACCAGGATTACCTATATAATATTACGTTTATAAATTAAGCTAGGAATAATACAAGTGGCGTTGATAATTATTATTTTTTAAATCCCAAATGTACTTTTCGCTAATACCTACATAAGAAGACTTGAAATCGAAAAAGCGTCGAACGTAAATATTAAAAAAAAAAAAAAAAAAAAAAATGTAACTATAATAATTGTTTGACATTGTCATAATTTTGCGCGGCTATTGCAGTAAGCATAATATTTGGTCGTTGATATCAATAATATATCGGGGAATCATGAAGTCACAAGGATAAAAAGGATGTTCGCTACTTACTTATGCTGTTGCCCATCGCAGACTATTCTTTGTACTTTATCTATCGGGTATATAATCGAATCTGCTTTTGAAATAACAAACTGTGAGCTAAAGTTAGCAGTGAGCAGTGATAAATTCGCACTTATCTCTCGATAGATTGTCGGTTTATCTGAGGTCTCATTCATTCGTGTGACGAATTTAGTTGACATTGATACCCTTATCGCAGAACGAATGGCGAAACGCTCGACCTTTCGTATCTTCACTAATATACTAGACGTATCTAAAATTTATTTCAAGTCCCTTCTGGGCGTACAAAAGCAGGACCATAAAGGGAGCAGGAAACCAGGATGAACTAGGAAGCCCTAACGCTACCCCATACCAAGTTTTATGGTACAAAGGCCTGAGGTGGCACCCTACAAAGCAAGTTATAGGGTCGTCAATCACTCCCATAAAGCTGACAATGGAAACACCATAAAACGAATAGGACAACATAGCATGCATCTGGTCTTCAAAACTGAAGAAGTGGTTGCTACTACCTGCTAACATCTACGATTCATCTTATGTTTCGTTATAGATTGCTATATAAATTTCTAAGGATTTTAACTTTGAGGTAGCGCCGTCAATGCGTTAATTAATTATTAATTTTTATATGAAATATTCGAAAGTTAATTGATAAAGCGAGTTTTATCGCGATGTCTTTCTGTTAGCAGTAAATACTTCCAACATCGAAGTGGGATGGTTAATAAATGAAGCATAATTCAGCATTATAAGTGACACAGCTATACAGTATACCTACTGCAGCCCGCGTAATCCAATAGTATTAATATTGCATCTAAATTGTATAGTTTATTGCAGAACGGTGTTATTTACGATTTTTCATATGATCTGCGACCCACTGATATAACTACAATCTTTCGCTATTATTATAGAGATATTATTCTTCGACTGGCGTGTAAACGGTCATTGCGATTTCATTTCTTTATAACGATCGCTTGAAAGGCTCATGAAAATATGCTGTGCTTCAATCTCTGAATTAGTAAATGTAGCAGCTACTCCTTAACTTGTAGCACCTGCCAGCATCTGTAGATACCAGTATTTACGTATAACGCATTGAACAGGCTCATGAGATATGGGCAAGTATCATATGGACGCATTTTCATGTCCAGCTGATTCCTACAAGGCAACTGCTAATTGAATGGTTCCCATTTGTGGTAGAAGTCTGCAGCGACTCGGGGACTGCGTCAGAATTAAATTATTCATTATTTATTACCATCGTACCATTACTTCGGATTGGCACTTAACTCTCGTAACTGGAATTAAAAATCTTGAATCTAATCAGTGATTCGATCATTTATTAATTAATTTTTGAAGCGCCTTAAGTATACTTATATACCAACTAGGTACTGGTCATTTTATATACAATCTTTAAAAAATGTTAAATAGTACTTAAAACTGGTAGCATCTTTAATGGTTCCTGTAAATTATGTCCAAGCAATTCCCTATATAAACTGACATTGTGACAAATCTTGTTAATGTCTTTTTAATTCATCCGAAAAATAACGAAATAAAAACAGAATTTTTACACAATTCTTCGATCTATTGCAGTCAACTTTTTCATGGGTGTATTACAATTAGATTCTATTAGATTAGAAATTAGATTCAATTAGAGTCTATTACTATTAGATAGCTCTATTCCCATGACGTCTCAAATATAACAAGATTGAAGTTGAACGTTTTCAGATTTTGATGACACGCTGTTCGGTATCTAAATTGCGGATAGGTGAAAAAAATTCGTACAGCCGAATGGCATATAATATTGTGAATGATACAGAAATGATTTTAACCATGTTTAGATTCCGGAATACACTGTAAACAGTAATTCTATTATAACTGCAATCGTAATTCGCGTAACATGTGTTACTAACAGCTAAATCTAAAATAGCCTGCGAATTCGGAATAATTCAATGATCAACATACACGTCTGGTTAATAATCACCTTACGTGTACTTCTCGCGTATTTCTCATGTACGACACACCCAACGTGAATACCAATCATAAAAAAATCCAGTAATGTTTCACGAAACAGGTTATTTATTCGGATCTACCTTAATCGATATAACGAGAGTTCAAGCTTTGGCTCGTTTTAAAGATAGACGAATATATAAACAGCCTGTTGAACCGAAATATATTAAATTCATTGACAATATCGGAATCGGTGTCTTTTTTTCATAATTTATTGAGATTGTCCATGAACTCGTTGTCCGTCAATAAATTCTTTACGTGATTGATGGTTATAAACAGGTATTAGCTTCACAAATAAAACGCAATAATTAGCATTATATAGTTTATTAAGAGATATAATTAATGCGTTACAGAAAGTTGCAATATTATGTACGGCAATAGACTTATAGCAAATTGACAGAACCAGTTTAAAATCTACTACCTATACCTTCTATATTATACCTCAACAGATATCTACATGGCTATTTATTGATCCGCCTGAGTTTACAACCCGCGTAAACTTGGTTCGATAATTATTGTGGCACACGTCAATCGTGACAGACAAATTTCGCATAACAGGTAATAGGTACTTGAAATAACTACATACTTCTATATTTATACTCTAAAGTATGAGATCAAAGTGTATAACCTTGCCAATCTATAGAGATATGGAAGTTCCTCTTTCAATGCAAACTGGTACAATCGAAGGAAAATCGTGCTTAATTTATCTCAAAATTTAATTTACGAATAAAAAGCGGCCAGAAAACTGACTGCACCAATAATTGTAACTTGTAATGTTCTTTTGCAGCATCTGAAAGATGGTACAGAAAACTTTCTTGCGAGTCAGATGGTATTTACTGCGTTATCATTCACGACTGGAGTACTCGCAACAAAAGTGACGATTCGTTGTATTCCATTTCACGTGGCTTGACAAACTTTAAAGATACCAAATATTTTGTCAGAAATATAACTAGTAATAAATGTTCGATATTGTCAAGTCTTCAGATTACCAAACATTTAAAGTCCATCGACTGATTACACTTTGGTACGCGGCTATTGCAGAAAGGACAATATTTGCTCGTCGATTTGGATGAGCAAAGACTTTATTTTACTACATAGCAGCAATTATTATATCGCAACGAATAAAGTGACATGATGAATAGAATGTGCCACACTCGCGTATGTGCATACTATACATGAATATTACTCATTTTCTCAGGAGAACTTGGAGTAAAATAAATAATTATACATCTAATAATAATTCAATTATGAAACGATAAGCAATAAAAATAACATTGAGCTTATTCTAACTGCCATATTTCCTCGAAGGGATCGCATTAGCCTACATTATTGCCTTATGCTCTGTGAGAATATTAAATGGAAACTGCTTCAGGAGTAATGAGCTGCCAGGACAGGAGCCATCTCCTCATTGATGATTGATTCGTGTCTAATTTCCACGAGCAAAATCAGGCCTCGAGTCTCACTCATTTGCGTGACTAATTAGCAACTTTGTTTCTCTTATCGTACAACTTAATTACAAACCGGTTCTGCTTCAAATTACTTTTAACGAAAATAAAGAAGTAATTTTAATACGTCTGGTGAGTGGGCATCGGTCCAGCTGTCTGATATTGATATTATGTAGTTAAATCATTCGTCCAAATTTCTAATTAAAGTTCATTGCTAATTTATCTACAGTTTGTATTCAAATCAGGCATCGCCTTTCTAGAGACGAACGGCTCAAATATCAAATCTTGCACACATTTTGATTGGATATATATTAGAATGAATAATTTGCAATTGGATTTATTGGACGTGATAACGACCTTCGAAATATATAGCCAATTATTCGTATAGAAATCCTGCCTCGGCAGATTTATCTGCGTATATCAAAAATTGAAATATATTCAATCCAGCTTCTCTAAACTCATTTCATGGATTTTTAGCGTTCAGTTAAAAGTTTTCTGTTCATGTTCATTTTGTAACAAATACAAAAAATATCGCTTATGTCTATTCGAGGTTCTTCATCTCAAGCTTTTTATCAGCTCACGTTCATACCTATATCTTCCAAAATATCATCGGTAACGGTGAGCGCGTATATAAATTGCGGTCGAAATTCGGTCAGCAACTATTACTTGCATAACGGATAAATAGGTTTTCTATAAACGAATGGTAATGCAGAAGAATTCCTTGCAATAACCAGATGCAATATATCGACCGAGATATTCTGTGTTGCGAAGAGATTTCATCCCCAATGCAACTGCGTGTAGGTATAGAATCTATGTAAAGTTGGCTCGTGACTTTATTATTTTTCAATTTTTTATATACCAAACAATTGCTCCTTAATTCCTTTTAATTGATCTACTAAATTCGTTAATTGCTCCAATATAGTTTTTGAAAAAAACGAGAAAAACGAAAATTGATTTTTTGATATATAAAAAAACGAAATATAATTAAGTCACGAGCCAATTTCACATAGTTATGTGTAGCACGGCAAAGAGCTGACCCTAGCCTTGGGTAAGAGTACCTGTCGTAGGTCAGAGGTCATTGGCGCTTACATCGTCGTATGAGGGCTTATACATACGCCTTATTGTATGCGATCTCCAGTTATCAGTCACAACGACGACATGCGGGTTGCATATAACAAAGGCACAGACGTTTGTGCTACAAGTAGTTCGTCAATGCGACCATGAGATGGCAATATCATTTCGCACCCTGTTGGCGGAGCACTGACCTAGTCTAATAGCACTTGCTGTGAGGTCAGTGGCCTTCGCGGCGTCAAAGAGTACAGATGGGTGTGATGCTATCGAGAAACGACCACTGTCGGACTGTGATAAGCTACTCGATAGAAAGACTAGGAATGCCAGGAAACTTGATATAACTTACATATTGACGAAAAAATATTCTCGTTCAATATTTACCGGTTTCTTATAACGAATTTCATTTCATTCAGAGAGCTGGATGGTTTACTTGAACTGCAGATGGACGTGTGAACTGCTGTTTATGCGATTAGGTTCTGTGCTCTTCCTGTATTTTATCAGTATTTCATTGCAATAATACATGAAAATCAATCCTAGAGCGAATTACTGGCTGAAACGACGCGGAACAGTATAGTTGGTATAAAGCACTATATTCGTAGGTATAAGACCAGAATCCGTATTGGGATCCTTGGAATGGGCGTGGCTTTGAAATTTTAGCCTTGATAGAGTAGTTCTATTTTCGTCACTAGTTGGCGTATCGAGGTTCTAAGCCCTCTCATTGGTTACTGTAGCCTTGATAGAACAGTTCTATTTTCTGCCACTAGTTGGCGTATCGAGGTTCTAAGGTTCCCAATACTCATCATGTATGGATGTCGAAAACCTTTGGAAGGAATGGCCTGGGAGCCTGAAGCTCCATGACATATCCATGGCTACACAACTGAAGGTAGATTACATGAATGCTATACAAATTGTAAGAATATAAAACTCATAGTAAACCGCATTTCACTAAATGTTTTTATTATATTACAGTATTCCTACTCTACAATATTAAGATATAGTTATACATATAGAGAAATAATAATGTTCGTCTGAGATTGAAGTAATGTATTTAGTCTCCTGTTAATATATTATAAATATAAACTGATGAATGATATCTTTGCGATTATCTGTGTTTCGCCACTTCACAATCTTCGGTGAGTTTCAAGATACTCCAGTGTTGTCCGTAATGGAAACAATATCCAGTTCTCCCATTTGCAGGCCTCTTATTTATCTGAAACCATGATGACAAAAGTTTTGTCAATTTTAAGTCCTGAATGGCTTGTTTTAATCGGAAATTAATGCTTTTGTTGGCCATTTGGCATGAGCCGAGTCCTCAGAGTGGAACTTTGATGGTTTTGCATCAGTTTTTAACATGTTGTAAAGATATGAACAATTCAGATATTTGAATAAATAAGATTTGTGATTGTAGTTAAAACACTTCAATAAGCTTATCATATAACATGGTGTCGAGCGAAATTGGAATATCAATATCCAGGACTTTCCCTGGACTTTTTTAGGTCTAAAGAATTGTGTTTCGAGGATGGTTTGTTCATGTGATTTTTCACATCCCGCGGTACAAGGAAAATTAATTTCTAAAGCGATCCAGATTTCTCTTTGGACGAGAAATGTATTTCCTCAAAAAGTTGTTACACAAACGTACACCCAGTGAATTCTAACCTTAACTTTTATGTTATAGATCGATTTTTTTTTTTTTTTTTTTTTTTTAACACCTTGTGGAGTATCTCCTATTTAGAATGTAGCCTGTTATAGATCGATTTATCTACTCGCCGAAGCATAAAGGTCAACGCACACCATTGCCGCCCGCACAGTGCGGAACGGCGTGGCGCACCCGCCGCTCAGCCCGGCGCCGCATCGCCGGCGGTGAAGCTTCTACAGTATCGCAGGACTAATACAGTGAGGCGCAAAATAATATGCTCCATTCGGTCTTCCTTCACCATTTTCCACCGTTTTCCACCGCCCCCACCGTTTTTCTTCACTATTTTCCACCGTTTCCCTTCACCGCCTTTCACCGTCTCCCACCATTTTCCTTCACCGTCTTTCACCATTTCCCTTCACCGCCTTCCACCGTTTTCCACCGCTCCCACCATTTTCTTTCACCATTTTCCACCGTTTCCCTTCACCGTCTATCACCGTCTATCACCGTTTTCCACCGTTTTACATCGTCTTCCACCGTTTTCCTTCACCGCCTTTCACCGTCTTCCACCGTTTTCTTTCACCGCCTTTCACCGTCTCCCACCGTCTTCCACAGTTTTTCACAGTTTTTCACCGTCTTTCACCATCTTTCCTCGTTTTATTCCATCGCCTTTCACCGTCTATTAATTTAAAATACACATACTTTCGAGATTTCAAGTCGAAGACCGTATTATTTGGCGCCTCACTGCATTAGTCCTGCGATACTGCAGAAGTATTCCGCCGTGCGGCACCGAGCCGAGCGGCGGCTGTGCGGCAATGGTGTGCGTTGGCCTTACTGTGTATAGGCGCGCTTTATTATATGCAACCGTGGGTCAGGAATCACCACAATGTCATGCGAGTTGTATGAGGCAAGGCGCATCAATCTTTGCGGCAAAAGTGGTTCGTCAGTTCGGCTGCGAGATGGTGATACCATTTGTCGTATGCATGCTCCTCATACTACTCCTTTTCCCCACCAAAAATACCTGGCATCAAATTCATCATGATACAAACTACATTCGTATTACAATATACTTACTATTCATTTCTTATACTATACTTACATTCGCTTATAATATACCTACAACCTAATATAACTAATTTCACAAAGTTTCAGTTCAATATACGCTCGCTTGTTACAATCGGTATTCTTGCTGAACAGAGATTTTCGGACTCCGGTGAAAACTTATTCAACTGTAACAGAATGACGAGTGTAAACTTTAACGGGGACCCAACAATACATAAATACATAGAATTTTGTAAAAACTTCCAAAGCTTAGTCACCCTCATTAATGATCATTTTCCGAAAAAATCACAGCTGCTACGTGTAGGTCTTCGCCATAGTCGATAAAGTAGAGAAAAAACACACGCGCTAGAACAACGTGGCTGCGAGTATTCAGGTCCCTACTATTATTAATCTGAATTTACCCCACGAGTCAGCTCGCAGATACGTGAAACTGTAATTTCCACTCGGTATTACAGATACTGTTTGCAACGCCAGGCCCACTCCAAGCCCATTCGATCGGCTCAGAAACTTACCTAGGGTGAGCCGTCTTCATATTACCTGCTGCAGTGTCAGTCAGACGTCAGTAGTCGTTGCAACAACTGGTCGGACAGTGAACACTGCAGTGTCGGTCATACAGTAGTTGCTGCATCAACTGGTCGGGCAGTGAACACTGCTGTGCAGGTCAGACGACTACCGGTAGAAACCGCTACTCAATGCGTATGAAAATCTAGACGGGGGGCAATGAATCGGTTGAATATCTTTTCTCCATTAGCTCGCAGAAGAATTAATCACCAAAAAATGGGCAACTCGACGAACATTGAGGGAATTATGGAATACAATAAGTAGAAAAAGTTCGGCAACTTTATAGAAAATTTATATCTACCTTGCATTGGACCGAAGCGAATTTATAAATTCGAATAATTTAAAATTGCGAATTAAAATGAATCGACACGGATTGATTCTGGCGCGAAATGAATTCTATTTCATCAATGTTAATCTAGTTCCATACCTACTTTTTCGTACGTATTAGTTTATTCATCAACTTTGATAAATTTCGGGTATATGGGCGGCCACTGTCGTGTATCAAATTGGGTAGGATAAGTGATAACTACCACATAATCTACTACAGTTTATCGACGAAGAATTTCGATCCGAATTTATTTAGCATTCATTTCATTAGTTACGTTCAAATTCCATACTGAAATTTAGACGTAATTTCTGCGCACGTAAACGGATACCTAACAGCAATATAGATGAAGATCCTTCAATAGGATACAGCAACCCGCTACTTTCAATTCATCGTCGTGGGAAAAATACTGCGATGCTGGTACTTCGACGGGAAAATAACACGGCGAATTAAAATTAAAATCCTTCGTTGATTAAATGATTGTGAATAATCTTGCTATTCAAAGACTGGTGTGGTCTAGATCCTTCATCATTGACCGCAGAAGCTGAGATAGAAAGAATAAAATACCTCAGAATGGTAACAATTTCGTCGCTTTAACAACGGCGTCAACCGCGTAGGTCGCAATTGCAGACATTTCTACATGCACGCAGACACACCCACAAACGCCTTCTATCTACAGAGTCGTAATCATCAATGTATATGTAGACGTTCACATAATATGATGCATAGGTATATACATACCATGGGATAGGCAAGCAAGCAGGTCCTATTGCTACACGTACAACTAACAATACCGCTTATGTGCAGATCGCCCACATTTCATGAATGATTCATTCGAATCACTATTGCCAATTATTGCGCGAGGTCATCCAATCAACAACCAAGGTCATTTTGGGTCGATGGAACACAAAATTGCACTAATCCTTATACCAATGCACGGTTTTGTTGTAACGGTATGTTATATCTGGCATCGCTATGCCATTCACATATACATATTTTATGAACACCGTCATTCTCTGTTGATGAGTGGGATCCGTGCCGAGAAAATTGAAGTGTTGGAATCTTGAATTATCTTAAATGTTGAATTAATTAGTTATTATATGGCAAGGCAAAGTACTGCATTCTTAAGGTTTTCTGAACGGGAGTGACGTCATTGATGCCAAGGCCAAATGATTGTGACGTCATCGTATAGAAACTTCAATATCAAAACTTGTTTATCGTGTACTATTATGATTAGTATTCATATAGACCCTCAAAGGTATAATTGAATAATTCCCTTCGTTTGGCAATGGTTTTAAGAAAATACTTTTTTCTTGAAAGTTTAATGAATTCCATGGAATATTACGATCACTAATTATAATGGTGTCTATATGGTCATATTATGCCAGGAGATAGTTATACCTGGCTGTTCATTAATAAAACAATTTAGTTTTTATATCATCAAATGAAAGCTGTCACACCTTTTTATTATGCAGGAATTCCAATTATAGATCAGCGGAACTTTGGTGAAAATTAATATGATATAAGCTGCAAAGTTGCTTGTGATAAGCCCTGGATTTATAACATTATTATTTATTATAACGGATGACGAAAAAGCCGATTATATACCCTGTAACGAATCATCATTTGTTCGAGATTAGTCTGAATCTTACGTATCGTTCTCGTCATCGCAGTCATATTTAAAATTAAAATATGATGAAAGCTCTCGATTCTAATATCTCGTCATAGACATAGCGTGATCACTTAGCCGATTCAATTCAATTTTGTCATTTCACATGAATAAACAAAAGATATCACATATGTATGTTGATTCTATCTTCGTAGGTATTATTTCCTGCTTGAAATTCTCGGTTTAAGAATACTCAACCTCTTCTGAAAAATGAAACATTTAGCTATTGTTCAATTGCCAACAATTCTCGAACAATGCATTATATTTATATAATAAACTTCGTCTCGTTGTAATACCAGTTATTCGTATCAGGGCCGGCGGAACACAATTTTCCGAGGTCTGGAATCAGGAAATTGGAGGTGGGGGGGGGGGGGGGGGGGGGGGGGATGAAATTTTTGGGTATTTTCAAAGTGCGAAAATAGATTTTTGTCCCAGGCTTAGCAGCATTTCAAACATTTTACAGAAAAACTGAAAAAAGTGAATACAGACTCAAAATTTGAGGTATGGAATTCCATACCCGCTAAAGTCCGAGGTCTGGAACGACCAGACCTACCAGACACGTTTCGCCGGCCCTGATTCGTATATATACGGCATATTATAGTAATAATATCGAATAAAACTATTATTGTATCACCGTGAATATATTTTTATTGTAGTACATTGATTCAGTGTGTTGAAATATTACAAGACTTCTATACTTGCGATTTATACTAATCAAGCGGTGGCACTTGTGGTCCGACTATCGACACAGCCTGTTTTTTTTTTTTTTTTTCCTTTTGTAACAAGGAAACTCTGCGATCTGGTGATGAGAATGGTATCAAACATAGCGATTATAACATTCAATATTGAAATTCGGGCGTTTTTAATTAATTAAAAACGCAAGGAACCCAACAAACTCTGTATTTCGTACAGTTCGAAAACTAAAAAACGTTCTGTATACCTAATGTGGATTTTTGATTATCCTAAACGGCTAAATTAATCTGCGCTCCAGTCTTCGTCTAAGAATTATCGAAGCGTCTATATTTACTTGTTATTCTTGTATGACTCATATGCAATATGTAATTAATAACAAGCTGCAAAGTTGCAAATAAATTTTTTTTTTCGTACGTCTAACCGCGCGCATGCGTGTCCCGCGACTTGGAACGACACCGAGTCAAGTTTCGCTTACCGCTCGCAGTGACGATTTGAATCTCAACGCCGTTACTTCGCAGTTCTGTCAGCGGTCAAAGCAGCTTTACGACCATAACAAACATGGCTCATAGTGAGTAACTCTTTAGATATTTATTTTCGAGTGTTAATTGATTCAACAAAGTGTTAATTATCCATTAAACATTAAACCGCAAATTGTTAAATATATGGATATTTAATTTGTAGCAATGCGAACTGCTATAAGTATACTCATATACCGCGGTGACCCATTACATATAGGTACACATACCTATATTCCAATCGTATAGATTTCGTCAAATTTTTCGAATCGTAGACCTAGGATTGTTTGCACAGATGGCCCGCGTATGATAGAGGTATATTTATAAGCTCTGGAATGAAGTATCACTCTAGTATATGTAACATGTTACACGAATTTTAAAACGATGTTCTATTTCCAGCCGGCTTACGTAACGGTTTCGGTATTCGCTCCGCGATGAAACGGGAGGTTCACAAATGCTATTCTAAATTCGATGATTTCGATATTGTCTTCATCTATCGATGAGAATATACTCTGCGAACTGTTTTTCTCTTCAATAACAAAAAGATATCAACTTTTCAGTCGATCTTCGACTTCTGTTTGTATGTACTTTCAAATAATCCGAGGTGACATTCTCCGTCCTATCAGCTTAGCCCTTGACCTGTACTTAGAGCTGTGTTTCATGAAAACAAAAACTACTTACTCCGAACGCCTAAGAATGTGGGATAGTCGAAAATCACTAGATACTCATTCCGGATAGTAACCGCTAAATATAGTCAGGGCGGGGCTGACGTTAGTTAGGATGCCGGTTTGACAAGCCGGCCGGCATTCTGACCAACGGAGCTCCTCCACGACCTTCGAGATCGTTTACGACGCAGCAAACAACTTGGTATTCTTTTCACCTCGCTCATCACATAACGGCGTAGATTTTTTTTCTTTTAACTCTATTTACTCGAGGCGCCCTATAGTCCGCGTAATATGAGCTTCAGGATCCGAAGTATCTATAAATATATGTATACCTAATGCAATAAATTTTGCAGCAATAAGTCCTCCTATTTTTTTTCTACAGCCCGCATTCTGTTCGCTTTTTATCATCCACACGTTACATTACATCTATACGACGCATTTTGTAGCTACGCACGACCCCAATTACCAGAAAAGTTGAACTAGCTGCTCGGCGTTGTAACGACTAACGATGATAATTACACAAGTGTGTCACGTCACGCGGTCTATTCTCGCTGACTGATCTATATTATACGTTAATAACTGATTTAATCGAAGCCTACGTGCAATTCAGAGGAATAAATTCATTCGGAAGCGTTCGTTTCACTATGTAGATTTCTGAAAAAGACGAAGGAAGGCGTGCGGCTCTTGATCAACGCCGGAGTTATTTATGTAAGGTATATAATCTTCCGGGAAGATCTTTCATTCTGAATATTATCCCTGCGAAGAACAATCTATCTTCGAAATATGAACAATCATAATCGTATATATACTTATACGAACTATGAAATAAGAAGATTTACTCCGGAACCACGACGTAGAGTCCCACGAGACCAAATAGAGGACCTGTTTGAGCACGGGACCATATCTCCTGCTGACGTGGCGTTGACGCGGGTCTAGATACTTGAAATTGTTTCCGCGAGTAATATAACCATTCGCTAGCCGTCTGAAGTGTATATATGTTCCAAAAATTCATACAGAAGTCAGGGTTTGAAAGAACTAACAATAAAACTATCAGTCAATTGATTTTTTTTTTTTCCTTCAAAGATTATGGATTCAAATGAACTCAAAAGAGATAAATCTGATGCAGAATGAATCCATTCTAATACATTCAATGATTTAAGAGCTTTAAAAGAATCGCATCAACCAATGCGTTACGGTTATTTCAAATACTTGAAACAGTACTACTATCAAGCGGGTTCAATAACCTTGTTGCCTTTAGAAGAGACGCAGCAAAAGTACAGTTAATTCAGTACGACATTTCTTTCCCAATGAATCGCTGTTCTCGGTGTCGATATTTACAGGCAGGTATGACTTCACTGAGTGAGACGATGACGAAGTCTAACAAGGCATGTGAATTACGAATAGAATAGAATTTGATGAAAACAGTATATCTATATGTATATGTACGTCGCCTGTATTTGAATAGTTCTAATACCTAATATACACTCGCCGGCATGTATAGTATATATATATATATACTATACAAGATTACGTAGGCAGATATTTGACGTGTATGATTCCTATATACCGTCACGCTAACGGTGGCTAATTACCACCTACATGAACCTATATATGAATCGGTGATTCAAATATAGCAGATACAACAATCGACCAATTGCGTTCTTGTTTATGCTCGCCCTTTAATTCCCCGAGAAGCGAGCGAAAGGTCATCTAAAGAAACGGGCGTAGAAAATTCTTGGTTCTCATTTGAATAAGACTATATGTTAGATTAAGTTCGTTATTTAAATGCAGTAAAGATAACACGTATATGAATTTCAGAAAATTTAAGCTTGAGAATCGCTGTTTGGTGAACATTTCGCAACGTTATGGATATAGCAATGATGTAATAAGCTATCACTCTGGGTATATAACTACATACTATACCTACTTGTGTATACGCGCATATATGATCCGACGTGATGACATTGGCAACTATTTATAAAACTTACGTTCATTTAACGCCTGTCTTTTATAATATTCAGTTTGTGATCGTGACTTATACCTCCAGGTAGTATATAGTCGCGAGCTTAAATTCATTACCAATTGGTAATGATCTATTTAATTAACTTTTTTTTAAAAACAAGGCGGCTAATATATTGATATACAGTATATATATATATATATATATATATATATGCATATAACGTGAACTGGTAAAATCAAGTAACAATTCATTATCAACGATTAACTAACGAACCAACACATAATGCACGATAATATTTAGTCTTCTATATATATATAAAATTAATGGACATAATAATAATGATACAGTACAGTGCCGATTTTGTACAGTGGCATTGGTGCAAGATAATATTTTTCGGTTTCTTAGTGCTTACGTGAATATTTTAAAAATATAGGTATAATGACCATTCTCCAGGAGAGAAATTATTTACCAAAAAATCTGTTTGTCAAAACTTTGATAATAATATTGATTTTCTCCACGACTGATCTGGGATATCAAATTAAAACTTTATTCGATTACAATGATGGTATAGATGTTATTTTTATATATACCTAAACAAAAATATAATTCAACGATTTAATTTTCATCACTCATGCACATGAGTCTTTCGAATTAGAGGAAAAAAAAAAGGGGAAGAAAAGCTTTCACACTATCAAATATATTATAACATCCATTTCAATACAGTCAAATATGATATTTTAATATCGGACCGGAATCATGGGTTACGCGCACTTGGCTAAATTTATTTCAATTGTTCTTGGTGGGACAACTAAAGTGTTCCGCACGCTGATCTCTTACACATATATGTAGTTAAATCTTAGACGGTCTTTATTCGCTGTTATTAATTAAGTAAGAAATTAACTTTAATTAAAGCAGGAACAAATTAGCTAATGGGTTGTATATTTCATCTTCGCGCATATATACAGTCGTGACGATGGTATAAAATGCAGTCGTTATGTCATATATTTTATTTCGATTTATTTATATACATTTCGAACAACGAGATTCATGTTATAATGCAGAATTAAACAGGAGCTGTGAACGATAACCATCGGCCTCGTACAATATCGAAGTGTTTAGCTATTCCATTACCTTCGACTTGTTTTATGTTTAAATTTACACGAATCGGTGAATTGCGTGCTGATAGAAGATCGACAGTACATATATGATGAAGTAATAAATGTAGAAAATCAATTCTTATCATTCATTCGCGCGCACGTCCAGATGCCCTCAGTAGACATTGTGTATATAAAGAATGTGTGCCAAGAACTTAGAAACTTGAGCTTATTGATCTTTCAGTGTCCTGCATCACTGCCAGATAACCTTGTCTAGAGGATATGCCGCAGGATTTGCGTCATCGGCGTCGAGGCGTCTGGACGCCAGTAGGGCGACACAGTTTTTATTCGATTCTATAACAGACGTTGGATGAGTCATTTTTGATTTATTTATTAACGTGACGTTACGATCTTCAGACGATGAAAACTCTCCTAACAAACAAACATGTTTTTTCAGAGATTAATTGAAAGCATAACATACCTATAGTATATATCAACATAAGATACGATGTGACCCTCAATGGGGATCCTTTACATGTATATAATTTTAATAGTCTGCAATCTCTAATTCATGTGCCCGAAACGCCATGATTGTAATTGGTTCAAAATTATACGCCTTTATCCTGTATGTTTGCGGGATAATGGGGAATCATTGTTGCAAATTCGAAAGATGCTGAACTGAATACTGAATACTGATATCAATTTATTTCTATAGATTACATGCATCATCATTTTTTTCATTTCTAATTTCCAGCACTATCAACTGAAGACAGGCTTCAGTACAACTTCTTCCCCGTATCCGGTGGTCAGTTACAATTCCGTATCCAGGCTGGGCACGATGCCCACATTGCTCTTACCACGGGCCCCCATGAGGGTGAACCCATGTATGAGGTAAATAAAATAAATAATTTCAAGAAAGATACTATATTCACCGACTAACAACGTTAAGAACTGACGATAAGTTAAAACTTTGAAAGGTTACTGATATAACTCTAACTTTTCCGTCATATAGATCTTCCTCGGAGGTTGGTCTAACGCAAAATCCGTCATCCGTAAGAATAGATCAAAGCCTGAGGTCGCCGAGGCTAGTACCCCGGGAATTCTTAGCGATGGTGAATTCCGCGGTTTTTGGATCCGGTAAGTTTTTCGTTAAATTAAAACATTGCAGATATAGAAAGCGTGATTTTGTTAGACAATATTGAATATTGTCGAATCGCTGGGATCGGCACTATTCTTGGTTCAACTTCAACTCCAACGAAGCAGCATTGTTACTAATTAGACTAATTATACCGGAAGTCCTTTGCGCCAAAGTAATAATGGCTCGTCAAAAGCCACGCTTTTCTGCTGATAATTATTTCTCCATTTGCCTTGTTCAAGGTGGTACAATGGTACCATAGATGTTGGTAAGGAAGGTGAATCTTCGCCTTTCTTGTCTTACAACGACCCGCAACCGTTTGGAATCGGTTATTTCGGCGTATGTACTGGCTGGGGAGCAACTGGTGACTGGGTCATCGAAGGTCAGTACTTTTTATCACAAAAAAAAAAAAAAAAAAAATTATCATCTCGTACGATATTAGCGAGTATACACCCATACTGTTGAATTATTATCTGCAAGTATTACAGCACTTAATTAAAGTTGATTTTCATGCCTCGTGAGTAGATTGATTACACGCTCAATTTTAGTTTTACACAACCCAAAAGTTCAGATTCGAACAATCCCAATTATACATGCATATAAGTTTGCTGAGTGAATATCAAATTCGTTCATGTATAGCTAGCAGAGCTATATTTGTTTTATCATCATTAATATATTTACACCATTAAACCAGAGCAGTATCGAGCTGTTAGTCTTTAAGAAAAAGTAAGTTTTTTACAGGAGGATACAGTCGAATTGTCTAAATTTATAACGGATAATTTATAGAAAAATACACAAATGATATATTGACACAAAATTTTTTATTGGCTTTCGGTCGAATTTCCGACGGTGACCGGATCCGGGTTAAAACTACTTCATGGTTGGCGCAGGCAGGTGTATAGCCGGTTATTTTGGCGGTACGTAACGTACGAAACATTGGGATTAAATTTGTTGATTTTCGTCTGCAATGATTATTATAGAGTGTTTAGGTCTGGTTTTTCTGTTCTACGACTTTGTGTTGGGTTTACTTGATATTCAATGCATGAACACGTTCCCGAAACACACAGTTTAAGAATTAAAAACAATACCTTTACACTTTTGCATCCTGTATAATTTATTATACCTTATGTTTGTCTTGTTTAAACAAAAAAAAAAAAAAAAACTACAAAATTCCTCATCCGAATCAACCCTAATTCTTAATTCGAAGTATTTCCTCAGTCTTATATGGTACACTCGCAACGAATTGAAACGTCGTGTCGTTCTACGTGATGGGAAAATTAAAATGGCAATTAAATCGTATAAGAATATAGCCAGTCGAATGGACGTTACATACAGTATATACCTAATTTACATATTCACACCTATAGATATATATTCTATACATATATACACAGTAGAATTGAAAAAAATATCGACAAGGTCACCATTGAATAATTTAAACGGTTCAAATAGCCGATAACAATAATAACAATATCAATATTAATAATAATTTGTTGGTAAATGATGAAATGACTGTCGTTATTAAAGAAATGATGATAGGGGATACGAAGAAGATCATGTGAAGGTAAAAATTTGATTATATCAATACAGAATTATAGAAAGAATGAAAATCAAACCGATGACATTATCGAGGTGAAAATTGTAATAAAAAAAAAAAATCTTAGGCTTCCGTGAAAATGAATAAACTTTTAATTGAGGAACTCGTTCCTTCAACAAGGTCATGGTCCTCTGAAAACTGCCGATCAGCTAAAGTATACTTTCCATCCTGTGAAAAGTGGCAGTGTTCATATCGAGGTCCAAGCGGCAAGCAATGCCCACGTTGCTCTAACTCGTGGACAGAGCGAAACATCTCCTATGTACGAAGTCTTGTTAGGTGGATGGAATAACACGGCCTCCGTCATCAGATACGATCGCAAACAACCGGACAAGGTCCATCCTCGTTTTATCAGATTCCTTATTAAATGGATTAGGTTTACGTGCCATTGGATTCTAATTAGCTGTGCTATTTATCACACATAGTACTTATCAAAATTACTCGATCTTCTAACTTGTAAACTAAAATTCAAGAATTTGAGTTCTAAATTTTTTCTCGCGACATATTTCGTCCTCGTTATTCATCTCAATCCTTTGGCACGAATTTCATGATCTTTTTAAACAAAGATCTCAAGTGCACACGATTAAAAAAAAAAATCTACAACATCCGGGCAGGTTCGCGTCGAAACACCAAACCTTCTATCGGCCAGCCAACGCAAGAGCTTTTTAATAACTTGGCTCAACGGACATATCGTTGTCCGTGCTGGAAACCAAAACGGACCTCTACTCATGGAGTGGCGCGATCCAAATCCTTTCGCCATCACCTACGTTGGCGTTCGTACTGCATGGGGTGCAACGGGAAAATGGAATATCCGTTTCGACCAGACAAGAGGAACATTTCCTGCACAGCCTCTAAGACCTCCACAGTCTATAAGGATGACATGTCCGAATCCCTCGACGCCAAGATGTGAATTTATAAACAATTATATCGTTCATATAGCTCGCTATTTTTATTTAAACAAGCCCAAAATTACTATATGTTTTAACGAATTAATAACTCGAGGAATGTTCAATCATGTGAGACTTGTTCCATGCCACGATATTGTCTTTGGTTTGATTTGACTGTCATTTAATCTCATTATTAGATTAAACTTCACTGACGTCAGTATATTATACAACAAATTATTTTGAACATTGAGACGAATGGCGACATGTCGTTACACATACAAAAGGTTTGATCGAATCCCGGGTCGAATTATAGTTATATTTTGTTACTGATTTTATATCAATTCGTATCGCTTATGCGGTTTGGAAGTTGAATGGGAAAAGGACGTTGAGTTTTCGAAATATGATTTTACCTCGCTCTGGGAATACTTTGAAATTAGAGTAATAATATTATACCCTTAAGCAATTCCTATATAATAACATCACGCCTAAGAAGAGCTTTGCATATCGATTGACATGTTTTTATTGCTTTAACAATTCTGCTCATTTGATTTATTGCTTATATTTTAACAGTTCATGCGGGTTGGAGAAAGTAGAAAATTAAGCTTTTTCAACGCACAGAGCTTATCAAGCTCGAGATTAAATCGCAGACAGTTCAAGTACAAGACGACCGTGGTATATGGTATAGTACTATTGAGTGATCGGACTATTTCGAAATAATTAAAATCGCAAAAGCCTTGCTGCTGCTCACTCAACTCTAAACTGCTTTCATATACTTTTATGGCGGCGTATTCAAAGCATATAACAAGAATTATAAAATGCTAAAATGCCTTCGTCGATGTAATCTCAAATCGATTAATTTGGTGATCAGGGCTGTAAGCAATTTTCTTTTTTTTTTTTTTTTTTTGCCACACTTTGTAAACTCACAAATTTTTCTTCACTCTCACCACTCTATTTACACGAACTATATTCTTTGACGCGAATATTTTTCACGAAACGATCCGACATGCAACGACTTCATTACCTCGGTTTGTCTTCGTAAAATTTTGCACATACCTATATACTTATATTTGTCACATGAATCATTGGTAACGAGCTAACAAATCATCGTACTAGGTATAATGAACCTTAATATACAAATTCCGTTCGAAATCCTGCGAGAGGACTGCCAAGATTTTCAATTAAGAATTTCTTTCAATTGTTAAGGATTTGGATGCTAAACATGTATTTATGCATACATGTAGTACGTATCTACGTGCATGTATACGTCGTAATGGTAGTCTTTTCACAGGAATACGAAAAACAGTATTAATTATTCAAAATTGTTAATTGTGAGCTCCATCCTCATTGTTAGTCCTGCTTGTTTCATCGAATAATATTACAGTAACACAATGAGTATTTGAAAGTGAAGACTTGAATTTGAAACGTTCCGAAGAAGATTTATGAAACTATATTTTGACATTATACGCTTTTATCCATTGTATACAGTTTCGCGTTTTATCTTTTGATTCAAATCTGAGTTAATTTTGGCTAGAGTTTGGCGAAATTTTTCAAGTTTTTTTTAATTTTTCATACGAAAATTGACTTTTTTCCTTTAATTGTTCACTGATCAATCATCTATAAGAGATTTTAGAGTATTTATACTTACATTTCAATCCTATTTATGAAGTATGAAATTATATTTCGGAATGTATCGGTACAACATTCTATAGACTCCCGGTATCTAATTAAATTCTCAAACTTTTTCTTGCTTTCAAAGTTTGTAACAACCCTGTCTACACCCGTGGCTATGATACTTAATGTTCGAAGGTTTCAATATCATGATTAATCAACTTAACTGAATGATTATACTATTGTTAAACATGCGGAATTTAGGAATTGAATTTTCTTTTTTAATCACAGATGCCCCACCCGCTTCGGCACCCGCTGCGTATACTCAACAGTCTGGAAGCGTCTGGGTCGATGCTGCCGGTGGTAATGTTCCCCCTGGTGCCCTGGCTGGAGGACAAGACGGAGAAGCTCTCTTTGTAGCCAGAGCTCGTCACGAAGGAGCCCTAATCCCTGGCAAGCTAAAACCTAGCCACAACGTGTGCTACATTCCTTGGGGAGGAGCAGAACACGGCAAGCCTGAATACCAGGTGTGTAAAAACACAAACGTAGCATAGTTTTGCTGAAATTTTCGCACTCTTTGAGTTTTTCGAATTTCAAAATTGCCCGATTTTCTAATTTTCATATCCTGTTTCCAGGTGCTTGTCGGTAGCTCTGGTACGTGGGTACGAACATCGGGTGGAAATATTCCTCCCAACGCTCTGCCCGCTGGAGAAACTGAAGAAGGAGAGCCGCTTTTCGTAGGGCGTGTAAGTCACGAGGGAACTTTGACCATTGGAAAAGTTCAGGGTTCGCACGGCGTGCTCTACATTCCTTTCGGTGGAGTCGAAGTCGCTTTTCCCGACTACGAGATTCTCCTTCAGTAAAATTCTATTGCTGCAGTTTGATGTTATATTTTTTGTATCCCTCGCACACTAAATAATCGCATTTTATAAATAATAGCGCACTAAATAAATCTCTATGTTTTATCTGATGTTATGATATACCCGGCGTATATCAAATCCCCATAATGTAAGCTGGACAACGAATTTTCCATAATTTAAAGTCCTTGTGAGAAATACTATGTCAAAGAGCAGTTCGAAATTGAATCTCATATATTTATATATATATATTTATTATCAGGTGTCATATATATTTATCGAATAATTATATTACCGCTGTACCTATAAGTCAATCTCATAGTCAAACTTATGAAAAAAATTCGTTGTTTCAGTTAATACGCCGTGAATAAAAATGTTGGCTTTTGCATATAAAAAAGAGATAGTACTGTACATGAGGAAGTGTGCCTTGAGGTAGTAGCTATACAACCCCAATACACATAATTATAGCTACGCAATAACTTTATTATGCCTATTATTTTCAGTCACCCACAATAATTCCCACCATACAAATATTATTCAATAATATATTATATATTAACAAGATATATACTGTACACCTATGTATGTCTTTATCTTCCAATATACCTTATTTCGATAAAGTGCAAAGATGAGATGATGCCTTGTATTGTTATTATACTTTTTTTTTTTTTTTTTTTTTCTTTTCAATTTCCATCTTTTCAAATTTCGATTAGGAAATAGACTTTATAAGTGTATAATTGAATAAAAGTACAAAAGAAAGCGTGCACGTTTGTCTCGTCAATTATTATAGTTCAGAATTTTTTTTTCCCTATCCCTATAATATACAAAATTTCCAATAGGATATCAAAAAAAACTATCGTTATAATTATTCTCAAAATGAAAAACTGTATCATTTGTTCCATAATATACGTATGGTAAGTATACGTAGAATGTATACTTTTGCATGTATGAGAGATCGTCGAGAGATTCATAAATCATAATATTTATCACTCGCCGCTAGTTACGCCGTCTCCGACCTCTTGTAATATGAATATACAATACACATGCATGTATGTAGGGATTTACACATATGTGTACACATAATATTGTCATAGAAATAAAATGAACCATCCGTCTTGTATCAAAATGGTAAGTTTATGAATCATAAATCCATATTTTGTTAGTTTATAATCTCAGTATCTTTACCATCCGCCCGAATCATAAATGATAAAAGAAAAAAAAAAAAAAAATGAGGTGGTTCATCGTATTTGTTTAAAAATATTTACAACATTCCCGCGCATATGACATTAGAGCGGACATAACCTATAATAAGCACGAAAAGATCAACCTTTTTTTTTTGTTATTGTACTTTATACTATCATAGTATATCTAAACGAAACGAAATAACATATCGTCTTTATAACGGAATCCAATTTCTTGAAATTCAGTCGCATATGTATATTAATATTTTATTTTTAAATTAACTTCATCATACGCACGAATCGAATCGTTTGACGCAGATATCCGCGTCGGTCGACAATGGTTTTTGGTTTTATTTGCTAATATTTAGCGGCAAATAATAATTAGTATAATTTAAATATGAAAAAAAAATATAGAATTTTTTACGCCGATTACAGATCGTATTTCATTATTCTATATTTTGCAGCCAGGTTCTAAAGAACCTTCATCAAACCCGATTGCGACAACAAAAGATACTGACGTTCGTGATCAATCATGCAATAGAAATGATCTTATTAATATGGCAAATGAGGTATTTGGTAATTCCAAATGGAGTCATGCCGTAACAAATCAAACTCTAGGTATATTATTTTGATGATAATTTAATTCCACTCATTTTTCGTCGAATTGTTCGATGCAGGTCTGTATATATATTTAATTATAATTATAATTATAATTATAATGATTTTCAGATTTTGTAGAGTACATAACGGGTAAATACTCCGTCGGCTGTGCCGCTTTTGTTAAAGTTCAATTAGCAGATGGTTCATTTCACGAAGATATGGGCTACAGTAATTCAGAAGCATCCAATAAAGGCTTAGCTATTTATTCTGCCAGAACAGTGAGATTTTGAGATTTCGTTAAAGCGAAATATGTAATTGCTGCTAATGGTATCCCGAAAATTATAAACCAATAATTCCTTTTCTAGGGATCAATCACCAATGCTTTAAGAAATACTTTACTGTGTTTTGGGGGCCCAATATCCATCAAGATAAAAAGTTTCGTTAAATTAAAACCCGATGAGTCAACTTCCATCATTTCTGCTATTGGAGAACCACAAATAATCGTAACACCTAAACCGAAAATTGCCCCACCACAAGCGCAGTCTACTCCACAGAAAAAACGTCCATCAACTATGTCCATTGCCTCTGGTATATTAGAAAATAATAATCCAGGTATTGACGTTATTGCCTACAGTATAAATTTTTCTTTCTTTTCTACATCCGTTTAGCAGGCATGTGCTTCTGTAATATAATACACTTTCTGAATATTATGTTATGATATTATTGTGAAAACTATTCAATCTGATAAAATTTTGTCAATTTATCTTTCAGCTGATTCGTCAGTGAATAATAACGAAAAGAGACCACGTTCACCAAAATGTCTTAAGCCAGTGGAGAATGGAGCTCAAGTTGATAAAGCTGGTGAATATTTGAGCATATTATTTACAGAATAATGTGTCACGTTTTTTAAGTTGTATGTTATAATCTTGTATCTTTCTTTCTTTCTTTCTTTCAACTTTGAAGTATTGACGGAAGAAGAAGAAAGAAGATTGGAGAGAAAACGCAGGCAAGCTCAAAAGCAAGAAGAGTATAGAAAGCTGCTGCTTAAAGAAAAAGAATGTGCTGATAAACCAAATCCTAGATTCTAGATTAAGTATATTGTAATAGTTTTATTTAAGAATAATTATATATATCGAGTATAAGACAATGTTTTAAGTTCGATATATTTTTGTACGTAAATTAGGTGTTTCTTACATCGTAATATAACTTATAAAGTGTGGATAAAATAGCAAAAAATATACTATGTACTAAGTACTCGAATAAAATTATTTTACAATATACATTTCAATCTTGGGACTCATATGAGTTCAAAAATACATTATTTTCGACCTTTTTACCTCCTAAATAAACAGAAATAAGTTATTTTTTCATTAACTTATACAGGTGCAGGCTACCTTGAAGAAACTAAGAAAAGCTCTCTGCGTCCCAGTATTTTCAATACTGTACGAAATTCCACATGGCACAGTAAAATGTCCATAAGTATTCATTCGTACGCTGGTTTCATCAATTGTAACTGTTACAGTACCCTTCATCACGCAAAATATCTATAACAATTAGTTGAAGATTAGTTCAGAATAAAAATTTACAACAAATCATTAGAACTATGAACAAGCACTGTTTCTCAATGATAAAAGTACCGCGTACCAAATGATGTTGATCTGATGCGTGACTGTGATTGATAGCCTTACGACGCATCTGTATAACTGCACTAGTTATAATTTCCATAGCTGTATTCAAGCCTGGTAATATAACGCAACTTTCAGAGTCTGGTCGCAGCCGTTCTCGCGAATGTAATACAGGAAAGTTCATCACCCAGTCTGAAAAGATAAAAAAAAAACGAATGTGTTACGTTTTGCTGGATGAAGTGGTGGTTTTTCATTATAATTACCTGGTTTTATACGTTTTTTACTCGTAGGTCCGTCTATCGTCGTTCCAGTCCCAATAGCAGAAAATCTAACATTGGCTTTGGACTTGGTATTGACTATCGATTTTAAAATCGACTTCCTTCTCCTCTTTGTCCCACTTTGTTCAGTGAGCTTTCTTTCAGGCTTATGACTATTTCTTAAATTCCTCATATTTCCAGAAACCTGATCGCTCTGCTCAGGCTCTTTCTCTTCAGACTCCATCTCTGCAACTTCTACTATCTTTGCTTTACTTTTTGTCGAATTCTTTTTCTTTTTAGTATCTGGTAAAATTCCAGAGGCAAAATCTACATCAATTTTCATTCTTTCTCCGTTCCAAAATTCCAACGGCTTACATCTTTCCCTGTTGGATCTCCTCACTGTATTTCCATCGTCTGTATTGGTTTTTTTCACAGGTTGTTCTATCGATTCAACAATTCCTTCCTGACTAGAATCTTTCGATAGCTTATCTCGCTTTACATTATTTTCTTCTTCTAAGGGTTTCTTCTCATTTATGTCTTTCTTTCTTTTTTTTCCTGACGGCACAGTTTGTCCAATGTCAGGTAAATCTTTATTCGAATCTGCTATAATATTTGGCAAAGTTATTCTACAACTTTGTAATTCGATTCCTGCCGATTTTCCCACCGAAGGTAAAGTATTTATAGATTCGTTTTGTTTTTGTGTATTCGTTCTCTTCGAAAACCGTTGACCATCAGTTGATGATTTTGATGATTTGTTACTCTCAGTACTTTTATTCTTTTTTTTATTTAATGGTTTGTTTCGATTTTTCCAAAATTCTTCTTCTTCGTCAGAATCCATTATTTTCAATTGTTTTACCTCTTTGCTTTCGGATTCAGAGTCGATGTTATTCAACGGTGAATCTACTTGGACATTACTTGGTCCTGAAAAATTTTTGACGAGAGAAATTTTGTCGATAGATTCGATTTCCGCTGCTCCTTTTGCAGAGTTTTTATTATCTTCGGTTGTAAGTTTTTGTAAAGTAGTATCGATCCCGATACTTTTAGTTATTAAAACGTGTGGGTTGGGAATTGCGTCTGAACTATTTTCAACCGGTGAAGCCCATTCTATTTCCGATCGCTGTACTGTCGTACTTTTTATCGGCGTTGATGTTACTATCAAATTTTTTTTAGTTTCAAGCTCATTACTTTCTCCCACAAACCTTCGTTTGATTATAATAATCGACGACATTTTTCAGCAATTATTTCGTCAACAAATCTCACTTATAACACATTCTAGAAATTACTTGTATCAGTAGCGACGCTCATTCCTAACCTCAAAGATAACTACGTTACAATTTTCCAAAAACTCTTAAATCGCGATAGTAACTCCTAGTCAGCACTTAGCGACTTGCCGAAAAGCCCAATTTCAGTTGATGACCCTCCCAAAAATGAAAGCTATCGCATTTTCACGTATGACGCACAATTTTGACAGTTTGTTGAATGCAATATTGAACCGCCAATTTTCCCTCGATGCATTTGTAGGTTATGTATGATAATTGATAAGCTTGACTCATGAGTATACATAGCTAGAATTAGTCACGCACGTGGCTTTGTTTTCATTGTTGTTAAAAGAATTGGTAAATATTTAACAATGAGTGCCGGCGATTCTACAGAACAATACTTCAAGAGCTACGAGGATTTGGAAGTAAACAATTTTAATATTCTAACCTAAATTTATATTTAATATATTTTCCATATATTGTACACGAAAATTGTTTACAGATTCATCAACTCATGCTCGATGACAAACCACGGACTCTTGCGTACAAAAATGCGATATTTTCATGCCGTGATAAAATAGAAAATAAAATTGTTATGGACGTTGGAGCTGGAACAGGTAAACATAAATTTAAAAATAGGTACATTGTAACATAAAATTTGGAATAATTTTTGTCCCTCAAAATAATTATTCAAGGTATCTAGTTAAAACCAAATTTGATTTGATAACTTATTTTCGAAAATCTTTTAATTCCAGTAAGATTCAATAACACATTTTGGATCTAATAAATATTTGCAACCACAGGTATTCTATCGATATTTTGCGCACAAGCAGGTGCTTCCAAAGTCTGGGCAGTTGAAGCTAGCCAGTTGGCGGAAATAGCTGAAAAAGTAGTTATCGAAAACAATTTTCAAGATAAAATAAAAGTAATTCATACCAGAGTAGAAGATTTGGATAGCAAGGAGATTGGAAAGGTGGATATTATAGTTTCTGAATGGATGGGATTTTATTTGGTCCATGAAGGGATGCTGGATTCTGTACTACTGGCTAGGGACAGATTTCTCAAAGAAGATGGACTCATGTTTCCAAACGAAGCCAGGCTCTATGCTGCTCCTTGTGAATTACCATATCTTTGTGACTTCTGGAACGACGTGTATGGAGTCAGTATGAAGTAATTAATTACATTCGTTTATTTTGGTGAATTACTATCAATAGGATTGTTCTGTAATTTATGTTAGTAAAGCAATTCCATAGCAAAATAGCCATGAAACCTTGAAAGTCAGGGTCATAAATTTCTGAATTCTGGTCTTAGAAAATTTGAATGAAATCAGGGAATTGAAGATTTCAATTTTTACGACCACTCTGTCTACTCGACTACATAATTATTTTTTATTTCTGTATCAATTTTCCGTTCCTCATTCTAATAATTTAGAAATGTTTCGATTATAGATGTGTTGGAGTAGAACAACGACGAGCGAAATCAACAAAGCCGGAGGTTTTATCTTTGGCTAAAAAGGACCTCCTTTCAGATGGCAAGTTGCTTGTCTGGTTGGATTTAAATTCTGTAACATCTTCAGAGCTTGAAATTATCGGAGGAGACGAGGTGGTTCTTCCGTGTAATCGGGACGGTAAATATCAGGGAATTTGCGTATGGTTTTCGGTCATGTTTCCTGATGGTTCAGAATTATCAACAAGTCCAGAACACGAATCAACTCATTGGAAACAAACGGCGGTCGTATTGCCAGACAATATAGAAGTCGAGAAGGACGAACCGGTTGCATTTAAGTTGGAACTAACGAAAGATTCTTCTAATCAAAGAATATATAATATGGAATTAAGCAGGCTTGATGCGGAAGAAGTGGATCACGATATTCCTTGTTTCTGTCGTATGACTAAATGCATAGTGACAAAAGCCTATCTAGACGAACATCCAGGTCTTCATGATATGGAAAATGATGTTTAACTCTCCTTAAACGAAAAGCCAAAGGGAGTTTGTTATTCTTGTATAAAACAAATATAGAAACTATACTGAATAACATGTGTGTTGAACTTTATAATTCATTCAGAATTTGTTGTAAATAAATACCTATAAAGATATATATATAAGATATTGCTTCTACTCAATTCCCACAATTTTATAAATTAAATCTTCAATTTGAAAGATGTGTTTTTTTTATTTTTTTATTTTTTTATTAAGTTCCATATCTTTGACTGCAATGCATTTGCTTTTCTGTAACCTGAGTTGTCTGTATTAAGGCGTTAATACTGCAGTCGGTAATACAGCAGATGATTGTTTGTTGTAAACTATTTATCACTTGATCAGTGTTTATTAAACTCTTCGAAGTTTCAGAAAAAAAAAAAAAAAAAAAAAAAATGCCAACGCAGTTGATATTCCACTGTAAAACCAGCTGACGTGTTTTTCAACTCTCTGAGCTTTCATTATTCAGAGGTTATGAGAATCTGTTTAGTTATTTCAGAATAAAATTAAGCACGGTGAAATGTGGTCACAATAATAATAATAATAATAATAATAATATTAATAATAACAATAATTCAAATAATAGCAATAATAAAAATGCGAAAGATATCAATCAGTAATACAAATGATGGGCAAAAAACAGGAAGGTAAGTGACGTTTGTCAAAAGGTTATGTTGTTATTGTTAACGTAAATATAATTATTTCTATCAATTGAAACAATGGAAATGTTTGTAAATTGTATTTCAACAATTTTCTTCACGTCCGATCTATTCTTAGCTAATATATTCCGTCTTAACCTCCATAAATTCACAACTTCGTTTTTCCTTTATTCGTATATATATATATTTTTTTTACAGTCTCTTTATTCATTGTTTTAAGAGATTGGTTTTTTTTTTTTTTTTTTTTTCAAAGCAAAAATGTAGACAAGTAATTGTTTCAGGCAGACAGTATACCAGCGTAGTGGACAGAGAGAAGGTTCTCCCCACTATGTACTGCTATATTCAGATGGAGAGAATAGCGGAGATGAAGAGACCATTCCTCTGCGTAAAGTATCCAAAACTGAATCAATTCCGCGAAGAGTTGAGGTGATTAAAGTACAGCTACAACCCGAGGATACTTTGCAGGCGTTGTCTCTAAGATACGGAAGTACCGTGAGTAAATAATTTTCATTTTTATAACGAGAAAAAGTGCTAAAAAAAAAAAAAACTACTCGTTCGTGAGTCTTGAATAAATATTTTATGTCTGAAGCAGCACTTAATGTTATTCTAAGAAAGGAAATATTTTTTAACACACACAGTTCATCTTTTCTTTCTTACAGATATCCGAATTGAAGAGGATCAATAATATACACAAAGATAACGAAATATTTGCACATCGTACAATAAAGGTTCCTGTAATTCCATTCTCGCTGTTGACTGAAACGTTGAATAAATCAGAAAATTTTGATCACGAAGAAGAGGTCGGAAATTTGATAAACATTGAAGATCAACCGCTTAGTACTTCTAGAGAAGAGCAGATTATAAACTTAATAGCTACTCCAGTATTACCACTGCCTTCAAAATCTGATTTCAATTCTACTGTATTGAATTCTCTAAGCGAACCATCGACATCTCACAGTGGGGAATCCCCAGAGACCTTAGAAGAGGGAGAAAATGACCAATTAATTGCACCCAGTGAGAGTATACCGAAATCACATGTTACAGAAACTTTTAGATGTTCTGGAGCCGATGGGGGATTTTCGTGGCCACAGCTCGTTGGGTGTTCTTTGTTTTTGGGATTGGCAGGACCTCTTATTATATACCTTTTATGCATCACCGACAATACTTCGAAACATCATTCGACCGTGGGACACTAGAACTATTTTTATCATGACAATCGAATTAGGAATAGACTGATTTTTCATCAAATTGAATATTTTTCTTGCTTCTATTTTTGCTGGTACGAGTCCGCGATATTATAAAGTCACATTGTGTGGATATTGATTCAATACAAGCAAAGACTTGAATCTGAATGTCAAAGATGTAATATTCATTTTTTTTTAAATAGTCTTGTATAAGTCTTGTGGCAATACAATATTTTCAACGAATGAATATGTAGGTTCAATTTTACGTAGTACGGTGAATAATTTTTTCACGGATTTTATTAGCTATTAAAACCATTCAATTATTTATTTCAAGTCACAAAAAAAAAAAAAAAAAAAAACCTGTTAATTTCATGGAATTCGTAACGTAAAGAACAAAATATTATTCGTAATATTCCTTAGGAGAACAATCAGCTGGGTACAGCAGGACGGTTGTCCAGTTGGAGACAATAATTAACGTTCTTATTATGCACAATTATTTCTCTGAAATCTTTGATCTAGGTAATTTGATTTTCGAACCAATGTGCCTTTTTTTGTACTAAAGCAACTGGTATGAGATAATAGTAAATCGATTTCTATACTTACAAATATTATTTGTTAATTATACATGATGTATGTTACACTACCCACTTTGTAACAATTTATGGTTGATTTCTTTTTCAACTGTGATCCAAAATATTCGTGAATATTTTTCTCTTTTATGGTGAAAGGAGAAAATTTTAATTTTCTGTTGGACCGTTCTGGTTGGTCTATAGAACAGTTTATCACAAGGGCTCTTTTTAGTTATAAAAATGTTATTTTTGTAACACATGCATGATTTTCGCGGTTCCTTTTTTTTTTTTTTACACCTAAAATCAGGGACGAAAGTAGCAGTTTTACGACCAGCGGGCGAAAAAGTCTTCGTTTAATTTAAAATCGCGTAAAATTGAAAATATACTGAAAAAAAAGGCAAAATCTATACATGTGTTACAAAAAATATGGTGTGCACCAGGGCGAGGGGCTCAAAAGACCCATTTTCCCGCCCTTGGTACACGATATACTATAGTGTGGTTGTGACCTTGTAATGAGTATACCATGATGTCTATAAAACTCTATTTCTGAGGAATATTATCATCGAGTGTGTATAGCGCACTAATTGTATATTAATCGAATTGTTGGACATGAATCTTCATCTATTGTTAGCTAATTAAATTTGAAAAATATATTTTTAGATACGAAATATCGTTCTCTTTTATCCCCTTTATTTATACTGTAATAAAATAGTTTTATCAAGAATACGATGACGAGTGAGAATAAAAAAAAACTCTTTCTATCAAGAAGTTGGATCATAGACATCTTCTGTAGTATAAATTTTATAAAATAGTATGTTATTAGTAGAATTCAGTGAGAATTAAATAAATTTAGATTCGGAGATTTGCTGTAAACGGTGACCAGTTTATTCCATCAATTTACAGGTTTTTAATCATTATTCTTAATACATCTAGATGCTAGTAGTTCAGTGAGATTTTCAATCTGAAAAAAACAAAATTAGATATAAATTTATAACATAGTTAAAAAATGAGCAATTCTTTTGGTTTTGAGTTAAACAAAGACCATATGTATATCATAATGATAACATATGTATATGGAAAAAGAGTTTTCACTTATTGCAAGATAATTGAGAAATATAATCATAATGAAATTGATTCTGAGCCGGATGTGTTTGACAATTCTAGAAACAGCTAATCGACGCTCTGGATTGTAATAATTCGATTGTCAAACACATCCGGCTCAGAATCAATTTCACTAAGCATACATAATAGCTTAAAGTTTTATTATACCTTCTGAAGAAAATCCATCACCGTCTGCTAGCATCCTGTAAAATTACAAAAAATTGTTTTAATTTTCAATTTTTTTTAGAGAAAAAGATTTTGCATAATATTGTAGGAATATTTAAGATCAGTAAACGATAATTGTCGTTCAATTTGTATTCAGAAGACCGTCGTTAATTTCATCATTGTAAAATAGGAATAAATGAAAAGAACGTTTTAATGAAGAATCAGTTTTTATCTGTATTGCTGAAATACTATTTTACTATTAAATACAATGATTAATAACTGTGAACAGTACTAACCAGATGTGTTGAAGATTGACGCAGAATTTAGTACTTTTTAAAACTCTTCTTGGATCCAGTTCCCTTGGATACCTTGAGAACATTGAATCTTACGGTTTTGCTGAGTGGTCGGCACTCGCCAATAGTCACGACATCACCGATCTCCACATCTCTGAAAATCAAACCCATATAAGTTACTTAATGTAGAAAAAAAAAACTTCAATCTTTAACGTTTACAATATTTTCGTTAGAGAATTACATTCCTTATTATCATTAAAATCAGTAGACGATAAAAGATACTTCAATTTGTATTCAGAAGACCGTCGTCAATATCATCATTAAGTATCATTACTGTTGTCAGAATATAATAATTGTATACTCATAACATTCGCTATTCATATCAGAGTTTATATTTTCATAAAGAAAAATATACATAGCAAATGATTTTCTAATAATTACCTGAAACAGGGGCTTAAGTGAACGCTCATATTACGATGGCGTTTTTCGAATCGATTATATTTCCGAATGTAGTGAAGATAATCCCTGCGAATGACAATCGTACGTTGCATTTTCATCTTCTGTACAACACCGGTCAGAATACGTCCTCTGATTGAGACATTTCCAGTGAATGGGCACTTCTTGTCGATGTAGGTGCCTTCAATCGCCTAAATTAAAGAAAAAACGCTATTCCTCAACTGGAAATGATTTTTTAGTGTTTGAAGCCAGATATCACTGCTTTAAAAATATTTCTACATATTACTCTATGAATAGAGTGCAAAATATGCATATAGCAATTACATTTGCCTTCATTTTTAATTTTTAAGAATGTATTTGTTAATTCAAAGTTTTGTCAGAACCTGATTTTAGATAGCTTCAAGAAATACACAAAGCAAGAAGAAAAAGCTGAGACTGCAGATGAAGTATTGAGATTCTTTAAACAAGCTGGAGTTTGAGTATTCAACATTCAAGAGATGATTCACACATCATTTTTCCCAGCTACTAATAGTTTATTAATTTGTCCACCACCGTTATAAAGCAATTATTCCTGATTCAGAACCATGTGAGTTAATATTCATATTAATAAATAGAATATAGATTGTAATTAAGCTTAGCAATGATTAAAATCTAATATCAGTACAATACAAGGATTATAAATCAAATGGAGTTATTTGTCTGCCCAATATTCATGCATTCATTAAGATTTCACAAAATTGATCAATGTATAATTTCAGAAAAGCCCTAGACCACCACCTTTTGATTTTTAATCACAAAGTTACAAAGATTCCCACGAAATATCCCTGAAAACATTTAGATAGCAATCTTAGAGTAATGATATTTTAAGAATGTTAAGTAAATGCCATTACTAAACGTTTGTTATAAATCTGAAGATGAAGAAACAATGTAAAATAAAGTTAAAAATGATATGAAAGAGTTTAGTTGCAGGCAATTTTCTTTATATTCTTAAGACACTTGCGTCGCAAACATGTAGTTAATGAAAGCACTGTCAATCGGCGCACGCCAAGACCAACAAGCCACCACCGATTGAAGACGAAGAGCGATAACCAGGAAATAACGATGTTATGTTATAGCTTTCTGAAAATCTGTAACAAACCTCGCGCGGAGTTTTAAAACCAAGTCCGACACTACGACTCAACCTGAGTGGCTTCTTCTTGTGACAAGCCTTCCTGTTGTGGCTGATCGTGGGTTGTTTCTGAAAAGCCTTTTCGGTCTTCGCGAAAGAAAAGAAAGAAAAAAACAATATTAGTTTAATTTCTTACGAAATGCTCACCTCACGAGGTGTCTTAAAGCCAAGCCCAACGCTACGGCTATACCTCATAGACTTCCTACGTTTTGGCCCGAGACCTTTCTTGCGATTAAGAAAGATCGTCGGTTGACGCTGGAACGAACGCTCGTTCTGCAAACATTTAATCGATATCAAAACGTTTTGTGAAAACGAATTTTTGTCTACTGGGAACACCTAGACTACTGAGTAAGTTCTTTGGTATAAATCTGGATAAATAAAACAAGTGATAAAATGGAAAGAAAATAACAGAAAAACAAAGATTTTTAAAAAATCATGTATCTAGTTTTGGGATAACTAGAAAATTTCACATTGTTTGCATATCAGTAGACGATTGTGTCATCAAGTGTTGTTCAGAAGACCGTCGTCAAATATCATCATATTGCAAAAAATGTGTTTTTTGTTTTTTTTTTCTTCTTTTGTTTTTCGCAAGCGGAAATCGCTAATATTCTATTTTAATTCGCGGAAAATGATTATTGCCTAGAGAAATATTAGACATGTGTCAAGAACCTGGTGACAGACGGCTTGTGCTTTTCCTTGTATTTTTATTATTCCGTAACGTGGAATTGACAAGGAGTCTCTAAAGTATTGAAATACGATTAAACTCTCTTTCTCAGAATAATTTAAATAATAATTGAAGAATTGCAAACCGCATTGGAGTGTGTTAGGTGGGTATGTAACATACATTGGTAAAAGTAACCTGAAATTTTTGCAAACTTCGGGCTTAAAATTGACAATAATTCACATAGATGAATGTGAATTTTAATTAGATTTATATATACGCGAATTTCGACGCATGATTTATCGTCAAATATCTTAGCATTAGGGAAAAGACAACATGAAGAGACGCGAGGTCCACGTGTCTGTGGGTATATGTTTTTACGATTTTTCTTCGCTGGAAAGGCTCGGTGTAATGTCCATTTTGGAGTAAATAAATGTGGAAAAAATTATACACGCTTTAGAAATAGAAACTGTTTTAAATAAATAGATAAAACAGTGGAAGTTATCATTCTAAATTACAATAATTACGGGAAGCTTACCTGATCCGCCATCTTGTACTGGTGAAAGAGAGAATAAGGAACGGAAGTTCACAATCTCGATGTCTGAAACGCCCAAATGTGGCGCTAGCTGTCTTCCGTTAAATTAGCACGAAATTTTTAAATCTCTGAAATACACGGACATAAACTACACGAGAATGATCGCACACGACGTTGTTGATTAACGGATATGATTTTTATGCATTAACTATTCAAATATTTTAAGAGATAGTCAGCCTCGTGGTTTATTCTTTGCGTTTATTAGATATCGGAAACTGTATTTAGCCTGATGAGCGCATGGATTAAATATCGGATAAAAGACATCTGACAGAAATGAGTAGGATATGTCAAAGGCGGCGCCCTCTGAGTCATTTTTTGAGAAGTGTGAGGCTCAGTCGATAAATTCAATAACTGAATAACTCGGAGTTAGATTCGACTATATTGTGTTACAAGCGATAATGTAGCGCAGGATATTTTTACGCATACTTATAACGAATTTTGGCTTTTATTATTTGAAAATAAAAATGATCAAACACAAGAAATACGTAAATTTGTAATCTTCAGTTACTGCACTGAAAGTAAATATACCTATAGTCGATGTTGTTATACACAGACGATTCAAGGGATCATCGTTCGATATTCAATAATTGCGATTAGTATTTTTCTACTAGTATAGAGCGAATTCAAATATCGCTAATGAAGCCATAATCTTTTAGTTTTTCAATCAAACATAGCTGTCGTAACTATAATACATAGAAAGTCCTCTGATTCTTTTTTTTCAGTGTGGAAATACAGATAAAGTGTTTTCTTCCGTGCAAGATATGTGCCTTCCGATTGCGAATCAGTCAATTAATGGTTCACTGATCTAAATCCGCTATATTAGTGCATACAATACAGAATTCGATATTTCTAAAATGTTATATTAGCTTCCAGCTTGTGTAAACTGAATTTAGTTTACTTTAACCGATTTTGTATTACGTTGCGAACGAATAAAATTTTATGAATTGTAAATGAAGTCCTTGAAAACTCGTAGACGTATAGCTATATATCACGGGGCTGTTGGTTAGAGCGTTGCGGTTTACTTTAGAGACAATTCGTTTACTTCTTGTGGTTGCAGTCTATGGAGTTTCGACAAGCCGCAGACAACGGTCGTACTTACGAACATTTAATACGACAAGTGCGAAGACATAACTCACAACAAAATATTTATAGATGGTTGAGGAATAAATATTATCATAGCTTGAACAATAAGAATAAATACATGTTTCAGAAAGCTGCGACTACTTCTTCACCCTTCCTCCCTCCTCCGTCCTAAAAAACTAGTCGTTGCGCCTAACTATACGCAATCGGCAGACAAACTGATATAACACTCACAATGAACATTAATTAATTAATGTATTGATTCACAAATCCATTTGGTTTGCATAGTAAGTGCAACCCCAGTCACAATTTTAGGAACTTTATTTGTTTGGAAGAGGTGCGACCTGCGGACCACATGTATGACTCCTGTATCATTTCATTTATTGATCATTCCTGAAGAATGATTAACACTGATTCACCGAGGTATTTGGGACATAGAACCTCACTCGTCCGATTGATATATTATTTCTCCGAATTCTGTGTGTCTTCCTTGCTATTCAACTATATGTAAACCATAAATAAAGAAAATTGTTAGAACAACGTGAGTGATCTGCAGGGTTGAAAAATTGAATTTTTTTTTTTACATTGTTTTTTGAGACTATTTCAACATTTTAGTTTCAAAAATTTGTCGGCGTGCCGTTTTAAAAACATTATTTTCTACTGTTTTAATAATTCAACGTTGAATATTAAGTCCAGTCTACCCATAACAAAGACACCTACCGCTGCAGAGTCAATGGCATCTCGGCTTATCGTTGACCAGAGATAACTATAATACTATATCTGTAACATTTATTGCTGCACCATCACCTAGCTCCAGCTGCAGTACAAACGGCTGTGCGCTCAAAGACATAACTGCGCAAGATATTAAAACTTCTTCTTTCTTACCTTTTATCAGCAAGGTCAACTTCTTGGTACTGCCTTGGGTGAGTTTCATTTGCCATTTACAGCTCTATCACAAGATATTCAACAGTTGCTATATATATTGCAGCATTCTCTTCTGCAGATGTACAGAATTTATAGATTTTTCGGGTCATTCCCATCGTTATTATTGTTGCATCATATAAACCACTCATATTTCATGAATTTCGGCGGAACCTGATGTCCTATTCCAGCTACACACTGAAGTATTTACCGATCACCGCGATCGTTTTAGCGGTCAGCATTCTGATTCATTTATACAGAATTTCGACCAAGTGGTGAGAAGGACAGATGAAAGAATTGCAATTGGCGTGAATTAACAACTTCTGTAGAATCGTTTCAAAATAAATATGTACGATTCTCGAAGTATATTCGATTTTTCAGAAATACTTTTTTCAGATTTGCTAGGAATTGGGTTACTTGTGAATCGCTGAGGATGTGCTGTGCGTCACGTACGTAGCATACATGTGTAGTAGTAGTATACATACATAGATTATAAAATGGCAAAGACTTAAATATATCTTGTTGCACGCAGGTATATTCACCTTACGGTAAACGTTCGTCTCGGAAGCGCCTGTTCCCGAGGCTTAAGCCTCTGGCTATTTTACGCGAATTAACCCTGGGGTCAAAGGTCCCAAAGATTTTCTAACTACAAGTAAATCGTATAAGTATACAGGCATCTAGGCTCTATACGACTTCACGCGTACCTACTGGTATATCGCATCGGGTTAAAAGTCCACCGGACATGAGACAGGCTTGAGGTGCAGCAAATATCGCGAATACAATATAGCTTAATCGAGTCTCAGACCTAGAACAACGACCTGGTTGTCCGGATAGTCAAGCATCGCCTATGGGAACAGCTGAAATCCACAAGGCTGATTAATGACGACTTGACATGCGCGGGTTGTAAGGCTGTACCCGTTCCTGTCCGCAATGCAGGGGATACCTGCATGTCCTGAAGCCCTTTGCGCTGGCACTTACTTGAACCTCTTAAGTCTTAACGGTAAATGCGACTCCCACTGCAAACACATTACCGATCATGAGACTTCGGACGTCTGGGCCGCGACAGACAAGGGTTACAGAACGAGATGAGGGTGCGTTCACACCGCAATAATTTATAAACATGTGTTAATCAGTTTAATTATGAGAAGATTTATACTACAGAGAAGTCGATGACTCGATTCGACCACTACTCACTTAAAAATAATAGACGACCGCTACATTCGTCCTCAGTACCTACTAATTCAGTTTCCTGGTAAACGAAAAGGAAAAACATTTGCTGGTCACGAACATTGCGCCAAGATATATTATATAATCGTATAGTGCGAATATGATAAGCTGACGTTCAATACGTGTACGTGTCAGTACAAATTGATAGAAAATAGGTGAAAAATATAGCTAGGATAAGTATACAAGTTGGGACTACAAGTACGCTCGTAGTTGGGATATTCATAATATTATATTACTTTTTATTCTAAAACTTATAACGCAGTACCTATTTGTATTGCGTAAACGTTATTCCATTGAGCATTGGCGTTTTTGCTATGGAGGGTCAATTAATTTTGTTCACTTTAGTCAATTTCATAAATTAGTAGGTAGGTCAAGCTAACGCAAGGTAGCAATTATCGATGAAGCGGGTTTCGGATTCAAGGCATCATTTCTATAATAAAGTGTAGTTTTCGCAAGTCCCGGAACCTCACAATTTCCGTGTATATATATGTTTGTCCTCGACCTCAATCCCCTTTTTGTAAAAAAAAAAAAAAAAAAAAAAATTAATAAAAAATTTGAAAAAAAAAAATCTCTTTGGCCGTTGATTAATAAAATTTGTAGGCATGGGCAGCCGCAGGAGTTCTTGGGAAAGATGTGATGCCGTCATGGCATCAGCAAAGCGTTTGAATAATGCAGATACATGCATAACTGAAGAACGCGCTACGCCTCACCGGGCAGAGCAGAGTTTGTAGATATACCTACAAATTGTACCATCAGCCACTATGGCTTTTTTTCACTTCTTTTTCGAAGTGAGTGGTAGCCTAGTATATATAGTACTATACTACTTCCCAATTTAGAGTGAGTAGTGGCATTCTAGGACAGAATATAGTTAAGAACAAACCAAATTGCGAAGACCTCTCGAACAAGTCAGAAAGCTCGTATCATCCTAAAGACCTAGACTATCAGACAATGCTTCATAGTTACGAGTTCAATAAATGAAATTACGAATTCCTCGATAAAATCTACTTGCGGGTACGCATGTGTTGGAAAGACACTCGTTTATAGTGAAATTCATTATAGTGAAATTTATGATAGGTAGATATTTCCGTTAATAATATTTTTATAGAAAATCAAATTTGATTTTGACTCTTGTGTTGCGTTTCAATAAATGATTTCTTTGGATCTCTCGACCTGGAAAAAAAGATGGAATCGACTACTGCAAATTTACTCTGGATTTATACGCGCATACTCAGTAGTCGAGGTTCGTTGTCAAACCAGGTCAATTACGGAAATCGTGTGATGCAGAGAACAACGGAGAACTGCGTGATTTGACTGAACCGTTGTTTTTTCCAATCCGTAATTTTCTCGAATCAACGTTTTCCCACACTGTCGAACTTCCAGATCGTCAAATTCCTGACTAGCTATTTTTGCGTCATTTTTAACGTAAAGTCTTGTGTTAAAAATGTTTGTGTTAAATATTTAACACTTTTTAGTGTCAATTTAACACAATACAATCAAATTGACACTGAAAAGTGTTAAATATTTAACACAAAAATTTTTAACACAAGACTTTATGTTAAAAATGACGCAAAAATTGTTACTGTGTGGGTTCGGAAACTGACCCGGATGTTATCCTGAATCATCAAAAACGGCTGCGTAGTTGCATTCTTCGGTGCGACCAAATACATAAAGCTCCGAATCGTGACATAATCAGTAAAATGCACTACGCAGCAGTTTCCCGTTGCTCAATAATTGAACAGCAACAATTTCAATGTTGTAATATATCGGATTCAAGATATTTGTAATCAATTCCACATACTGTTTTCAATTAGTTGATTGAAGTCATTTATCTTCGGAGAAGCAACACTGTCTTGGGTGGTATCGATACCTTATGCCCTTGCATTCTTCTTATTGTTGTCTGTGAGGAAATAATCGATTCCGAAAGGCACCGCGGGATTGATTTTAACTGATACAGGTATCGCGTCTAGATTTTGATTGATGACACCATTGATTAACCGCGCGATATTATTATACTTACTATAGATTCAATGTTTGCGATGATTGGACGTCGGTCAATGGTCAAGGTGTTCTTCCGCTTCTAATGAGACGCTATCATACAGTTGCTCATATAGGTAGTTTCAGAATGCTGATTTCTGTTCTAATAATAAGTTTCTTAATCACACGATTAAGGTATTCCCATATTCGAACTCACAGAGTTGTTGCGGTATTCATAATTACTCGATATCTTTATACTCACGTTTCTCATTTCCTCCGTGTCAATTACTACTCGCATAGATATACCTACAAGGATAACAACAGTTTATTCTTATACTAATAACACACAGCCAAGTAAAATTCGATGTCCTTATGTAATTAACACTGGTAAAAATCTAAATATAATTATATATCATCGCCAATCATTAATCGATGTACGAACCTTCAACTAGTATCGAATCACTCGATACAGTACTATTGATTGTTCGTACTCCTCGCCTCCTTTATTCCTATGCATCATACAATTTGCAGACTTTCGCTCACCCAAGCCTACGCTTCGTACTATAACAATAACGAATAAACCTCATCATCGGAAATCGAAAGTTAGGTAGTATACTATACATACTTACGCCTGTTTGCGGGCGATGGTCAAATCGGTAGAATAAATCTATGCGGTTGAATGAACGCATGGGATAAAAAGTTGATTTTTAGTTTATTGTAATGTTTTTTTGTTAACAAATTTGATTTAATAACATATGTATCTATACAACTGCTAGATATATCATTTGGTGCTTGTTACCTACGCGTCCTTCGCGGCTGAGTATTCTGTGAGACCGCACTACCGTGTTTTTGCTTCTATTCATTGATTGTGTATGAAAATTAGTTGTTCGAAGGTATTGACGGTCATTGAACAAGGCGTCAATCAACTATTGGTTGGCCTTAAGCCCGTATTAGGTGATACTCGGGATTGTATATGTATAGTACCCATATATGCGTATGGACATATGTATAACTATTGTACAGAATATTTTATATTAATCATTATCTAACGACGGACGCTGCCCACTTCCGGAGCCGTGACTTTTGCCAAGGCCTGTAATTACTAATTACTGATCCCGCCAGCAATTCTCCGTCCTCGACGCGGATATGCTCAAGACGGAAGATCTATCCGTGCGGCTTAGACATGACGGCATCGTCTTCGTATATACTTCATAGTTCTTCGTGCCTTTTTCCCACCGTGATTGCTAGTCATACCTCGGTCAACTAGGGTCTATCACATCTTCTGTGACCTAGGAAATTTTTTCAATTTTTTTTTTTTTTTTTTTTTTCTTGAGGCCATGTTAGTATTCTGAAATTCGTATATGAAACGATCGTTGAGACTTTAACTTAATGATTCTGCATCTCAATTATTTCTTCTGCAAGAAGACGTGTTTGCAGAATGTTAATTCGGTCAACTGCATAAATATGGCGTTTCTAAACGTGTAAGAATTTAACGGACGTTCGTTTTAATCCACCGTTTAAATTCCTACGTATGATTTATCGGATGTACATTTCTGTTCGCAAAGAATTGATACAACATCCATTATGGTGATTATTATACCGTAGAAATGTGCAGTAAGCGCATTTATAGTGACGCAGATCAGAGCCGACTGTATATAATACATATATTATTATATATATATATAGCTTTGATAAATATCATCAAACAAATTACGAAAGTATATAATATGTCAATTTGCCGAGATCCTTGAGCTGCATATGTAATAATATGTAGATATTTATATAAACACGAATGATTTCAATTCGGTAAATTCACTATCATAATATCATCATAGATATTCTTGTACCGATTACGTCATTCCATTCGCGTGTATAAAAATATACGAAAAAGCGTGACCACGCCAAATCTTTCATATCGATCTGAGCAGGATAAGACACACATAGAATAATACTCTAATTGCAGCTAGAATATCATACATCGTGATTCTAGCTTTGAGAATCTAGCGGCGTGTCAATCACATTCAACGTTACAACAACAGTTTGAAATTTTTGGAAAGAGTATGAGGTCCCAAGTTTCCGGTATACTTCTTTCATTCTTAAGCGGAGATTCTATTTCGTGTGAGATATACCGATCGTCTGAATTCTTCTGATATTAGGTTGCGTTTGAAACGCGATAAATTCGGAAAGCTGTAGAATTTGCAAATATTATTCATATTATATTTTCATTTCTCATAAAAACCAACGACATTAATTATTACTTGAAGTTTTAAATTAAGTCGTAAACATGATACAGATTGACTATAACAATTGCAGACAGAGTATATTATGTTGAGGTAAGTTCTAACAGCGCTTTATGAACCGAGACACGGTACGCCGCAGCACCCTCGTAAGTAACGTGATGGCATCCGCTTTCTATGCAGACAGCAGCCATGCGTCGGACAAACACCTTTGCTGCAGGCTTGCCCCAAGGGTCAATGTAATTTTTCACTACGGTTTAAGATAAATTATGCATGAATTGTGGCCATAACGTAGTTAAATGCAATCCGTATAGACCAAACTCGTCCTCGAGGCGAGGTTGTTCTCCAGAGTTATCGTAAGATTTTGTCACATTTATGATAGTATATAAGCACGCGCCGCGTGTGGCTTATTATAACGGAATAGTCGCATGTTAAGAGTTGAGTAAGTTTGCGTATTAATATATAATAAGCCCAGGTACCTACCTATATAAACGGCGGAATAATAATTATTGATAATCTTCATTAACGAGTTTCTATTGGCCAATAAAATACTTTAAATTATAATAGACTTTCGTTCTATTGGCCAATAATTTTACCCCTGGGGGCCGGTTTGAGCAAAAATATTAATTACCACTGCAGTATTTCGTATCGTTAAGAAACGATCTTTTTAGTCTTTCGAGTAATGGTATAAGTAAAGATAATTGGAGAAGGCTAAAAGTGCCAAGTTCAGAGTCGTGTCATGTTGTAGTGTAGTACATGCGGTAAGGGCCAGCGCGAAATAAATACAGAATAATTTCTGCCGTCTTGCGAGAAGGGCACCCCGTGTCAGGGAGGAGGATTCCCTCAGCAGCACGCCTTCGTACCGGGTCAAAACCATTTCCATAATTATCCCACGATGTTATAAGACAAGGAAGCGATCACACAGAAATTCTTCCGAACTCGAATGATGAGACGTTGCATACGCGCTATATTTGCAGTAAAATTGGCATCCGCAATGATGTACCTTGAAGACGTACAGCATTACCGTTCACGGAAAATCACGCTTCGTTCGGGTGTGATGAATAGAACATTTTATCACGCGATCTAGCTATATGTATATACATATATATATATATATATATATATGTGTGTTCCTTTTTTAGAAAAATAAATTATCGTTCACCTAGAGCTTGTATCCCGAGGCGAGGCCTTGTACGCCAAACTTAACTACATTGTCTACCATATTATAATCCAGCTATTGCATATAGGTAAGTATGTATGTAACTATACATACGCATATATACATTATACATACATATACGTATCTACAGGTAGCTTGAAAATTTTGGAATTAAAATCTACATCCGGGTTATAAATTGATTCTTTACGATATTTCTGCACCCGGATAGTATCGTCTTAAGACATATATATAACTATGTCTTATACCTATATGTTACGGTTATATTGCGCAAAGGTAGGATGTATAGGTATATACGTTATACCTTATCCTATAATCTAGTTCACTTCAGTCACGATCGGTTTTCGAAACCGCCGATCGTTAATTCAGGCAATTATCGCAAATTCGTTTCTCGAATAGATATCGTATAATAAATCTATTGTCGCGATTCAATCCTCATCGTATAATATATTATAAATCTACCCTGTTTAGATATATTTCTATGTTTCGAAATCGGGGTTCATGACTATACAAAGAGCGATAATTTTTTTATCCCTTAATCAATCGATCAGATAGATTTAATTCGTCGATTGAAAAGAAAAGATTTCGCCGATCTATAAGTTTGGTAATATTATTAGTTTATTAATATACATACAACGAAGCGTATCGAATATCGTTGAGATTGAAATTGCGTAGGCGTGTATAATACCTTTGCCGTGTTGTACCCTTATGCTGTAAGCTGTTACACTCGAACGTTTTTAACCGAATATTGTCGGAGATACCCGATCCAGGTGCGGCGTTGTAGCCGGTTGTCGCAACTCTCTGGAGACGCGGGTTTTACAGACGGTGGAGTCAGTGTCGCGCCAGTCGTCGGTGGAGTTGGTCAGTGATCTATGCCAGAACAGGGCCAGACAACATAGAGCTGTACATTACAACGATTATAAATGATAATAATTGTTAATTAATAAAAAAAAAAACAAAAAAAAAAAAAAAAAAAAAAAAAACAACAACAGTGTTAAAGTGAGTTTAAAGTGGTTTATCTTTGTTTCATTCAACAGGTACATCGTTTACCTGGATTACCTGGATAAATAACGCGTTTTAAGGTGAGTTCAAATCATTCGATGAGTAAGATTTGAAATTTTATTCTATTGTTACCATGCGGGTGATAAATAAAACTTTGCGGCCTTTTTCAGATCTTCAATTATTTATTTATTTTTTTTTGATATTTTTTTGAAAAATTTAAACTTCATCAAACCAATTTTCACAGAACAATGTAGGAGTTGAATCTTTTTCGACAATCATTAACTTTTTCGAGACTATTAATTCAAAGACTAATTCCTATAGATTGATAAGACTATAATTTCAAGTGATCGCCTTTTCGATTAGTTATTAAAACTAATTCTATTGTTATATTCATTGTGAGCCTGTTGATTGCCAATCAAACTAATGCCTGCACGTAATATAGGTGTCGCGTCATTTTGGAGTAACGCGCGACAAGAACTTTGATCAGTTTTAAAAATTTAGTAGATAATTGATGCTGTGTGTATAAATATGTGATAATTTATGAAATTTTAGGTTTCTATACCATCTAAGATCTCATATAGTTAATATACTATTGAATCTATTGAGAATTATTATTCACGATTAACCGATGACGACTATAAGCTTATAAACAGAAGCGATTTCGAAAAAATGAATTGATAACGCAACTATAGGTATTTGCTGAATTCTGAATCATCAGCGAATCTGTTCAAGATTTGTGAGTCATAGATAAGAAGAATTAACAAAGAGTTTCAGGAAAGAATTATTTTTTCATTATATAGAAGTTGTAATGAATGAACGTATATAATGTAAATCATGATAATTAATTACCTGAGAGAGTAAATAAAGACATCAATGATCAAACACGAGGATTATCTGATATACGTGGAGTCGTATTGTCTATTAACGTCTTTGTCAATTATAAATAGATTCGATTTCTCTTAATCTAGTAAAGTTTCTTCCCATCAGATTTAAAACGCTAAAAGAAAATGAATAATAATAAAATTCATCGATTTATTATCGCATGACGGATAGTTAGATTGATTAGTTTAATCTATTAAGTATGCCACTTTCCAAAGTGCAGAAGCTAAGATATTCAAGTATATATAGTAAGAATAAAAAATGTGCCTTTATATTTGCTCCAAAATGACCAATTATTGTACCTATATTACCTATTTTATTGTCAGCTATAATTATTTTCGAGTATGTATACACTGAGAAAAAGGTCTTGTTGACACAACCAAAATTTCATTAGGGGAGACCGGGGCTAAAAGTTACACTTTTTTGAATAACTTGAAAAATTGATTGGAAAAAATTCGTCAAATATAAATATTATTGTTCTACAATTTGGCAAATATATTCTACTTTAGTATGCCTAACCGTTTTGGAATATATTTGCATAAGTTTTTTTTGATATGATTTTTTTTTTTTGCAACAAAACGTAAAGTAACAATTTGCCCCGGTTCGGGGCTAGTTGTGCATGA